>BTPG01000004.1:34395796-34835182 GCA_036245525.1 Semisulcospira habei
CTGTGACGTAGACACCCTTGCTGGAAATATAAAAGAGGTGTTACTTTCTACAGCAGAAGAAGTGCTGGGGAAGCAGAGGAAGCGCAAACAGCCCTGGGTCACCGATGACATCCTCGATCTCTGTGATGAGAGGAGAGCCTGGAAGAAAAAGAGAGGCCAAGACCTCACATCAGCAAACAAGTACAGACTTGTCAACAAGAAGATCAGGAAGAGGATGAAAGAAGCCAAAGAAGATTGGATTGAAGACCAGTGTTGTAGCGTGGAAGAGGGCATGGCAAACGGAAACAGCAAGAAGGCTTATGAAACGCTAAGGACCCTCACCAAGACTCAACAGCGAACAGCCACAGTCATCGAAGACAGCAGCGGCCAACTCCTTACGGAAAACACTGCTGTACTAAACAGATGGACTGAGTACTGCCGAGACTTGTATAACTACAAGGCTGAGCCAGACACCAGCATCCTCCAAAACAACCAGGCTGGGGCCAGGAAGGCTGAAGACCTGCCAGTGTTAGCTGAAGAGGTGGAAGCAGCCGTACGCGGCTTGAAGGGAGGAAAGTCTCCAGGTGTAGACAACGTACCTGCTGAACTGTTGAAACATGGAGGAGAAGTAACAACGAAGGTCCTCACTACACTCTGTCAAAAGATCTGGGAGCAAAAGAAATGGCCAGTAGAATGGACACAGTCTCTAGTGATCCCGCTCCCCAAGAAAGGAAACCTGAAACCGTGCCAGAACTACTGAACTATCAGTCTGATAAGTCACCCTAGCAAAGTAATGCTTAGAATCATTCTCAACCGCCTCAAAACTTTCGCCGAGGAACTGCTGGCAGAAGAACAGGCTGGCTTCAGAGTTGGAAGAAGCACTGTAGAGCAGATTTTCAACTGCCGCGTCCTGATCGAGAAACATCTGCAGCATCAGCGCGAACTCTACCACAACTTCATTGATTTCAGGAAAGCATTTGATTGCGTCTGGCACGACGGACTCTGGCAAGTCATGAGATCGTTCAACATAGAGGAGGGACTGATCCAAATGATAGAAGCGCTTTACAAGAACGCCTGCAGCGCGGTTCTACTTAACAATCAGTCAGGCGAGTTCTTCAGGACGACGATCGGTGTCCGTCAAGGATGCCTGCTCTCTCCTGTCCTTTTCAACATATTCCTGGAGAAGATCATGCAGGAAACCCTCCACGACCACCATACTTCAATCTCTATTGGTGGCAGATCCCTGTGCAATCTTCAATTCGCAGACGACATTGACCTCATGGCAGGCAGCAATAGTGAGCTCCAAAACCTGACAGACAAACTTTCAAGTAGCGCAGGGTCTTATGGCATGGAGATCAGTACGGATAAAAGCAAAGTGATGATCAACACCACAAGCGACAGCAGCAGCAACATTCACATGAACGGCCAGAAGCTAGAAGAGGTCAATAGCTTCAAGTACTTGGGAGCCACCCTGTCCAAAGACGGTAGTTGCATAGCAGAGATCCGTATCAGGATAGGTACAGCAACATCCGCAATGGCCAGGCTGGACAGGATATGGCGAAGTAACTCCATCAGCTTCACCATCAAGTACAGGCTTTACAAGTCCCTCGTAGTGTCTATTCTACTCTACGGCTGTGAGACTTGGACACTGCTTGCAGACTCAGAAAAGAAAATCCAGGCCTTTGAGAACAAGTGCCTGAGGAAGTTGCTCCGCATCTCGTACCGCGAGCACAAGACCAACGAATATGTACGGAGCATCGTCACTTCCCTGGTGGGCCCACATGAACCCCTTCTGGCAACCGTGAAACGGCGCAAGCTTGCTTGGTTTGGCCACGTGACCCGACACAACACCTTGTCCAAGACTATCCTCCAAGGCACTCTCGAAGGAAGTCGTCGGCGAGGTCGTCAGAGAAAGAGTTGGGTCGCAAACATAAAAGAATGGACCGAACTCGAGATGCCAGACTTGCTTGCCACCGCCCAAAATAGAACTCAGTGGAGAGCACTGTCTGTTGCTGCTGCCTTTCAGTCCCCCCAACGCCCAGTTCGGGCAAGGGACTGATGATGATGATGAGTCTTGCAGAAGGACTGACTAAGTATCCAATAACGAGTAAATATTTTGAGCCAGACTTGGTTAAGAAAGGTGTCTATCCGTATGAGTACATTGATCACTGGGTTGTGTTTGAAGAAACAAGACTGCCACCAAAAGAGAAATTTTATTCTACACTAACTGGAAAAGGCATTTCTGACTCTGAATATCAACACGCTCTTGATGCGTGGGGGAAGTTGGGGTGTCAGACGATTGGTGACTATCACGACCAGTACTTGAAAGCTGACGTTTGTTTGCTAGCAGACGTATTTGAAAGTTACCGTGAAAAGGGTTTGTTGCACTACAGACTTGACCCAGCCTGTTACATAAATAGTCCTGGCATGACATGGGATGCATTTTTGAAATCCAGTAAGATATCTATAGTCCTGTTGTCTGATCGTACGATGGGTGAAATGGTGGAACGTGGATTGAGAGGTGGTATTAGTATTGCAGCGAACAACTATGCCAAAGCCAACAATAAATATCTTGATGACCTTGACTTTGACCCCTCAAGGTCAAGGTCATTCATTACGTACCTTGACTCGAACAATTTGTATGGGTTCGCAATGTGTGAGTTATTGCCCTTGAAAAACATTTGTCTGTATGATTTGTCACAGTATGACATAACAGGGTTAACAAACAATATTATGAATCTTGACCGAAACGACGCGAAGGGTTGGATCTTTGAAGTCGACCTAGAGTACCCACACCACCTACATGATTATCACAATGATTATCCGTTGGCTGTTGAGAAAATGAGTATGACGGGGAAAAAAGAAGACACCAAACTTGTGCCAAATTTAAATGACAAATTTAATTACGTTTGTCACTACCGCTTGTTGCAGTTTTACATCAGACATGGGTTAGTACTAAAGAAAGTTCACAGACGAATTCAATTTGATCAGAGTGATTTCATGAAAGATTACATAATGGAGAACACAACCCTTCGTGCCAGAGACGGCAACACTGCATTTGACAAAGACTTCTTTAAGCTTATGAACAATGCCTGTTTTGGCAAGACAATGGAAAATCCTCATCACAGAAAAGATGTGAGACTGGTCACAACTGAATTGGGTGCAATTAAACTTACAGGTAAGCTTCATTACACAGGGTATAAAGAATTTCATTCATCATTGTATGCTGTGTCACTCAAAAAAAAAGATTGTTAATCTGGACAAGCCAGTATTCATTGGTATGGCAATTCTGGAGTTGTCAAAACTGGTGATGCTTGATTTTTATTATGATTACTTCAAATTAAAGTATCCTGACTGTCGTCTGTTATACACTGACACTGACTCTATGATCATTGACGTGTGTACTGAAGACTTTTATGAAGACATGAAAACAGAACTACACATGTATGACACGTCTGACTACCCTAAGGATCACCCACTGTTCAGCACACAAAACAAAAAAGTGCCTGGTAAGTTTAAGGATGAACTAAATGGTGTGCCAATAGTTGAGTACGTTGGACTGAGATCAAAAATGTATTCTATACTGCACCAGAAGGGAAGTCAGTCAAAAGCCAAAGGAATTAAAAAAACAGCAATAACAAATAAAGACATACGTCATGAACATTACAAGCAAGTGTTAGATGGTGCATTAATGCCTGATTATCCAAACAAGTCACTGAGATCAAACAAACATAATCTTGAAATAATTCAAACACATAAGAAGTCACTTGCAGTTGGAGACAAGAAACGAGTGTTTCACAGTAAGGAAAAAGCTTATGCACCTGGGCATTACAGGCTCAAGTTATCTGAAGAAATAGCTGATGAACTGGTTGATGAATTAATTGATGACTTAGTTACTGAAATGAGTAACGGTGTCTGGGGGAATAATCTGTAATTCTTCTCTGACAAATGCCCTCTGGGGTGCAGGGTCGAACAGGTAATATATTGTTGCGTCAGGACCGGGAATTATTTTCTTTTATATTATGAACGGATGTGGACCAGATGGGGTCTGTCGCCCTGCGCTTTATGTCGTTCTCAGCTTCACCTGGTTGATATAAATATCTCACCTGTTTAGTAAATAAACTTTTGTCTGGAGAGAGAAAGATAATAGGAGACCCGTAAGACAATGAATTCAATAGAGCCGCATCAGTCATTAATTTACATCATTTTTTAATATCAAAATTTTGACCCCAATTTTACCCCCGTTAATTCTGAATCAACCCTTTGATTTTAAAAAAGTGACAAGCATGACTGATGCGGCTCTATTGATCTGATTATCTTACGGGTCTCCTATTATCTTTCTCTATAACTATTGTCTCTGTCAATACCTAATCATTTACCTGATCAAGTGATGCCAAGTGAAACTTAATACTTATTAACAAGTTGCAACTAACTTTTAGGAACCTGCAGAGGTAACCTTTAAGTGTGTTGCCATAAGAACTTATTATTTACTTACCCTAAGTTCTTACAAGTACTCACCCTAAGTTCTTACAAGTACTTACCCTAAGTTCTTACAACAACTTGACTTAAGTCACAACTTACTCGGTCAGATTTGTCAAGATACAAGGACAATAAAAAAAACTTTTTTTTCTCAGTAATACTCTGGCGGTGGTGCTGATGGGGTTAAATAATCAGGTACAAGTGGTGTAAGTGGCATGGCATTTTTCTGTGAAGTGTATGACATTAATAAACGATTACCAAATCTGATTTTTATTTGTTTAAAAGATTGTGTAGTTTTTCTGTGGTTTCCTGAACACCGATCCTTTTTCCCTCTGCTAAAAAACTAGCATTTAGTTCTTCAACATTCACGGGAGATTGACTACGCATTTTATTCTGTATTTCTGACTTCTGTTTTTTGTAATTATTCAAATCATCCTGGACTCGCTTAAATTCTTCGTCATCAATAAAATTATCATTTAACGCTTTACTGATAATAAGTTCCATACTGCTCAGCTTTGCACCAGCAAGCGTACTCAATGCTTCATGTTTCTGTAATTTCGTGTGAAACCTCTTGTTTAAGGCCTCCAAACCAAAGCAAGCCAGGCATGTAGCAACGCTAACACCCTCAACTGCTATTCCAGCCAAACTTCCAATTCCCGTGGCAAACAGAACAATACCCCCCACAGAACATCCAGCTGAAACTGCACCAATAGCCATAGAAGTGTTTTGAACAGAATTAAATACTGACTTATACCTCCTTTTGCACCGTGAGTACTTAGCCTCTTCACTTTCCAAATATTTCAAAGCTTCTGTAATATTATTTAATCTGAATGCATCTGCCTGTAATGTTTTATCTGATGCAATTGGCACAGCTGTCACCTGTGGATCAGGTGCAAGCGTTGTTTTAGTCGTCACATTTGTTTCAGTCGGCTCAAGCGTCGGTAGTTGCGGATAGAAGTTTACCATTTTTTTTATTCACAAATATTTTTTTTTATTTAATCAGCAATTACATTTTGCAACTCTTCAAAAGTATACAATTTGCTGGCATAATAAAATGCAACAAGATCAATGTGTTGAAGGTTTATGTAAGTTAGACGAACAAAAGTTGTTTTGTCAACCACCACCTTGACAGCGGGAATACTGCTTGAAACATTAATAACATCATTATTTTTTGTAATGGCAATAAAGACCTTTGATGATTCTGTTACTGATTCATTCCATGTAAGTTTAATTCCTTGTGCAATTTGAGCCTCTTTAGCAGTAGTTACTGATCTCATGATAATTTCAAATACTATTGTCGCTTCTCTTGCGATGGGAAAGTTTATTGGTGCAAACACGACCTTCGCATCAGACCTACCCTTCCTATGTGTAAGAAGATATCTCCGTCTCTCATAATTTTCAACTTTCAGTTTTTCTCTGCTATTGTCATCTGAAGCAAAACTTGGAACAAGACTTACAATAAGCGGCCCAGAATTAACAACCTTCCTAAACACTAAGGCACCTTCATCATCAGTGTATACATAAGGACTAATAAATTCCAACTTTATGTCCCAGTCAATTGTGGGTGGTGGAACAGGCACAGGTGAAACCACCCACTTACTACCTACATGTATTAAGTTGTAGGGCACATTATTTACAGGTGGAGTAGGTACAGTAACATCACGAAGCTGACCAAGTTTAGGAATCTGTCTTTCACCATCTTTCATGTCGACAATTACTTTCCTCTTGTACATACCAGTTGAATCAAGTTCAAAACCATATATTTCTCCAATTTCCCCTTCCTTCTCAAAATCCTGTACGTCTGCCAAATCTTTCAATTCTGTTACTGGACATGCAACTGGTATGATTCTCGGCTTTGGACCACCACTCATTTTTTATAAACAAAAATAAAATTATTTAACTTCTAACACTACACTAAAATCATGCATAAGAACTGGTTTGTCATCCTGATTAGTTACAGATATACTCAGTGACTCAAAGAAACTAGAACCTAATTTCTTAAACTGCAAATTAGGAAATCTAACAACTACACTTTCACAATACGGAGCAGTTCCAGTTGGTAAGCATCTCAACAAAGTTGAAGGCTTTCCATTGTGAACATTCTCAGATGTGTTTAGTTCTTTCAACTAACATTTAGCACTGTGTGTACTGACAAATTGACAGGATGTTTTCCAGTTATTTTAAGTTTTTTGTCTTCATTGTTATAATACCAAACTTTAATTCACCTAAATCATCTGTTCTATACCAATCTTCGTCAATATAAAATCCAAGTAAATATGCAAATTTATCTGAAATTTTTAACCAATCTTGTTTCAGAAATTCTAATGTAACAAGTAGGTTAGCTGGATTTAAAGTTGCTTTAATTTTAAATTTACTTTGAAACCATTCAGCTATAGTACAAAAGTCATATTACCCAGGTGGTATAGCTTCAGTCTTACCATCAAAAATTACTTTATTATATATATCATCTTCTACATTAAACCATTTTACTGAATAGAACAATTCATGGATAGCTACAGCCTTACTACCATCACGATTATCAATCCCATTAGTTAACCACACTGGTTTGCTTGTGTCAAGATTTGTTAAGGTAATAAACATTTTTATTATCTCATATAAAAAAGGATGGAATTTAAATCACCAACCATTACCACTACAAACGCATTTCAATTTAATGTGGATGCCAAATATAATGTTGCACCTACTTATGAACAGAAATTAATTCAACTAAATCAACTCGACATAGCTGTGTCTGAACAAGATCTATTCCAAGTCAAAGTACCGAATCTGTTTGACCATTACCTAAACCCTCCAATAACAGATGACTCAACTGCAAGAAAGTGGTCTTCAAGTCCACTACAGATGTTTCAAAACCAACTCAACTTTGCAATACTATGCTCAACTACAGGCTGTGGTGTTTCATTTACAGACCACTTGAATCACTCAAACAAACTGATTAGGTCTGTGTATCATTTCCATGTTTATTACCAGCTTAGACGTATACTGTCAGAACTTCATACACCACTGCCAACTGAATCCAGTTTCAACAGGTTTAACAACCCCATGGATATGAAAGCGTTTGAACGCATTTGTAATGAATTTAACATAAGCACTAAGTATGACTTCACACAAAAACTTGATGATCACAAAGCCATGGGTACACTGTATTATGCTTTGAGTCACAGACAATACCCACAAGATTATTACCCTGGTTACACTTCATTCTCATCAAAATCTGAAGTCTGGATAGGATCAATAGAGCAAAAGCAGTCTAACGCCTGGACCACATTTGTCTTAGATAAATCTGACGGGTTTACTCAAGCGGGAGTCGAGCGCGTCAATGAGTCAATCAGAACATATGTCTGGTGTTTACTAGGAGCACAATCACTAACAAAATCAAACATTTTGAATGGAAGTGGTAAATTTGAAGCACAAAAACAGCTTCTTGCAAATCTTGAAGATTCAATCAACTCAACAGTTGATCTCCCATCAAGCATACAGCGTTACCAAGACGTTTTAAGATATGCCAGATCGAAAGTTGACTTTGTAGTTGGCATCGGGTTATACATGTTACCATCTGACCTTCAACTCCAAATGGGTACAATAACAAATTATAATAATGAAATAGTTGTTGCAGGTGTTGGTCAAAAACTCGGTCTCAATCAATCTGTAAACTTAGGAGCAACAACCACACACGTACAGTCATTAAAATCATTACAGACGGTAACACCCCCGGCCCCGGCCCCGGCCCCAACACCGGCACTCATACAAGCGGTAACCCCTACACCAACCCCTGACACACATGAGTCGGAAAGAACTGCATTGGTAATAGGTCTAACAGGGTTAGGGGTTTTACTTCTTTATCTGTTTCATTAAATAACCCACCATCAACCCTCCTACTGTTACCAAAAATACCCACACATGTTCTGCCATAAACCCTACTGCCTTTGCCGCTGTACTAATCAGCCAACTGACAACAGTGCCAATTATGCCAGGCAACGCGTCCACTGCTTTCACAGCCAATTTTTTAAGCAAGTCTGATATGTGAGACAGTTGTTTCTTTACCCATGACTGTAAATCTTTTGGGTCTGTTGGAGGCGGGGGACCCGGGGTTGGTGGTGCCGGTGCTGGGGCTGGACCACCACCACCAGCACCATAGACAGCCAACACAACAGTACTGATAATAAATCCCAGAGCTGTAATTAAACTAGCAATTGTGATACCCTGCTCTCTGAAAAGTGTTTTTAGTCTCTCAGCCAGAGTAGTGTCTTCGTGAAGTATTTTCTGAATAGTTTCTCTAATTCTGTTGACCTGTGATTTCAGTTTTTGTCTTCCAATACTAATTGTTTCTAACCGTCCTGATCTTTCTATCTGCAAATCATTTAATCTGTGTTGGATTCTTTCTTTCATTTCTGTGTCAAGTTTTCCATTGTCTGCGGTAGCCAGTTTCTCTTTTTCACGTTCTATGTGTTTATCAAGCTCACCTAGTTTGGCAACATTGTTTACCATCTCACCCCTTATCGTCTGCAGTGATTTATCCAATCCCATAATCTCCCTCATTGACAAAGGTGGGTCGTCTATTGTTTTCATAGCGTCATTTATTTGTCCTTCAGTAAATGAGGTTTTTTGTATCACTGTGTTTGCTATTTCTGGTAGGCTTGTTACTGGTGCCATTTCAATCTCTTGCCCTGTTGGCAACTTTGTTTGCGTGTTGTGAAGAACACTAGCCAGTCTTGGCGTGACAGGAGACCCTCCAATTCCAAGATACCTTGCCAACCCAGAGTTACCACCGACTTCACCTTTAATTGTACTTAAAGCTCTAAATTTAAAAGGATTATTTTTATGTGTTAGATATATTTTCCCTCTGTCTGTATTTACAAATAAGTGCCCTTTATCATATTCAAACTGATTAGGATCTATTACATCTGGGTGGACACCAACACTGTCATAAAATGAGTTTACTTTGTCTTTTAACAGTTCGTGATACATACTAGACATAGTTACCATTCCAGTCATATCTGTGATACTGGTATCTGAGACATTCATGTCATCAATTTCAAAATCTTCATGATTAAATCCTCCCGCGGCCATTGTTTTATTAATTTATTATTTTTTATTGTGCATAATAAAAATGACACAGTCTTACGGATCAAAGTTAGACCCATACAGAAAACTACGTGAGCCTCTGGGTGTTAAGGGCATAAGACAATCAATCGTCATCACAAACAATCCAAGTACCATAGACCAGAACCAAACACTTACAGTCAAGTTTCCAAACCTAGGTCCCAGTGACGTTATTGTTCCTGGCACTGCACGCCTAGCATTTAATATTGAACTATCATCAGACGCAGACGTAAACAGAACACTGGTTGACAATCTTGGCAGAGCAATTGTTAGAACTATTAAAGTAAAACTTGAAGGACAGGAAGTGTTTAGTCTTGACGACTCAGATGTATTTTACTGTTACAAAGACCTTTGGCTCACAAGAGAAGAACGAGAAGACCGTATTTATCAAGGCATACAGCCAGATAATGTTGGTAAACTTTGAATCAATGCCGGAGACAAAACAACTACTGGGGTACCAAAGGAAGTTATTATAGCTGAAACATATGGAACTAGATTTTACATTCCACTTGAGTTTGAAATCCTCACAGCTCATCTGCCTTATTATCAAGGGGCACTGAATGACCGTCTGAGCTTTGAACTAACTTTCAATGACTACTCCAAAGTTATTAAATCATCTGCCACAGATGCAACATACAAGATCTCTAACATTTCCTTGGAATATGAAATTGTCACACACTGATCTAGCCAGACTCATACAAAATCAGTACCAGTCAAGACTTCCAATTTATTATGACAGGGTCATTAGACATAGTTTAATGCAAAAAGACAAGAGTGACCCGATGTGGAACATAAACTTGAACACACCAGCTAGGTCACTGAAAGGTATTCTTATGTTGTTTGTTGAACCAGCAGATCCATATAAACGGGATTCAGAAAAATTCTACAATCCTAAGATTACACATTTGTCCTGTACAATTGAAGGCCGCCCTAATCAAGTGTACGCTTCTGGAATGTTACCATACCAGCACTATGATGAGATCACAAAGTATTTTGCGGGTGGAAGGATTAGAGATAAACCAGCAAACATTGCGTGCAAAGATCTACATCTGTATGATGTTAGGATCGGACAATACCTTACAAATAAGTATGCACTGTGGCTAGACCTTCGTAGTACAGATGATGATTATCTTCATGGGTCAGGACGAACTGTCGAGAACGGTAGTGATGGAATAACAATTCAGATACAAAAAAAGGTTGAAACTGCTGCAGCCATAAACATATATTTGTACCTGATATATGATGCACAACTCAATATTGCAGAAAGCAGACTAAGTGGACACATATATTAAAATTATATTCTGTATTAAAATGAACCGGAGCTTAATGACCCTTGACCCACACTGTGGCTTATTTGTTGGTGCCACAGGGTGTGGGAAAACTGAATTTGTTCTTAACCTATTACAAACAAGATACATACACCACTTTGAAAACATTGTAATATTTTGTCCTACAATCAAACACAACAAAGCTTATCACAACCGTTTATTTATTTGGACTGACAACAACATATACTTAGTTGACCCTGAGAAAAAACTGAATGACTACCTACAATATTTTTACAAGCAATTTGAAGGACAGCCAACGTTGTTCATAGTCGATGACTGTTCAGCAGAGAAAGACATTGTCAAGAAGAGAAACACTTTAGCAGAACTGGCTTTCAGTGGCAGACACGCAAATGTTAGTGTATGGATTCTCACTCAGAAATATAATGCTGTACTGAAAGATTTTCGAGAACAGTTAAAGTTTATCTGTTTGTTTTACTGTAAGGATCGTGACAGCTTTGAAGACTGTCTCAGAGAGAATGATGTCATACCAAATAAACATGAACGTGATGATGTAAAAAATAAACTGAAATCAACTAAGCATCTAAAGCTCATTTTAAAGACAGATCAGCCCACAGGGTATGGGTTAGTAAATTAATTTTTGTTTTTTTAAAATAACAATATAAATGAACCCTGATGAAATCCTTCTATTGAATGATATCAATGCTGTAGAGAACAAAGACTTAGACTCTAAGAAACAGCGTCTTTTGTCTGTGATTGTCTCAGGCAAATCAAAGACTTATCTCGGGAAACAATACATGACAGATGATATTGAATCTCTTACGGCTGACGAGCTAATCAAGCTTCATTCAAAATATGAAAACCACATCGCTTCACTAATGACTCGTGATTTAAGCCGATCTCTAGTATGCCTATACACAAAAGCAGTGAGTCACTTTCTACCTGTGGATAGTGACAGTCTTTCACACGACATTGAAAGCAATCCTATTGTTTCAAGTTCAATTGGCAAATTAGCATGTGTCATGTTTTACAAGTTTGGAAATTACCTTGCACCTGTAGTAACCCTTCTTGTTACTGGGAGTCATATTGATTTTTCGAAAATAAATTTTACTGCAGAAGAAAATGGACGAAACCCAGACGACTCCACAACCGAACCCCAGTCCAGTTTTGACGCAGGTTCAAACTGTGACTAAGGCTAAAAGTCCAGGCCGCGTTGATGCAGGAAAAAGATTAGCAGAATGGAACAGGCAAAAAAAATTACAGCTTCAAACACAAACAGAAAAATCTCATGTGACTGACCCACCGTCAGCACCGTCAGGACCAGTGTCACTACCGTCAGGACCGACAGGACCATCACACCCTCATCAAAGTGAGAGACAAACAAATAAGTCTGACCCTGAAACAACAAACTATATAGTTGCCGGATTTGTTGTCGGATTTGGTTACGTAGGTTATCAATTATACAAAAAATACAAACCACAGACTCGTACAGTGACCAAAAAATCAGACACTCCAAAAACAAAACCAGAAGTCGCCACATTATCAGTAACACCCAAAGCCGTTGACCCATTTTATATGCAGTAAATAAAAATATTATTTTAATTTTTCTTGCCTAAGAAATGAACGACTCAAAAAATGTAATGAACCTTGTGTATCACTCTGCCGTAATCAGCGGATTAGCAGTAGCTTATTCTATGCTGGGGAAAAGTCTACTCAAAATGAAATCAGCAGACCTCAGTAGACTTGATTTTGAAGACAGCGCTAAGCTAATTGTAGTTGTCACAGCGTCGATTGCGACAAAAGATTTTCTTGTCAAGCAGGGAATTATTCCTGAAAATGTTTCTATGTAAATAAAAATAATATGGCGATGATAGCTATTATGGTAGGAGGTGCAATGGTTAATGCATTGGCTTTCAGTGGCTCTAATTATCTCTTTTCTAAAATGGGTAGAGAAGAATCTGCAGAAGAATTGAAATGTCATAATGAAGCATCTGAAAAACTTGCTCAAGCCCAGCAAGATTATGAAAAGAATAGAATTGAGAAACTTGATTTCATCAATGAAAAACTCAGACTTGAAGGCCATGCACAACATACATTTTCAAATACAGACGAAGCAATCAGGGAATATTTTCTTGTCACGGGTGAAGACATGTCTATCCCACAACCGAAACTAAGTGACTATTACAAACCGAGTACAGAACAAAGAAACGGAGAGATAATCTTTGTTCTAGTGGGAATGACATTTGTTTATTTTACTGGAGTTTTCATTGCTAGAAAAAATGGCAGACGAAAATAAACTATCAAAAATATATTACTCTCCATCAGGCTATTGGAAAGGAGCAACAGCTATTCAGAAATTACATGCCGCTGTGGGCGGAGATATATCACTCAATCAGGTCAAGCAATGGTTACAGAGACAGGCAATTTGGCAGATATATCTCCCTGCTCCAAGAAAAATAACAAGACCCCATTTTGAAAACACATCACCAAATGACACGCACCAAATGGACCTCCTGTTCCTACCACATGATACAATAAGAAAGAAACGATACAAGTATGCACTGACTGTTGTAGACATTGCTTCAAGATATAAAGACGCTGAACCCATATCTGACAAAACTGCTAACACTGTTGCGACTGCTTTATCTAGTATCTATAAAAGAGGCCCTTTAAGATACCCCAGACTTGTACAAGTTGATGATGGATCTGAATTTAAGGGCGCAGTTAATCAGTTATTTGCTAAGCATGGTGTACTGGTCAGACGAGGCATTCCAGGTGTGCACAGATCACAGGCAATTGTAGAGAACTTTAACAAACAGTTATCTGAAAGACTTTTCAGTTACCAGTATTCTAAGGAACTCATGCATGACACCCGGAACACTGAGTGGGTAAAGAGATTACCACATGTGATAAAAGCAATGAACAATGAAGGACATCCTAAGCCTGCTGATGCTATTAAATTGAAAACAATTACAGAGCCAAAAACAGGACCAACCCCAACCCCCGCACCGCTTGCGTCAGACACAAGTTTATTTACCAAACAGGTGAGATATTTATATCAACCAGGGGAGGCTGAGAATGACGTAAAGCGCAGGGCAACAGACCCCATCTGGTCAACATCTGTACACAATATAAAAAAAATAGTCCCCGGTCCTGACGGCTCTGACGGTCCTGACGCAACAATATATTATCTGTATGACCCTGCACCCCAGAGGGCATTTGTCAGAGAAGAATTACAGATTATTCCCCCAGACACCGTTACTCATTTCAGTAACTAAGTCGTCAATTAATTCATCAACCAGTTCATCACAAATGTCTTCAGATAATTTGAGCCTGTAATGACCTGGTGCATAAGCTTTTTCCTTACTATGAAACACACGTTTCGTGTCCCCAACTGCAAGTGATTTCTTGTGTGTTTGGATCATTTCAAGATTATGTTTGTTTGATCTCAGTGACTTGTTTGGATAGTCAGGCATTAATGCACCATCTAATACTTGCTTGTAATGTTCATGACGTATGTCTTTATTTTTTATTGCTGTTTTTTTAATTCCTTTGGCTTTCGACTGACTTCCCTTTTGGTGCAGTATAGAATACATTTTGGATCTCAGTCCAACATACTCAACTATTGGCACACCATTTAGTTCATCCTTAAACTTACCAGGCACTTTTTTGTTTTGTGTGCTGTACAGTGGATGATCCTTAGGATAGTTCCTGAGAAAGCCTTGTTGCTGTCGGGACGTTAAGCAATGTACAATCAACCTTAGGATAGTCAGACGTGTCATACATGTGTAACTCTGTTTTCATGTCTTCATAAAAGTCTTCAGTACACACATCAATGATCATAGAGTCAGTGTCAGTGTATAACAATCGACACTCAGGATACTTCGGTTTAAAGTAATCATAATAAAATTCAAGCATCAACAGTTTTGACAACTCAAGAATTGCCATACCAATGAATACTGGCTTGTCCAGTTTGACAATCTTTTTTTTGAGTGACACAGCATACAATGATGAATGAAACTCTTTGTACCCTGTGTACTGTGGCTTATCTGTAAGTTTAATTGCGCCCAATTCAGTTGTGACCAGTCTCACATCTTTTCTGTGATGAGGATTTTCCATTGTCTTGCCAAAACAGGCATTGTTCATAAGTTTAAAGAAGTCTTTGTCAAATGCAGTGTTGCCATCTCTGGCACGAAGGGTTGTGTTCTTCATTATATAATCTTTCATGAAAGCACTCTGATCAAATTGAATTCCTCTGTGAACTTTCTTTAGTACTAACCCATGTCTGATGTAAAACTGCAGCAATCGATAGTGGCAAATGTAATTGAATTTGTCATTCAAATTTGGTACAAGTTTAGTGTCTTCTTTTTTTCCTGTCATACTCATTTTCCCAACAGCTAATGGATAATCATTATGGTAATCGTGTAGGTGGTGTGGGTACTCTAGGTCTACTTCAAAGATCCAACCCTTCGCGTCGTTTCGGTCAAGATTCATAATATTGTTAGTTAACCCTGAGTCTGTTACATCATACTGTGACAAATCATACAGACAAAAGTTTTTCAAGGGCAATAACTCACACATCGCGAACCCATAAAGGTTATTAGCGTCAAGGTACGTAATGAATGACCTTGACCTTGAAGGGTCAAAACCCTGGTCAAGGTCACCATGGGCGTCCAGATATTTATTGTTGGCTCTGGCGTAATTGTTCGCTGCAATACTAATGCCTCCTCTCAATCCGCGTTCTACCATTTCACCCATCGTACGATCAGACAACAGGTCTATAAATATCTCGCTGGATTTCAAAAATGCATCCCACGTCATGCCAGGACTAGTTATGTAACAAGCCGGGTCACGCTTGTAGTGTAACAAACCCTTTTCACGGTAACTTTCAAATACGTCTGCTAGTAAGCAAACGTCTGCCTTTAAGTACTGGTCATGATAGTCACCAATTGTTTGACACCCCATCTTCCCCCACGCATCAAGTGCATGCTGGTATTCAGAGTCAGAAATACCTTTTCCAGTTAGTGTGGAATAAAATTTCTCTTTTGGTGGCAGTCTTGTTTCTTCAAACACAACCCAATGATCAATGTACTCGTACGGATAGACACCTTTCTTAATCAAGTCTGGCTCAAAATATTTACTTGTTATTGGATACTCAGTCAGTCCCTCTGCCAGACTAGCAAGGCCTAAAGACAAATGTTGCATGGAGTCATAAAATGCTAATTTGTCTAACCTAAAAGTCAAGTACTTTTCAGTTGTCTGTGCAATACAACTTATGTTTTTGTACGACTCATCTACAGCCTGCATGATAATGTGTCAATCATATCCCTTCAGATTGTGGAAAAAGATTGGTAACTTATATGTCTTGGGATCTGTTTTTAATAACAAGTTACAATTGTTATGTGCAGCGCCTCTGTAACGTCCAGTTATGTGATCGTGGTCACAAACTTTGTCACCCCCTAAAGGCTGTTCACAAATCCAACACGTCTCAACTGTATCAAATTTTAGTTTGTCTTCTTCTGTCATCACCAAAGGCATCTGACATGTTGTGAGATACTGTTTTTCTTGGCTTGACTTCGCGAACGAAGATTCTATAGGGCTTGCCCACGTCGTCTGCAGGCATTTTCGTGGCTGCGGAGGCCAATCCGGGACAGGCAGGTTCGACCGCAGTGGCTGCAGGGGAAGGTCTGGTCAGGGTTCTGAGTTACGGCAACTCGGTTTTTTCTCCTGAGCCGTTTGTCCTTAAGGTTAGCTCTGCGAGAGTCCTCAAAGGAGACGGCTGCCTTGTAGATGGTGGAGCGCCAGGTGTCATGGTCCGCAGCAAGCGAAGACCACTGGCGGTGGTCGATTTGGCAAGCACTAAGTGACTTCTTGAGACCGTCTTTGTATCTCTTCTTTGGTGCCCCTCTGTCACGGTGTCCAGTAGCAAGCTCGCCGAACAGAGTGATCTTGGGTAGGCGATGATCCTCCATCCTGGAGACGTGCCCCGCCCAGCGAAGCTGTGTCCGCAGCAACAAAGCCTCGATGCTCATAGTTTCTGCCTGTTCAAGGACCTCGACGTTGGTGATACTGTACTACCTGACTATACAGATGTCTCATTTCTGTTAAAAACAGACATGCTGCATTTTCACCTCTGTAGATAACAGGCTTTGAATGAAGACCATCTGACCTAACAATAATGTATCCAAAAGAACACACCACTTGGTCACTTAGTTTTATAGTCTTTGGTAATGACTCTGGAACAGGACCTTCATACGGAACAACTAATGATTCAAAATCTGCATACACTACAAACGGCAACTTTTGCTGATTCCCATAGTTCTTAAAATACACTTGACTACCAGGATCTGGGTACTTAAGTACAGTCTGTATATCATCAGCTGACCTGCAGTGTAAAACATGTTTGTGTGCCACTGCAATAGAAGAGAATCTTTGTAAACATTTTTTACAAACTTCCTGTTTCCCATTGTGTTTTGTTGTATGTCCATGAATTAGACGTGACATATTTCTGATAATTGTGTAGTGAAAGTTATTGTCATCACAGGTAGGACCGATTAGCAACATGTCAACATGTTTATCTTCTGACTGTCCGTAGGTTGGTGCCAGTGGGGACACTCTAATTGGTTGTAACTTGTTCTCAGATTCATTATCCCACACATACACATTTACAGATATACCAGGATTTAGTTTTTCAAACAAATCTATGTCCTCTATTTTAACAGGGAACTCAATGCCACTAAAATCGAGTTCATTTACAAATTTGGTGTAGTTAGATACACGTTCAAGTTTTGACTTTACAAAGTGTAGTTTAGCAAGGACACACCACATGAAACAATAGTTGTCATTGTTCTGTATGTTGACGACAGCCTTTTTGTTTGCAACCTCTGTTGGCAGTGGCAACCATGATTTACCTAATATAGGATGATACCTAGACTGCTTTAATTGTAGTTCATGTACATGTCCTTCGTGCCAACCAGACCCCTTCATTTTTGCACTGTCAATCGCCTGGAGGAAGTCTGGTAATAGTCTGTCTCTAAACACGTTCTCCAATTCTCTTCTTGTGTTAACTGTGTGTTGTCTTGTTGATATATACGATACAATTACCTCACCGCCCAATCTAGTGAATTCGATTTTTGCAACAATCTGAATTTTAACACTGCCTGTGATAAGATTTTGTTGTATGACAGAAAAAGAGTTTTCTATTGATTCGTAAACATTATTAGTATTGGATATGGGTAAGTTTGTTGTGTGAAACACGTTTCTTAAACTAGATGAGCCAGGGTTTGAACATTGTCCGTCATTTTTATTTGTCCGACAAAATAATAAATGAAAAAATATTACTGCTGGCTCACCTTGTGTAATACCACTTTATTAACTGTAACACTGTCAATATAAACATTTAGTTTGCGTAGTTGTTTAAATATGCTATAACAAACTTCCCCTAACCAACCATAGTTGGTATCATCAACTTTAAAAGTAGGTGTCTTTAAATCAGCTGTCATGCGCTCCACATCTGGATGCTCATCAACATAATCCAAAGTCACACTATATGTAGCATATATTTCTGATGGTGCTGAAAGGCTTATGTTAGTCTGTTTGGGTAATATTAAGTCAGTAAAATGCATAACATCTTTGAAACAGTGTGAGATATCAAGCACTTGTATGATTTGTCCGTCTGTCATTTTTATTGGACAAACAAATGTATAAATTGTTATCAAGCAGAATCATGTTTCTAGAAAATTACACTGAGCAGTAACCTTTTACGTTTGCATCACTCCAGCAATATTGTCAGTAACGTTTTACGTTTACACTGTGTTACTGCTTCTATGTAAGCTAAATGGATTTAGATTCAAACCCCAGATACACTCACTCAGGGATAAAACACTATGTATGGTCAATGACTTAAGGGGCATAATCACTTGGAAGATTGAACCACTATACAGAGTTGTCTCCCATAGACTATATGTGGCATACTCAAGAATGACCTTGGTAGACTTAATAACTGCGTCACTGATTTGTGAGTGAGTGTGTTTGCAATAGAGTATTCATTGAGGATATTGTTCCTGTTTGTGTGTAGCGAGGATAGTGATTTCAGGTATGTACATTTGTTGGCTTAGCTCAGTGTCATGTCTCGTGTTTGTGTGTGTGTCCTTGGATTATGCAGAGATTCAGAAATCTTTACAGTTGACTCAAACCCGATAAAAACAGTGGCTCTTGAGAATCTCGCCATGCTCATAAGAATCTGTGATCGAGTGGGCTACTGAAAATGTACAATAAAACATGTTTGTTTGTTTTAATGTTCTCATAAAAGGGATTTAGTAGAGCAGACGACTCATAGCGTCACTCAGTTATACAAAAGACACTGTGAACCGAACCCTAAAATAGCTGAACTGAGTGTTGAGCTGTGTATTGCTGTACACTGGCGTGTAGGTGTTTTTATGTAAACATGTTCTGTGTGCGTGTGTGTACATATGTGTGTGTGTGCGTGTGTGTGTTTGTCTGTGTGTCAGTGCGTGTGTGTGTTATGTACCAACCTCTAACAAAACCTGTTTGGCTCAAATAGCATGTTTTCAAAGTGACAGTTGACACACACATGGCACTGGAATTGAAACCTGGCTGGGAGCTGAAAATCAAATAACACGCTACGCTGGCAAACAAAACCTGTTCGCCCAGACAGGGGTGGGGGGGGGGGGAATGGGTGGTGGGGTAATGGGTGGCCCGGTATGTCCCATTGTGTGAAAAGTGCGTGTGTGCGTGCGTGTATGCGTGCGTGTGTGCGTGCGTGCGTGCGTGCGCATGTGTGTGCGCATGTGCGCGTGTGTGTGTGCGTGCGTGCGTGTGTGCGTGCGTGTGTGTGTGCGTGCGTGCGTGCGTGCACGTGTGTGTGCGCGTGTGCGCGTGTGTGTGTGCGTGCGTGTGTGTGTGCGTGCGTGCGTGCGTGCGCGTGTGTGTGCGCGTGTGCGTGTGTGTGTGCGTGCGTGCGCGTGTGTGCATGCGTGCGTGCGCGTGTGTGTTCGCCTGCGCGATTACATGGCATGCGTGTGACTGAGGGCTCTTGCAACTTCTCGCCGCAACTGAAAATCAACAACACACATACAGAAACCCCCCGCTCACAAAACTTGCTCGACAAGTCTGGTCGGGTAGCATAAGACTCGTCAGGCTTGTTACTCATTTAGTTATTCATAGCATTTTGGAAAGACCAAGATCGATTTTAGGATCAGGTATTGCCGGATCGGTCTTATTCTTGCCAGTTAGTGTTCAAAATGACCGGTTGTTTTTGTTATAATTTATTCATTGGACCATTAGCCGGTTGAGATGTATGACGTCAGCACTGACATACCGGTAAGTTGTGTATGCGTGTCTGTGTTGTTAGAGTGTTAGTGTGTCTGTGTGTGTGTGTGTGTGTGTGTGTGTGTTGGGGGGGGGGCTGAGGATCTGTTGTATATGTACTCAGTCGGGTGTATAAAGCAAGGTATGATTCTGAGGTGCGTCTCTTTTCAGCTTAAAAGGTCATGTACACCGTCTAACCCAACAGGGCGTGAAATTCAATAAGGGTTATTATCTCTCATGGGCTGGTGGGTTTCAATGGCTCACGTCAGACATGTATAACACCCCGGAATAAAAATCTTAAAATAATATTGCACTAGCGTGAGGCCGTACTTACAAACCTTGTGTTTTTTGACGTCGGGTGTCTGTATGTGTGTGTTTGTGTGTTTGTGTGTGTGTACGTGTATGTTTATTCATGTGTTTGTGTGTGTGTACGTGTATGTTTATTCATGTGTTTGTGTGTGTGTACGTGTATGTGTGTGTCAGTGCGTGTGTGTGTGTGTGTGTGTTTGCGTATGCAACGTGGTGTAATGCTCAGAAATTTAACTCACTTTCAGTCCTGTTTAAGTGAATAACGCAGTCAATATGGTTTTATCATAACAAGCTGTTATGCTCGAGAAAGGCTTTTGTCCACGCATGGGCTGAGAGCCGTGTACTTGTTTGCACTCATGTATTCAAGTCACAACGACCCAACTATATTTGAAACCTCACCCGCCAGCATACTCGCTAGGAGAGAGCTAACAAACAAAAGTAGACTATTACTTGAAAACACGGGTTATGCCTGGAGTCCGAGACTCTTGAGGATCTGACCTGTGTCCACTTATAAAAATCTAGGCTCGTGAGGATCTTAGACTCTGTAAAACCTCATGTTCTCGGTGCAAGGCAGTCAGCTACTGGGGATTTTACCGTCTACTCGATTTCACTTCCCGGTTCAGTGTTTACTGTAGCTATGGGTTCAGAGCTTTAAGGGTAAAGTTCATAAACATTAAAACAAATTAACAGTACATGTTTAAGTGTTGTCAGAGACAATAGTTATAGAGAGAGACAATAGGAGAGGACTAATGTATCAAAAATCAAAAAGGCCGCACTATTCATGGTCGCCACTTTTTCAAAAAACAAAAGGGTGATTATGTGATAATAGAGAGGCCACGGTGCGTCACAGATTTTAATTTCAATAAAGGCGAGATTTATAGATCGGTGCGGCCTTATTGAAATTTGATTCTTAGTCCTCTCCTATTGTCTCTCTCTCTGGAGGTGGGGTTGCGGTTGTTTTTGGCTCTGTAATTGTTTTCAATTTAATAGCATCAGCAGGTTTTGGGTGACCTTCATTGTTCATTGCTTTTATCACATGTGGTAATCTCTTAACCCATTCAGTGTTACGGGTGTCATGCATGAGTTCCTTAGAATACTGGTAACTGAAAAGTCTCTCTGATAACTGTTTGTTAAAGTTCTCTACTATTGCCTGTGATCTGAGTACGCCTGGAATACCTCGTCTGACCAGTACGCCATGCCTCGCAAATAACTGATTAACTGCACCCTTAAATTCTGATCCGTCATCAACTTGTACAAGTCTGGGGTATCTTAAGGGGCCTCGACCATATATTTTTGTTAATGCAGTCGCAACTGTACTGGCTGTTTTGTCAGATATGGGTTCAGCGTCTTTGTCCCTTGAAGCTATGTCAATGACAGTTAATGCATATTTGTATCATTTCTTTTTTATTGTGTCATGCGGTAGGAACAGGAGGTCCATTTGATGTGTGTCATTTGGGGTAGTGTTTTCAAAATGGGGTCTAGATATTTTACTTGGAGCAGGGAGGTATATCTGCCAAATAGCCTGTCTCTGTAACCATTGCTTGACTTGATTGAGTGATACATCTCCGCCCACAGCGGCATGTAATTTTTCAATAGCTGTTTGCCCTTTCCAATACCCTGATGGTGAGTAATATATTTTAGATAGTTTATTTTCGGCTGCCATTTTTTCTAGCAATGAAAACTCCAGTAAAATAAACAAATATCATTCCCACTAGAACAAAGATTATCTCCCCGTTTCTTTGTTCTGGGCTTGGTTGATAGTAGTCACTTAGTTTTGGTTTTGGGATAGACATGTCTTCACCCGTGACAAGAAAATATTCCCTGATTGCTTCGTCTGTATTTGAAAACGTATGCTGTGCGTGACCTTCAAGCCTGAGTTTTTCATTGATGAAATCAAGTTTTTCAATTCTATTCTTTTCATATTCTTGTTGAGCTTGAGCGAGTTTCTCTGTTGCCTCATTGTGACGTTTCATTTGTTCTGCTGATTCTTCTCTACCCATTTTTGAAAAGAGGTAGTTTGAGCCACTGAATGCCAGAGCATTAACAACTGCCCCACCAATCATAATAGCTATCGTCGCCATATTTTTATTTACATAGAAACATTTTCGGGAATAATTCCCTGCTTGACAATAAAGTCTTTTGTCGCAATCGACGCTGTAAACAATAAGCTTAGTGCTGTCTTCGAAATCGAGTCTACTGAGGTCTGCTGATTTCATTTTGAGTAGACTTTTTCCCAGCATAGAATAAGCTACTGCTAATCCACTAATTACGGCAGAGTGATAGACAAGGTTCATGAAGTTCTTTGTGTCGCTCATTTTCTAAGGCAATAAAAATTAAAATAATATTTTTATTTACTGCATATAAAATGGGTCAACGGCTTTGGGTGTTACTGGTAATGTGGCGACTTGTGGTTTTGTTTTTGGAGTGTCTGATTTTTGGGTCACTGTACGAGTCTGTGGTTTGTATTTTTTGTATAATTGATAACCTACGTAACCAAATCCGAAAACAAATCCGGCAATTATATATTTTGTTGTTTGAGGTTCGGGGTCAGGGTCAGACTTAGTTGTTTGTCTCTCACTTTGATGAGGGAGTGACGGCCCTGATGGTATTGACACAGGCTCTGACGGTCCTGACGCCTGGTCAGTCACATGAGCCTTTTCTGTTTGCGCTTGAAGCTGTAATTTTTTTGTCTGTTATATTCAGCTAATCTTTTACCAGCCTCAACCCTGCCTGGACTTTTAGCCTTAGTCACAGTTTGAACCTGTGTCAAAACTGGACTGGGGTTCGGTTGTGGAGTTGTCTGGGTTTCATCCATTTTCTTCTGCAGTAAAATTTATTTTCGAGAAATCAATATGGCTCCCAGTAACAAGTAAAGTTACCACAGGTGCAAGGTAATTTCCAAACTTGTAAAACATGACACATGCTAATTTGCCAATTGTACTTGAAACAATAGGATTGCTTTCAAGGTCGTGTGATAGGCTGTCACTATCCACAGGTAGAAAGTGACTCACTGCTTTTGTGTATAGGCATACAAGAGATCGACTTAAATCACGAGTCATTAGTGAGGCAATGTGGTTTTCATATTTTAAATGAAGCTTGATTAGTTCGTCAGAGGTTAAAGATTCAATATCCTCTGTCATGTATTGTTTCCCGAGATAAGTCTTTGACTTGCCTGAGACAATCACAGACAAAAGACGCTGTTTCTTAGAGTCTAAGTCTTTGTTCTCTACCGCATTGATATCATTCAATAGAAGTAATTCGTCTTGGTTCATTTATAATGAAATTAAAAAATAATAATGTTAACTCTGCTTGCTCACCTTGTGTAATACCACTTTATTAACTGTAACACTGTCAATATAAACATTTAGTTTGCATAGTTGCTTAAATATGCTATAACAAATTTCCCCTATCCAACCATAGTTGGTATCATTAACTTTAAAAGTAGGTGTCTTTAAATCAACTGTCATGTGCTCCACATCTGGATGCTCATCGACATAATCCAAAGTCACACTATATGTAGCATATATTTCTGATGTTGCTGAAAGACTTATGTTAGTCTGTTTGGGTGATATTAAGTCAGTAAAGTACATATCATCTTTGAAAAGGTGTGTGAGATCAATCACCTGTACGATTTGTCCGTCTGTCATTTTTACTGGACAAACAAATGTATAAATTAATTTACATCAATTTACTAGCCCATACCCTGTGGGCTGATCTGTCTTTAAAATAAGCTTTAGATGCTTAGTTGATTTCAGTTTATTTTTCACATCATCACGTTCATGCTTATTTGGGATGACATCGTTTTCTCCGAGACAGTCTTCGAAGCTGTCACGATCCTTACAGTAAAACAAACAGATAAACTTTAACTGTTCACGAAAATCTTTCAGTACAGCATTATATTTCTGAGTGAGAATCCATACACTGATGTTTGCATGTCTGCCACTGAAGGCAAGTTCTGATAGAGTGTTTCTCTTTTTGACAATGTCTTTCTCTGCAGAACAGTCATCAACAATAAACAACGTTGGCTGTCCTTCAAATTGCTTGTAAAAATATTGTAGGTAGTCATTCAGTTTTTTCTCAGGGTCGACTAAGTATATGTTGCTGTCAGTCCAAATGAATAAACAGTTGTGATAAGCTTTGTTGTGTTTGATTGTAGGACAAAATATTACAATGTTTTCAAAATGGTGGATGTATCTTGTTTGTAAAAGATTAAGTACAAATTCAGTTTTACCACATTTGTTTGTCCAATAAAAATGACAGATGGACAAATCATACAGGTGCTTGATCTCACACACCTTTTCAAAGATGTTATGCACTTTACTGACTTAATATCACCCAAACAGACTTACATAAGCCTTTCAGCACCATCAGAAATATATGCTACATATAGTGTGACTTTGGATTATGTCGATGAGCATCCAGATGTGGAGCACATGTCAGTTGATTTAAAGACACCTACTTTTAAAGTTGATGATACCAACTATGGCTGGTTAGGGGAAGTTTGTTATAGCATATTTAAACAACTACGCAAACTAAATGTTTATATTGACAGTGTTACAGTTAATAAAGTGATATTACACAAGGTGAGCAAGCAGAGTCAGCGGTAATATTTTTTATTTTATTATTTTGTCGGTCAAATAAAAATGACGGACAATTCACAAAGCCCTGGCTCATCTGGTTTAAGAAACGTGTTTCACACAACAAACTTACCTATATCCAATACTAATAATGTCTACGAATCAATAGAAAACTCTTTTTCTGTCATACAACAAAATCTTATCATAGGCAGTGTGAAGATTCAGATTGTTGCGAAAATCGAATTCACTAGATTAGACGGTGAATTAATTGTATCATATATATCAACAAGACAACACACTGTTAACACAAGAAGAGAATTAGAGAACGTGTTTAGAGACAGACTATTACCTGACTTTCTCCAGGCAATCGACAGTGCAAAAATGAAGGGGTCTGGTTGGCACGAAGGACATGTACATGAACTACAATTAAAGCAGTCTAGGTATCATCCTATATTAGGTAAAGCATGGATACCACTGCCAACTGAGGTTGCAAACAAAAAAGCTGTTGTTAATATTCAGAACAAAGACAATTTCTGTTTCATGTGGTGTGTGGTTGCTAAACTACACTTTGTGAGGTCAAGACCTGATCGTGTATCTAACTACATCAAATTTGTAAATGAACTCAACTTTAGTGGCATTGAGTTCCCTGTTAAATTAGAGGACATAGACTTGTTTGAAAAATTAAATCCTGGTATATCTGTGAATGTGTTTGTGTGGGATAATAATGCTGAGAACAAGTTACAGCCAATTAGAGTATCTCCAATTGCTCCAACCTACGGTCAGTCAGAAGATAAACATGTTGACATGTTGCTAATCGGTGATGCCTCGCGCTGGGACCATACGGCGTTGAGGCGCGTCCCCTGGGTGGTGGATAGGGGGTCCCTCGTGAGAGGGGTGCACCGAATGAAATAAGGTGCCGTGAACCAACATGGTCTAAGGGAAGGTGACCCTGACAGAAAACCCCTGGTCCTCCTAGTAAGGGGGTTGGGCGTGGGGGTAGCTTCCCCACTCTGCAAAAAAGGAAATAGCTACAAAAACGCCGACGAAAAGACTAACAGTAATTCCTTTCCTGGAGGAGGAAGGTTCTTCTACCAGAAGACTTATGACGTCCTGTGGTGAAAGCCGGAAGTCTTCGGAAGCCACAGGACCGAGCCGCCTCTCTCTATCCAGGGATACAACTATGGGCACATGGAACGTTAAGACCATGTACCAGAGCGGCAAGGCCGCCCAGATAGCAGCGGAAATGCAAAAGTACAACATTTCCCTGCTAGGTATCAGTGAAGCCAGATGGACGCAGTCTGGCCAGAAAAGGCTGTTAAGTGGGGAGATGATTCTGTATTCAGGTCATGAAGAGGAGAATGCCCCCCATACAGAAGGCGTAGCATTCATGCTGTCACCAGTGGCACAAAGAGCGCTGATGGGCTGGGAACCTCTTGGGCCAAGAATCATCACAGCAGCCTTTAGAACCAAGAAAAAGCTCAAGCTGAACGTCATCCAGTGTTATGCGCCCACTAATGACAGGGACGAGGAAGAGAAACAAGAGTTCTACGACCGACTCCAGAGTGCCTTGGACAAATGTGCGGAGCGAGACATCACCATCGTCATGGGCGATTTTAATGCCAAAATAGGGGAGGACAATACCGGATACGAAGAGGTAATGGGGAGACAGGGACTAGGCTCGGAGATGAGTGAGAACGGGGAGAGGTTTGTAGACTTTTGTGCTCTAAACCGACTTGTCATTGGAGGCAGCATCTTCCCACACAGAAGGATACACAAAGCAACTTGGGTCTCACCTGACCATACAACAGAGAACCAAATAGACCATATCTGCATTAGCAAGAAATTTAGAAGATCCCTTCAAGATGTTCGAGTTAGGAGGGGAGCAGATGTCGCCTCCGACCACCATCTGCTTACCTTAAGAATGAAGCTCAAGCTAAAGAAAATCCGCACAGAGACAACAAGAAGACAGCGCTATAATGTAGGCCTCCTGAGAGAAACTGGAGTTAGAGAAGAGTTCAAACTGGTGCTGTCCAACCGGTTTCAAGCGCTACAGGAGCTAGTAAATGAAGAGGAGGCGGTCACCACAGAGCAGCAGTGGAAGGCAGTTAGAGAGGCGCTGAACTCAACCTGCAAAGACACTGTAGGGTTCAGGAAACACCATCACAAGGACTGGCTGTCAGCACAGACCTTGAAGAAGATAGAAGTGAGGAAGCAGAAGAAAGCAGTTGTCAACAACAGTCGCACGAGAGCAGCCAAAGTAAGGGCACAGGGGGAATACTGGGAAGCCAACCGCGAGGTGAAGAGGAGTATCAGGGCAGACAAGAAAATAAATGTTAAATGTTTAGGGCTTAACGTCTTTTGTCCACCACGAGGGTGATTTCAAAGACGGGGACAACGAAAAAGGGTCTGAGCAAATTTTGACCCAAGCTGGATTCGAACCCGGGACCTTTTGGTCTGGAGGCAAACGCTTTTACCACCGAGCCACCCAGCTCCCAGGGCAGACAAGAGGGCCTACACAGACAACCTGGCAGCAGAGGCAGAAAAGGCAGCAGGCAGCGGCAATATGAAACAGCTCTACGACATTACCAGAAGATTGTCAGGCAAGTATGGCCATACAGAAAGACCAGTAAAAGACAAAGAAGGCAAGCCTATTGCAGACAGAGCAGACCAACTCGACAGATGGGCCGAGTATTTTGAAGAGTTACTGAACAGACCTAGCCCACCCGACCCCCCAGACATCCAGCCGGCAGAGACCGACCTACCCATCAGCTGTGACAGACCCAGCCGGGAAGAGATCAGAAGAGCAGTGGCATTTTTGAAGAACGGCAAAGCAGCAGGCCCAGATGGCATCCAGCGGAGTCTCTGAAAGCAGACCCAGAGACAACAGTGGAGATGCTGTACCCACTGTTTGGAAAGATCTGGGAAGAGGAGGTGATGCCGGCTGACTGGAAGGAGGGGTACCTAATCAAGCTTCCCAAGAAAGGCGACCTCAGCAAGTGTTCCAACTACAGAGGAATCACCTTGCTGTCAGTACCAGGAAAGGTCTTCAACAGGATCATCCTGGAGAGAATGAAGAGCTCCGTTGACCCCCAGCTGAGAGACCAGCAAGCAGGATTCAGGAAGAACCGATCATGTACAGACCAGATCGCCACTCTCCGCATCATCGTGGAACAGTCTCTGGAGTGGAGCTCCCCGCTGTACGTCAACTTTGTGGATTATGAGAAAGCATTTGACAGTGTGAACCGAGAGACTCTGTGGAAACTCCTACGACACTACGGTGTACCCATAAAGCTCGTCCGCCTGATCAAGAGCAGCTATGATGGTATGGCATGTCGCGTGATCCACGAAGGGCAGTTCACCAGGGAGCTCCAGGTCAGAACTGGTGTCAGGCAGGGGTGTCTGCTGTCTCCGTTCCTCTTCCTACTGGCCATAGACTGGGTCATGAAGAGGACCACAGAGCACAGACGAAGTGGAATACAGTGGACACTGTGGACACAGCTTGACGACCTCGATTTTGCAGACGACTTGGCATTACTGTCCAACACTCATCAACAAATGCAGGACAAGACCACGAGGCTTGCTGACATCTCGTCCCAAGTGGGCCTCACCATTCACAAACAGAAAACAAAGACAATGAGGCTGAACGCAACCAGGGAGGAACCAGTCTTGCTTGCTGGCACCCCGCTGGAGGAGGTGGAGTCCTTCACCTATCTCGGGAGCATCATAGACAAAAAAGGCGGCACTGATGCAGATGTCAGAGCACGAATCGGTAAAGCCAGAGCAGCCTTTCTCCAGCTGAAAAAAGTGTGGAGTTCCAGAGAGCTGTCACAACACACCAAAGTCCGGATCTTCAACTCCAATGTAAAAGCAGTTCTCCTATATGGAGCAGAGACTTGGAGATTGACAAAAACCACAGTCAACAGAGTACAGACCTTCATGAACAGTTGCCTTAGAAGAATTTTGAAAATCCACTGGCCAGAGAAGATCAGCAACGTCAGACTCTGGGAGAGAACAGAGCAGATAACAGCAGAGAATGAAATTGGGCGAAGAAGATGGGGATGGATCGGTCACAGTCTGAGAAAGCCAGCTTCCAGTATCACTAGGCAGGCATTGTCATGGAACCCCCAGGGAAAGAGGAAAAGAGGTAGGCCGAGAAACTCCTGGCGTCGAGACCTCCAAGCAGACATCAAGAGACTGGGAACCACCTGGAGTAGAATCAAAGGAGAAGCACAGGACAGGAGTTGCTGGAGGTCTCTCGTCGACGGCCTATACCCGGGTAGGGGTGACAGGCGTAAGTAAGTAAGTAATCGGTGATGACAATAACTTCCACTACACAATTATCAGAAATATGTCACGTCTAATTCATGGACATACAACAAAACACAATGGTAAACAAGAAGTTTGTAAAAGATGTTTACAGAGATTCTCTTCTATTAAAATAGCGCACAAATACATTTTACACTGCAGGTCAGCTGATGACATACAAACTGTACTTAAGTATCCAGATCCTGGTAGTCAAGTGTATTTTAAGAACTATGGGAATCAGCAAAAGCTGCCGTTTGTAGTATACGCTGATTTCGAATCGTTAGTTGTTTTGTATGAAGGTCATGTTCCAGAGTCATTACCAAAGACTATAAAGTTGAGTGACCAAGTGGTGTGTTCTTTCGGATACATTATTGTTAGGTCAGACGGTTTGCATTCAGAACCTGTTATCTACAGGGGTGAAAATGCAGCATGTTTGTTTTTAACAGAAATGAGACATCTGTATAGTCAGGTAGTACAGTATCTCACAACATGTCAGATGCCTTTGGTGATGACAGAAGAAGACAAACTAAAATTTGATACAGCTGAGACGTGTTGGATTTGTGAACAACCTTTAGGGGGTGATAAAGTTCGTGACCATGATCACATAACCGGACATTACAGGGGTGCTGCACATAACAATTGTAACTTGTTATTAAAAATAGATCCTAAGACATACAAGTTACCAATCTTTTTCCACAATCTTAAAGGATATGATTCACACATCATCATGCAAGCTGTAGATGAGTCTTACAAAAACATAAGTTGTATTGCCCAGACAACTGAGAAATACTTGACTTTTAGGTTAGATAAATTAGCATTTTATGACTCCATGCAACATTTGTCTTTAGGGCTTGCTAGTCTGGCAGAAGGGCTGACTGAGTATCCAATAACGAGTAAATATTTTGAGCCAGACTTGATTAAGAAAGGTGTTTATCCATATGAGTACATTGATCACTGGGTTGTGTTTGAAGAAACAAGACTGCCTCCAAAAGAGAAATTTTATTCTACACTTAATGGTAAAGGTATTTCTGACTCTGAATATCAACACGCACTTGATGCGTGGGGTAAATTAGGATGTCAGACAATTGGTGACTACCACGATCAGTACTTGAAAGCAGACGTTTGCTTACTAGCAGACGTATTTGAAAGTTACCGTGAAAAGGGTTTGTTACACTACAGACTTGACCCAGCCTGTTACATAACTAGTCCTGGCATGACGTGGGATGCATTTTTGAAATCCAGTAAGATATTTATAGACCTGTTGTCTGATCGTACGATGGGTGAAATGGTGGAACGTGGATTAAGGGGAGGGATTAGTATTGCAGCGAACAATTACGCCATAGCCAACAACAAATATTTGGACGGTCCGGACCTTGACCGGGGGTTTGACCCCTCGAGGTCAAGGTCATTCATTACGTACCTTGACTCGAACAATTTGTATGGGTTCGCAATGTGTGAGTTATTGCCCTTGAAAAACTTTTGTCTGCATGATTTGTCACAGTATGATGTAACAGACATAACAAAATATATTATGAGTCATGACCGAAACAACGCAAAGGGTTGGATCTTTGAAGTAGACCTAGAGTACCCACACCATCTACATGATTACCACAATGATTATCCATTAGCTGTTGAGAAAATGAGTATGACAGGTAAAAAAGAAGACACCAAACTTGTACCAAATTTGAATGACAAATTTAATTACGTTTGTCACTATCGATTGCTGCAGTTTTACATCAGACATGGGTTAGTACTAAAGAAAGTTCACAGAGGAATTCAATTTGATCAGAGTGCTTTCATGAAAGATTACATAATGAAGAACACAACCCTTCGTGCCAGAGACGGCAACACTGCATTTGACAAAGACTTCTTTAAGCTTATGAACAATGCCTGTTTTGGCAAGACAATGGAAAATCCTCATCACAGAAAAGATGTGAGACTGGTCACAACTGAATTGGGTGCAATTAAACTTACAGGTAAGCCACAATACACAGGGTACAAAGAATTTCATTCAACCTTGTATGCAGTGTCACTCAAAAAAAAGATAGTTAAACTGGACAAGCCAGTATTCATTGGTATGGCAATTCTGGAGTTGTCAAAACTGGTGATGCTTGAATTTTATTATGATTACTTCAAATTAAAGTATCCTGACTGCCGTCTGTTATAAACTGACACTGACTCTATGATCATTGACGTGTGTACTGAAGACTTTTATGAAGACATGAAAACAGAGTTACACATGTATGACACATCTGACTATCCTAAAGACCATCCACTGTTCAGCACACAAAACAAGAAAGTGCCTGGTAAGTTTAAGGATGAACTAAATGGTGTGCCAATAGTTGAGTACGTTGGACTGAGATAAAAAATGTATTCTATACTGCACCAGAAGGGAAGTCAGTCAAAAGCCAAAGGTATCAAGAAAACAGCAATAAAAAATAAAGATATTCGTCATGAACATTACAAGCAAGTGTTAGATGGAGCATTAATGCCTGATTATCCAAACAAGTCACTGAGATCAAACAAACATAATATTGAAATGATCCAAACACATAAGAAGTCACTTGCAGTTGGAGACACAAAACGAGTGTTTCACACTAAGGAAAAGGCTTATGCACCTGGACATTACAGGCTCAAGTTATCTGAAGATATTTGTGATGAACTGGTTGATGAATTAATTGATGACTTAGTTACTGAAATGAGTAACGGTGTCTGGGGGAATAATCTGTAATTCTTCTCTGACAAATGCCCTCTGGGGCGCAGGGTCATACAGGTAATATATTGTTGCGTCTGCGCCGGGAATTATTTTTTTTATATTATGAACGGATGTGAACCATATGGGGTCTGTTGACCTGCGCCTGATGTCATTCTCAGCTTCCCCTGGTTGATATAAATATCTCACCTGTTTAGTAAATAAACTTGTGTCTGGAGGTGGGGTTGGCCCTTTTTTTGGCTCTGTAATTGTTTTCAATTTAATAGCATCAGCAGGTTTTGGGTGTCCTTCCTTGTTCATTGCTTTTATCACATGTGGTAATCTCTTAACCCACTCAGTGTTACGCATGTCATGCATGAGTTCCTTTGAATACTGATAGCTGAAAAGTCTCTCTGACAACTGTTTGTTAAAGTTCTCTACAATTGCCTGCGATCTGTGCACACCTGGAATGCCGCGTCTAACCAGTACGCCATGCTTAGCAAATAACTGATTAACTGCACCTTTGAATTCTGATCCGTCATCAACTTGAACAAGTCTAGGGTATCTTAAAGGGCCTCGACCATATATTTTTGTTAAAGCAGTCGCAACTGTACTGGCTGTTTTGTCAGATATGGGTTCAGCGTCTTTGTACCTTGAAGCAATGTCTACAACAGTTAATGCATACTTGTATCGTTTCTTTCTTATTGTGTCATGTGGTAAGAACAAAAGGTCCATTTGGTGCGTGTCATTAGGTGTTGTGTTCTCAAAATGAGGCCTTGTTATCTTTCTTGGAGCAGGGAGATATACCTGCCAAATTGCCTGTCTCTGTAACCATTGCTTGACTTGGTTGAGTGATACATCTCCGCCCACAGCGACATGTAATTTCTGAATAGCTGTTTGACTTTTCCAATACCCTGATGGTGAGTAATATATTTTTGATAGTTTATTTTCTACCCCAGGGTTCATTTCTTCTAGCAAAATAAAGACCAGTAAAAAATACAAATGTCATTCCCACTAGAACAAAGATTATCTCTCCGTTTCTTTGTTCTGGGCTTGGTTGATAGTAGTCACTTAGTTTCGGTTTTGGGATAGTCATGTCTTCACCCGTGACAAGATAGTATTCCCTGATTGCGTCGTCTGTATTTGAAAACGTATGCTGTGCGTGGTTTTCTAATCTAAGTCTGTCATTGATAAAATCAAGTTTTTCAATTCTTTGTTTTTCATACGCCTGTTCTGCCTGTGCTAATTTTTCAGATGCTTCATTATGACGTTTCATTTCTTCAGCACTCTCTTCTCTACCCACTTTTGAAAAGAGATAATTAGAGCCACTGAATGCCAGAGCGTTAACCATCACACCTCCCACCATAATAGCTATCGTTGCCATATTATTTTTATTTACATAGAAACATTTTCGGGAATAATTCCCTGCTTGACAAGAAAATCTTTTGTCGCAATCGACGCTGTAACAACTGCAATTAGCTTAGCACTGTCTTCCAGATCCAATCTACTGAGGTCTACAGACCTCATTTTGAGGAGACTTTTTGCAAGCATAGAATACGCTACTGCTAATCCACTGATTACGGCAGAATGATACACAAGATTCAACATGTTCTTTGAGTCGTTCATTTCTTAGGCAAGAAAAATTAAAATAAATAAATTTATTAGTGCATGATAAATGGGTCGACAACTTTGGGTATTGATGATAATGTGGAGACTTCTGTTTTTGATGATGGAGTGTTTAATTTTTTGGTCACTGTACGAGTGTGTGGCTTGTATTTTTTGTATAATTGGTAAGCTACAAAACCAGATCCGACAACAAATGCGGCAACTACATATCTTGCTGTTTCAGAATTAGACTGGGTTGAAGGTCTTTCACTTTGATGTGGGTGTGACAGGGGTGTTGAAAGTCCTGTCAGTTCTGACGGTTTTGACAGTCCTAACGGCCCTAACGGTGTTGACGGCGGGTCACTTACATGAACCTTTTCTGTTTGTGTTTGAAGCTGTAATTTTTTTTGCCTGTTCCATTCAGCTAAACGTTTACCAGACTGAACCCTTCCTTCATTTTTAATTTTTGTCACTGTGTGAATCGGGGTCTTGACAGGGTCCGGGGCAGGGTTCATCTGTGGGGTCGTTTGGGGGGTCGTCTGTTGGTCGTCCATTTTTATCAACAAAAAAATTTAATTTCGTAAAATCAACATGGCTGCTAGTTACAATTAATGTTACCAGAGGAGCGAGCAAATTACCAAACCTGTAGAATAAAAGGCAAGCTAATTTACCAATTGCACTCGTTACAATGGGGTTACTCTCGAGGTCATTTGTGAGATTTTCAATGTCTACAGGAAGAGCATAACTCACAGCTTTTGAATATAAGCAGACAATTGATTTGCTCAAATCACGGGTCATTAGTGAAGCCATGTGTTGTTCATATTTAAAATGAAGTTTAAATAAATCATCAGCTGTGAGAGATTGTATATCTTCGGTTGAATATTGCTTTCCGAGATATTTTTTAGAATGACCAGAAATCACTACAGATAAAAGTCTTTCCCGCTTTGAATCTAAGTCTATGTTTTCTACAGCGCCAATATCATTTAATAATAGCAGTTCATCTGTGTTCATTTTATAATGCAATTAAAAAAATAATTTATAAACACATTTGTTTTTTTGTCAGTAAACCAGACATGAGTACATTAAGCCCTCACATGTAGAACCGTTTTGTAAATGATCCCCCTCTTTTGAAAAGTAATATGTCCCCTGTTGAACTTTGACACAACTTAGTGATTTAAACGGCTATAGCCTTTTGACGGCTGAGAGCTTGCCCCTTGAATAGGAATGGAATGTCAGCGCTATTCAATAGCGCGGCGTAAGGCAACACAAAAGGCGATCAACCGTGACACCACTTTGGCAGCTTGAATAGCGGCGTGCTAGCGTGCGGCGCATGGCGACGATTAGACAACACAAAGGTAAACAGGTGAGCTGGCTTGCAACAGAGTAAGACCCTTGTAACTTAATCATTGAAAAGAAGCTGATTTAAAACGTGTAAGTTTCACATGAGTGGAGTTTATGTCTGTGTTGACAGAGTGGGTCTTTCTCTCTCTCTGTGTGCGGTAGCTAATGTGGGCTTTATTCCCATTCAATCTTAAAACCAATTTACATTTGTGGGGGGTCATGATTTTCGATGTGCATTTTCTTAAGGTCAAAAATAAATTGTGTGAATATCGACTCAGGTGTGGTACATATCGATCTAGCAGCTAAAGGATTTGAAAAGGTTTTGAAAAATGTTGTCAAAATCATTGCGACGTGGTAATATTTTTGTAACTGTTGTGCATAAATTATTCTGACGCGTCGTGTCTTTCATGTCTAGAGTGCTGGCGACGGGCTGTGTTTACGTACATAGTATCATTGCGACATCGGTCATATGAGCTAATTAAGAGAGATATAAATACTGAGCGGATTAAAGTATTATTAACACAATGACTGAGTTAACCCCTTAAGTATTATTTTTGATTTTCATAAAATTGTGGTTGTTTAAATAATAATGATTTAGGGGTAACTTCCAATGGTATTTACTCTGTGCGGGGGACATAAATATGGATGGCCAAAAAAGATATAATCAAGGGGGTTAACTCAGTCATTGTGTTAATGATGCTTTAATCCGCTCAGTATTTATATCTCTGCTGCTGTCTCCGCGTCGGTACAAAGTCCACGCGCCGGTGCAAAGTTCAGCGTCGGTACGGGGGTCTGGCACTGATATAAATGGCACATCCGTATTATAGTAGTGCCAGCCCTAGGAGCTAGAATATCTTCTGAACTACAAAATGTAAAAATATAATCTTTGAATATAAATTTAAGAAATTTTACCAGCTGTACTCTGGATTTAATTTGAGATTATGGGCTATTAGTGGAAAGTTTATATTTATTCTTAAAGCGGTCTCAGAAGTGTCACAGAAATCAAAAAGGCTACTAAATCGCCATTATCACTCTGATCGGTTATAATTAACCTAAAAACATATGCATTACAAAAAAACTATTACCCGGGCCAAATCTAACCATGCTAATTACTAAGCAATGGTGTTGTAATTTGGTTACAATACACGGTCAAAACCGATATACCATACAACACGTACACTGAGCTATCGCGTACACAACACTTAACGCTGCGTTTGGCAGGGCATCGCGAGCGGCGCACGTCATAGCTAGCAGTCGACATGAGTGAAATCCGAGAAGCAATGGTCATAAGTGCTATCGGCCTAGGTACACAGAGGAACATCGGGTTCACTCTGTTACATTTTCCCATCGGCCTTAACAATACAGCGACCTCGCTGTATAAATACCAAAACCATCAATCCAAAAACACAAATACAAGAACACATTGGGCCCAATGACGACATAACATCAAAACACATTATCAAACAGTACCATCCACATGGTACACCACAAATATAGCAAAATAGCACTAGTGACCAAGGCTCTCTTGTCTACACTATTATACTGTAGACTTGGACTCACACAGTCATTTTCAAACTAAGTTATGCATAGCAGAAAACTGACATAGGATATTATCATTTGGAAAAATACCTACGCAGCGGACTAAGTTTGAAAATGAAATCAACTGCACAGCTGTTGTGTACTAGAAAGACACAGATGTACCGATGCCTTGATTTCCAATATTCATTTAAGACATCAAAATTCAAAGCATTGTACTACTTGAAAACACAGTACCGGTGCCTTGGATTCCAATCCATGACAAATCAAAATCCGATGCACTGTACTAACTAAAAAATCCAATAATTTTAAATTAACCTATCACCTTAAGCAATCCTTCACCTAAGACAGTCTCTTTAAGTAAAAACAATAAGCCCAAAACAATTTACTCAATAGTAAGTAGTCCTATTTTCTTAACACTAACAAAGCATCCGGTGGCCTGGAGGAATATTGAAGCTTTAACGTGTCTTGTGGGCATTTAAAGTTGCCGAGGCATACCTTTAAAGGCCCACTGTTCACATTCAAGCTGTCAACGTTACTAAAAGTTTTAATGGTGAAGCTTTAATGTCTTGTGGGCATTTAAAGTTGTAGAGGCATACCTTTAAAGGCCCACTGTCCACACAAAGTGCACATGGCAAACACAATATCAAAATCAACTGTGCAATGTGCTAACATCACATCAACTGCATCTCAACACACACAGTAACCCGACATCAAAACGAAAAAAACATTTTTTGCATAAGGTCATTCGCATACTTATGCCAATGTCCCACAATCAGCATTCATCCTATCGCAAATCGTTACTGATGAAAACAAAGAAACAAGGATCAGTAACCACATGTAGACCAAACAAAAGGCTCAACTCGTGACAAATAGCGATGTTGCAACACAAACATCAGATCCAAAAACACAATCTCACTACACACAAAACATGTACCTCAACCAAACATCAACACATTCATTTTAACGGGAAAACAAAACACATATCTGATACGCCAGCACATCTTGCTACAAACGTGACACCCGAACGCCAAATTACAAACATGAGACAAAGCAGCTTCGCCAGGAATCCACAGTACAACAACCAAAACATAACGAAAGACTCACCTACACCAGTACTCGCACAAAAACAGTTACAAACATACACAACACATGCACAGCCGCATAGATGATCAGCATCACACAATGGAGGAGGGGGTGGGTGGGGAGTGGGGGTGTAGATAGCGAGCAAAATATGCACGAAAACAAAGAATACGCCAAACAATACATAGGAGTAAGAGCAGTGATTTCACACAATAAAATCCGCCCTAATTACTCATCAAACTGCAGGTTCCAGCCAAGTACATCAGACTCATGGTCATAAACCAACATGGTCGACAAAATGGTGCCATCAACATGAAAATGATCTCTCAAGACAGCCATTAGCAAAGTACACCATCAACAGAGCTTTAAATCCATGTACAGCTCTTCATACATGAAGTAAAACTAACACAAAAAAATGCATAAAATAAACCTTACAAATGTACTTCCAGAGGCCAATTCAGGGTCAACCTTAATTTTCACAAATTCAGTCCATCATTGTTGGAGCAGCCACAGTCACAAATTGGTTTATATGCGGAATGAAGGCCTGAAACTAGTACACATAGCCATCATAATGTTTATGGCGATAAAATACATGGCTTGGCAAATCACTTGAAACAGTGTCATCTGGCAGAACATCAAAATAGGCAGTGGTACCAACCGTGGCAGTTCTACATGGCCAGAGGGCATCGAGAACTCTCTGTGTTGCTGGAATGTTTGTCGCTGTTGGTCACTGGGACAATCAAGGCGGCGGTGTCCTGGCATATTACATCCCCAACAGACAAGTGGGGGTCGCGAGTGCCCAGCTGGCTGCGGTGGGCCACAAGACTTCCAGGAGTGCTCGGCAGACGGTGCGGGTGGCCTCTCAGCAGGTTCAGCCACCTCTTGTGCAGATGTGCACGGATGCGGTGACTTGGGAACAGTTGGCTCATGGAGAACATCGACAGGAGTTACCTCCACTGCCAACTGTGTCACGTGTGCTTCCACGCATGGTGGTTTGGAAGGCAATGGAGAGGGTGGCTGCAGGGCAGGTGTTACGACTGGTGCCATTGAGGTGTCGCTGAGGTCCGGTTGCACTGGAGGTGTCTCAGCTGTAGCACCCGGATACTGAGGCTGTGGCGCTAAATCATCACCGAACTCGCGTTGCAGGCAGGCAAGGAGTTGAGCCGCAGAAGACCTGTCTTCCCTTGTCGCATTGTACGTGTAGTACGTGTCTGCCCCATAATCCAATGCGTATGTGATCCATCTCACAAACACAGCTGGGCGGATCTGTTGGACAAGGTCCTCACCGAGGTCAGACATGACCTGTTCCGCACGCTGCTTGAACGATGCAAAAGATGGACCCCTGTAGCCACGACCGTTGTAGATCGGGAGTGGAGGCAGTAGACGCCGCTCTCCCTGCTCATTCAGCATGGCGTTGCCATCAAGGTCCTCCAGTTCAACGAGGATTTTCGTCATCGGGCACTTGCGCTTCCTCCCCATGTTGGTCGTGGTCAACCTGAGATGGCAGCACACCCTCTACACTTTTCCGTTTGTACTAGTGACTCCTCCACGTGGCTGCATTGTTGCCCTGCACTGCTTTCTGTCACGTCTGAGTCTCTGTTTGTCCAACCATCCTGCTCGCAGCGCCATTTGTGATGGGGTGAGGTAGGAGTCGGAATATTAAGGATTGGATGGTGATGGTTGGATTTATTGACTCAGAGACGTGGTCATGTTTACTACACTTTTATTCGAGCGCAGCAACAGAAAGCCGAAACAGAAAGCAGTACAGGGTCTCCAAAACCCGCGCAGTTTAGGTTAATAAAAAAACTGTTTCCTCCAAGGCACCGGTGCCAGAAGTTAATTGCTGGTACTGTGAGTCTTGCACGTTTGGTAAAAAAGAAAGTCTCCCACGCGAGCAGCTGTACTTATAGAGGCACGCTGCTGTCTCCGCGTCGGTACAAAGTCCACGCGCCGGTGCAAAGTTCAGCGTCGGTACCGGGGTCTGGCACTGATATAAATGGCACATCCGTATTATAGTATTTTCAGATGTTCTAGTGTATGGACCTTTCACGTACTTTATAGCAACCTTTGTTTCCACAACTGACTGGAAGTTTGTGATCAATTTTAGTAATTTTGTCAGTAATGTTATGGGTGTTTGAGATTAGTGAGAGAGAGTGAGAGTAAAGCCAGAGAGAAAGAGAGTTTTGTAACCATGGTAATTGTGGTTAGGAGATGGATCACGTGCTGGCTCCAAGTGCCAAACCCTGGCAAACCACCTCAGCTGGTGGGCTAAACCACGTGAGGGGGTGGTGTTCACATTGCACCACTAGGCGGATGAGCTGTTGCTGACAGCCAACGGCTAGAGGACGGAGGAGATCAGGTTAGATCCAACGGCCAAATGTGGGGTAGTAAACCCTTCAAATCAGGAGTGGAGCCCCGAAGGCAGACAGCTGCCTGTATTCACGCACTGTTCTGGCAGCTCCTGCAGCCAAACTGGTGCCAAACGTACTGCTTTGCATTCCTTTGGATACATCAGCGAGGCCGAGAGGGGGATCTTGACGACTGGGCATCCCAGGATCTCCATACACTTCGCCCAGGCTTGCGCACTGGAGAGGTCACTCCAGTGACTGACCCAGCAAGCGCATATTCCATTGTCTTCCGAGACAGGATGCCGAACATTATAGTAGTGCCAGCCCTAGGAGCTAGAATATCTTCTGAACTACAAAATGTAAAAATATAATCTTTGAATATAAATTTAAGAAATTTTACCAGCTGTACTCTGGATTTAATTTGAGATTATGGGCTATTAGTGGAAAGTTTATATTTATTCTTAAAGCGGTCTCAGAAGTGCCACAGAAATCAAAAAGGCTACTAAATCGCCATTATCACTCTGATCGGTTATAATTAACCGAAAAACATATGCATTACAAAAAACTATTACCCGGGCCAAATCTAACCATGCTAATTACTAAGCAATGGTGTTGTAATTTGGCTACAATACACGGTCAAAACCGATATACCATACAACACGTACACTGAGCTATCGCGTACACAACACTTAACGCTGCGTTTGGCAGGGCACCGCGAGCGGCGCACGTCATAGCTAGCAGTCGACATGAGTGAAATCCGAGAAGCAATGGTCATAAGTGCTATCGGCCTATGTACACAGAGGAACATCGGGTTCACTCTGTTACACATGAATTTATAACAATGAACAAATCAAACACAACACCGGCCACATGCAAGAAAAGTTTTGTAACCCAACAGACCGATTTACACCAACTTTAATCTATTTTTTTATCACCAGAATATATTACATGTTATGTGAACAAACTCAATTTCAACACAAATGGCCTCATTCAGTCCAGTTAGTATACAACAGTTGTCTCACGGTCATTCATGTCTGTTGTGCATAGTGGTCACCGAGTACATTTTTTTTACAATTTTTGTTTACATCTTACGAGACCATGCCCTACATTCTGTGATGGTCTATGGAACCCTACAATTCGCAACAGGGCAACATTAGACATACATTCTGGCACAGCATTGCAACTGAACGTACATGCACACAGTTGATGTGATGGTAAACTCAATACAGAATTGTTGATGACACAGCTGCAGCACTTCATGTTACGGAGGCACAACACAGGCTATTATTATAACATGATGCAATAATCAAGCCCAAAGCTGTTCCTATTTGTAAGCTTATCATTCTCATCCACACTAACCCACCCTACCGTCTGATCCAAGCAAGCTGGCAGTGGTACACATAAATACCAAGTGATGCACAGCACTTTGCACTAGTTGCACTTCTGTAGACTGGCATAGTGCAAGCTGGTTGGTTGGTTGTACAGTGCTTAACGTCCCTACAGCAACAATACTTTCTCAGGATGTGCCTGCCCTGCTTGTAAATAAAAAAAATAAAACTGAACTAAGTGACCAGCTGGTCCAATACACTATATAAACCTAAGACATGCTGAGGACGATGCACCTTCATGCTAATTTGAATTTGTTGTATCCTAGTTAACAAAGAAAAGAGTAGAAAATCATTACAATTATAAAATATGAACCATATATGGAAAATGATATTGAAAATTGTGTTAAAAACTGACTGTACACATTCGTTCTCACTCGCCACTCGCGCTCTCTCCAATTAGTCCGGTTGATCAGAGAGAGCGTGAACATCATCATCATCATCATCATCAGTCCCTTGCCCGAACTGGGCGTTGGGGGGACTGAAAGGCAGCAGCAACAGACAGTGCTCTCCACTGAGTTCTATTTTGGGCGGTGGCAAGCAAGTCTGGCATCTCGAGTTCGGTCCATTCTTTTATGTTTGCGACCCAACTCTTTCTCTGACGACCTCGCCGACGACTTCCTTCGAGAGTGCCTTGGAGGATAGTCTTGGACAAGGTGTTGTGTCGGGTCACGTGGCCAAACCAAGCAAGCTTGCGCCGTTTCACGGTTGCCAGAAGGGGTTCATGTGGGCCCACCAGGGAAGTGACGATGCTCCGTACATATTCGTTGGTCTTGTGCTCGCGGTACGAGATGCGGAGCAACTTCCTCAGGCACTTGTTCTCAAAGGCCTGGATTTTCTTTTCTGAGTCTGCAAGCAGTGTCCAAGTCTCACAGCCGTAGAGTAGAATAGACACTACGAGGGACATGTAAAGCCTGTACTTGATGGTGAAGCTGATGGAGTTACTTCGCCATATCCTGTCCAGCCTGGCCATTGCGGATGTTGCTGTACCTATCCTGATACGGATCTCTGCTATGCAACTACCGTCTTTGGACAGGGTGGCTCCCAAGTACTTGAAGCTATTGACCTCTTCTAGCTTCTGGCCGTTCATGTGAATGTTGCTGCTGCTGTCGCTTGTGGTGTTGATCATCACTTTGCTTTTATCCGTACTGATCTCCATGCCATAAGACCCTGCGCTACTTGAAAGTTTGTCTGTCAGGTTTTGGAGCTCACTATTGCTGCCTGCCATGAGCGTGAACAGCAAGAGGGAAAAAACTGTTGCGGAATCTGCTGGTCCTGGTACTGATGGACCTGTACCTGCGCCCTGATGGTAAAATTTGGAAAAGCTCATTGCCGGGGTGGGTGGAATCACTGGAGATAAGACGTGCTCTACGTAAGAGACGCTGCTGGTACAGTGAGTCCAGGCTAGGAAGATCTCTGCCTATAATTTTTGAAGCGGTCTTGACCACCCTACTCAGTCTGATTTTCTCTTTGGCCGTGATGGAACCATACCAAACCGTGATCGAAAAGGTGAGCACGCTCTCAATCACAGCTCGGTAGAATTGCATCAACATGTGGGCACCGAGACTAAAACTTTTCAGACGTCGCAGGAAGAACAAGCGCTGCTGTGCTTTTTGGACGATAAGGCGAGTGTTTTCCTCCCACTTCAGGTCACATGACAGGGTAGTGCCAAGAAACTTAAAGTTCTGGACTGTTTCAATGATTTCACTATTGATCACAAGAGGGGGAGGGGACTGTTTCTTTCTAAAGTCCACAATCATTTCTTTTGTTATAAGGTGAGTTCTAAACATTGGCATCAATTCCAGAGCCCTAGAATAAATAGAAATATGGGAACCCATTTTCACATGAAATGGTAGGTAACCCACTCTGATGGTTTTGTCTCCCTGTGTGTGTGTGTGTGTGTGTGTGTGTGTGTGTGTGTCAGTGTGTGTGTGTGTGTGTGTGTGTGTAATGTTTGGATACAGTGGGGTGTCACGACACGCCTGACGGAGTCAGGGCGCCGTGGACAATGTAAGCGCTAACCGCTCGAGAAGCCCACCCACTCTAAATAAATAACACAACGCCAGTGATAAACAACAAACAAATCTTTTATTACCTACTCTTACTCTAACCCCCACCCCAACCCACTAACGCCCCACACCCTCACACACACCCACGCATGCACTCATAACGTATTAACACACAAAAAAGATTAACAGATAACAAAGACTAACAGATAAAAATGGCTAATAGGTGAAAATGACTAACAGGTGAAACTGACTAACAGGTGAGAATGACTAACAGGTGAAAATGACTAACATGTGAAAATGACTAACATGTGAAAATGACTAACATGACTAACAGGTGAAAATCGGCAATGGCTATACAAGGCGGGCACTCTGTCTCTGTACAGTGTCCTCTGTCCCACCCTAGACAGGGTGGCTCGCAACGTAAGAGTACTCCCTACACCGCAGAGCGCCGTAGCCGCGCTTGCCCACGCACGCCTGTGACCGACGCGCAGAACGTAGAATCAGCCTGCTGTAGCCAACGTCAAAGTGCTTGTCCAACGGGACTGGCTAGCGAAGGCGTTCCGACTCCCGATGATGCGTCACCGTTGGTCATGGAAGATGAAGAGATCGACGAACGACGAAATCTTCGAAGCCAGCAGTGCACTGGAAAAGGGCGCATTGTCAGTCAAAGTGCCAACACAGTTAATTCTGGCCTAACACGCACCTACTCACAAACCACGTGAGTTGTGTCTCGTCTCGCCCTAATACCCGCCTTGGCCATATTAAATATACAATCATGGATATGAAAGATTCCTATGTACATTCAACATTCGTCATGTCTGCACTATTCCATCACACTAACATTAAGCTAGCACAACTACTTTTGTATAATAAAATTGCCACTGCTAAAACCAACATTATCAAAATATCCACATGTACATACAAAGATATCAAATAATCACCAGCAACCACCCCACGTGACAATCTTATTACATTACATCTAGGACTTAATACAAATGTATTTGAAAAGATATCCACTTTAATTCATTTGGACAACATGGCCCTTTAAATATGCCCACTCGGCGACAGACGAACATAACCAACTAAATCCGACACCCACCACATTACAACCCAACCTAAAAAACATGGTTAAAGACTTAATTAAAACATCCCTAAAAAACTAGACGAACATACCCTTCCGAACCTATGTACACATTCACACACCCGAGAGCACAGCAGCTAACTGGGGAAAAATGGCATGAATAAATACCTGTCACTGGTGAGTCCTCCGGCAGGACGAGACAAACAAGACGAACACGAACCGGAGGGGTCTTCTGCTGAGTAGCCGCCGTGGTCACTAGTCTCCTCGGACACCCACACCCAGGAACACTGGCCGTGGTCTTGCAGGGAGGGTAATACAACCCTCACACAGCTTGTCAAGGGCTCCAAACGAGGCCGCACCCTGACCCAGACTCTCACTTCGCTAGCTAACTCGCTGACTGACTGTAATATCCCTCTGCTACCTCGCAGTTTAACTTTACTCTGAACACTGTTCGGTTAACGCTACCCGGCAAAAGCGTGCAACCGCTGTACTCGCTCACTGTTAAGCTTGCTGCACGGGCTTTACGATTACGCTCACACTACATTTATTAACTTCCCTAAACTAAGGCTATTTACAGAAGTCGGCGACCTACATTTATTAACAAAAAAACGACTTGGGGGAAAAATAGAAAAAAACATGTCACATCCGTTACGTGACATGGGGAAGGTGGAGTGTATATAGCCTGATAACCTTTTAAGCGTTCTTTCTATTGTGTATAAAAGTTACTTAAGAAAGGGAGCCCGTGTGTTGAGTTTTACCGCATGAATGCGCCCGTCTGAGTCAGTCAGTGGCGGTGTATGCGTCTGTTGTGCGAGAGTATGTGCGTACGACTGTGGGCAAGTCTGCGTGCGTTACACCTGTCCAGGTGTTAACATAACGTGGTTTCTTGTCATATTTATTCCTTTGTTGTTGTTTTTTTTCTATCACTCAGAACAACACACAACTGACACCAAGTGCAGCAGTCATAGATCGGCAGACGCAGAGGCTTATGAGAATCTGCCCCTCCTGCTGGCCTGTTTAGTATCTGTCAGTATCTGTACCATTCTAATATGGCCATGTGAAGTTTAACTTGGACACATGTATAAGGATGAACCTCGTATGCATAAAATGTATTTATCCCCTTGTGCGTGCACCACTGGCACATTAAACGACATCATACTGAGGCTGATGTCCAGTGGCCACTCAGTGGACACCGAGACAGAGGGGCACCAAAGAAGAGATACAAAGACGGTCTCAAGAAGTCACTTAGTGCCTGCCAAATCGACCACCGCCAGTGGTCTTCGCTTGCTGCGGACCGTGACACCTGGCGCTCCACCATTCACAAGGCAGCCGTCTCCTTTGAGGACTCTCGCAGAGCTAACCTTAAGGACAAGCGGCTCAGAAGAAAAAACAGAGCTGTCCTAACTCAGAACCCTGACCAGACCTTACCCTGCAGCCACTGCGGTCGAACCTGCCTGTCCCGGATTGGCCTCTGCAGCCACGAAAATGCCTGCAGACGACGTGGGCAAGCCCTATAGAATCTTCGTTCGCGAAGTCAAGCCAAGAGACTGAGGCTGAAAGCTTCAAATTTGTACACTGCCATTGCACGCTACATTACAGTACTTACAGATACGGATATAGACCAATCGCTTTAGTTCAAGGGTAGTGCCAGAATAGCTTGGCGCCTAGAGGCACCAAGCTATTCTGGCACTACACTTCAAACAAGCTCCCATTCTGTGTTCAACATATATACACGGCACAAACCTTGTTACAAAGACACGCGCACCCTTATTTGTACACTTACGCACACACACCCCTCATACGGACACTGTGCGAAATAAAGAACAGGAAGTTTATTTTTAAACTTTGTTTTTATTGTCAAACGTACTTTCTTCTTTAAATACATTATGGTAATTTTTTTACATATGAAAAATATTCATACAAACAGAAAAGTACAAAATGAATTATGGTGCTTTGGCCTTTCCAATGTACCATTTAAGCTGAAAATGGTGAAACAAAACTAAGACATCATGCGACTGTCTGTGCACGTGGGGAAAACGTTTAAATTCAACTATAAATGCAAATCAGCCTAAATGTCATTTGAAGTTTTCAAGGAATCACGTGAACACTGATTTCCGTATTCGGCCACACCCCTTAAAAAAATGAAACGCAATAAAACAAACATTAAAACCCCTTCAATTTGTAAATTTTCAAAATGAAACGATTCTGTTTTCCTTGTGATTGCATAACAACAAATCGGAATCCAGCTAAAAGACTTGTCAGGTCACCCGCCCCCACCCTCCTCTTTGAGAAAAAAAAATCAACAAATAACACCCAGTAACACGCATAGTAACAGTCAGAAGGCACCCGTTCAAGAGAGGATAAGAACGATCGACCCAACATTTCGAAGACATCGTTTCAAAATGAAGCAGCCTATCCCAGTCACTCTTTCATAAAACACCCTTATAAAAAAATACATGACAATGGTAATACTTGTATCATCCATGAAGGTATAGTATGTCGAGATAACGGGTGCAGTACCGCAGTGAAAACTGGAGACTGATTCCTATACTAGTATAAAGAAGTACCCAATGGAGAAAGAAACACGCTTAGAAAAAAACGGTACAACACAATTTATTAATATTTCGGGTAAATACCCTTTGTCAAAATAGACAAACAAATGTTGCACTATGAACACGTAAAACAACTGAAGTCGAGTGATGGTTTTCTCTCGTGTTTATTTCAATCTAAAGAGCATTGTGTGGGGTTGGGCAAGACCAACCACAGACTACAATTCGGTCGTTCTCTCACTATTTGCTCTCTCTTCTACTTTCGTCCATCTCTCTCACTCTCCTCTCACTCTCCTCTCGTTGTGTTCCCTCTCTCGTTGTGTCTAGTCGTGTCTGGTCGTGTCGTTGTCTGTCCCCCAGTATGTATATACCCTTGCCCTTATCAATCATCTTCCCACTTAGGACCCGCCCCTCGTTTAGGGCCGGTGCCGTTACGTGATTATGGCGTCCCTGCGTGCGGACGTCCCGTTAATTAGATGCCATCCATTTCCCATATAGTAAGTTTCCGGAGGGCCGGTCCGTTATCTTGATTAGAGCTGCCCGGCACGTCCGGTAGTTACATACAGACGCTTTCCCATATGGCATGGCCGGAAACTACATCTGGATGCCACGTGGCGACATGTGTAGTGCAACATTCCTCCCTAACCCGAGAAAAATACATCCCGTTCAGGATTATTTTTCTATCTTGTTCAGGAGGGGTTACACTTCGGGACATAATAACATAATTACACATCATTACACAATCAAAATACGTTTCCAATCGGTGCATGATATCTTGTCCAACTATAACAACAAGTATTCCATCCAAATACACATAATATAAAATGAAAGAGAAAAAGTTCATTGTCAACACTGAAATTGTTCGTTTCTCATGGGCACCGCTGCGCTCACAGTCCCAACATAATTCATCCACCTCATAGGTCGCCTCATTCCAAGGCCGGGTAGAATTTCACGACTGGCGATGTCGTCTTCAGTTCCACCCTGTCTTACATCATCAGTGCGGAGGCACTTGCTCCGTAGACGTCATTGTCGTCCGCCACAGTTGTAGCCACCGATCCCAGGTCCAGTGTAGGTCGAGTGACCCCACTATGCCATCGCCTAAGTCTCGATAAAGGGCCAGCTTTTAACACTCAAAATATCGGGCTACTCCCACTATTTCGCCTACAATTGACATGATTACTGCCATAACTAATAAATTATAAACGCTATCTGCTAAACCCAATATCCTGAGACAGAGCACAAACGTCATCTTGCACGTCTGCAAAATGTAATTTACACCCGTAGTCATATATTCATACTCCCAAAACTGCATTACTTGCACGATCTCCTGATTGATCCTCTCTCAATACCACTTGAGAGTTGCATTTTAAATGAAGCCTAAAGTAGATCTCCTATAGCCTTTAATAACCGCCTCACCCCTTTACTCCTAGACTTAGGCAGGATTGCGTCCACATGCTTTATCCTATCATCAGTTATTAAACAAAATTGTGTGTGTGTGTGTGTGTGTGTGTAAAACTTCGCCATGGCCGGTCCCAAGCCCGGATGTGAAAGGAGGAGGATTGGGCGTGGGGTCAGCTGCCCCACCCCATAAAAACACACATTGCTACAGAAACGCCAACAAGAAAATCAACAACTGACTCGGCCCTGGGAGAGGATGGACCTTCAGCTGGAGGATTTAGAAGATGCCTGACGTGGAGTACCTATTTTCCTTACTGTCCAAGGCTAAGTACTTAAGTAAGTTAGACCTAGCTAAAGGCTACTGGCAGGTACCCATGTTAGAGAGCGACAAACCGAAAACTGTGTCCCCACCCCCACCCCCACCCACCCCCCCCCTCCTCCCCCCCCCCCTGCTCTCCCACTGCCCCGGCTCTGCTCTTGTTTTGTGCCATGTAAGTGTGTGTGTGTGTGTGTGTGTGTGTGTGTGTGTGTGTGTGTGTGTGTGTGTGTGTGTGTGTGCGGCTGATGCATCATCACCACTAACGACGATTTTGTTCATTTTGTGTTTTTCAGAAAGCCAGTTCTTTAAATGCACTTTCTGTGACAAGATGTTTGGAACATTACTTGCTATGAAGGAGCATGTGAAAAGAGTGCATAAACCTGCTGGTATGTCCTGAAAACTAGTCATAGCAGTAGGCTATTGCTGATGGGGTGGTTGATGCTTGTGCTGGACAGTCCAATGTTTTTATCTTTCACTAACACTATCTGTCATTTTTGGTTCAAGTACAAAGCAAAAGTGAGTCTGTATTTTGGACTAGTGGTCATCCATCCGTTTGCCGTCGGCCATCATCCGTGGTAAACATTGGCATTTTCTCGGAGACTGTTCAAGCCACAGTGTTCAAACTTGGCCCAAGGATATGTTGTGGCAAGACTTTTAAACATACCAATCTGGGTGACCTCTCATAAAGGTGACAGGGGGTCAGGAAATAGGTAAAAAAATAGCTGTATTTTGACAAAAATTACTTTTCTCAAATAATATTCACAACTTCAAACCCACACTTGGTACTGAGATAACCGATAGTAAGACTTATAATAATAATAATAATACTGTTATTATATAGGCGCTTTTTCTCAATTTTGGGGCAATCGACTCAAAGCGCCGCGCCTGAAACCCAACACACACACTCACGAAACAGACACGGATTTACGCCATTTAAGACAAACACAGTACAAGACAAACGATGGGCCAGTCAGCTACTGAAGTTACAGAGATTTTTGATCGCTTGTATTTGAAATTTGTAAAGTGGCCTGAGACCGGTACCAAAGTGTGTGTGTGGGGGGGGGGGGGGTGGAAGAACCGGAGTACCCGGAGAAAGAACCCCCGACGGTCCGCCCGAATTAACGGTGACACTTACCAGAGGAGAAAAGTCCAACGCCGGAACCCGGTATCGAACCGCGCACCTCTGGCATTGGTGGCAGGCGCCTTAACCACTTCGCCACGGACCGCCCCATCTATGCATACTAGTTTGGATAACCCCTCGGAAAGGTCAAGGGTCACAAAAAGCTCAGGAAATAGGTCTGAAATAGCCATATTGTGAAAAAAGACATTTTTCTAAGTACTATTTAGAACTTCAAACCCAACTTTGCTTGAGAGATACATGATGGGAAGACCTTTCCATGCACACTAATTTGGTTGATCCTTGGAAAGGTCAAGGTCACAAAAGCTCAGGAAATAGGAACGAAAAATATATATTTTGACAACAGATGTTTTTTTCTCAAAAACTATTTAGAACTAAAATTTCAAATTTGGGACAGAGATGCCTGATGGTATGACCTGTCTATACATACTAATTTCGCTGACTTCTTGGAAAGGTCAAGGGTCATAAAAGGCTGGCAAATGTGTGTAAATTGATGAAATTGTAAGTATTATCAACATTTTAGCAAAGTTTTAAATCTTTTGGCACAAAGGCAGCTGATGATAAAACCTTCCTAAGCATACTAACTTAGTCAACTCATAACGTTTAAGAGTCGCGTTTAGGGAGGGGGGATTGACAGATGTGTGAAAAATGCTTACATTCAGAGAAAACATGGATTTTGCTGGTGCAGAAGCCATCCCCTTACTTATTGTCACAAATGTCACACATGTAATTGGGTCACACATGTGTGCCATAATGGCTTTGCCTTTCTTGTTTTAAACTGCATTCATGAATAAAGCTAACTTTTATAATTTTTCTGTTTGATTGGCAAATCCCAAAAGATAAGTTTGTAGCAAGAAGTTGTTTGAGAGATGGTAGTGCCGACCCTTTGGAAAAGTCAAGGGTCACAAGAGCTCAGAAAATAGGTAAAAAAAATGACATATTTTGACAAGAAATGCTTTTTCACAATTACTATTCACAACTTCAAACTCACACTTGGTACAGAGATACCTGATAGTAAGACCTATCTATCCATGCTAATTAGGATGACCCCTCGGAAAATGTCATGGGTCACAAGAGGTCAACAATTGTCTATGAAATGCCAATTGTTTTTATAGAAATTTAATGATTTTATTAGTAATCATCAGGATGGTTATACATCTGATCATCAGAACTAATATTTTTGGCAAATGTAGTATGGGGTCATGAAAGGGTTATAAGTTTTGTGGCAATGGCATCTAATCAGAATGAATACACACATGTAGATCATTTTATTGTTTTCTTTCTGTAGAGATTTCCTGGCATCCCTTCTTAGGACAGGAAACAGACTCGGATGTTGTGGCTGGGGAAAGTGGCCCCACCCTGGCGCCGCTGGGTGAAACGGACGTTCCGGCAGTGGAAAGTTCTGATGCCTTGGTACTCTTCAGTGAACCAGATATTCCAGCAGTGGAAAGTTACCCCACTCATACTTCACCCTCAGAACCTTATGTAATGGCAGCAGAAAGTGATTCACCCCTGGTTGCAGCATCTACAGGGTTTTCAGTCTTGGAGCAGCCCACCAAACCGGCTGATCCAACACCTGAAATTGCTGCCATGATGGCGCCACTCACCAAATTGGCTGATTCAACACCAAGAAAAGCTCCTATGGTGCGACCCGCCCAGCCAGCTGATCCCAGTGCACCACGTGCCAACAATGTAAACTGTGAGCAACCTGTGTCACCCTCCTTGTCTAAGATTTTAATTGCCAGTACATCAGAGAAAAAGCAGTATCCCTGTCCTTTTTGTGGGATTTTACAAGCTAAGTTACAGCGACATATGCTTGCTCAGCATGCAGAGGAAGCAGAGGTGGCCCAGATGTCAGCAGCCAATGGAAATGAAAGGCGACGGCTGCAGGACATACTTAGAAAGAAAGGACGCTTTTTTCATAATGAAGAGGTGAAGAGAAAGGGGGAGGGGGTGCTGTACCCGAAACAGCGACTTACCAAAGAATCGTCAACAAGCTATATCACTTGTTATCAGTGCAAGGAGATGTATCCGGAAAAGCACCTATGGCGTCACTCATGCCCTGCAAGAAACCAGAGGGATCCAGAGAGTAACAAGGGTATTACACGCAAATCAAGGGTCTGCTCCTTGTCAGTTTGTGAAGGAATATCTGAGGGGCTGAAGGATCTTCTGGGACGGCTCCGTTCTCAAGAGAATAGGCTGATGATTCTCGGGGATCCAATCCTCTTGTATACTGCCAAGGCTCTCTTCTCCTCGACTAGAAAGCTGACCAGCAGTGAGAGCAACGTTAGGACTCAGCTAAATATCATTTGTGATTTGCTGAAGCTGTTTCGAAAGAGCACCAACCCAACTGCTACCATCAGTGACCTGCTGAGGCCAGAGAATTTCCTCGCAGTCATATGTTGTGTGAAAGAGGCAATAGGGGCATTAGAAGATGGCACTGTTGACAAACCCACAAAAGCTGTTCTTCTGAAGCAGCTGTTAGAAAAGTGAGTATTTCTGCTGACTACTGATTACAGTGATATTTAAAGAAATAGGATAGGGTTAAGTTTTGCCATTGAAATAGACAGGCACCATTTTATTAGCTCCACTAGACACTGTAGGATTAGGAAAAGTTACTTTTCAGTGGAAGGAGAAACACAATAAGCACACTGTAAGTAGTGGCACAGTACTCTCTGCTGCAACAATATTACACCATTATTTTCATTACTTTGTGCATGACAGTGTTATTCAGGTTTTAGCTTACAGATGATAGCAACATCTAGTCCCTCGTATTTGATGGGTGAGTGGTTGAACATTGTCAGTCTAGGATACATTTTTGCAAGACCTTAAAAAAATACCAATTTTGGTGAACTCTCTCAAAGGTCAAGCTTACAGGGGATGACAATGTTATTAAATAGCCATATTTTGATGATTTGTTTTCTTTCTGAAATACTATTCACAACTTTAACTCTTAATTTGATACTAAGGTCAATGAAAGGTCAAGAGTAATGCGATCAATGAATACATTGTTTAAAAGTTTAAATGCAAGTATTTAAAGTTAGTTTCTTGGGCAACTATTTTAGATGTGCACTGATGAAAGAAAACAAAGCCCTCATGGACAAGTCAAGGAAAGACAGAGAAGACGCACATGACTTCCGAAAGCTTCTTCAGGATGATTTCAATGTCGAAGTTGGAAACATCAGCTGCCGAGCACAGAACGATGCGCAGCGTAACAAAGTGCTCTTGCTTCCTCTGTCAGATGATGTTGCAACATTTGCGTCATTCTTAAAGAGCAAAATCGACTGTTTGCAACAGGTATCTTTATGTAGTATGTTTATGTTGTATTCACAATTTTTTGTCTAAAAGTTGTAAGCTTTGCTATCCATTTTACCCCGTCTGTCAATGGGGTAATGTGCTGAGAGTGCTAATTTTATTGTCTTCTCTATGTGTACTAATGTGTTGCTGAGAATACTTGATTGATTTAATTATAAGTTTGGTATGTTGCTAGGAAATAAGTGAATATTATTTTTCTTTAATGTCTGCATCTGGAACGTTGTGATTCCCATATGTCTCATCAAATCATTTATGCTTGTCCATTAGGCCATTTTGAATCGTTTCAGTTAATGGAAGTCTTTGTTAAGAATTGTTGTTTGTAAATATCAAGATGAGGATTAATGGCCTTTTTGGCTCATGTGCAAAGCAAAAATGAGTCTGTGTTTTGGGCCATTGGTCGTCCGTCCATCGTCTGTCCGTCGTCTGTCTGCGTTGTCCATTGTCCATGGTAAACTTTAACATTGGCATTTTCTCGGTGACTATTAATGCCACAATCCAGACCAAAAAGGTGACTGCCAAGCGTGTAATATGCAAAGAAGTACCCAACGGAGAAAGAAACACGCTTTGAAAAGATGGGTACAACACAATTGATTAAATTTCGGGTAAATACCCTTTGTCAAAATAGACAAACAAACAAACAGATTGCCACATTCCTTCTGCCAATGAAGATAAGTAGTGGCTAATCTCTCTGTTTGTTTGTTTGTCTATTTTGACAAAGGGTATTTACCCGAAATATTAATAAATTGTGTTGTACCCATCTTTTCTAAGCGTGTTTCTTTCTCCGTTGGGTACTTCTTTTCTATTAATGCCACAGTCTAAAAAATTGGCCCAATGATACTTTGTGACAAGACCTTTCTAAACATACCTTGTTGAGTGACCTCTAAAAAAGGTCAAGGTCACAAGGGAGAAATAGTTAAAAAATAACTATATTTTGACTTAATTCAATTTTTCTGAAATACTATTCACAACTTCAAACCCAAACTTGGTACAAGGATACCTGATGGTAAGACCTTTCTATGCATACTAATTTGGTTGATCCCTCAGGAAGGTCAAGGGTCACAAGAGCTCAGGAAATGGGTGAAAAATAGCCTTATTTTCTCTCAAATATTATTTACTTTTTCAAACCCAAATTTGCTGCAGAGATATCTTATGGTAAGATCTATCTATGCATATTAATTTGGATAAGCCCTCGGAAAGGTCAAGGGTCACAAGAGCTCATGAAATAGATTTTAAAAAATAGAATTATTTTGACAAAAGATGTGTTTAAAAAAAAATACTATTCACAACTTCAAACCCAAATTTGCTACAGAAATACATGATGGGAAAATGTTTCTATGCATACTAATTTGGTTGATCCCTTAGACAGATCAAGGGTCACAAGAGCTCAGGAAATAGGTCCAAAATTGCCATATTTTGACAATAATTTTTTTTCTAAATACTATCCACAACTCCGAACACAAATTTGGTAAAGAGATACCTGACGGTAAGACCTATTTTTGCATACTAATTTGGATGACCCCTCAGAAAGGTCAAGGGTCACAAGACTGACAAATGTGTGTAAAATGCCATATTTGATAAAATGATAGGTATTATTAGCCCTCAATCAAATTTGGCACAAAGATAGCTGATAAGACCTTCTTATGCATACTAATTTAGTCGACTCATTGCAAAAGTCAAGGGCCACGGGGATTGACAGGTATGAAAAATGCTTATGTTTTGAGAAAACTTGGATTTTGCTGGTGCAGAAGCCAGCCCTTTGCTTACTGTCACAAAGGTCACACATATGTAAATAGGGCATACACGTGAGCCATAATAGCTTTGCCTTTCTTTTTCTTTCATGACTGTACATGATAAGTCAGTGTCATGAGAGCAAAGGGTTATTATATTTTATGATTTTGTGATCTCTGGTATCATGATACTGGTCAACCAAGGTAACCAAAAGTTGGCCTCACCAGGAAATTTCAATGAAGTGTTCTTTACATAGGATTTGGAGGCTGCACTGGAAGCAGACAATTCACTAACAACGCAGACGACTTGGCGCCAGCTGGCAGAGGCCGTTGTCGCCTATTTGATTCTCTTCAATAGAAGACGCTCAAAAGAGGTGCTTAACTGGATTAATTTGACTTAATGTAAAGCATGTATACCTGTATTGTTTTGATATTGCACCATGGTATTAACCTGTTCTGCCCTGAACATAACACTGTGGTAGAATTGTGCCATTTGGTCCCATCAGAATTTTCTCACAGGCAATAAATATTATCTACATATAACTTTTCTCATGAGGTGAACTCTCCAAATAAGACAGCCAGTTGAATAATCACTTCTACAGATTGCTAAAATGATCTGTACTTTATTAGGTTGCCCAAATGCTGACGGTGGATGCGGACCGAATCAAAACAGGCAGTGATTTCGGGGATCAGGAATTGGCTACAAGCCAGCTGGAACGCCACCTGCTGCAATACTTCTCCCGCGTAGAAGTAGTAGGGAAAAACTACAAAATAGTGCCAGTTCTGCTGTCCCCACTGCTGCTCAAAGCCCTTCAGACAGTTGTGAAGGGCAGAGTTCCCGCTGGAGTTCATCCTGACAATCAATTTGTCTTTGGTGTCAACAACAAGGTAATTTTAAAAAGATATTGTCTTTTTAAAGCAATGAATGTGCAGTTTTTGACACATATGCCATAACCTAGTGGATCCATAGCAATGCCACTTTCCTTCTTTGCTGGAAAAAGATAAATTGGGCTCTTATTTGCCTTGTGTTGGATTAATGTATTAAAACATATAATCAAGTATATAAATTCATGTTACATATTTTAGGGGGATCCTATGTCCTCTCTGTGGGATTGCTGTTAAATGAAGCACAGTTCTTTCAGTCAGTTACATGTGTCTTATTAATTTGTGCATTTTACAGAGTGTAAACATAATATGTTGCATGTCCAAAATGGGGTACTCACAGATGTGTTTGTAAGTTGCATACCATACCACTAACATTTTGTTCACAAACTTAACAAAGCATAACTTTGTTCTGTCAAATTTCGACTTTAGTGGAAAGTTGCTAGAGCATACATTGAAGCAAACAATATTGTAATAATTATGTGTGTCTATTGTTTTTTCAAGGTGTCACTGAATCACCTCAGGGGTGATAGAGCCTTGACCGATTTGTCCATAGAATGCCCAAATTTACAGCGTGCAGCGACTCTTCGGTCTGGGAAATTAAGAAAACAAGTGGCAACCCTTGCTCAATTTCTGAATTTAACGAACTCGGAAATGGAGGCATTGGCCACACAGATGGGCCACACCTTAGACGTGCATGTCAACTGGTATAGGCAGCAACACCCAACATACCAGGTAGGCTAATTCACAGCCATTTGATATGCATTTTTTAGCTCATTTGAAATAGTAAACTGATTTTACGTTCTGAGCCATCTGATTCTTTTTGACATCACTTGTTAACACTGACAGATTTGTCCTGGAGACCATTCAAATAAAAAAACTTCAAATGACACTTGCTTGCATATGTAAGTGATGCAAATGTCCATTTGTATTGCGCAACTTGGGCTTCCATGAAAAGTCAACATGCTAGCAGCCTAGAAAAGTAGAGGGGAAAATAAGATGCTTATGGTTTATTGGATATACAGTCACTCTATCCTTTTCAATCTCTTGAGAGGTGTCTAAAATCATCACAGAACGTCACAGAAAATTAGAAAATTATGTGCATCGCTCCGCATTCAAGGGCTTTGATAGCTAAAATTTACTGATGCAGTCAGTTATCAGTATTGTGACAACTAAGACTTTCTGCCCTTCCCTTCCCAATCCATGTGAGTAGGGACTTGTATCACTGCTTTTTCAGTGGTATATGCTCTTTCCTCTGCTTTTTTAATGCAACAGAAGGAATGTTGTGTATAAAGGAGAAGAAGGGAAGAAAAGCTTTTGATGACATTCAAAATTCATAATTTTTAGTAAGACTGTATGTCTAGTGTTATTGTTAGACAAGATGTTATTGTTATTGTTATTGTTAGTGTATCCATTATTATTTTTATGGTACATGTATATTTTTGGTGTATGTGAGCAGTTCTTGTTGGTGTGTTCACTCTGCTAAGTTTATTTTCCTTGTATATGTTGTTGCACGAGTGTAAATGTTAGGGAATATATATGTGTTGTAGGATGCAAGGTATATGCATGTTAGTATGTCATTCGTATGGTGCATAGAGCTTTTTTATCGAAAGTATAGGCTCCTTAAAAATATACATTATTATTATTATTATTATTATTATTATTATTATTATTTTATATTATTATTATTATTATTATTATTATTATTATTATTATTATTAAGACACTCTAACAACATATATGAATCAGATATGATGGATTATTAACTTGAATGTCACTCTAAAATCATGGAATCCACTTCTTCCAAAACCCTCTACACTACCATGAACACACTCCTAGGCATTTCTAAAAACTCTCCTCTCCCCAACACACACAGCAAAGAAGAACTCCCGTCCGCTTTTTCCACCTATTTTTCCGACAAAATCCAAACTCTATACAACACACTCGACACTCTGCCTTCTCCACCTTGCCCTCCCGACACCCCCTTTTCCAGCACCCCACTCTCGTCCTTTCGGCCTGTCTCTCAGGACGAAGTCCTCAAGACCATAAAGTCCATGCCTTTCAAAACCTGCGAACTAGACCCTCTCCCAGCTTCTCTCTACCGGGACGGCCTTCCAAAACTTCTGTACCTTCATTACATCATCAACACATCTCTAGAGAACGGCTCCGTCCGCCATCGTCCATCCTCTCCTCAAAAAACACAACCTCGACCCAAATGAACTAAAAAACTATCGCCCAGTCTCCAATCTCTCCTTCCTGTCCAAGCTTCTTGAGAAGGTCGTTCTCAACCAGCTTTGCTGCTTGTGTAATGTATGTCTTCACTATTTTTGTTTCAGTTAAGCATGGCCATTTAATGGATTTGGCTATCTCTTTTTCTTTTGATATTTATATGCATAATAGCATTCAGTCATGTGTTGGAAATGAAAAGTGCAAGTTCAGTGTAAATCAGATGGATGTAAACAGTGTTAGAAATTTAAAGTAACAGTTCATTGTCTTTTATTTTATTCATTTTAGCGAATACACTGACTTGTTGACAGTTTCAGCTGATGTATGATGTAATACTGTTGTATTAGGTCGCAAAACTGTCAAAGATCTTCCTTGCTGCAGAGGATGGCACTCTTGGAGCCCAGCATGGGAAGCAGCTGCATGAGATCGATGTTGATGTACAGAAAGGTTAATATTTATATATATACGGCTTGAATAATAAGCAATAAGTAAGATTTTTGGCACCAACATATAAGTAGTGTATTGTTTGTTCACTTACAGAAAAAATGGACAATTTCATAAACTGTTTTGTGATTTCTATACCTGTTTCTTTTTCTTTCTTTTTTTAGTTTTTAAGTTTGTTTTTTTGTGTTATTTTTTTTTCTTTTGACAAAAGAATTGTTTTCTGCCCCCATTGGCATTTTGATAGCTCCTTTGTATTGGTCCTCGTCTCTGTATGTAAATACATGTAACAGCCAGCTTTCATCCATTTAAATGATAAGGATGCATTGTTGTCATCTGGTGTGAAATGAAAGTGTTTTGCAAGAGTTTAAATGGCACATTAGCCAGTACAGCCTATACTTCAGATCATTGTTTGCCCATATTTGTATTCCTGAATTTTATTTTGTTGCAGACCTTTTTGAAGAGGCTGATGGGGAAGAAGATGATGAAGAACAGGAGCCATGTGAGTAATGCAGTTGTTTTGCTTGCCTTTGTGTTGTTCAGCTTGTATAAGATTATGTGTAAAGTTTGTTTATTTGGAAAGCCATCTGTTGCCCGTTGCTGTCCATTTGTTTTGGGCATTTTTGAGAGGACTTTTAAAGCCTCAGACTTCAAACTTTGCTCAAGAATGCTTTGTAGTGTGACCTTTTTAAGCCTGGATATGAATGAACTCTGAAAATACAAAGGTTTTAGAAGTGCAGAAACTAGATATGATTTTGCATTACAAAAAATAAAATGTTTATTTATTTGATTTGAAATGCACTTGATGATACTGACTCTTCTGAAGAAAAGTCATGAGAGGTTGGCAAATGTGTGATGAATGCCTCATTGGGTATATAATTTTAGCTTTGGTCAGCGTTTTGTCAAACTTTTTGTGTAATAAAGGTGTTGAGACCTTTGCTTGTGAAAGTTTAAACAGAAGCATATACAGCATTTTTGGGAAACTGATGGTCAGATATGATAGTGTAAGTAAAACAAAACAAACAAACAAAAAAAAAACATTATATGAGATTTACAGATCATTTGTTAAATCATTAAATTTTATTGTACAACGTTTTTTTAATGATTGTCTATATTCTTTTCCTTTAATAATGCATTTATTTTAATAATTGCCTTTATCGTCTTTCTTCTTTTTAAATACAGTTTTTTTTAAAACTATGTATTTTTTTTCTGTATTATATTTTCTGCCACTGAGTGATTTCTGAAGCCAGTGTGCTTGCTAATAATGGCTTATAATGACACATTTTTTTGCTAAAGTAAGGCAGTTCTTTATGCAAACTTTAAATAACCATGGCTGGGTGAATATTGTCGCTGCTAGTGTTCTAACTGAAGTAATCTTGCAGTGACTGAAGTTAATATCAGTAGGCAAAGAGCTACTTAATTGGAAATGTATTGATTTCTTCCCAATTTCCACCTGCTTGTCTATATATCTATATTTGGAACATTTTGTACTTTGATTTACAAAAATACACATTGCTTGTGCTTCATCCGTTTTACTGACAACTCTTAATCTGATCACATTATAGCTGTTAGCCTTGACAAATTCAGTCAGTATTGTTGGTGAAGAGAGAAATTGAATATGTATCAGTATGAGTACATATTAACTGTTGGCAGTTTGGACACAATGAGCAGGACATGTAATATTGTCTATCACAGGTGTCAGTGTTGCCGACTGTTCAACCGCGCAGGTCCCTCAGGTCTCAAGCAGTGCAGCTGGCAAGGTTGCAAAGAATCGAGCACAACGTAAGTGTGAAGCACATGCTTTATATGTGAGAAATGAAGTGAACTTCAGTTAAATATGCATGTAAATACACTAGTTCACAAGCACATGAACAATTAGGTTGTACATGTATTTAATGTCTTATATAGTTTAAATCACTGTAAATGGTTTAGAGAAACAGAACTGTTTGTCAGGTATGGTAAACTTTAACATTGGCATAATTATCTCAGTCTATTTAAGCCACAGTATTCACACTTGATCAAAGAATACTTTGTGGCGAAACCTTTCTAAGCATACCAATTTGACTGATCTTTCTCAAAGGTCAAGGTCACAGGTGATAAATAAATAGGCCCAAAATTTCCATATTGATTTTCTTTTTCAAATACTATTACAACTTCAAACCCAATTTTGGTACAAAGACACCTGGTGATACGACCATCCTATGCATACTGATTTGCTTGATCCCTCGGAAAGATATACAGGAGATCAGGAAATAGGTGAAAAATAGCAATATTTTGTTGTGACTTTGTACATCTGAAAGTACAAATGCAAACATCAGATATATTATCAGATATGGTCGTATGATTGTTTCAGCGGATGCAGCACCTTCCAAAGCCAAGAAGCAAAGAACAGGTAAAAGAATGAAAGTCACATTTTCTTTATGTGTGCAGATCTAGCAACTTTAACCTTCAAGAACACACCATTTCTCTCTGTAGTCCATCATGTACATCTTGACATGGCCAGCATAAGCACATCAGTACCAATTGCAAAACTGTTTATGTACACCAACAAGTAAATAGGAAATGATGGACAAAACTGAAGCCTTACAATATAGATGTGTGCCTCAGACTGCATACACAAACCAGTCTCTGTGTTGCTAAGCTGACTTGAAGCCTTATTTTTTAAACTGTGACCAGCCCAACATACCTGTCAAAATTCATCAATCAAATACATAATTTTCATTAACTGCAACTAATCTGCCATTTGGAAGAATAAGTTAGCTTGTGAGTATTGTCTAATAATATATATTAGTAACAGTTAACAAATGTGAGGAATGGCTTTTGCATGTCATCTTTGAAAACTCTGGTGAGATAGTATGTAGGAGAGCCCCTTCATATCATGGCCACACACTTTTACAAGTATTCAGTTGTATAGTTGTTCAAAATTAACGTTTACTTGTGGTCTTTTCAGTGGTGTTGTTTGTTTTGCAGATGGCGCCAAAGAGTGGACAAAAGATGAGATGGATGCCCTTCAAAAACATTTTCATACCTGCATTTTGAAGAGGAAACAGCCAGGGCGCCGCAAGATTGCGGAAATCTTGCTAGAAGAGCCAAGGCTTCAAAAGCGAAGCGCACACTTAATCTACCACAAGATTAGAAATTTGATTGTGAAAAACAACAAGCATTTTGACAGTTAGGCATCACCAACCAATATTGTGTATCTATGCATACAAATTTAGGATGACTCCCTCAGATAGGTCAAGGGTAACAGGAGGTCAGCCAGTGTAAGAAATATTACTATTTTGGCTAGAATTATGGGTTTATCAAAGTTTTTGCAACCTTTTCAACCAAATTTGGCATGAACAGTGCTTGCCATTCTGATTCAGAAACCCTGCTGCATTTAAAACGGCACTTGGAGCAGTCTATTGGTTTTATTCTCTTTGCAGGTACTATTTTTCCCATTTCGGAAACATACTCCTTTCCCTGCACCCACAAAGCCTTTCTTGAGTTTTTCTTTCAGGTGTCTGGCATGGCTAATTTCTTCCTAAAAGGCTGGTTTTTTTATTTTTTTTTATTTATTTTTTTTTATTTATTTTTTTTTTGGGTGGGTTGGGGGGGGGGGGGGTGTCTTAAACTTGCCTTGTTTCCTTGGTGTTTGTGGTTTGGGGGTGCTGTGCAAAGGCGATAATGAAGATGTCTGTCGTGATCTATGATTTTGTGGTGTGTTTGGTGGAGACATCTGTTCAATGACCAGACTATTTGGCGTGCCGTTTTTACACATATTTTGTCATGATTTTTACACGTGATTACATTTTTACACGAATTTTGTCATGATCTTTATACTTGATTGTTTGTGATGTGCATGCTGGTGGCCTAATTCACTTTCAATTCACTTAGAATTAGGTTGCAGTCTTACACATGCACAATTTTCTTTCACATACATATTTATCTAAGCATGATATAAATGTCATTTGATGCATTTTAGTGCATTACATTTTCACACATCTTTTGTCATGATCTTTACATGTGATTGTTTGTGATGTGCATGCTGGTGGCATAATTCACAGGGAGGCAATGAGCTACAAGACACTTTGCCAGAACATGTTCTCAGCTCCTAAATCACCAAAAACTTCCGTTTGTTCGATTTTTTTGTTTGTTTAAAATTCATGTTCTAATTCTGTACTTGCATGAAAAAGTGGATATTCCTGAATGAAACGGTGGATGTCATTTTCACAAACAGCATATTGTTGCAGTTGTTATATCAGTAATTCAAATCATACGCACATTTTACCAGAGGCAGAATGCAGTTGCATAAAGGTCAAAGAATTACATGCTGCCAGTGAGAACTATTTTTCTCTCTGTTATTTATGTTGGTCATGCCCTGCATATGATATATATATCCTAAGGCTTAATGTGTCTCTTTTAGCAGGTATGTTTGAAAACTTTGAAGTAAAACTTGGGAGACCCATTTGTTTGAAATAGAAGATCAGAAATATGATAGAACTGTGAATTTGGGTTTATGTAGTTAATTTTCGTTGTTTGTGAATCAGTTTTGACAAATTGGCCTCTGCTACTCTTAGTGACTACAGAACACATGTTTATAGATGATGCTAAAGATAGATAAATTTAGCCATAAGCTTGCAGTGGTTATATGAAATGAAAGGAGACATACAGTCAGATTGGTTGGTTATTCTCACGGAGGGACAATCAGATTAAAAATTGTTAAGTTTTCAAAGAGATTACAAAATGAGAGGACATCAAGAAATAGAGCTAAAATATTGCATGCTAACAATTGTGACAACCTATGCACATTTTTATTTTGAGCTGATTGTGAAGAGACGTGAAAGATATATATTTTGAGAGCTGTCATTGAGATTTAACTTTGTCACAAAATGTGTGCTTGAAGAGTGTGCATTTTTACATTGTCAGATATTCAAAGAAAGAAAAACTAGCATTTGTCATGAACAAGGTTAAAGTGTGCCTGATGTGATGTGAAAACAGCCTTCAGTGGCTAGTGAATACAGCATCTTTACCAGTAAAGGAAGTATTTTTACTCAGTATTATTATGTTTATGTTTTTAGGGCAACATACTGAACCCCACTTGGGTCTGCCTGCAGGGTGGGGTTTTCCAGGGTTTTCACTTTTGTAACCCTTTTTTCCCTTCTTTTTATTAAATCTTCCAAACTTTCTGCACTGAGTGTAGTCCTTGACAATGGATGTGTGTTGCTAAGTGGTCTGCTGCATTGGTTTTGGTTAATGCACATCTTCTATTCATTTTTATAAACTATGAATGTTCTAGTTATTTTGGAAGAATGCTTTTAATATCTTTTTAAGTACACACCTGTGTATGCGGAACATACTTTTGTTGGTTCATGTGTGAAACAAAAGTGAGTCTAGGTTCTGGGCCAGTGGACGTCCGTCCGTTGTCTGTCACCCGTCCACTGTCAGCCATGGTAAACTTTAACATTGGCATAGTCTCAGAGACTATTTAATCCACAGTCTTCAAATTTGACCCAAGGATACTTTGTTGCAAGACCTTTCTAAACATTCCAATTTAGCTGACCTCTCTCACAGGGGATGAGAAAATAAGTAAAGCAATAGCCATTCTCTGACATTTGATTTTTTTTGGGTCTCAAATACTACAACTTCAAAATCAAACTTAGTACAAAGATACTGAAAAATAAGATCTTCCTATGGATAAAATTTGGTTGATCCCTCGGAAAGGGCAATGGTCAGAAGAGATCTGGAAATAGGTTAAAAAAAAGCCATATTTTGACAGAATTTATGTTTTTTCTCAAATACTATTAACAGCTTCAAACCCAAACTTTGTACAAAGATATGCGAATGTAAGACGTATCTATGCATATTAATTTGAATGACCCCTCGGAAAGGTCAAGGATCAGAAGTGGTCGTCAAATGTGTATAAAATTCCAATTTGTGATAGAAATGTTTAAAAAGTTTTCAATAATATTTGGCTCAAAGGTGATCTACAAAATGCATACTAATTTAGTTGACCTGTCACAAAGGTCATGGTCATGGATGAAACAGCCAAATTTTGATAGAAAATATTTCCAACTTCACACCCACACTTGTTACAGAGATGTATCTATGCTTATAGATTTAAATTAACTCTCGGAAAGGTCAGGGTCACAAGAGGTTGGTAAATGTGTGTAAAATGCCTTTTTGTTTTGGTTAGAATAGTAGTTTTTAGCAATTTTTTAGGCAAACAATCAAATTTGACATGAAGTTTGCTGATAGCAAGATATTTCTATGCAAACTAATTAATTATTTTAGGCAACTCGTCACAAAAATTAAGGGCCACAGAGGTTTGACAGATGCGTTGAAATGCTTACATTTTGAGAAAACTGGATTTCACTGGTGCAGAAGCAAAGTTGATTGTTATGTTTGCCAAAACATTTGATAAAAACTAGCATACAGTTTATGTAGTAAAATGCTGATATTAACAGTTGTCCCTCATGGGTTGAAATTGCACTGCACAATTACATGTTGTGTTGTTTGTTTGGTAAAGTTTCTACTTGTGATATATCAATTTAGTAAAGGTAGTAAAGTGGTTTTATTTAATATTATTCAACATACTGTGAATCTCATCTACTGACAACAATAAATATTGATTATTTAATTTTTTGTTTTTCTTACACTGCTTTTGATATCACGAAGACTGTTTTTAGCTTATAGCTTACCTTACAAATCAGGTTACTGTGTTCATGTAAATTTAGAAATTGCGCTGTCTAAATATTGTCAGATAAAAGAAGAAGGTGAGTCCTATTCCCTCTCCCCACCACCCACCCACCCCCATTGTTTACTAAACAACAGATTTAATATTCAACATGACCTGAACTTGAAGGTATAGTTAAAGGTTGAAGGTGTGTGTGTGTGTGTGGGGGGGGGGGGGGGAGTGATATAAGAATGTGTTTTGGAGTAAGTTAATGTAATTATCTGCAGTGTACCAGCTCCTGCAATATTGTTAGGTAGTTCAATATTAAAGTACCATTACGGGTAAATTTGAAGACACATTTCAGCACCATTTGTTTTGATATGCCTTGTTGACACACTTAATGAACTTTAACAGCAGTTGGGACATGCAGCAAAAGCACACACATAATCGCACTTATTTATTCTGCCCAGCCATTAGCGAATATATTTTAAGTTTTTTTTATAATGAAAGCATTTATTTATAGATGTAGAGTCATTGTCAAATTACTTAATATCAAAATGACGTGTGCTGAACTGAATTGTCCTGTGTTTAAATGAACCATATCTAGACTTGTGTGTAGCGTTTCATAACCATGTGTTACAGAAGTGTACCTTTGAAAGTTACGGCAGTAGTGGGCCTTTAAGTACATATACAGTGCCACTTGCAGTAAGTTTTACTGCTAAAGTCTTCTTAGATTTAATGATCAGTAGCTTCAACCATTCAAGGAGGAAACCAAATCAAATTAAATGTGTGCATAAAGGGAGGTAACATTTATTTTGCCCAGCCATTAGCCTTGTACACGGCAGTTCATGAGGATCAATGCATAATGGTATCATTTTTATTGTCTGCAACGGTGAAATAGATACATATTATTCCCTGCAATGACAAGAACAATTGAACACAATCCAACCACACAAGACAGAGGTCCACTATACATCCTTGTACCCTTAGGGGCACATTAGGATCAATGCCTCTTTTTAACACCAATTTGTATTTTCTTCTTGTTTAGTACAGCTGTTTGCTGCTGCCGTCCTTTCATGTCAAGTTTATACAGATTTTCAGATACAGAATGTGTGAGGACTAGCAGTGATTTCCATTTGTGTGCACTACACATCAAACTTCCTAATCTATGAAATTTTATGTGTGTACAACAGTACATACGTTTGATGCATTAACACACCACTGGTAATTGATATTGTACAAGGTGATGAAGTGGATCTTTTACACACCCAGCCTCAGTCCTTGTTATAATAATGAGTTTTAATAATAATTATAACAATATTAATAATGTTGCGATGCTTCGACAATTATACACATTTTTATATAGTTTTCTGTCAATGTCCAAAACTTATAGGTATGATAATGTCTGTACACACGTCCCCAACTTATAGGTATACCTATGTCTGTACACATGTCCCTAACTTGTACGAATAACACATGATTCTTACACACGTCCCCAACTTATGGGTATACCTATGTCTGTACACATGTCCCCAACTTGTATGAATAACACATGATTCTTACACACGTCCCCAACTTGTAGGTATACCTATGTCTGTACACATGTCCCCAACTTGTATGAATAACTCATGATTCTTACACACGACCCCAACTTGTAGGTATACCTATGTCTGTACACATGTCCCCAACTTGTATGAATAACACATGATTCTTACACACGTCCCCAACTTGTCTGTACACATGTCCCCAACTTGTATGAATAACTCATGATTCTTACACACGACCCCAACTTGTAGGTATACCTATGTCTGTACACATGTCCCCAACTTGTATGAATAACACATGATTCTTACACACGTCCCCAACTTGTGGGTATACCTATGTCTGTAAACATGTCCCCAACTTGTATGAATAACTCATGATTCTTACACACGACCCCAACTTGTAGGTATACCTATGTCTGTACACATGTCCCCAACTTGTATGAATAACACATGATTCTTACACACGTCCCCAACTTGTGGGTATACCTATGTCTGTACACATGTCCCCAACTTGTATAAATAACTCATGATTCTTACACATGTCCCCAACTGGTAAGTAAAAGTCATATACATGTCCCCAACTTGTATATTGTCTATAAAGTCTAAAATATAATAGATACACAAATTCTAAGCACATATTTCAAAACGTTATTGTGTGCGAAATCAGAAAATATAAGTGTTATAAAAATTGTGTAAGAAACTAAGAAGTCCCCAACTTGTAGGTCTGCAACTGTGTCTGAGAGGTCCCCAATTTGTAGGTCAGACCTGTCTGTGTGTATGTGTATGTATGCCTGTGTATATAACTTGTATGGCAATCTGGCACTGCCCTTGAATTATCTTGGTCTGCAACTGGCGTGTCTGTGCTTGTGCGTGTATGTTTTGTTATGAACAGAGCCGTGCTTAAACAGAGCCAATTAAATTTGCACTAAGCGGCCCACCCCCCCCCCCCCCCCCCCCCCCCCGTGAACTTGCCTGCACTAAACATCTTTTCACGCGTGACCTGTGAATGGCGCTGTGAAAGAGGGCTTGTCATTGAGTCTTGTCATGCGTGAACTGAAATGTTATGTGCGGGACAGAGCATGTGAGTTTTTCGGAAATCGACTCTGGCAGTATTGAAAACAATGGTGAGTAATTTTCTAATTATTTGGGGTGTGTGTAAAAAGTCATTAGTCTATTATAGATTGCACTATCAGGTTTTGGTTTGATTTGAGAGAAACGGCCGTGTGTACGTTAATGACCGCAATTAGTAATTAATTAAGGTCAACTTAAGACAATGGGTCTCAGAAATGTACTATTCTCGACTGGTAATGGTCATCATTTTTTTTTTAACAATGTGTGATTAGGTTTTGTCAGAGACAATAGTTAGAATCCGGGAAAAATGAAAGGTGACGTCACACGAGTGTTTTGTTATCAAAAAACGTGAAAAGATGACGTCGTCAAAAAATCTCTTGTATTGTACTTTCTTATATCTCTTGGACAATGTAAGCGCTAAACACTCGAGCAACCCACCCACTCTAAATAAATCACACAACGCCAGTGATAAACAACAAACAAATCTTTTATTACCTACTCTTACTCTAACCCTCACCCCAACCCACTAACGCCCCACACCCTCACACATACCCACGCATGCACTCATAACGTATTAACATATGAAAAAGATTAACAGATAACAATGACTAACCGGTGAAAATGACTAACAGGCAAAAATGACTAATAGGTGAAAATGACTAACAGGTGAAAATGACTAACAGGCAAAAATCGGCAATGGCTATACAAGGCGGGTACTTTGTCTCGGTACAGTGTCCTCTGTCCCACACTAGACAGGGTGGCTCGCAACGTAAGAGTACTACCCTACACCGCAGAGCACCGTAGCCGCGCTTGCCCATGCACGCCTGTGACCGACGCGCAGAACGTAGAATCAGCCTGCTGTAGCCCAACGTCAAAGTACTTGTCCAACAGGACTGGCTAGCGAAGGCGTTCCAGCTCCCGATGATGCGTCACCGTTGGTCATGGAAGATGAAGAGATCGAAGAACAACGAAATCTTCGAAGTGCACTGGAAAAGGGCGCATTGTCAGTCAAAGTGCCAACACAGTCAATTCTGGCCTAACACGCCTCTACTCACAAACCACGTGAGTTGTGTCTCGTCTCACCCTAATACCCGCCTTGGCCATATTAAATATACAATCATGGATATGAAAGATTCCTATGTACATTCAACATTCGCCATGTCTGCACTATTCCATTACACTAACATTAAGCTAGCACAACCACTTTTGTATAATAAAATTGCCACTGCTAAAACCAACATTATCAAAATATCCACACGTACACACAAAAATATTAAATAATCACCAGCAACCACCCCACGTGACAATCTTATTACATTACATCTAGGACTTAATACAAATATATTTGAAAGGATACCCACTTTAATTCATTTTGACAACATGGCCCTTTAAATATACTCACTCGGCGACAGCCGAACATAAACAACTAAATCCGACACCCACATTACAACCCAACCTAAAAAAACATGGTTAAAGACTCAATTAAAACATCACTAAAAAACTAGACGAACATACCCTTCCGAACCTATGTACACATTCACACACCCGAGAGCACAGCATTTAGAAAAAATTACTAAATTTATTCCATTTCATTTTGACCTCTCCTTACCTATTAAATTTCAATAATGTGAGCGTAAAGAGCAAGAAAATAAGGAAAGTCAGCATCCTTTACAGTAAATTCATGGTGAATGATAGCCTTTTCCCATTTAAAATTGCTGAATTGGGGAACATACGTTGTTTCTGATGCCCTCAAAAATTCTTTATACAACTGATAGGTCTTTCTTAGGTTTTATTGGTTAGGATAGAGTACCACAGTTACTCCCAACCTGATTTTATGATGCTGTGATGCATTTAGGGGCCACAGTGGCTAAATCTGCTGCCCTACCCCCATTTTACCAGTACACAAAAGAAGGCAAAATGACCATAACAATTGCTTATGTCATACTCCTCTGTTTAAATATTTTTGGTGCCAGTTTTCATAACAAATTATGCATAATGAGCATAACAATTTGTGATCATTTCATTAATTTCAATGTGACCCATCAATTTAATTGTAACTATTTTTAAGTGGCTGGTCTTTTAGGTGATATTTACCTAGCATAAGGCGGGTCTAGTAAGGTATCCTCTTTTCTTTTCCATTAATTATATCTAGAAATGTGTAAATATGAATATGCATAATAAGTTTCATGGTTCCTAACAGCCTAAACAATGTTATCAAAATACTTAGTTTCCACATGTCCACCACGAGATCATCACTTCCACCTCCATTTTTTGCCTTCTTTTTTGCAACGTTCAATTACTTAATGGCCATCTTTAAATCTTATATTGTTCTGGCTGCAAATGAGTGAGCGGTCAAGAGGTCGGCAGCAGGAAAATGTTTCTCAACCTCATTTTAGCATCCACGAAGAGCATGAATGGGGTACCCTTGCGCCATCGGCTATATATCTGGTGTGTTCCTAAGGATTTTCAGGGAACATGGCTTAAACATCTGACGACATACTAAGGTACACTTTGAAACCCATCTTATTGAGTACTGGGGGGGGGGGGGGGTGCACGGTAAACTCTGCTAGCTTATAGACTATGACAACCACAATCTGTTCTTGCTTTGTTGTTTTCTAGGAGAGGGCGGAGGGTGGGGGTGTCTGTCTATGACAGTTTGACAAAAATGTGTTGTGGTTGGTGTCCTGGATACTAAAGCTTGAATCAGTACTGCCAGAAAACTGGCTCCTGTTGCTGACAACCATTGTGCTCTTCACTGTAGCACAGTAATTCAGTGCTTGCACACATGTTTACTGAAAAAAGCATATTATATGTAATGGAAGTCATTGAAACGCAAACCTGATTACATTAGATTGCAAAATAGCAAAAACTAAATAAAAATCCGAAATTGCCAAATATACTTGCGTTTGGTATTTTATACACCAAGTATAACACCTATAGTTGGCTGAGTGATGAATGTAACCAGTGCAAGATTGAGTTTCTAAAGTCTGCAAGAGGCATAGACGTTCAAAAGTCCTCACCACCTAAGGGTCATTATGAGAATCTATGCATATTGCTCGATATTTTATCTGATAGTGATAGTGTTACTCAAACTGAGGAAGTAGATGCGGACTAAGTAACGATTATAATCCACATCTGCAAGAGGCACAGATCCTCATGAGTCGCCTCTGCCCGCGGGTTCATGAAAATCTACGCCTCTGACTGGTTCCATTCATGCTCATGTTTCTCAAATTGAGTGTAACTGAAAACAGCCATGACTGTAACCAAATGGCAGGCAAGCACCGCGAAAACGTAAACAGTGAGAGAATCTGCGGGCCAAGTTACCAAGATGTGTTGACAAGTTTGACATCGAAAATGCCGAAAAAATATATATTTTTTTGACTTATGGATTTTCAAAATGACCTATTGATTTTATGTTCCTCCGGTCATATCACTTATTGACTGCAAAACTCAACCTAATCACTGCCAATGTGACGTTCACATGTTCAGCCAGTCCACTGGAGCGTGAGGGACTGCTGTACTGGGTCGACTGGCACTGGGGATCTGTGTCACTGCTTGGCCAGGAGATGTCACTGGAGGATGACGAATACACAGCATCACTGTCTGAGGACCTCATTGACCGACTGGCCTTCGGCAGTAAGGTGAGGGGACACTTGATATAATGCGCTGTTCACGTTAACTGGTAATTCTCTGTATTTTACCCATTTTGAAGGCAAATGCGAAAGGAAAATAGCAGCTGGTAAACAGTACTGGTTAGAAATGAGAAATACCAATTATGAATGCAGAAAAATGTATGAAATACCAGAATTTACAATCACAATAAATTTTAGACAAAGGCTGTGTGTTTTGACAGGATGGTAACAACTTTAACAAGAAGCAAATCATCATCACTGACTTTTTGCACATATGATTATCGTTAATGAAAATAGTGTGGGTCAGGGTTTGATTCATGTGTATGAAGTAAGTACAGACATTGGTTTGATCCTTTTGCATAGGTGTACTGTGCTGTCTGGGCATGCATGATGGAAGACTGCAACAGCACTCGGGGACCAGCAAGACAAAGTGACCAAATCACTGCTGGCTTGACGGTGGGTTTTATGATAAACTTTTAACCCATTACATCATAAGGCTGTTTGTTTTTTTTAATTTGCTTATAGTCCTATGAAGGCTACATTTCAGATCAGGAGATAGATCAACCATTTTAGTTCAAGGGTGGTGCCAGAATAGATTGGTGCCTGAGGCGCCAAGCTATTCTGGCACCACCCTTGAAATATCATAGTCAAACTAATTTCAAGCAGTAGTGTATCAGGTTGAAAAGGGGTAATCTTTGGCTGTCAATAGCGCTTTTGTCACTATGATGCCTGCAGAAATCATCAAGACAAAAAGTGCTACTGACAGCCAAAGGTTTAACTCCCTTGTGCGTGCAGCCAGCTACACTGTAAACAGTACAAGTGGCTTCATGTACATGTGGTTCAAATGTGTGGCACATGGTTTTTGTACTTTACATATGTGTGCAAATGCAGATGGAGGTAAAGGCAGGATCAATGATTATTTTTGAGTGGGAAAGAGAGAAAGGCAAGTGTTTTGCACTGGTTTGCATACTGACGAGCACAAGAAATACAACATTTTTGGAGTCATTGGCAACACTAAAGTGTCTCCAATGATTAAAAAAATGTCGCATTTCTTTTGCTAATCAAAATACTATTGTATGACTTCAAATAACAATGCATGTCAGTATTGTTATCTTCATGTTTTACCTTCAGCTTGTGACAAAAGAGCTGTCTGTGTACGAGGGCAGCAGCAACATGTACATTGACGTGTCATCCTACCTCCCGACCCGCTTGTACTGCCAGCGTGTGGACCGTCAGCGTGATTGTCGCGTATACGTCTCTACTCTCCTGCTGCGAAAAGACAAGGAAGTGCGCTGTCCCGACCGTCAACAAGACATCTCGCAACTCGTGTTCTACACCACCTCTGACTTTGTCGGGGGAGCTGGGTGGCTCGGTGGTAAAAGCGTTTGCCTCCAGACCAAAAGGTCCCGGGTTCGAATCCAGCTTGGGTCAAAATTTGCTCAGACCCTTTTTCGTTGCCCCGTCTTTGAAATCACCCTCGTGGTGGACAAAAGACGTTAAGCCCTAAACATTTATATTTTTTTTTCTGACTTTGTCTCCCGACGACCGTGTGCTTACTCCCTGGACATGAGCAACTGGCGGTCAAGGGTTCGAATCCCAGTGAGCGGGACAGTAGATGGGCTGAAAGACAGGAATCAGAAACGTCAAGTGCGGGTCAGCGCAACTGTGGTAGCTGGGGTGCTGGAGTACCCTGCTGTGGTCCTGGGTGAGGTGGAGGTGGAGGTGAAAGATCGCGACAATCGTGCCACGTGCCAGGCTGTTGGGGACCCACACATCACTACATTCGATGGAAAGTGAGTGCAGGGTTGCAGATGGTCAATGATTGATTTCGTCAGTATTTGTCTGAACTTAACTCATTCAGCCCGGCGCACGTATTTCCCAAATTTTGGAGGCGTCATATAACGACTATGCACCTGTTGCAGGAGATGGATCGACCAAGATAATTCACGGGTAGTGCCAGATTAGCTTGGCACCGACAGGCGCCAAGCTAATCTGGCACTACCCTTGAATTATCATGGTCAACCCACCTGCTGTAGTGTGTCAGGGCTGAATGGGTTAACCCATTTAACCCTGATGCTCTGGCACTACCCTTGAATCATCATGCTCGATCCATCTCCTGCAACTGGTACACAGCCATGAGGTGACACCTCCAAAATTTTGGAAATGTGGCCGTGGGGTGTGCATGCTTACACTGATATACAACTTAGCTGTTTTGCTGTCACTAACGGTTTTTGTCGTGATGATTCCTGCAGGAATCATCACCACTAAAACTGCAATGAACAGCCAAAGGGTCAAAACACTCAAGATGATGATATACCTTTTGATGAGAAATGCTTTGTTTCCTTGCTAGGTACTATGACCACTTCAGAGAAGGAGAGTATGTCTTCTACCGCCATACCACGCTACCCTATGAGGTAAGTGAATTGATGGGGCTGAGTTAAGCTGGACATTTGTTAATGTTTTGACAACAGTGTTGCCTTTCAATGTTGAACACACATTGACAACTGAATTACTGTATTGAACTTTACTATTATTTTAAATTTACTATCACTTTAAAATTCTAAAATATTCAGACATTAAGTCTGTTTCATGTGGGTTGTTTTTTTTTCTTCCTTTTTTTCCTCATGATAAGTGTATGTAATTGAAGAAACTTGGGCCAAGAAAACATACATTGGTAGCAACTAGGAGAAAATGATGATCCATAAGAAATTTATTTTATATCATTTCATTTTTCAGTGGTGACATTTATTTGTTTTTGGAGCTGAGCTAGACACATTGCCTACTATTGTTGAGAGAATCTGACACCAGCTTGCATTCCTACTATTGTTGGGAGAATCCAAAGCCAGCTTAATAAGTAAGCTGGTTTCTGGTTCTCCCTACAATAGTAGGCAATGTGTTAAATATGCTTCTTTTAAAAGTGAAGCTCAGGGGCTGATAGTACTCAGGGCTGATAGTACTCAGGGCTGATAGTAGAGTCTGTCTGGTTCCCTTGGTCTTAACCCTTTGCGTATCGGTAGCTAGCAGTTTTAGTTGTGATGATTCCTGTAGGAATCGTGGCAACTAAAACTGCTACTGACACACAAAGGGTTAAACTTATTTTTGTCTTTCTTCAGGTTCGTCTGTTCACACGCAAGTGTGGCAACAAGGCCGCCTGTAACTGTGCTGTAGCTGTGAGATCGGGTGATGACGTGATTCTGATTGACAAGTGCGGACCACAGAAAGAAGGCAGAACCACACCTGTCCAGCTTCACATGTTGGTCACTGGTGAACTGACTGAAGGCACTCGCGTCGTGCGCAGGGAGGGGGGTAATGTGTACGATGTAAGTAGAAGAAAAATGTATTTATTTCCTCAAAAACATTACCGATGACATGACTGATAGGGAAGTGTCTACTTACTCTCAATTTTAGCCTAGGAACCCGTTGTGCCCCTGCACCAACCGGGAGGCACTCGGGGAACCCACAGAGGGGCCGAGAGTGATCTCCCGTGACTGCCCATCCGGTTCCGAGTCATGTGATGCTTACTCAGTTTAGTCTACTTAGCTCGTCTAGTGCAGACGTGTTTTGCTAGCCTCCGGCCTCGCTTACTTTCAACCGGTTTGGAACCCGTCTTTGTCCTGTGTTGGGACTTGCTTCGCTTGCGGACTCTTGCCGTGTGCTGCTACCTTCAGCTGCTTCTTCTTCTGCCTCTGCTGCCTTCTCGCCTCTTCGGTTGGCCTCCTTTCCCGCCTTCGGCGCTGTTGTGGTATGGAGGTGTCGTCCCCCGCCCCTGTGGCTGCGGAGAGGTAAGGTAGTTGATTGGCCTTCGGCCGGCCTCCAAGCGGGTCGCCGGTCGTGAGCTCTTCTCAGCCTTTGTTTGTTTAACCTGGCGCCGTGCTTTGTTTCTCGGCTTGGCCCTTGGGGCCTACGCCGTGTCGCTTAATACCGAGCGCGGGCGCATAAAGTGTCTTTGTTTTTCATGCAGAGATTGACCAATGAAACATGTGTTGTGCAAGACGGCTTTCCGTCTTTTGTTGCGGTTACGTTGGGTAGCCGGGTGCTGGCGGAGCGTTGCTGCGCTCCGGACTCTTAGCTTGCCGGCCTCGTGCCTCGGCGCTCGCACCTTGGGGGGGGGGGGGGGGGTGAATTGTGTGTTCACTTTGGGTATGTTGACTTTGTCACCTTAGTTTCCCCTTTCCCCTTGTTGGGCGCCGCCACGTGCTCTCGCTTGTACGCTTGTTTGTTTGTGTGTTGCAGTTGCCAAGTGCGAACCTGCACCCTCTGCGGCGACTTCCAGTGGCCAACGGACAACCACGCTGTATGCCTCCCTTGCTCTGGCTGTGCCTCGGGCCGCTCTTGTGACCTCTGCTCCACGTGGCCAGAACTGAAGTGGTCGCAGCTTTGGAGATTTTACAGGCGGGACCGGCCGTTACCTGTGAGTAACCCTCCCGTCCGAGCGTCCCCCAGTGTGTCAGGAGCAGGGACCAAGCTTGTCCGTTCGGACCCCATGGATAGGACGCTGCTTAGAACGCGTACACCCAGCACTGTTCGGACAACTGACCCTACCTTGCAGACCCCAAGTGCCGTCCTCCCTGAGCTCGGCCCAAGGGGACGCGACCCTCGCCGCCCCTTGTCTGCGGTCAGTTCTCGCTCGTCTCTCACGCCCGCGCACTCCTACGAGGAGTCAAGTTACCGGCAGGGAGCCCGCCTTTTAGCGCCCGGCTCTCAGAGACGAAGTGCTACGCGACCAAGGACTCACGACTCTAGGGCTTCTCCCTATTCGCCGCGATCTCGCTCGCCGTGGGACTCTCGTCGTCGGCATCATCATTCTCGTCGGACGCCCTCCAGCCCCCCTCGCCTGGTTGCGGCTTTGCCGCGGTCTTCTTCGCGCTACCGGCGGTCTTCGCCCCATCGCTCTTCGCGTCGGCCGTCTTTTTCCCCTAGGCGTCGCTCCGCGCGGAGCCCTCGCCGGGAGGGTCCCCCTCATTCCCGTCCTCGTAGTCGCTCTCCCTTCTCCTCCCGGCTGGACGCCTCTCGGGGACCTCTCCGTTCTCGCCGCGGCAGTCCGCTTGCCGCTCCCCCTCCTCCCCGGGACGAGGACGCCTTGAGTTTGCTGGCTGAGGATTCTGCTTCTGCCCTGCTAGGCCCAGGTAGCCGTTCCCCCGCCTCCCGCTCGTCCCTTTCGGACATCTCGGACTCTTCTCCGCTGCCTTCTTCTTCTCGCGCGGCTACGTTGCTCGCCTTGGATGAGGCCGCCCGCATCGTTTCCGCCTCCCTCCCAGTCGACGCTTGCCCTCCGTCTCCCCCCCTCAAGCGCAAGGTATCGGCCTTCGTCGATGCTGGTCGGCAGACGAAGAAGTTTAAGTCTCTTCCTCAGCCTCCTGGTTTCAGCGACATGCGGGACGCCTTCTCCGCGCACCTCCTCGCTGCCCCTAGGGAACATCAGTTTTCGGCGACCGCAGATGGCCCCCCGGCCTCGACATCGCCTTCCGGCAGGAGTGGTACTCTGGACATTCCCAGTCCTTTGTCTGCGCTCTTCCTCCAGTGGATCCGGCGGCTGTTCTTCAGGCTGGCGGCTCTTCGCTTCTGAAACGCGCCATTCCTCGAGGTTTGGATGCTACAGCGGCCCTGGTTCGTAACACCCTTGCTTGTTCGGGCTTCCTCGAGCTTGTCACCCGAGCGGCGGTACAGCGGATAGAGGAAGCTTGGCATCCTTCCATCACTCCCCTGTTAGGAGATCTTCTCGCCCTCGCGGAGGTAGCTAATCGTGCGGCGTATCACTCATCTGTCAACGCCATGGCGGCTTCCTCCAATTGTGACCTCATGCGTCGAGATGCTGTCCTGCGGGCTTGCCGGGGTTTGCCTTCGGACCTGCAGAACCAGTTGCGTCGTGCCCCCCTAGGTGGATCACTTCTGTTTGGCGATACCTGGTCTTCGGTTAAGATCGCGAACTCGGATCGGTGGCCTTCCAAATCTGCGCCTTCTCGCTTTCGCTCCTCCCGCAAGGCCGCGGGTCGCGCCCTGCGGGGCTCCGGACTTCCTGCGTCCTCAGACCCCCTCCCTTCTCGTAACCCCTGCCGCCGCCCTGCCTTTGGTCGACCCGGTCAGGTTAGCTCCTTTGCCCCCGCCCGGTCCCGACCTGCCCGTCGCCCTGGGCGCGGGCGGGCTCACTGACTCCCTAGCTCCGCCCCCGCCGACCGTCTTGGGTCCTCCAGTCGGCGGGAGGCTTGCCCGGTTCAGCGAAGAGTGGTTTTCGCTGTTCCCAGACGACCCCTGGATCAGGACCACCGTCTCCGACGGCCTTCGGATTTCGTTTCGCTCTCCTCCTCCGCTGCGACGGGCCCTTCTGTGGACCGCCATGCCCTCCGACCCGTTAAAGTCCAGCGCTCTGCGTTCCGAGGTCTCCGCTCTTCTGCAGAAGTGTGCCACGGAGGTGGTTGTGCGTCACGGCTCCCCGGCCTTCTACAGTCGCCTCTTCCTGGTGCCCAAGCCGGGCGGCAGGTGGCGCCCGATCATCGATCTTTCCAAGCTGAACTCCTTCATTTCGGCTCCTCACTTCCGCATGGAAACCGCTCGGTCCCTCAGGGCCTCGGTGCAGCCAAGGGACTTCGCCGTGAGCTTGGATCTGTCAGATGCGTATTTACATGTTCCCATTCACCCTGCCTCCAGGAAGTACCTGCGCTTCGCCTTCGACGAAGCAGTCTACCAGTTCCGGGCCCTTCCGTTTGGTCTCAACCTCAGCCCTTGGGTATTCTCTCGCTTGATGGACGCGGTAGTGGCCAAGGCTCGTCAGTCATCGTCCAGCCCTACTTCCAATTACCTCGACGACCTCCTCCTAAGCAACCAATCGGCGACCGTTCTTTCAGCGGACAGAGACGCCTTGATCCGGCTGTTAGCGCGACTCGGTTTTCTCCTCAACAGAGGGAAATCGGATCTCTCGCCCAGTCGCCGATTCGTCCACCTAGGCATGGACTTCGCTACCGATCTGAACTTGGTTCGTCTTTCGGAACAGCGGATTCAGAGGTTAGCCTCCTTGACCGCCGATCTTTGCCGGCTAGACGCAGCACCTGCCAGGACTTGGCTACAGCTTCTAGGAACGATGAACGCCGCTGCAGATCTCCTGCCCCTGGGGCGTCTCTACTATCGGCCCATACAGCTGCACCTCCTCCTTCACTGGCGCCCGTCCTCCGCCGACTTGGCAGCCTTGGTACCGGTCACTGTGCTTCTTCGTCCCCATCTGCTGCGCTGGATGGATCCGGCGTGGCTGGCTTCGGGAGTTCCCCTCACGTCTCCCCCTCCTCGCCTATCCCTGTGTGTCGACGCGAGCCTCTCAGGGTGGGGTGCCCACCTGTTTCCGGACTTCCGAACGACGTCGGGAGCCTGGCTGCCAGAGATGTCTGCCCGTCACATCAACTGGTTGGAGCTTCAGGCTGTTTGGCAAGCCCTCATCACTTGGGAATCGAGTCTGCTGCACCAGGAGCTCTTGGTCCTTTCCGACAACGCGACGGTGGTGGCGTACCTTCAGAAGCAAGGCGGCACACACTCTCCCGACTTGTGCATGCTCACCTACCGGCTGATGCTTTGGTGCCAGACCCGCGGCATCTTCCTTCGAGCGAGACACATTCCGGGCCACCTGAACGTCCTCGCCGACTCGCTCTCGCGTCGTGGTCAGATGTTACACACGGAATGGACTCTTCGCCAGGACATTTTCCAGATGATCTGCGCCCACTGGGAGACTCCTCAGATCGATCTGTTTGCCACGAGGTGGAACCATCAGCTTCCCCTCTTTGTCTCCCCGGTCCCGGATCCCCTGGCCTGGGCTGTCGACGCTCTCTCCATCCCCTGGGACGGTTTGATCGCCTACGCCTTTCCCCCGACGGTCCTTGTCCCCAAAGTCCTCCTCAAACTCCGGGGATCCAACGCCGTTGTTCTCCTGGTCGCCCCGTTTTCCTGGAACCGCTCTTGGACCACAGACCTCCTCAGCCTCGCCACGGGCCCTCCTTTGCGCTTACCGACGCCCCGGACGATGCTCAAACAGCCTCGACAGGCCCTTTTCCACCCGTGCCCGGAGCGTCTCCTCCTTCACGCCTGGAGGTTGTGCGGCGTGCCCTCACCGCTAGAGGCTTCTCGAGTGCAGCAGTGGAGGCGATCTCTTCGGCCCGCAGACCCTCAACGCGACGCGTCTACGAGGGAAAGTGGCGAGTGCTGTGCGCCTGGTGTGAGGACCTCCGTCTCGACCCCACTGGTTTGACTCACCCCCAGCTCGCGGACTTCTTCCTCTGGCTCTTTGGAGACCAGGGTCTCGCCCCTATCACCATCAGAGGATACCTTTCCATGATTGCCGACACTTATCGACACCTTGGACGTCCGGACCCCGGCGCCTGTAAGGACATCGCCGACCTTATGTCGCACTTCGGCTTGCGCCGTCCGGTACTCCGCTCTCTCGTCCCGCGCTGGGACCTTCCCTGGGTCCTGACGTGGCTGAACTCATCCAAATTCGAACCACTGCCCTTGGCCCGCCTTCAGGACGTGACTCGTAAGACCTGCTTCCTTTTGGCCCTTGCCACAGCGGCCCGAGTCAGCGAGCTGCACGCGCTCTCGGCGCGCCCTACCTGCCTGCAATTTCGTGCGGATGGCTCCGTGCACCTTCTCCCAGATCCCTCCTTCCTTGCCAAGACCAGGTCTCCACTGACGGCGCCACAAATGATCACACTGCGACCGCTGCGGGGAATGGACTTCCCTCGAGAGACCAGGCAACAAGACCCTGTGCGCGCCTTACGCGTCTATCTACGCAGAACCAAAGCCGTCCGTCGAGGACGCTCACGCCTCTTCCTGCCTCTTAGGCCCGGCAGACATGACATTTCGGCCCAGACGATCTCTTCCTGGCTACGCTGGGTCATTCGGTCCGCCTACCAGGACCTCTCCCCACAGGGAGCAAAGAGGCTTAAGATACGCGCGCACGAGGTACGTGCCATGGCCACGAGTCTTGCCTTTGACCGGAACTGTGCTGTTAAAGACATTGTGGCGGCAGTAGGCTGGCGAGCGGAATCTACCTTCGCCCGCTTCTACCTCCGGGATCTGGCAGGCCAGCGAGACAACCTCGCTCTGGTGGGGGACATCACGGCAGCGCAACACTCCCTCCCGGCGCCACAGGCGCCGTAGGTACGCTACTTAGCTAAAATTGTCGGGAGTTTGCGACTGGGAGGATGGCTCTGCAGGCCCCCTGGGTTATTTTGCGGACAGCGGCACCCTCCTCCTGCTCGTAATTCTCCCTATCAGTCATGTCATCGGTAATGTTTTTGAGGAAATAAATGCATTTTTCTCTAAAAGGTAATTTTTCGAAAAATACTTACCGATGACATGACTCGGAGGACCCTCCCTCCTGCCCCGCTTGCCGCTGGGAAGCTAAGTAGCCTAAAATGAGTAAGCATCACATGACTCGGAACCGGATGGGCAGTCACGGGAGATCACTCTCGGCCCCTCTGTGGGTTCCCCGAGTGCCTCCCGGTTGGTGCAGGGGCACAACGGGTTCCTAGGCTAAAATTGAGAGTAAGTAGACACTTCCCTATCAGTCATGTCATCGGTAAGTATTTTTCGAAAAAATACCTTTTAGAGAAAAATGCATTTCTCAAAATATAGACATATAAAACAGAGTTTGTGAACTCAGTAAGTCCTTTTACTGCATGCTTTCAGTTTCCTAATAAAAGTTATAAACAATTTTGGTTGTGTTCAACACTACACCATAAAGATCACTTCGCATTTAACATTATGAACAAAGGACACTCGAAGAGAGAAGTAACCATATGTGCACTTTTTTTTGTCATCAACAGGGACAGACATCACACAGGATCTGCTTGAATCATCCACACAGAATCCACCAGAGCGTTGTCTGACCCGACAACCTTCCATCCAGTTTGAATACGACGACACTTTCATCTTTGTGGTATGTTTAACCTCCTTTTGCATGCATGCAGCTATCGGTCCTGTAAAGAGCACTGGTGGCTGCATGTACAAGGTAGTGAATAATACATTATTGTTAACCTATTGCTGGTCGAGTCCACATTTCCTAAATCACTTGAATTCATGTGCATTTCATCTGCAAGAGGTGCAGATTCTCTATACATTATTTTGCTTTGCTGATGAATGTTAATTTAACTTATATAACCTGGCAACACTGCTGCAGAGGACTGTTGCCATATAATCTTTGTGCCTTCCCAAGTGCCAACCTCATCTAGCATTACCATTGAACTGTCATGTGAAGCTAATCTTGTACTGCCTTTGGACTATCGTGGGCAATCAATTTCCTGAAACTAGTACATATACAACTCTCAGAGGTTTGCAGCCACAGTTTTGAAAAAGAGTTTCAGTTTTGAAACTTTCAAATGCATTTTTCTGTATTTATAATTTTTCTCTTGCAGCCTCCACAGTGGCCTGCACTAGGTGGAATCACACTTGAGGCAGCCATAACCAAGTGTCGCACAGACATTGAAGCACAGCTTAGTCTAGGCGGATGTGGTGACATTGTGTCCCTTGAACTGACAGCAGCCATCGACCTGTGTGTGCGAGATGTTCAGGTATAGTAGAAATTTTACAGAATCTGGTACTGAAGGGTGATCCGTTTGCGGTTAGTTTAACCCTTTGGGTGCAATGATTCCTGAAGGAGTCATCGCAACTAAAACTGCTACTGAAACCCAAAGGGGTTAAAAAAAAGTAAATAAATAAAAGCCAGAGTAAGTAATGCTTTGAAAACAAGTTGTCTAAATCACTGCTTTTGTGGATGTGTCAAAATGAAACAAATTTATATCTTATCTTTTTGTAATTGTGTAGATGCTGGTAGTACCTGTTCATGTACCGGTAATTGTAATTTTATAGATAGTACCTATTTATGTGCTTTGCAGATATAATTAAGTCTCCAGATCCATTATGAGAGGTCAGAAAGATGCAAGATCCTCCTGGATTGTGGGCTCTCATGAACATCTTCGCTGCTTGCTTTTAGATGTTGCTGGTGTTCATGCCGTGAAAAGGCTGAAGATCCCAGGGACCTCTGTAATAAAACAACTACAAGAGCCTTCAGTATAAACAATTTCTGTTTCAGATCTCTGGCGAGTTTTTCTGGGCAGCATCTGCTTTCCAGAACCTTCTTCAGCGCTGTGTGACGACCGTGGAGTTTGACATGGAACGCTGGATCATTGTCACCATTAACGGGACAGAAGTTGTGCAGCCACCCTATGACATTCTCGACAGCATACTATGTCCCAGTAACTGCACTGGAAATGGCCAGTGTGTGAATGGTAGGAAAGAGTCCCTTTTATGTCATTGTTTAACCCCTTGACAGCTGAGCGAAACATGAACACAATCCAACTGCAATAGACATAGATCCTCATGAGCCCCTGCAAATGCGGGGGCTCATGAGGATCTATGCCTCTTGCTGAGACCAATTTGTATCCATGTTCCTTGGATGATGTTCTCTTTTAGTTATTGATTGAACCAACATTTCAGAAACAAACCTACGTACAGTGTACGTACAATGGCAGGGAACTTGGGCTGGTGAATACACTTGGCTGGCCCTAAGGTTGAACATTTCCAAATTTGTTGGATTGCCTTTGTTCAAGGGGTGGTTCCAGAATAGCCTGGTACCTGAAGTGGCAAAGCTATCATTACAGTTCAGGAGACAGACTGACCACAATATATTTCAGGGATGGTGCCGGAATAGCCTGTTACCTGACGGTGCAAAGCTATCATTACAATAAACAAACCCACTTGTTTTTTCAAAATACATTACCGATGGCATTACTATCTGGGAATACACTCTATTGCCTATAGATTTCAGCAAAAATTGTGTGTAGCACACAACTGGGGAGGAGACACCGGGGATCCAAGCACTATGACCCCGGGTGGCCTCCCCTTACTACCCTATCCCGGCGAGCACAGGGCGACCTCGTCAGTTTCACTCATAGCTCGACCGGGGACGGTCGAGTTTTTGCCTTCTCCGTTCTACGGGTTTCAGTGGTTTTTGACTGTGGGCTTGAATTGGAGTCTTCGATTCAGCCCTGGACTCACTACATTCGTGGTTTTTCCTTTGACAATTGGACTCATTGTGACCTGTGCGCCGACCGGTTTTACCGGCTCTGACTTTGTGAGTTCACCCTTGGCTTGGCCTTGGGGTTCGACGACGCACGTGACTTGTGCCCTGCTGGTTTGTGCACGGTTGACTTTCTTCGCCGGCGTAGTTGGTTTAGGGCCTTATGGCTTCTTCTGTGTCGAAGACTTGCCGCCGTGCGGGGACTTCCAGTGGCCGGATGATGCACACGACTCTTGCTTGCCGTGTTCGGGCGGTGCTTCGGACGGAACGTGTGACGGTGGCGCCGCTTGGACGGAAGACCGGTGTTCGCGCAGGTGGGACTTCTACAGGCGTGACCGGGCCCCTCGCCCGCTTCTGTCTCCCCGGGATCCTCCACGGGTGGACGTACTTCCCTCGGCGCATCGGGCTTTCCGGCCCACAGGTAAGTCCCCTTCTTGTACCGTTACCTCGCAGGTTCTCCCTCCCCTCTCCGAGTCTTCGGAGCAGGGTAGGCGAGTTTCGGAGTCACGCTCCCCACGCTCTGCTTCGTTAGCGCGTGGCTTGAGCCCATTTTGGTTCCCACCCCCCGCTCTGCTTCGGGCGAGCGGTCTGGGAGAGATGAGCGTTCGTCGGCCACCCCCGGCTCTAGGTCTCCGGAGCGGGGGCGGGTGACGGAACGCAAGCATAAGAAAGAGAGTAAACGTGATAAGAAATGCTCTCGCTCACGCACCGAGGCTTCGGAACGTGACTCGAGACCGTTAGTAATGCTGCCTCCCCGCTCTGTATTTTCCGAACGGGCACGGCATGCTTCGCTTTCTTCCCCCCCCCCCCCCCCGCCCGCCCCGTCTCGCCTGGGCGGGCCCGGGGTGTGGTTGACTCTCGCCCCCCACGCTCCGAGGAGTCGGAGCGGGAGTCGCGTGCACATAAATTGTCCCCTCCCCGCTTCGCTTCGCCTGAGCGGGCTTGGCGTGACCGTAGACTGTCCCCCCCCCCCCCCCGTCTCGTATCGACCGGACGGGCCCGGTGTGACTTGGACCCTCGCCCCCCACCCCTCGCTCCGAGGCTTCGGAGCTGGGGCAGCGGGCTCATAAATCGTCCCCTCCCCGCTCCGCCTTTCCTGAGCGGGCTTGGCGCGACCCTAGACTGTCCCTCCCCCGCCTCGTATCGACCAGGCGGGCCCGGTGTGACTTCGCGCGTCCTCCACGGTCCGAAACATCGGACGGGGGGCTGCGTGCCCGGTATTTGTCCCCTCCCCACTCCGCCTTCCTGAGCGGGCTAGGTGAGACTCTTGGCGATCCCCCCCTCCCTCCCCCCGCACCGGTTCTCCCGGGCGGGCCAGGGGTGACCAGGCCACTTCCTCGGTATTCCAATCGCGGTTTGTCGCTCACGTCGGCTGCCGCGTGCGGATCCCGACTTCGAGGTGGACCGTCGCTTTGCCACGGTCCCTCCGTCGCCGTGGCGCCCCTCTTTGCGTGCGTCGCGGGCGGCTGCGTCTACCTCGCGCGCGGTGGTGCGGCGCTCTCGTAGCCGATCGCCCCTTTCGTCTTGCCGCGAGAAGATCAGTTTTGGAACCGGACGTCCTCAGCCTTCATCCGACGGACTCGGCCTCGGCGATCTTCTTGCAGGACTCGGCGGCTGGTTCTCCTTCCCGCCTTTTCCGCTGTCTCGTTGGCCTCCGCCTCGTCAGACGTTGCCGGCCCTTCGCTCAGATCACAGACGGTCCACGCTCTGGGTGAGGCTTCAAGGCTTATCGCCAAGTCCCTACCGCCCGACGTCTGTCCGCCTTCGCCTCCTCCGAAGAGACAGGCTTCGGCCATGGTCGACGCGCAGAGGCAAGTCCTGCGCCGCAAGTCCCTCCCGCAGCCAGCCGGCTTCCGGGACCTCACCGATGCTTCTCCGCCCAGCTGCATAACGACGCTTTCGGCGACACGGGATACTTTACCGCGCTCGATCGCCGGTGGGAATCAACTTAATCTTCCGCCAGGCCTGGTACGCTGGACACTCCCAAGCCTTCGCCATACCTTTTCCAGTGGTGGATGCGGCGGCCTTACTACAGGCGGGCGGCCGCAGGCTCGTCCAGAACTCGTGGCCTCGGCCTCTCGACAGGATCGCCTCCTTAGCGCGGAACTCGCTGGCGTGCTCGGGTTTTGGATCTGGCTACCCAGGCAGCCCTGCAGTGCCTACAGGATACGTGGGACCTGGAGGCTCAGTCCCCGCTTCGTGACGTGCAGTCCATCCTGATAGCGGCCAACCGGTCCGCCTACCATTCTTCCGCCAACGCCAGGGCAGCAGCTGCCAATTGCGACCTCTGGAGGAGGGATACCCTTTTGCGCCTCTGCTCGGACCTTCCCTTGTCAGTGAAGACCCAGCTCCGTCAAGCCCCCTTAGGTGGTCCTCAGCTGTTCGGCGACACTTGGCACACCATTAGGGAATCTTCCAAGGACTTGTGGCCCAAGCCTGCATCTAACTCAGCCTCGACCCGCTTTCGCGCCCCCCGCCCGGCCGGGGGTCGTGCCCGGCGGTCTTTCAGGCCCTCCGTTCCTACAGTCGGATCTTCACGAGGTCGGGCCCGTCCATTCCAGGCTACTCTGGCCGGCCCCGCCCCTCGCCCTGCTTGGCCCCGCGGTGCCCGTAGATCGGGCCGCGGTCGGGCTCATTGCCTCGCCCCCGCCTCCGCCCCCGCCCTCAGTTCTACGGGTCTCCCGTCGGCGGGCGGCTGTCGCTCTTCAGCGATCTTGGAGATCGCTGTTCCCGGACGACCCCTGGATACTTTCCACCTTTACCGCAGGCCTGCAACTTCGTTCCTGTCGCCTCCGCCTCTTCGCAGATCACCCATGTGGACCCAGGAACCGCTCGACGGCACACAGGCGGACGCTCTGCGCGGGGAAGTGGCGACCCTCCTCACCAAAGCGGCGACAGAGGTGGTTTCGCGGCAGGACTCTCCGGCGTTCTACAGCCGACTCTTCTAGTTCCCAAACCAGGCGGCCAGTGGCGTCCAGTTATCGACTTATCAGCGCTAAACAAGTTCATTTGGCCCCTCGCTTCAGGATAGAAACGGCCAGGACTCTCCGTGCGGCCCTCCGGCCGATGGACTTTGCGATCAGCCTCGATCTGTCGGACGCATATCTGCACGTCCCGATTCTTCCGTCGTTTCGCCGGTACCTTCGGTTTGCCTTGGGGGGATCGTCTACCAGTTCTGCGCCCTTCCTTTCGGCCTCGACATCAGTCCGTGGGGGGTTACAAGACTGCTCGACGCCGTGATAGCCTACTTCCGTCAGCGCTCCTTGAGCCCGGCCTCCAATTACTTGGACGACCTTCTACTGCGCAACTGGGTTTCCGCAGCCCTCCAGACGGACAGGGATGCCCTGCTTTCCCTTCTGCGTCGTCTAGGTTTCCTACTCATTTTGGGGAAATCCGATCTTCTCCCTCTCGACGGTTTCTACATCGGGGGATGGAATTCCTGACCGACCTCAACCTTGTCCGCCTGCCTCTGGCCAGGCGACAGAAGATCGTCGACTTAGCGACTTCGATGGGGATGGGATCCTCCTTCACCGCCAGGGTCTGGCTTCAACTCCTGGGCCTCCTCAGTGCGGCTGCGGACCTGCTTCTCTTGTGCAGACTTATGCTCGGCCTCTCCAGCTACATCTCCTTCTTCACTGGCGACCCTCGGGCGCTCTGTTGGATGTAGTACCTGTCACGCCTCTGGCTTGTCCTCACCTCGAGAGGTGGGCGGACCTCGCTTGGCTGGCTTCGGGGGTGGCTCTACACTCCCCGCCGCCTCGGTGGTCTCTCTGTACAGATGCGAGCCAGGCCGGCTGGGGCGCGCACCTGTTACCGGATTCTCTCGGCCTCGGGCGTTGGCTTCGGGAGCTGTTAGGGAATCACATCAACTGGCTGGAGCTGAAGGCAGTTGGGTTGGCATTCGACGTTTGGCAGGAGACCTTGGCCAATCAGGAAGTCCTCGTGCTCTCCGACAACTCGACGGTGGTGGCTTACATACAGAATCAGGGGGGCGCTCACTCGCCCTCCCTTGCTTCTTCGGGACCACCTTCTCCTCTGGTGCAGGGATCGAGGCTTTGCCCTACGAGCCCGCCACATCCCTGGCCACCTCAACGTGATTGCGGACGCCCTGTCTTGTCGCGGACAGTTACTCCACACGGAGCGGTCCCTACGCCCGGATTTTTTTCGCCTGCTCTGCTCTCACTGGGAAACGCCGCTAGTGGATCTGTTTGCCACCAGATGAAACAGCCAGCTCCCGGTCTACGTCTCGCCAGTCCCGGATCCACTCGCTTGGGCAGTGGACGCGCTCGCCATTCCTTGGGTCGGCCTGATTGCTTACGCCTACCCCCCGTCAGTCCTCGTTCCGAAGGTACTGCGGAAGCTTCTGGGATGCTCGGCGGTCCTCCTGCTGGTGGCCCCCTTCAACTGGACCAAGAGCTGGACCACGGACCTCCTCGCGCTTGCGACGGACCCTCCTCTGGAGCTTCCTACCCCTCCCACGATGCTCAAGCAGCCCCGTCAGCGGCTTTTCCATCCGTGCCCCGAACGCCTCCGCCTACACGCTTGGAGGTTGTCCGGCACGCCCTCGCCGCTAGAGGTTCTCGGATGCTGCAGTGGCGGCAATTGCAGCAGCCCGCAGACTCTCTACAAGGAAGGTGTACGAAGGCAAGTGGAGGGTCTTTCAGACCTGGTGCACCTCCCATGGGCTCCCTCCCACTAACCTAGCCTCCCACCAACTGGCGGAGTTCTTCCTGTGGCTCTTCGACGACCGGGGCTTAGCCCCGGTCACCATCAAGGGCTACCGCGCTATGATCGCGGACACCTACCGTCACCTGTGTCTTCCGGACCCAGGCGCCTGCAAGGATCTGTCGAATTTCTGGCTCACTTTGAACTCCGACGTCCGGTTTCACGTTCCCTAGTACCCCGGTGGGTTCTTGCCTGGGTACTGACGTGGTTGAATACGGACCGGTTTGAGCCCCTCCCTTGGCTCGGTTCTCAGACTTGACCCGGAAAACCTGTTTCCTTCAGGCTCTCGTTACAGCGTCCCGAGTCAGCGAGCTTCACGCGCTCTCGATGCTCCCAGCCTGTTTGCAGTTCGTTCCGACGGCTCTGCGCAGCGGCTCTCCGATCCGTCCTTCCTGGCCAAGAACCGCCGCCCCGCGGCGGATCCTCAGGTGCTAACGATACGGCCCCTCCATGGAGCGGACCTCTCCCCTGGATCGCGGCAACAGGACCCAGTGCGGGCGCTAATGATTTACCTGCGCCGCTCTAAGCCGCAGCGCCAGGGGCGCTCGCGCCTCTTCTTACCTTGTCCGCGGGCGGACGCCACGTCTCGGCCCAGATCGTGTCATCCTGGCTGCGGTGGGTGATTAGGTCAGCCTACCTAGACCTCTACCCACGCGGCGCTGAGCCTTTACAAATCCGGGCGCATGAAGTGAGAGCAGTAGCCGCCAGTCTAGCCCTGGACCGCAACTGCTCGGTCAAAGATATTGTGGCAGCGGGTGGCTGGCGCTCAGACTCCACTTTCGCACGCTTCTACCTTAAGAGACCTATCCGGCCGACGTGACTCCCTGGCACGGGTGGGCGACATCTCCGCGGCCCAGCACTCCCTCCGAGCGCTGCTGGCGTCTTAGGCACATAACTGAAATCGTCTGGAGTTCTCTCTCGATGGGGCCGGCGGAGTGGTTGGGTTATGGTTAGATACGGCACCCTCCGCCTGTTCGCCATTCTCCCAGATAGTAATGCCATCGGTAATGTATTTTGAAAAAACAAATGAATTTTTTTTCTAAAATGTATTTTTTTGAAAAATACTTACCGATGGCATTACTCGGATGGCCCTCCCGCCTGCCCCGCTTGCCGCTTGTGGCTATGTGTGAAACTGACGAGGTCGCCCTGTGCTCGCCGGGATAGGGTAGTAAGGGGAGGCCACCCGGGGTCATAGTGCTTGGATCCCCGGTGTCTCCTCCCCAGTTGTGTGCTACACACAATTTTTGCTGAAATCTATAGGCAATAGAGTGTATTCCCAGATAGTAATGCCATCGGTAAGTATTTTTCAAAAAAATACATTTTAGAAAAAAAATTCATTTTTCAAGGCATCTCTTACATACCTGTCAAGTTTTGAAAATGGGAAATCTGGAGATTTTTTGCATCCTTTTTAGCTCACGTGTGAAGCAAAAGTGAGTCTATGTTTTGGGCCAGTTGTCGTCCGTTTGTTGTCCGTCCGTCCACTGTCATCCATGGTAAACTTTAACATTGGCATATTCCGGAGTCTATTCATGCCACAGTCTTCAAACTTGGCCCGAGGATACTTTGTGGCAAGACCTTTCTAAACATACCAATTTGAGTCACCTCTCACAAAGGTCAAGGTCACAGGGGATCAGGGAATAGGTCAAAAATAGATATAAAAGGATATAATTTATTTTTTCTCAAATACTTTTCACAACTTCAAACCCAAACTTGGTACAAAGACACGTGATGGTAAGACCTTTTTATGCATACTAATTTGGTTGATCCCTTGGAAAGGTCAAGGGTCACAAGAGTTCAGGAAATAGGTCCAAAGTAGCCATATTTTGACAAAGAAATGTTTTTTCTCAATTACTATTCACAACTCCAAACCCAAACGTGCTACAGAGATACCTGATGGTAAGACCTGTCTTTGCATACTAATTTGGATGACCCCTCGGAAAGGTCAAGGGTCACAAGAGGCTAGTAAATGTGTGTAAAATGCCAATTTTTGATAAACTTGTAGATATTATCAACATTTTTGCAAATATTTCAATCAATTTGGCATAAAGGTAGCTGATGATAAGACCTTTCTATGCAAAGTAATTTAGTCGACTCATCACAAAAGTCAAGGATCACAGGGGATTGACAGATGTGTGAAAAATGCTTACATTTTGAGAAAACATGGATTTTGCTGGTCCAGAAGCCAGCTCTTATTGTCACAAAGGTCACACATATAAATAGGGCATACACGTGAGCCATAATGGCTTTGCCTTTCTTGTTTGTTTGTTTGTTTTTTTGGTTTGTTTGGCTCCCCATCCCCCCAACGCATCCAATACAAGATTCTGTCTCTCTGCTACAAACCCCTGAACAACTACGCTCCTACCTATCTCTCCAACTTACTTCACCCCTACACTCCTTCCCACTCCCTCTGCTCCGCCTCTGACCCTCTCCGCCTCCTCATCCCCCACACCAAACTCAGCACTTTCGGCCCCCGCTCCTTCTCCGTCTACGGTCCATCCTCCTGGAACACTCTCCCACTCTCTCTCCGTCAGAAACACTCTCTCTCCTCCTTCCAGTCCGCCCTCAAAACTCACCTCTTTCAACAGTTCTAGCATTATATCACCACACTCCCCACCCCAAGCTGACCGTCGTAATGTATTTTCACTATTTGTGGTACGTGAGTCTTTGTCTGAAGTGTGCGCATGCGTGTGCGAGTTGTGAGTGCGCGCTTAGAGTTATTATTATAAGATAAGCGCATTATAAATACCGTAATTATTATTATTATTGTTTGTTTATTTTGTTTGGTTTTTTGTTTGTTGTTGTTGTTGTTGTTTTTTGTGTGTGTGTTTTGGTGTTGTTGTTTTTGGGGGGAGTGGGGGTGGGGGGGGGGGTGGGGGTGTTTGTGGTGTCACGGCGTTTTCTTACACATGGCAGTAACTATCAGCATAAAAAGTGTGCAAACATTAAGAATAAGAATAAGAATAAGAGTACTTTATTATCTCGAAAAGAGAAATTCGGTTGTGGTACATTTATAACAAATAGTACAAACAAGACATAAAAACATTATAGCATAATTATGAACATTTTCTCCCTGCACTTGCACAGCTACAAATTCCAAATGGATATAAAGTAAACACTACAAAATCTTTACACATAACTCTTACACATCTCACACAAACATCTTTTATGGACTGAACTGAGCGGCACTTATACATTCACACCCACCTCTACATATGCATACATAATACGCGTGTTTCAACCTAGTCCTAACCCTCACTACTTATTATACAGACATCTCAGTACATTATTACACATTATTACACAAGCTGCATAATTAAAGTCTACCATAGTAAAATAATTAGTGGGTAAACACTCAGTAACAACAATCCCAGTATGTCCATGTTCACCACCAAATGAAACACAATATAATCACTTCTCTAAAATCAACAAGCTCCATTCCTACTGATTGCACAGGTAAAGGGGGATAGGGGGAGGAGTTAGGTTTGGGTATTCGTGGATGTACCTACAGATTGCTTAGAGTGATGGATTTGGGGATGAAACTGTGCTGTAGTCTAAGTGTTCTAGCTTTGTGCGTGCGGAGTCTGCGGCCAGAGGGGAGGAGTTCATAGAGGTGGGCAAGGACATGGGATCTGTCTGAAGCTATCCGCCTACCCTTTCTCACCACACGCTGTTCATACAGGGACTCCACACTGTTTTGCTTACTGCCAGTCACTTTGCTGCAGATGTTTACCATTCGTGCCAGGGTGTTCTTGTTCTTCACACTCAGACCTCCATACCAGCACACAGAACCGAAAGTGATGACAGACTCAATAAAAGAGCAGTAAAAAGTTTGAAGGACAGAGGGGTTCACATTCAGCTTCCTGAGTTTCTGGAGGCAGTAGATGCGTGACTGACATTTCTTGTGTATGAGGGAGGTGTTTGCGTTAAAGGACAACTTATCATCTATGACTGTTCCAAGATACTTATACTCAGTCACACGCTCAACAGACACATCATCGATCATCAGAATAGGGACAGGGGCAGGGTTTCTTCAAAAGTCTATCAGTAGTTCCTTGGTCTTACTCACATTGAGGTCTAGAAAATTATCTTTACACCAAACACTAAAACGTTCTACTTCTGCAAAGTAAGTCGCATCATTATTGGAGAGATCTTCTAAGGCAGTGTCATCCGAGTATTTTATAAGAAGGGTAGAGTCAGTGCCACTACAATCGTTAGTGTAGAGTGTGAACAGCACAGGGGAGAGAACTGTACATTGAGGGGCGCCTATGGAAGTGGACCTAAGGGATGAGAGAGCTGTTTGAAAGCGAACTGACTGGGTCCTATTTACAAGGAAGTTGACAATCCATAGGATAAGCCTTGGCGTTACATTGTAACAAAGAAGTTTTTGAACTATGAGATAGGGTTGTATAGTGTTGAAGGCTGAAGAAAAGTCTATAAAAAGAATGCGTACAAAAGAGCCAGGTTTTTCTAAATGTGTGTATGCATGGTGCAGAAGTGTGAGTGTGGCGTCATCAGTACATCTGTTTTGCTTGTATGCAAACTGGAAAGGATCTTGATAGGGCTTGACCTGATCGAGCAGTCTAGAAAGGACAACACGCTCAAAGCACTTCATTACTATAGAGGTGAGAGCTACAGGGCGATAGTCATTGAGTGTCTTGGGCTTGTTGTTCTTGGGGACAGGGCAGACTGTAGATGTTTTCCAGAGCCTAGGTACAGTGCAATCCTTCAGAGACCAGCTAAACAAACGGCTATAAACAACAGACAATTGGCTGGCACATACTCTCAAAACTCTACCGCAAATATTATCAGGGCCTACTGCTTTCTTAACATTCAGTTTGCTAAAAAGCTTCTCAACCGCCTTGCCATGGATCTCAAAGTCTTTATCAACATTGCCTGCCACATTTACTTCAAGCTGGGAAATCATGCTATCTAAATCATCCTTCAGATCATCTTTTTCAAATCTACAATAGAACTCATTCAGTTTTTCAGAAAATTCAGTTTGTTCTTTCATTGGCATGCTACTGCTACTGAATTTTGGTTTATTGTGGCCTGATAAAGTTTTAAGTCCTCTCCATGCATCTGCTAAGCTACCTGATTCAAACTGTGACTCTACTTTCTCTTTATACTTTTTCTTAGCGTCTAAAATCTGCTTCCTCAATTTATTCTGTACTGCTTTCCTTTCTACTCTGTCTCCAGTCTGAAATGCAACTTTTTTCTCATTCAATGTGGCTTTGAGAGACTTTGAAATCCATGGTTTGTTGTTGGGATACAATTTCACTGTCTTAGATGGAATAATCATATCTTTACAGAAATTCACATAGTCAGAAGTTACTTCAGTAGCTTCGTCTACACTGGCACTAGAATCAAGAAACACGTCCCAATCTGTACACTCAAAACACCCTTGCAACTGTTCTACACTATCCTTAGACCACACCTTAACTAACTTCTTCACTATGGGCTCTGTCTGGATTTTGGGTTTGTATGCTGGGACAAGAAACACAGTATTGTGGTCAGAGTTACCTACGGGAGGGAGGACGAACGATCGGTATGCATTGGGGACGTTTCCATACACTAAATCTAACGTCTTGTTCTTGCGAGTGGGGACAGTCACGTACTGGTGAAAAGTCGGTAAGCTCGTGCGTAAGTCACAGTCGTTAAAGTCACCTGCAATAAAGTTGGGGGCGTCAGGGGAGATAAGCTGTAACTCTCTAATCACATCTGCTATCTGGGCTGAGGCGTGGGAGGGGTTGGAGTGAGGGGGGGTGTAGATGACCGTTACAAAGATCTGACCAAACTCACGGGGGAGATAACGGGGTCTGAGTGAAACTGACAATAAGTCTACATCACGTGTTGTAAGCTAGTGTTTCCTAACCATTACGCTTGACTTGCTACACCACCGTTCATTAACATACAGGCCTACTCCGCCACCCCACCGTTTCCCACTAATCTTACAATCTCTATCAGTTCTAAACGGCGTACCAAAACCGTCGATCGCAACACTATCATCACTCACATCTTCGCTCCACCAAGTTTCAGAAAAGCACATCAAACACACATTCTTATACTCGCTCGTCAAACGCACATTCGCTACCAGTTCCTCAGTTATATTCAGATTATTACTTTTGTATGTGTGTTTGACACATTTTTACCATAAATTGACACAACACCCCATTAAATATTCATGATTATGTGAAAATCTAAAAAATTTATGTGATTTTATTTGAATTATTTCAAATTTCTGAATCTGATGCTGCTATCTGATGTGCACACAGTAAACTAGAACATGCAAAAAAGAGAGCACATCTCCAGTAACACTGATACTCTCCCCAGAAAATGTCAATATTGAGACTATTTTCCTTTACATTCATGATACCTGTATTCAGATTCTTCTAAACTGATTGGAAAGGACATGCGTGCAGTTTATATGTCCGCCTACTGCTACCTGTGTTCTGAAATAGGCAGTCCGTAAGACTAAAGACAAAAGAAAAATGCCTGTAGCAAGACTTGCTGTTGGGTACTGCACTCCGCCCCACATATTTTATTGAAAAGCCATTCGCATGTTTTACTTAAAATCTGCTAATAACTGGCCACGATTTCTTTACTCACCGTTGTCTTTTGCTAGATCCATCCACATTTTGCCTCTGTTTTTTGAGGAATAGCAGATGATTTCTTTTCTCGATTAAAACTGGAAATAATGGAGCATATGGGTGATTTCCTTTCGTTCCGAAATGGCGGAAGGAAAACAAAACTGCCAACGAGATCCATCCACATTTTGCCTCTGTCGTTTGAGAAATAGACGATTTCTTTGCTCAATTAAAACTTGAAGTAACCAGAAATAGCTGGAACATGTGGGTTATTTCTCTTCATTCTGAAATGGCGGGAAGAAAACAAAACCGCCGACAAGATATGCATTCAAAGTTTTTTTAATTATTTCCTCAAAAACATTACCGATGACATGACTACATGGGAATAATTATCTACTTCTAGGCTCAATTTTAGCATACTTGCCCGTTGTGTGCCCACACAACCCGAGAGGCCCTCGGGGAACCCCCCAGAGGGGCCGAGAGTTATCTCCCCATACCTGCCTTACCAGATCCGGTCACGAGACCATTCAGTCTTTCTACTTCGCTCGTGGAGAGAAGACGTGTCTGGCCCGCGCTCTCGCTGCCTCGACCGGTCTTCTGACTACCGACGCTTGTTGCCGACTTCGTGTGCTCTGCGCCCGCTTCTACCCTGCCTTCTACCTGGCCTTCTCTTCCTGCTTCGTTGGGCCACTTGCGGGAATTCTTCTGCTTCTGTGGACGGCGGTTTGACTGCCCTTCCCCCCCTTCCCTTCGTTGCAGAGGTAAGGTAGCGGTAGTTCCCTCGGCCGGCCCTCGGGCTGAGAGCCGGCTGCCTGTGGGTGCTTCCCTGCTTTTGCTTTGGGGTTCGTTTCAGTGCGTAGTGCCTGATTATCTCACGGTCGGCTGTTGCCATGTCGCGCCTGTTTTGCACGTGGGCCTGGGGCTCCGTGTGTGTTAGCCCGTTTAAAGCCCCGTTAGCCCTCCGAGAGTGCCCCATTACGCTTTCACCGGGAGCCCGCCTACGCTTCGATAATGTCGTTGTGCTCCCGGTGCGATGACTTTAGGTGGCCGACGGACACTCACTCGGTCTCCCTACCGCGTTCGGTGGTTCCTCGGACCGCAGGTGTAATAATAATAATAATAATAATAATAAGCACATTAAATAGGCGCTTTATCCCAATTGAAAATCGGCTCAAAGCGCCGCCCCGAACTGGGCCCAACAAGCGCGCTCACGTGAGTTACGCGCATTCACTCACACACGGAACGTAAACACAGAACTTTCACGTGGTGCTAAGGGCAAGCTCAAGCGAGCTGCTGTAGTTTTTGGAAGTTTAAAATCGTTTGTATTTGAAATTGGTTGGGTGGACTGAATCTGATACCAGAGTGTGTGCGGCCTGGCCTGAGGTTATGTGGGCGGACCTTGGTCCTTTTACCGCCGAGAGCGTGCCCGCCCGGCTTACGAGCGTTCAGCACCCTTTGACACGTTGGCCGCCCTGGCTGTTTCCTCGGCCACTCCCGCACGGAACGGTCCCCTCTTCGGGGTTCGCGGTTTTGTCTGACCACAGGACCGCCACTGCTGCCACGCCCGCTGACCCTTCCGGAGGGTCTGTTTGCCGGCTTAGCGCACGTCTCACTGAGAGTGACCAGCAGCAGTCGGCCTTGAGCCGTCCGTCGTTGACGAGCCGTCCTCACCGCTCTCCCCGCACCAAGCCCGCTGATCCTTCCGGAGGATCGCCTTGCCGGCATAGTGGCCTACTTCCGGAGTAGGGCCCGGAGAGACGTCAGCACCGTCCGTCGCGACGCAGCCGCGACCCTGATCCTCACCGTTCCTCCTCCAGACGCCCGCGCTCTCGCTCGCCTCGCGAGCACCGTCAGCGGGATTCTCGACGCCCCCTGCAGGACGATGCGCCCAGCCTGCTACCCGAAGTCTCGGTCTCGGCTCTGTTGGATGAGGAGGATCGCTCGACCTCGCACGTGGCAGCTTCCCCGGAGCTGAAGAGGAAGGTCGCCGCCTTCGTTGACGCGGAGAGGCAGGTCAAGAAGTTTAGGTCGCTTCCCCAACTTCCCGGCTTTAAGGGTCTTCGAGACGTCTTTTCGTCGCACCTACAGCTGGCCACGTCCCAGGAGCCGGTCTTCTTCTCCGACCGTCGCTGGCCCGCGGATTTAGACATCTTGTCTCGGCGGGACTGGTATGCTGGACTCTCCCAGGCCTTCTCCATCCCTCTGCCTACGCTGGACCCTTCGGCGGTGTCCCTAGCCGGCGGTCTGACTCTGCTGCGGCGGTCCCCGCTGCGGGGCCTGGACAAGACAGCGACCTTGGTCCGAAACACCTTCGCCTGCTCGGGTGTTATGGAGCTCCTCACTCAAGCCTTGGTTCATCGGGTGGAGGTATCCTGGCATCCTTCCATCTCTCCCCTCCTAGGAGACCTGCTGGTCCTCGCGGAGACCGCCAATTGCGCCGCCTACCATTCCTCGGTCAACGCGATGGTGGCTTCGGCCAACTGCGACCTCATGCGTCGAGATGCCCTGCTCCGCCCCTGCAGTACGTTGCCACCGGACCTGCGAGCGCAACTTCACCGTGCCCCCTTGGGTGGACCCTTGCTGTTCGGCGACTCAGTCTCTACGGGTCGGCGGTTCGTTCCTCGTGATGTCTGTGCGACTTGGCCGGAGACGTTTAGTCGGACCTCTGGAGTTTTATCGGCGAGAGCGACCTCCGTCTACTATCTCTCGTCCGGCTCCTGTGGACACTTCCGCCGCCCCTTCGGTAACGACCGCCCTTCCTCGCATCGGCCCCTTGGAACGGTCTGCTCGTCGGGACCCGGCGTTGTGCGCTGACCTGAGGATCACCACTGCTGCCACGCCCGCTGACCCTTCCGGAGGGTCTGTTTGCCGGCACAGCGCCCACCTCACTGAGCCCGGCCTGCAGCAGTCCGCCATGAGCCGTCCCACGTTGACTGGCCTTCATCCTCTCTCTCTCCCCGAGAAGCCCGCTGATCCTTCCGGAGGATCTAAACGCCGGCATAGAGCCCTTCTCACTGAGTCCGGCCAGGAGAGACGTCAGCCTCAACCTGCGTGACACGGTCGCGCCCCCGACTCATCCCGTTCCACCGTCAGTTCTAGACACTCACGCTCGCCCCTCGAGCGTCGCTGGAGGGATCATTCGCCTCGCCGGGATCGTCGCCGCTCCCCCCGGAGGATCTGAACGCCGGCATAGCGCCCTGCTGTCGGAGTCTGGCCAAGAGAGGCTTCAGCCTTAGCTTGCGCGACACGGTCGCGCCCCGACTCCCTCCGTTCCACTTTCAGGTCACTTGATGGCTGATCAGAGGACTGCCACTGCTGCCACGCCCGCTGACCCTTCCGGAGGGTCTGTTTGCCGGCACAGCGCCCGCCTCACTGAGCCCGGCCTGCAGCAGTCCGCCATGTGCCGTCACACGTGACTGGCCTTCCTCTCCCGTCTCTCCCCGTTAAGCCCGCTGATCCTTCCGGAGGATCTGTACGCCGGCGTAGCGCCCTACTCACTGAGTCTGGCCAGGAGAGACGTCAGCCCTAGCTTGCGCGACTCGGTCGCGCCCCCGACTCCTTCCGTTCCACTTTCTGTTCAGGACACTAGTGCGCACCGCTCGAGCGCCTTCGGTAGGATTGCCGCTCGGACTCAACCTCTGCCCCTGGGTCTTCACTTGGCGGATGGACGCCTTAGTCGCCTTAGCCCGACAGTCCTCCTCCAGGCCACGTCGAACTACCTGGACGGCCTCCGTTGTGCAACCAATCGGAGACCGCGCTAGCCACGGACAGAGATGCTCTCTTGCACCTCCTGGCACACCTGGGCTTCCTAGTAGACGACGGCAAGTCGGTTCTCTCCCTCCCGCCGGGTTGTGCATCTGGGTATGGAACTCCCTACCAACCTCAACACGGTACGCCTTCCGGTGGCCCGGATCAAGAGGATTGCTGATCTAGCCGACCAGTTAGCTCGGGAGGATGCAGGCCCCGCCAGAGTCTGGCTTCAGTTGCTGGGTTTGATGAATGTCGCAGCGGATCTTATCCCACTAGGGCGTCTCTACTCCCGGCCAATTCAACTGCATCTTCTCCATTGGCTCACGTCTTCCAGAGACTTGACGGCCGCGGTCCCAGTGCCCCAGATGCTCCGTCCGCACCTTCGTCGGTGGACCGGCCCTACGTGGCTAGCGTCGGGAGTTCCCTTAGCCTCTCCCCCTCCAGGCGGGCCCCTGGCCCTCACACTGGGCGCACACCCACACCCACTGTCTGGAGATGCAGGCCGTATGGCGAGCCCTTCACGCCGGGGAGTACCTCCTCCGACACCAGGAGCTTCTCGTGCTTTCGGACGACACGATCGTGGTCGCTTACATCCAGAAGCTAGGTGGCACACGCTCCCCTGACCTGTGCATGCTCCTCTACAGGAAGATGCGTTGGTGCGAGGACCGGAGCATTATCCTTCAAGCCCCGCACGTTCCCGGATGCCTAAATGTCTTGGCCGACTCTCGGTCTCGCCGCGACCAACTCCTACACACGGAATGGACCCTGCGACAGGACATCTTTCAGATGATCTGCGCCCGCTGGGAGACTCCCCAGGCCGAGTCGTTCGCCACGAGGTGGAACCACCAGCTTCCCCTCTTCGTCTCCCCGATTCCCAACCACCTTGCCTGGGCTGTTCGATGCGCTCTCCTTTCCCTGGGACGGACTTGTGGCCTATACCGGTCCCCCTACCGTCCTCGTGCCCTAAGTCCTCCTCTAACTGCGGGGCTCTTCGGCGTTCCTCCTGTCGGTCGCGCCGCTCGTCTGGAACCGCTCCTGGACCACCGACCTGCTCAGCCTCGCCACAGACCCGCCCCTGCTGCTGCCCACCCCGCGGACCATGCTCAAGCAACCGCGCCAGCCGCTGTTCCACCCCTGCCTGGAGTGGCTCCTCCTGCACGCCTGGAGGTTGGGCGGCAAACCCTCGGAGCTAGAGTATACTCAGATGCAGCTGTGGAGGCGATCGCTGCGCCCCGGAGACTGTCGACCCTTCGAGCCTACGAGGGAACTGGCGAGTCCTCTGTTCCTGGTGTACCGATCTTGGCCTTACGCCCACGGATCTGACTCATCCTCCGCTGGCGGACTTCTCTCTCTGGCTCTTCGAGACCAAAGCCTAACCCTCATCACGGTACGCGGTTACCTGTCCATGATGGCGGACACCTATCGTCACCTGGGACGACCCGATCCGGGCGCCTGCAAGGACCTAGCCGACCTTATGGGACACTTGGCACCCAGCGCCTTACACTCCGCGCGCTCCTTCCTCGCTGGGACCTACCCTGGGTGCTCACGTGGTTGAACTCCGCCCGCTTCGTACCATTACCTTTGGCCCAGCTCGCGGACTTGGCACGCAAGACTTGTTTCCTGCTGGCACTTGCTACCGCTTCGCGCGGGAGCGAGCTACATGCGCCTTCAGCACGCCCTGCCGGTCTGCAGTTCCGAACAGACGGCTCCGTCCGGCTCCTCACGGACCCGGCCTTTCTGGCAAATAACAGGTCGCCTTTAACTCCGCCTCAGGTGATCACCATTAGGCCGCTGAGAGACCGACCCCGGTCCCAGGAGACCAGGCTACAGGATCCCGTGCGCGCCCTTCAAATCTATCTGCGGCGATCTAAGCTCGTCCGCGGGGGGCGGTCGCGCCTCTTCCTACCTCTAAGACCCAAACAGCGTGACATTATAGCCCAGACGATCTCTTCCTGGCTCCGCTGGGTCATACGCTCCGCTTATCAAGAGATAGCCCCTGAGGGAGCTAAGAGGCTGCACATTCTCGCACACGAGGTACGAGCTATGGCCACGAGCGTCGCGTTTGAGCGAAACGGCACTGTCAAGGACATCGTGGCAGCCGTGGGCTGAAACACCGAGTCGGTCTTGCCCGTTTCTACCTCCGGGACCTGGCTAGCCAGCGAGAGAATCTCGCACTGGGGGGGGGGGGGGACATCGCCGCGACGCAACACTCCCTCCCGGTGCCACCGGCACCATAGGTTGCACTTCGCTAAAATTGTCGGGAGTGTGCCACGGGGTGGACGGCGTTGTCCTGTTGGGGGAGTTGTGGGCGGCACCCGCCTCCTCTTCGCAATTCTCCCATGTAGTCATGTCATCGGTAATGTTTTTGAGGAAATAAATTCATTTTTCTCTAAAAGGTATTTTTTCGAAAAATACTTACCGATGACATGACTCGGATAACCCTCCCTCCTGCCCCGCTTGCCGCTTTCGAGCGAAGTATCAGACTGAATGGTCTCGTGACCGGATCTGGTAAGGCAGGTATGGGGAGATAACTCTCGGCCCCTCTGGGGGGTTCCCCGAGGGCCTCTCGGGTTGTGTGGGCAAACAACGGGCAAGTAGGCTAAAATTGAGCCTAGAAGTAGATATTCCCATGTAGTCATGTCATCGGTAAGTATTTTTCGAAAAAATACCTTTTAGAGAAAAATGAATTTTTCTGAAGTCGGGTGAATTCAGAGGAAAAGTCATGAAATCGGGAGGTCAGCAGAAAGCGGGAGATGGGTTGCAAAGTCAGCAGTCTCCCGCTAAAATCGAGAGACTTGACAGATATGCTCTTACAATTACACACCAATTGCAGGAAATGAATTGACTGTGAAATTTCAAGGGTATTTGCCAGATTAGTTTGCCGCATTCCCAGGCAGCAAGTAGATCAGGCAGTGCCCTGAACAGTCATAGCTGATTGTAGGTTGTCAGCTGTGATGGTTGTTTTTAATGGTTTTGAAAGTGGTGTAGAGAACTCAGTCAGAATGTCTGCAGATTTGAACCTCAGGGGGGCAAATAATAATAATTATATTGAATGCCTTTATTAGTTGTGGAAATTTAAATAATCTGTTATGTTTTATTAATTATTGATGAACATTACCTTTTAGGTGCTATTGACGTGATATACTTTCAGACGGGAGTGTGCCTGATCGCTAATGCGTGCTATGCAGATGGGTTTGTTAACCCAAACAATGCTGGAGAACGCTGTAACAATGGACAAACAAACTGGACCATAATCACAAGTAAGTAGACAGTCATTGTCTCATGACTCACTGGTAAAGTTGAAGGTGTTTATTAGATCAATTCATTCAACTTTAACCCCTTTAAATGCATGCAGCCGCTGGTTCTGTAAACAGTAACAGTGACTGCATGCACAAGGGAGTTAATGTTCATTTATTTGTTGGGACCAGAATTTTCTTGTTGTACTTTGATTCATGAAACCATGCATTCTGGTGCCTATTTTAGACCAGGCTGCTAGAGGTGGACAAATGCAGGCGCCCAGTCACCAATGACCCCTAAGAATGGATGTTGACAAGCTGGAAACACATTTTCTCTGGCTCAAAAGTTGAGATGTAAATTTCAAAGAACAGAGCCTAACCCTTTATTTGTTGGTAGCATGTTTGAAAATTAGCATTCCTCTGCAAGATTCATCATGACAAAAAGCTCTACCAACAGCCAACGAGTTTAATTAGGGGGGGGGGGGGCGGGGGGGGGGGGGAGTATGTGCGCTCTTTGATTTTCAAAATCCAGTCCAGAACGGTGACTGCCAAGCATGTTACCACTTAGTTTCTTTACACTGACAAGACAAGTAGCGAAAGAAATTACGAGCGTACTAGCACTGAAATTGAAAGGTGATATACTGATAAATCACAACGAGGATGCAAAATAATAGACGTGAATTCCGGTGCAGGTAACTGTGACTACAGATGGATGGACCTCCAGAGCAACAGACTCCTACGTCACTGTCACTGCTGTGTTGGTGGTTGATTGGCAGATGGTGAACTATGTGCTACAAACAAGACCAATGCCTGAGAGCCATACAGGTAATACAGGTCTCTCTCTCTCTCTCTCTCTCTCTCTCTCTTTCTCTCTCCGTGTGTGGTGTGTGTATAATAATAATAATTATAATAATAATAATAATATAATAATAATAATAAATTTATTTCAGTTTTTGCAGGCCATCAGGCCCATATGAACACAAAATACAATTTACAACCAGAAAATACAGGAAGGTGGTTGTAAAGAACACAATCACATAGCATTACATCAGCGCACATAAATAAACAAAAACAACGAAAGTTCAAAGCAAATCCCTCTAATTCCTTAATTTAAGGCACCCTGAAATATACATAGCAACTTTAAAGACCAGTTTATCATGTAGGTTTCCACACAGCAGCTGAACTTTGAGATCGGATGGGAATCTGTAGTAAAACAGTGGAATGTACTTTTTACGTAAAGGGGAATATTTTGGACACTCGAAAAGAAAATGACACAAATCTTCAGCCTTATGCCAATCACATGAATTTCATTCTGGATTAGTGATGGGTTTTCCAAATCTGGATACTCCGTTTAAAGGTAAACGGTTACATCTAAGTAAACAAATTGCCCGCCTGAGTTCACAAGAAGTCAGCTGCCCTATGTAACTTGCTCTAAGTATTTCTGGGTGGTAATGGCAGTATTCTGTGTTTGATGTAAGGGATGCATGCCAGTCCTGTCGGAAACAATCCATCAGCCGATCTTTGAATATCTGAATGAACAGAGGAGTGTTTCCAACTGACTGCATTTCCCACACATACCCAAACCCATGCATACACAACAGAGTCTTTATTTGCGTAGCCCAGTTCGATCTACCTGAGGCATCATGCATACATAACATCGTGTAACACTGTCTTGGGTATCTGTTTTCTGACATGGTAAGAAGTCTGCACCAATACTTCATCATTCGAACATAGGCATCAATATACATAGGAAATCGTCCACACTCACCCAGCGCAATATTGTTTTTTACATCTCTTCCAACACCAAGGACCATTTTACAAACCTTTACATGAACCTGCTCAATTACATCATGCCTCTGGAAACCCCAAACCTCTGACCCATATAGCACAATGGGCTTAATCTTGACATCAAAAATGTGAAAAACAGTGTCAGCTGACACATTTTGTAATTTGAAGTATAGTCTTTTGATGCCTGCAACTGCTCTCCTGGCTTTTCCAGCTAAGTTTTCTACACATCTAGTCCAGTTCAGAGTAGAAAAAAAAAATGTTAAATGTTTAGGGCTTAACGTCTTTTGTCCACCACGAGGGTGATTTCAAAGACGGGGACAACGAAAAAGGGTCTGAGCAAATTTTGACCCAAGCTGGATTCGAACCCGGGACCTTTTGGTCTGGAGGCAAATGCTTTTACCACCGAACAGTTCAGAGTAGAGGAAAATATCACACCAAGGTAAGTATAACTGGATGTCACGACACGCCTGACGGAGTCAGGGCGCCGTGGACAATATGAGTGCAGACACTCGAGAAAACCCACCCACTCTAAATAAATAACGCAACGCCGCAGTGATAAACAACAAACAAATCCTTTATTACCCACTCTTACTCTAACCCCCACCCCAACCCGCTAACGCCCCACACACTCACACATACCCACGCATGCACTCATAACGTATTAACACTGAAAAAAGATTAACATATAAAAAATGACTAACAAGTGAAAATGACTAACAGACGAAAATCGGCAATGGCTATACAAGGCGGGTACTCTGTCTCTGTACAGTGTCCTCTGTCCCACACTAGACAGGGTGGCTCGTAACGTAAGAGTACCCCTACACCGCAGAGCACCCTAGCCGTGCTTGCCCACGCACGCCTGTGACCGACGCCCAGAACGTAGAATCAGCCTGATGTAGCCAACGTACTTGTCCAACAGGACCGGCTAGCGAAGGCGTTCCGACTCCCGATGATGCGTCACCGTTGGTCATGGAAGATGGAGATCGAAGGACGAAATCTTCGAAGCCAATCTTCGAAGCCAATCTTCGAAGCCAACGCACTGGAAAAGGGCGCATTGTCAGTCAAAGTGCCAACACATTTAATTCTGGCCTATTTGACACGCACCTACTCACAAACCACGTGAGTTGTGTCTCGTCTCACCCTAATACCTGCCTTGGCCATATTAAATATACAATCATGGATATGAAAGCTTTCCTATGTACATTCAACATTCACCAGGTCTGCACTATTCTATTACACTAGCATTAAGCTAGCACAACCACTTTTGTATAATAACATTGCCACTGCTAAAACCAACATTATCAAAATATCCACATGTACATACAAAGATATCAAATAATCACCAGCAACCACCCAACGTGACAATCTTATTACATTACATCTAGGACTTAATACCAATATATTTGAAAGGATACCCACTTTAATTCGTTTTACAACATGGCCCTTTAAATATACTCACTCGGCGACAGCCGAACATAAACAACTAAATCCGACACCCATCACATTACAACCCAACCTAAAAAACACGGTTAAAGACTCGATGAAAACGTCACTAAAAAACTAGACGAACATACCCTTCCGCACCTATATACACATTCACACACCCGAGAGCACAGCAGCTAACTGAGGAAAATGGCATGAGTAAATACCTGTCACTGGTGAGTCCTCCGGCAGGACGAGACAAAACAAGACGAAGACGAACCGGAGGGGTCTTCTGGTGAGTAGCAGCCGTGGTCACAAGTCTCTCGGGACACCCACACCCAGGAACACTGGCCGTGGTCTTGCAGGGAGGGTAAAACAACCCTCACACAGCTTGTCAAGGGCTCCAAACGAGGCCGCACCCTGACCCAGACTCTCACTTCGCTGGCTAACTCCGCTGACTGACTGTAATATCCTTCTGCTACCTTGCAGTTTAACTTTACTTCTGAACACTGTTCGGTTAAAGCTACTTGGCTAAAGCGTGCAACCGCTGTACTCGCTCACTGTTAAGCTTGCTGCACGGGCTTTACGATTACGCTCACACTACATTTATTAACTTCCCTAAACTAAGGCTATTTACAGAAGTCGGCGACCTACATTTATTAACAAGAAAACGACTTGACGAAAAAAATAAAACAACATGTCACATCCGTTACGTGACATACCCCCCTCCCAGATCAAACACCCGGGTTTGATTACTATATGACTGTCCCCTTACTGCTTCCACGTTTACGGTTTCTACCACCCTGTCCTACTCAAAAAGTCAGCAGAAACATTTACTTTACCGGCTATGCTTTCCACTCTAATGGAAAATGGCTGCAACTGCAAAGCCCACCTCATCAGTCGACTGTTTGTGGATTTAGCTTGTTGCAAGTACTGCAATGGTCTATGGTCGGTCTGTACGACGAATGTCCTACCATACAGATACTGACGGAATTTGTGAATTCCCCACACGATCGCAAGACACTCTTTTTCGATGGTGGAGTAGTTACGCTCTGCTTTGGATAGTTTCTTGCTCGCGCATGCAACAGGCTGTAAACCGTTACCATGGTCCTGACATAATACGGCCCCTACCCCCCCTTCGGACGCATCTGTCTGCAACACGAAGAGACGATCGAAGTCTGGCAATGAGCACACAGGACCTGAACACAGTCGCGCCTTCAGCGCCTCAAATGCTGTCTCACATGCATCGTTCCAACCGATCTGTCCGGTCTTCCCTCCCTTGGTCAGGTCGGTTAGTGGGGCTGCTATGGCCGCAAAGCTAGGAACGAACCGGCGGTAATAATTTGCCAACCCAAGAAACGATCTGACTTGTTTCTTTGTTTGTGGTCGCGGCGCGTCTTTTATCCGCTGCATCTTGTCTCCCTCTGGTTTTATCTGACCGTTACCCACTGTATGCCCCAGATATTCCAACTGCTTGAACCCCAAGTAACACTTTGTAGGTCTGGCCGCCAACTGGACCTCTCTTAGCCTACAAAAGAGCTGGGCCATACATTGTAAGTGACGTTCTTTAGTGGAGGAAGCAATCATGACATCGTCCATGAAGTTGCTAACTTCCGTCAAACGCAAAGGTTCTAGTAACCTCCTCATCATTCGAGAAAAGATTGCCCCTGCCGTCTTTAACCCGAAAGGCATTACCTTCCACTGAAATTGCCCTGCCGGTGTGGTGAAGGCAGTTTTCGGTTTGTCGCTCTCTAACATGGGTACCTGCCAGTAGCCTTTAGCTAGGTCTAACTTACTTAAGTACTTAGCCTTGGACAGTAAGGAAAATAGGTACTCCACGTCAGGCATTGGTTCAGCATCGAACACGACCTTTTGATTCAGTTTCCTAAAATCCACACAAAACCTAACAGTGCCATCTTTCTTCTTCACCAAGACGATCGGTGAGTTGTATGGGGAATTGGCTCTCTCGATTACTCCCATCTCTAGCATAGCATCCACTTCGACTTTGACTACCTCTAGCTGAGAATGAGGTAGTGGATATTGCTTCGTTCTCACCGGCACTTCATCAGTCAAATGGATTTCACATGAGTCTAGTGTCGTCCTCAACGGATAATCTGTCAAAATATACTTACACTGGACAGTCAGAGCTTCTATACTAGAATGGATCTCTGGACAGTTAGGATCAAGATGGACGTCGGAGGGTCCTTCAGACGCTACTAAAGGAATGGTAGGTACTTCCTTTACCGCCCTGAATGCCTCTCCCCCCTCATCTTCGTCCTCCTCATCTATCACTACTGTAGCTACTGACACTCGTTCTTGGAACTTTTTCAACAGATTTGCATGGTACAGTTTATTTTTACTGCCCACCCGTACCCTGTAGTCACACTCTCCGACTCTCTCTAGAACTTCGAATGGTCCCTGCCAAGCCATCTCCAGCTTGTTGTGTTTAACTGGAAGTAACAACAAAACCTTGTCTCCTGCATTAAAACTGCGTGGTTTGGCTCTGCGGTCAAAGTGCTGTTTCTGCTTTTTCGAAGCTAGCTTCAAATTCTGTTGCGCTAACCTGCACGTCTCTTCAATGCGATTCCGTAAATCTACTACGTACTGGCTTGCATCTCTCACCTCTTCTCCCATCTGCTCTTTCGTCCACAGATCCCGTAGAACTGACATGGGTCCCCTTACAGTCTTGCCGTACAATAACTCGAACGGCGCGAACCCCGTCGATTCCTGAGGAACCTCCCTGTAAGCAAACAGCAATGAGGGAATGTATCTGTCCCAACATCGAGGTTGCTCGCTAGCTAACTTCTTCAACATGGACACCAAGGTACCGTTGAAACGTTCTACTAGGCCATTTGCCTGCGGATGGTAAGGAGTAGTACACTTGCCTTGGATGCACAGCAAACGGTTGACTTCAGACATCACTTGTGAAGTGAACTGGGACCCTTGGTCGGTGAGCACCTCCCTCGGAATCCCCACCCTAGACCAGATTTCTAACAATGCCTCAGCGACCCTTTCTGCTTCGATCCCCTTTAAAGGTACTGCCTCGGGGTATCGAGTGGCGTAATCGACGGTCACGAGAATGAACCGGTTTCCTCTGTCGGAAGCTGGAGCAATAGGCCCCACAATGTCTACCGCTACTCTCTGAAATGGTTCTTCTACTAGCGGAAGCTGTTGCATAGGAACCCGTGGTACTCTCCCTCTTGGTACTACTTTCTGACATTGTTCGCACGACTCACAGTACCTGCGAACTTGAGCACACAGCCCCGGCCAATAGAAAGTACCCCAAATGCGTTCCCGGGTTCTCTTGCCTCCCAAATGCCCTCCCATCGGTGGGTCATGCGCTAAACGCATTACAGTCTCCCTCAAAGGCTTCGGGACGACTAACTGGGACATTTGGCTGCCTCCTTTGCTATAGACCCGATACAGAATTCCCTTCCTCCTGCAAAATTCTATCAGACTTTTCCCTGACGGAATTGCTCGGCCCTCTTCGGCCAACTTCCTAGCGCGAGCTAGAGTTTCGTCCTGGTTCTGCCACTCTATCAGTTGGGCAGGAGTCACATTGAGATCGGCCTGCTTAACGACTTTAAGCGCGCTCTCTCCCCCCTTTTCTCTCTGAATCTGAGCTCGAGTTTGGACCGCTGCTGCCATAGCACACTCACTGGCATCGATGGATACGGGACTACGTTTCCCATCTGAAAAAGTCACCCAGTTTCCTAGGATTACGTCCGGTCCCATGCGCTCCATTACGATAAGTTCGATCGTCCCTCGCACGAATGGGGAATCGATTTCAACCCATAAAGTCGGATACTTATCGGACTTAGTATGGTCGACGGGATTGACGTCTATGAACCGACCTGTAAAATCCCTGGGTTCTATCCACTTGGCGGCGATCGCACTCATATCCGCGCCGGTATCACGCATGATACGAACTTCCTTTCCCTTGGCTAATCCCCTACTCCACGGGTCGTAGGGCCGGATCGTCCGCATCCCTACGGTCACAGGCTCTGTCATTACGGCTACTGTCTCAGGGGCAATGGTGACTTGGTTAACTGACGCCTTACTCTGACAGTTCCTTGCTAAGTGCCCTGGTTTGTTACACTTAAAACACAGCCGTTCACCAGTCCCTCTGCCTGAACTAGCTGGTTCTGTCCTATGTTCTGCTTTGGTCTCAGGGGGTTTATTCGACCCTTTGTCCTTCTTGAACGGCGGACGAATCGGCCCCCCACCCAATGGACGCGAGACTGCCCGTTTGGTGTCGATATGGAGCTGCGCTAGCTCCGCGGCCTCTTCACCATTCCTAGGACGTTTTTCCCTAACGAACATTTCAAGGTCTGCATTCATAATAGCATAAAGTTGCTCAGACAGAAACATGTCTAGCACTTGTTCTACGTCCTCTATGTTCTTATGGGCTAAAGTGAACCAACGCTTGACTGAGGTCTTTAACCTAACGAACAACTGGGGAAACGTTTCGGGACCTTCCTTTCTGGCTTCGCGAAACTGGCGTCTGTAATATTCAGCGTCACGCCTAAATCTTCTCAGTAAGGTCTCCCTCACCACCTCAAAATCTTTCCCTTGCTCTACGGTCAGCCTAAGGTATGCATCACGGGCCTCCCCCTGCAATAGAGGTGCTAACCTGATCCCCCATACCTCTTTCGGCCACCCCTGGGTTTCGGCTACTCTCTCAAAGAGCTGAAGGTAAGATTCCACATCTTCCTTATCCTCTAACGGACGCATCTTGAGCGAGTAATGCTGACTAGACTCCGTAACTGACTTCTTTTCCGATGCTGCTAACTGTAACCTAAGCCGCGTTTCGGCCGCGACGAGCTCTTCTTTCCGTGCTTGTTCCGCGGCAGCTAGCTCTTCTTTCCGTGCTCGTTCCGCGGCAGCTAGCTTACGTTCGGTCAATGCTAAGTCATCCCGCCTAGCCTGCTCAGCCATCTGGAGCTGCTTCTCTACTGCCTCGCGGTCCATCTGGAACCGCCTCTCTAACGCCCTACGCTCTAGGTCACGTTCCCGTTTTTCTTCCTCTCTCCTAACTTCGGACAGGATGAACTGGGTTAGAGCTCCCCCACTAAGTCCTAGGCCCTCTCCTATCACTTTATACTGCTCATATGGGTTTACTATCACCCCTAACCCCTCTTTACTTTCCTGATCCCTACTGGGTGTCAGTCCTGCTGCAGTGTGAGTACGGGTAAGGGTACTCACCACCGTTTCCTTCCGAGAGGGAGTGGCCAAAGTGGCTCCTCTCTCTCCTGGACCCTCATCCCCTGCACCACCACCCTCGGACTCAGGGTCGTGCCCCGACGTGGCACGGGTGGCCCTGGTATCCCGTTTAGGGGGCATCCTGATGTGGGTGTCCCGGAGGCAGCGACGACAACTGCTCCCCAGCAGGACCCCTGACAAAGAAAAAACAAAACAAATAAATACACAGAATACAAACAACGAATAAGGACTAGACAGTGACGAGAGCCGAAGGGTCCTCACCACTCGGTACCTGAGTAATGAGAGGCAACCACTCATGCCACCCCCCGTTTATGCGCACTGCACTCTCTGGCCGTGGCCCCTGGCGCAATACTCCCCCACTCCCGCCAACCGCCCGCTAAATCTTACTCGTACCACAACACGAACAAACGGTCACTGGCGCACAAAAATACCCTAATCTACCTAATCCGTTACCTCCCCCTAATCCTTATCCCACCTAATCCTTATCCCACCTAATCCTTATCCCACCGCTGCCACCAAATATGTCACGACACGCCTGACGGAGTCAGGGCGCCGTGGACAATATGAGTGCAGACACTCGAGAAAACCCACCCACTCTAAATAAATAACGCAACGCCAGTGATAAACAACAAACAAATCCTTTATTACCCACTCTTACTCTAACCCCAACCCCAACCCGCTAACGCCCCACACACTCACACATACCCACGCATGCACTCATAACGTATTAACACTGAAAAAAGATTAACATATAAAAAATGACTAACAAGTGAAAATGACTAACAGACGAAAATCGGCAATGGCTATACAAGGCGGGTACTCTGTCTCTGTACAGTGTCCTCTGTCCCACACTAGACAGGGTGGCTCGTAACGTAAGAGTACCCCTACACCGCAGAGCACCCTAGCCGTGCTTGCCCACGCACGCCTGTGACCGACGCCCAGAACGTAGAATCAGCCTGATGTAGCCAACGTACTTGTCCAACAGGACCGGCTAGCGAAGGCGTTCCGACTCCCGATGATGCGTCACCGTTGGTCATGGAAGATGGAGATCGAAGGACGAAATCTTCGAAGCCAATCTTCGAAGCCAATCTTCGAAGCCAATCTTCGAAGCCAACGCACTGGAAAAGGGCGCATTGTCAGTCAAAGTGCCAACACAGTTAATTCTGGCCTATTTGACACGCACCTACTCACAAACCACGTGAGTTGTGTCTCGTCTCACCCTAATACCTGCCTTGGCCATATTAAATATACAATCATGGATATGAAAGCTTTCCTATGTACATTCAACATTCACCAGGTCTGCACTATTCTATTACACTAGCATTAAGCTAGCACAACCACTTTTGTATAATAACATTGCCACTGCTAAAACCAACATTATCAAAATATCCACATGTACATACAAAGATATCAAATAATCACCAGCAACCACCCAACGTGACAATCTTATTACATTACATCTAGGACTTAATACCAATATATTTGAAAGGATACCCACTTTAATTCGTTTTACAACATGGCCCTTTAAATATACTCACTCGGCGACAGCCGAACATAAACAACTAAATCCGACACCCATCACATTACAACCCAACCTAAAAAACACGGTTAAAGACTCGATGAAAACGTCACTAAAAAACTAGACGAACATACCCTTCCGCACCTATATACACATTCACACACCCGAGAGCACAGCAGCTAACTTTGGAAAATGGCATGAGTAAATACCTGTCACTGGTGAGTCCTCCGGCAGGACGAGACAAAACAAGACGAAGACGAACCGGAGGGGTCTTCTGGTGAGTAGCAGCCGTGGTCACAAGTCTCTCGGGACACCCACACCCAGGAACACTGGCCGTGGTCTTGCAGGGAGGGTAAAACAACCCTCACACAGCTTGTCAAGGGCTCCAAACGAGGCCGCACCCTGACCCAGACTCTCACTTCGCTGGCTAACTCCGCTGACTGACTGTAATATCCTTCTGCTACCTTGCAGTTTAACTTTACTTCTGAACACTGTTCGGTTAAAGCTACTTGGCTAAAGCGTGCAACCGCTGTACTCGCTCACTGTTAAGCTTGCTGCACGGGCTTTACGATTACGCTCACACTACATTTATTAACTTCCCTAAACTAAGGCTATTTACAGAAGTCGGCGACCTACATTTATTAACAAGAAAACGACTTGACGAAAAAAATAAAACAACATGTCACATCCGTTACGTGACACTGGACTCGACTTGAATCTGCTTGTCAGCATAAAACCATTTTTCACAATTTTTCACAAAACCTCCATTTTTGAAGACTACCACTTTTGTCTTGTCCATGTTCACAGTGAGACCCCATTTTTTACAGTATTTTTTCTAAACAATTAATTTTCTTTTGGAGATCTGCTACAGAGTCAGAGACAATGGCTATATCATCAGCATACATAAGAAGGAAAATACCCAATGGGTCCGCAAAAATATCAATGCCACGTGCACCGCACGATGATATTTCTGTCTCAAATTCTGAAAGAAAGATAGAAAACAGCAGTGGGCTCAACACACAACCTTGTCGCACCCCTGACATGCAATCAAAGTAGTCGGTAACTTTGGTTCCAACCCTTACAGCAGCTTTTACATGTTTGTACATACTCTCCAGTGTCTGAAGCAACTTACCATGAACTCCTTTACGTAACAAGAGATACAACAGTTTTGTCCTGTGCACACTGTCGTAAGCTTTAGAAAAGTCTACGTACATGGTGTAAAAACGGCCACCCTGCTTGCTAAGATACTTTTGCACTAGTGCCTGTAAACAAAAAATGTTGTCTATAGTACTGTACCCTTTACGGAAGCCAGCTTGAGCCTCAGGAATACAATCATTCTCTTCACAAAAACGAATCAACCTGTTGTTAATGACAAAACTGTACAACTTACTGATAACGTTCAAAAGAGAAATTCCTCTGTAGTTGTCAACATTTCTAGGGTTACCCTTTTTGTGTAGTGGAAATATCACAGCCATGGTCCAGCTTTCAGGGTATTCCGCACTTTGAAACACACGATTGAACAAAGGATGCAAAAATTTCACAAGGATCTCACCTGCATGATGAAAAAGGTCAGTGGGCAAGCCATCAGGGCCTGATGCTTTCCCTTTCTTCATGCTATTAATAGCACTGCGAATTTCATCCTGCGTGATTTCCTCGTCAAATTTTGCATTGTGACAACCATCACAATCATCAGATAATAATATATGGTCATTCAAAACACCCTCGGCCTGTCTGCTGAAACCTGAATCATCAACATTCTGATCCACATTTAGCAAATTATGAAAATAATCATACCACACGCGTGGTGAAATAACATCAGAACACAACTTCTTAACGCCAGTCAGAGACTTTATTTTTTGCCAAAATGTTCTTGAATTTGCATCGTTACATGCATCGTTGAGCTCATTCAAAACCCGTGCGTTGTACTCTACTTGTTTTGTTTTACACAACTTTTTAAATTCTTTCTTCATGTCAAGATACTTCCCTAAGTCGTCATGTGTGTTTGTGTGTCTGAACTGCTTCAACTGTATGTACTTGTTTTGTTTTGCTAACTCGCAGTCCGAGTCCCACCACGGCGGCTGTGCACGGGATTCACCACCTACCTTCTTACCTAACCTCATTTTGTCAGCCGCCTTCTCAGTGAATGAATGCTACAAAACAGTCCGACCCTTCTTCTACACTCGAGTCAAGCGCTGACAAAAAGTGTTGAAATTGAGTCTCCTGATTATCTTCAATGTATGCCCAAAAGGACTCAGCGTAGTTTTCTTTCCAAACAAATTTAACCCCTTCCTCTAGTATTATATCATCATTTAAATCATCATCATCACATGAATAAACAGACTGAATAGAAGTAAACGTGGTTACAATGGGGAAATGGTCTGACTCGCACCTGTCTGCAACAAACATATCGGTCACTAGGTCAAACACGGATTGAGAGCAAATACAGTAGTCCACCACACTTTTGCCTCTGTTGGCCACGCACGTAATTTCTCCCTCACTGTCACCTTTCGTTCTGCCATTGACAATAAACAAACAGTACTCTTGACATAGTTCTATCAGTTTTCGTCCAAAACTGTTTACGCCAATATCTTTTGACCTCCGTGGGCTTTGTGGTATATCCTCTAGCAGATCTGTTAATTCCTGTAAAGGCTGCACGTGTGTATTATCATCAATAAAATCAGTATCAGACAGACCGGCGGTGCGGGCGTTAAAATCGCCACATAATAGCCAAGGCAGCTCAGGATGAGCACGTAACACTTGAGCCATGTAGTTTTCTAACACTTCAAAACCATCAACGTTATCTTCACCATATACAACAGAACGCTCTGGAGCCACATACACAAATGCTGCCAGAACATCAGATGCAGAGTTCAAAACAGACTTACCGATCTTTAGAAACACAATATCCTCCGCTGCCTGCATTAAACGCAACACACGACAGGCTATAGATTTATGTACACACACGGCCACGCCCCCTTTCAACTTTTGTGTACGTGGTGAAAAAAACACCTGATACTCTGGAAAGGTATCCTCTATAACATTTTGCTTACACGACCAGATCTCTGAAAATGCAAAAATTTGACACTTTTCACAGAACTGCCTAAAAGAAACACTTTTCAGCTTATTTACAAGACCTTGGATATTCCATGCCATGATGCGAAACACAGAGCTACCACTTTCACCACTACCACTTTCATCATCACAGTGTGCTGGTGTGGGTTTGAGTGTGGGCACTTGAGTGTGTGTGTGCAGGTAAGTCGTCCTTTGAAGACACTGTCGGAGTAGGCAGACTGAGAACAGCCCCCTCCCATTTGGCCAAAGGCCATACAGCAAACGTAGGAAGGGCCATGCACTCGTGGCGTTATCTATGCATGTTAATGTAACAGAGAAGCAGAGTTCGCCATTGATGTGTCATGTGAGTGGTACTGACAGTTCGTAATCACATCCCCCACCCGGGTCTGCCCTGGGGGACTTGGGTGGGGTTAGGTATTTTTTAGTTCCCAGGGTCACGCTGGTCAGCCCCACAGGGTGGGTTTTTCTCTCTATTCTGGGGCATGTGTTTCTGTCTACCCGAGGTCCATTCACCTGTATTTGCCTTTTTTAAACTCTCCCTACTGTCTGCACTGCCTGTAGCTCTTGATATTGGATGTGTGTTGCTAAATGGTCTTAGCTTTATTTAGGCCCCATGTGTTAGGTTTATTTAATGTGTTTGACCGGCTGGCGACATACATTCAATGTTCTGTTTAGTTGGTTGTTTTTTTTCACAAGCAGTGCAGGCACGTCCTGAGAAAGCCTTGTTGCTGTCGGGACGTTAAGCAATGTACAATCAATCAATCAATCGTAATCACAGTCTATAGAAAAGCGTCCCCCTTCCTGGTTATCGACGTAAATAACGAAACGTATAAGCAGGATTCAAGGGCTTAAGGAAATATTTAGAAGTAAATGTACTGCCATTTACATCTGTATTCCTGAAGTTGAAATATGCCGACGGCGGTTTCAAATACACTTGTCTGTTAAATCTCAAGACCCGTGTACCGTTATGTTTCACAACTGCACAACCTTTTAATCTGAAACATCGTACTTTACAATGAATTCCAAGGTCTCCCTGTAAATCAAAGACTGTATCGTATCATAGTTAGCATTTAAATTTTGCTGTCGTATGGATTAAATCGAAGGTTGCTATGTTTTATCATTCGTTAGTTACTGGGGTTTTTTGTTGTTTTTTTCTGGTGTGCAACAAACTCAAGTTTTCACTAAACGGTCTATTGCTGACCATTTCGTGATCCGTGCCGGAGAGTGATCGCGTGGTGATTATTTAACCGCTGGGAGCGAAAGCCCGCACAGTCTTCGTCCACTTACCTGCCTCACTGACCTCGTAATTATTTATTCCTTCGTACCGGCTGTGTCATCAATCCAAACTTCGCTGGGACAACCGTAAGTTTGAATTTTGTAGCATTTAAAAGGTCTCGCTTATGTAGTGGTCTTGATGCTTTTGTTGTTTTGATTGCATGCTTATTTCACGATTTTCTTGCAATACCCTGCCATAACGTTGCATACTGTGGTAACTGAATCATGGGAATCTGTGATGCTCTACAATAATGTTCTTATGTTGTTTTGTTATTGTTGGGTTTTTCTTTTTAATTTAGTTCATGCTTCAGCGTTTGTTGTTATGGTTTTGGCTTGACTTCGCGAACGAAGATTTTATAGGAGTTGCCCACGACGTCTGCAGGTTTGTTCGTGGCTGCGGAGGCCAATCCGAGACAGGCAGGTTCGACCGCTGTGGCTGCAGGGGAAGGTATGGCCAGGGTTCTGAGCTGCGGCATCTCTGTTTTTTCTCCTTAGCCGCTTGTCCTTAAGGCTAGCTCTGTGAGAGTCCTCAAAGGAGACAGCTGCCTTGTAAATGGCGGAGCGCCAGGTGTCACGGTCCGCAGCAAGCGAAGACCACTGGTGGTGGTCGATTTGGCAGGCACTAAGTGACTTCTTGAGACAGTCTTTGTATCTCTTCTTTGGTGCCCCTCTGTCACGGTGTCCAGTAGCAAGCTCGCCGAACAGGGTGATCTTTGGTAGGCGATGATCCTCCATCCTGGAGACATGCCCCGCCAAGCGGAGCTGTGTCCGCAGCAGCAAAGCCTCGATGCTCACAGTTTCAGCCTGTTCAAGGACCTCGACGTTGGTGACATAGTCACTCCAGTGAATGCCCAGGATGGTACGCAGGCAGCGCTGGTGGAAGCGTTCGAGGAGTCGTAGTTGGCTGCAGTAGAGGGCCCAGGACTCGGAACCATACAGCAGGGTGGTGAGGACCACAGCTCTGTACACGCTGATCTTGGTGCCTGTTTTCAGCTGTTGATTGTGCCACACCCGCTTGAAAAGTCGCCCGAAAGCGCCGTTCGCTTTTGCCAGCCTGCTGTCAAGCTCCTTGTCCAGCTTGGCGTCCGACATGATAACGCAGCCAAGGTAAGTAAACTGGTGCACTGACTTTAGTTCAGACTCCCCAATGGTGATGTGAGGAGGGCGATACACTGTCTTGGGTGCCGGCTGATGGAGGACCTCTGTCTTTTTCAGACTGACCTCGAGTCCAAAGAGCTGGGCAGCATCTGCGAAGCAAGACGTGATGCGCTGCAGGGCTCTCTCTGTGTGTGCAACGAGGGCAGCATCATCAGCAAAAAGCAGCTCACGAATCAGTTGGTCTAGGGTTTTCGTGTGGGCCTGCAGTCGTCTGAGGTTGAACAGGCTGCCATCGAGACGATACCTGATGTACACTGCATCGTCATCATCGAGGTCCACTGTGGCCTGCTTCAACATCATGCTAAAAAAGATGGTGAAGAGGGTCGGTGCCAGCACGCAGCCCTGCTTTACGCCGTTGAGAATAGGGAATGGTTCTGAGAGGTCATTGTTGAGTCTGACCTGGCCTTGCAGGTCCTCGTGTAGCTGGACAATCATGTTGAGGAACTTTGGGGGACAGCCAAGTCGCTCCAGGATCTGCCACATGCCTTGCCTGCTCACAGTGTCGAACGCTTTTGTTAGGTCGACAAATGTTACGTACAGCCCTTTGTTCTGCTCGCGGCACTTCTCCTGTAGCTGTCTCAGCACAAAGACCATATCGGTGGTGCTCCTGTTTGCTCTGAAGCCACACTGGCCCTCTGGGAGTTGGTCTTCAGCGATGGCAGGTACCAGCCGATTCAGGAGCAGCCTTGCAAGGATTTTCCCAGCAATGGACAGCAGGGTAATTCCCCGATAGTTGGAACAGTCAGACTTCTCGCCTTTGTTCTTGTACAGGGTGATAACGACTGCATCATGGAGATCTTTTGGTAGTGTTCCTTCCTCCCAGCAGCAGAGAAAGAGGTCATGGAGCTTGTTGTGCAGTGCTGTGCCTCCATGTTTCCAGATCTCTGGCGGTATTCCATCAATGCCTGCTGCTTTGCCACTCTTGAGCTGGTGGATGGCTGTGAGGGTCTCTTCAGCGGTGGGTGGTTCGTCCAATTCAACCTTTGCTGGGAGGTGTGGGATTTGTAGGATGACTGCTTCTTGAACAGTGCGCTCAGCGCTGAAGAGGCTCTGAAAGTTATATGAAGGTTGCTAAATCATACTGTTTGTATGAAGTAAAATTTAACACACAATTTCTAAAATGTAATCACTACGCTTTCAACTATTGTCTTATCTGCAAAAGGGATTGTGTACTTCACTCATTTGCACACTGCACACATCACGTTCAGTATTTCTTGTTCTAATGCAGGTATGTATTTAACGATTTTATAAAATTGTTATATTTGTCATACCAAAAGTATCTGTGATACCAAGCCCTCTTCTTCTCTTTTTATTTCAGGGCATCATAACGTGCATCGATGTCTTTAAAGAGCTTGTGCCAACTATTTCACACCTTAATGTCTACGAAGATGGTGGTGTTTGGCTTTCGTTTGAGGAGTTTTTACAGTTTCTTAGGATAACATAAAAAAATCGAACACTGCCACAAATTTAATAAGAAGAGACAATCTTGTTCGAAAATTCAAGAAAGCGTCAGAATTCAGAGATGGCGTGGGTCTGGAATGCAAGAAAATAACAAATAGCGAATGACTTGCAGAACAAAAGCGCTTTCTTCCACCCCAGAAAAACGAGAGGAGAAGAGGCAGCTTACGGTGCATTCAGTGCTTTTCTTCTGAGAGGAATACTTGTCAGGCGATTCTCCGGCCGGATTGTTCCAAATCGGGCACCAACAAGGCTGCGGGCATCAAGAACGCCTACTTTCTGTCCTTGCCGAAGAAGGGGGCCACACCCTTGTTTCCTTGAACGCCAAGATGCTGCCATCAGAAATGGCCAATCGAACCAGTATCGCTTCGTCGATTTTTCTGGCGTCAAGTTCAAAACTTTCGCTGGATCCGGAGTTGTATACTTAACTCATTCTACCCCAACACCGAAATCCCCAAATTTTGCCGTTGTTCTCTGAAGACTGCATTGCAGTGCAGGACACAGATCGACCATGATAGTTCAAGGGTGATGCAAGAATAGCTTGGCGCCCATAGATCATGGTCGATCCTTATCTTGCTGTGGTGTGTCTGGGTAGAATGAGTTAAAACACGTTGAGCAAAATATCTTTTCCAAGATTTTTAGGATCTATAAAACCTTGCGACGTGTCATCGTGACCGAAGAGAAGTACTCGTTCACGCCTGATGATTTGAAAGCTGCAACAAGACAACGGCGACAGAGAGAGATGAAGAGTACCATTGCTCACCTGAAGGATCCGTCAGAGATGATTGACAGCAGCACGTTTGACAGAACAGCAGTCACGTCAACGTCTAGTGGTAAACAAGCCATAAGTACGTACATGGCAGCAAACATCGGCCAGGTGGATATCAGAAAAGATGTCATCATCGACATTGACAGCGAATATCATACCGCCGACGCCTGTGGAACAAAGTTTGCTGTGCCTCTTCGATCCATCTTCAGTGCAAACGGCTACCAGTCATCCATTATTTTGCAGTCTGTCCAGCAAAGAAAAGGCGAGGCTGAGATGGCGCAGCTGGACTGGCTGGTTGATGTTGTGCCAGACCTCGGACCAGGAGAGAGCATCATTTCTTTAGTGACCTCTGCAGACATAGACGCTGTTCCAATTCATCTCTTTGTCGTCAGCAACAGGTGGCCAAGGAAATCGGATGGTTCATTCATACACCCGGCCGTTGTTGTCATGCTACAGAAGACCAAGGGACTTTACGACACCTACAACATCACGGGTATCGTTGAAACACTAGAGAAGAAATATTGTAAAGACACTGGGATGAAGGTTGCCCTAACCTTGTGCATGGGTGGTAATGATTTCCTGCCGAAATTTTTCAATATTTTTCATGCAAAACTACTACAGAGTGTCTTATCCCAGGGATACTATCACACATTGTTCCCCTTTGTGGCAGATGGCGATAAGGGCTACACAGTTGGATCCATCGACAAACAAAGGTGACCCTCTCTCACAAAATCAGTCTTAACTCGCATTTTTGATGTTTTGACATATATACATTTCTGAAAACTACAATGTTTGCTGATTACTGTGATATATGACTGTATGCTATAGTGAAAAAATTGTAGAAGTTGTTAGTGTTTAAAGTTGTTAAAGCCTCTGGCGGCCATTTTGAGAAAACAGCCTGGGAAGTTTCTGTGTGCAGCATAATTAGGGCCAAGGGCAGACTTTTAAAATCATTTTAAACCTATTTAATGGCATTTTTCATGATACAGATTTTAACCATACGATACTTTGGTGTATGTAGAATACATTTCTGCAAAAAAGTGAAAATGACCCAGATTGACCCCCCCACCACTATTATTGCGTGTAGTGCTGATCGGCTCCCTGCGAGTTAAGACTGGTTTCGTGAGAGATTTAGGTACTTGGAGTTGATGAAAACCTTATACTGTCAGCCACGGCGCTGCAACCCCTCTCAACTGTCAGTTGAGTCGGTCAGACAGTACAGTATTAAGGACCCCAAAAAGTCTACTTTCAATAACGAACAGTTGTGGATGCCACCAGTGCCAGTGTTACATCTCATCGCAGATCTCATCGACCTACAGATCGCATATCTGTTCACTGCCGGCGACCACGCCTCTAGTTTGCCCGATTTCCTGTCTTCTGGATGCTTTGTCAAACGAGCTGATGGCCAAGTAGACTACAACTCTGACTCCGAAATGAGAGTTGAAGACAAGCAGGACCTGCTTCAAATTCCAGAAGCTGTCCTTCAGGGCTTGATTCTTCGGGCCAGCAGACAAGGATCGAAACGCCGCATGCTAGACACCCCACAAAAAGGCGAGCGTCGATGAGATCAGTAAAGCCAGTGACATCTACTCCAAAGGTACTTTATCACTGCTTAATTTTGTACCAAGAGTTGCGAATAAAATACTTATTATACGTGTATACGACGAAACAATGATAACAAGAGAAAGTGTCACATCAGAAACACAATAACGTGTACATTACACTAGACTAGCAAACACAGAACTATGGGTATATTTTGTTGAAAAGGACATATTAAACGGGTTGTAATCGTAATGGCAATGAAGAATTGTTAAAGTTGGAACATTATAAATATAGTGTGCCTTCAATCGTTACGGTTCCAAAAGGTTTATTCTAGCGTCGATTGAGCCGTGACAGTTATTGCATCTTGTACATGATCATACAAGAAGATTTTGTTCGAGCTAACGACTGCCTTTGTTCTTATGTTTGAACTTTTATTGCAGAAACAGTAACAAGTGGAACATATGGAGCTGGTCAGGAGACGGGGAGTTCTTCAGACGCAACATTGAACTATGGCCTTTTGTGAATATAACACTGAAGATACTGAATTAGTAACAAACGTTGCACTCACACACCGATATGGCGGTTTACGGCATAATGGTGGTCACCTTTCATCATAACCTTGGACCGAAGCACTCAAGACATTTTGAAACTGTTGTTCATAGTTGAGTTAAAGTGTTCGTTATGTATTAATGCGTTAGTTCATGTACTGGTTTTCTTACTTCTTTCTCGGCGGTTTTATTGCGCAACCATAGTGCGTCGGATCCACAGCGGTTTGTGTCGGGCATTATGTCATATTATCGGCACAATACAACGATGTACATCAACATTGTATTGTATTGTGCTCCCGCTTATGCAATAGAGTCGCTACGTGTGAACTTTGTGATGAAGGGGTTACCGCCCAAACGACGCTAATGAAAGCTCAAGTTATATATGACCTCTACTAATTTGGTCATAGTCGTGCCCGCTTTTCAAGGAATTGATACCAGATATAATAGTGTTGATATTTGCTTTAATTTCACCAAAAGGCGCATTGAAAAGTATTGCAACTTGAAATGTTTTCTTTAACATAATAATTATGCTGTAGACCGCTGGTGCTCATGCACGATATTTTAAGCACGCTTACTTGTGTGAGTGTGTGCGTGTGTACTTTCATTAACGTCATTGGAAAGCATATCAAGTACTCTGATCAGTTTTATACATCGGAGAACAAACTGTGTGCACGGCGAGTTTTTCGTTTTTTGGCTGGAGAGGACCGATCGCCGGGTTCTGTTGGTCTCTCTTCAACTCTAATGCTGTCTTCAGCAGTACTGAAGTGAGGAACACAGCTGCATATTTCAAGATGCAATAACTGTGAACTGAACTGAACCCTCATGAGAATTACTCATGTGCCTCATCAGAAAGCTTTGCCGCAGACGCAGATTCACCAGCAATGATTCTCTCACTATAGTGAGCACAGCTGTAAATCCTGGCACAAATGTAACAAACGCCTCCTCTATAAATTAATTATCTGCTTATGAGAATCTATGCTGTTTAAATGCGGAAGGTGGTGGCTGCCGGCACTAGCAGGCCTTAGTTTACTGATTAAACTCGACGGGCTTGCGGCTGGTGTTTTATGTGAGCTGTCAACGTGTTGCGGAGACGCGCGTAGGGGAGGAGGGGGTGCGTTTCCCCACTCATCCAGCTGCAGTACTTTGTCGCTAGACTGATTTAGGCCGGCGGAATAAAACAAAAACACGTTTCAGTCAGGACTTATGTCACATGTCAGAACACGACTGAGAGAGACTGATACAGTGGGACCTGTTGTGAGCAGCAGTCATTTTTACTAACAGAAAAAGTGCTCTTCAAGACAGGTGCTCTCTTAAGATAGGTCTTGAATGGCAAGAAGTGTCACCTGTCATTAAAGACCACCATTCAGGTGGCTGTAGCCACCTGAATAATGGTCTTTAATGACAGGTGATGGCATTTAAAGATGGTCGCTCAAACAGGTTCTGTTGTATTTCTTTTATAGTAATATAATTATACATGTGTTGGTGTGTGATAAAAGTGCCTTTACTTTCGAATAAATTTTAATGTGCAGGTCTGTAATTTTAGCCCTAACGGCTTAGAGGTTTAACTCGTTGAACGCCGACACACCACAACAAGACATGGACCGAGCATGATAGTTCTAGGGTGGTGCCAAAATAGGGCTCGGGAAGCTGACGTCATCACGCCAGTCGTGGCGGCCATCTTGTGAGGATACGGGACTAAGCGCTCATAGGGAACTGCTGTTTTTGTAATGTCAGGAAAGTCCTGACGTACAATAAGCAATAACTGCAAGTCTTGCCATCACTGTAGGAAACCGCTCACCAGAATCTGTTTTTGTTTGTTTCCAAAGAAGAAGAAATGAAACTAAACTGAAGAAAAACGTGTTGAAACACTATCATGATTTCACTACTATCTGATGACTATGGTATCCTCTTAAGATGGCGGCTGACGCGCTGACGTTGCTAGGCAACGCGGGGAACTTCCCGAGCCCTATAGCTTGGCGCCAAATAGGCGCCAAGCTATTCTGGCACCACCCTTGAACTATCATGCTCGACCCATGTCTCTAGAATTGCAATAGTCCGCCTTCAGAGGGCAACTTCAAAACTGGGGGATTTCGGTCCAGGGGTAGAATGTGTTAAGGGACAAAATCACAGACCGGCAGACACACAGTATGTATAGTGGTATTTGATAGTTGTAATAGATACTCATTCGTGTTACAACATAGTATGCTTGTAGGTACTGGCATTAGTATGCCGAAACGGCGTTTCGGTTTGACGTAGCGAGGGTCACATTCGGTAGGCATTGCATAGTGGAGCATCTGACGTAGCGATTGAACCCATTATTTAACCCATTTAGCCCTGTACAGCTAGAGACGAATCAACCGTGATTGCTCAAGTGTGGTGCCAGAACACTTAGGCGCCTATAGACACTATGCTGTTTAGCAACACCCTTAAACTATCATGGTGAATATGTCTAAACGTATTCTTCAATGCATAACTCGGAACCCACACTGGTTGCCTCCCTCCATCCGCTGCGCTGATATCAGCGCAGCGGATGGAGGGAGGCAACCAGTGTGAAGAAAATAAATAAATGAATAAATAAATAAATAAATAAATACACTTAATAAATAAATAAATAATAAATAAATAAATAAATAAATAAATAAATAAAACCGGTCTTAATTGCATTGCGTGAATCATCGGAATCTAGCACTTTGGTTGAACAGTCTTAACCCATTCAGCCCTGACGCACTACAGCAGGAGATGGGTCGAACATGACAATTTCAAGGGTAGTGCCAGATTAGCTTGGCGCCTGTCGGCGCCAAGCTAATCTGGCACTGCCCTTGAATTATCATGGTGTGTCCATCTCCTGCAACTGGTGCATAGTCATTAGATGTCGCCTCCAAAACTTGGGAAATACGGCCGTCGGGCTGAATGAGTTAATCGATTCCTTTTAGACTCCTGTCGAATCTGGCACTGCCGCGCGAGTTCCTGTGATAAAAGTCAGATCACAAGCCCAAAAAACTGTCACTATTTATGTGCTGGTCTGTGGGGCGGTCCGTGGCGCAGTGGTTAAGGCGCCTGCCACCAATGCTAAAGGTGCGAGGTTCGATTACGGGTTCCGGCGTCGGATTTTTCTCCTCTAGTAAGTGTCACCGTTAATTCGGGCGGACTGTCGGGGGTTCTTTCTCCGGGTACTCCGGCTCTTCCTCCCCCTCCACTTTGGTATCAGTTTCAGCCCACTTAATCAAATTTCAAATACAAACGATTTTGAATTTTCAAAAACTTCAGTAGCTCGCTTGAGCTTGCCCTTAGCACCACGTGAATGTTCTGTGTTTACGTACAGTGTGTGAGTGAATGCGCGTGATTCACGTGAGCGTGCTTGTTGGGTTCAGTTCCCGGCGGCGCTTTGAGCCGATTTTCAATTGGGATAAAGCGCCTATTTAATGCGCTTATTATTATTATTATTATTATTATTATTATTATTATTATTAATTTGGGCTTACAAATGGGCCGCACTGAAGGTCCGAAATCACAGACCAGCGCGCATCTGTCCTCGTCCATGATTTATCTGGTGCAAGAATTACAGCACAGTAACTGGTACATGAACTTTGGAATTACTAAACATGTGCTGTTCCTGGCTCCATCCCTACGACATTATTCACAGTGACTAACCCACTGCCAGATCATTCTTCAGTCATTTTCGGACTGATCCCACAGACGAGCGTGGAAGCACACAGCTTCAGTGCTTTGTCGCTAGACTCCATTGTCTTCCGAGACAGGATGCCGAACATGTAATATTTTATGATGTATCTGTCAACAGCGAAGGTCGGCGGGCCAGGCATTGTGGGAACGCACCCCCCCCCCTCCTCCCCAACAGGCGTCCCCCGGCGCCACACTTGACACCTAACATAAACACCAGCCGTCTCCATGACTCAAGCAAGCACGTCGAGTTTAATAAAACTAATGCTTGCCTGCCCGATGCATAGAGCGTGTATACGCTCTATGGCCCGATGGCAAGCACCACCTTCCGCATTTAACCCTTATCGTTCGGAATACATCAGTGTGTGAAATAAGTTTGACTAAAATAGTTAAGGGTAGTGCCAGAATAGCTTGGCGCCTCTAGGCGCCAAGCTATTCTGGCACCACCCTTGAACTAAAGCCATTGGTCATTACACCGCCGGCGGGTTAAGAGGTGATGACAGAAACAAAACAGGAAACATCGGCGCGTAGGTATGCAAACCCAGTCCTGCCACTCTTACAGTTATTGGCAATTTTAATCGACCACTGACCTTCTCAGAAACATCTAAGAACGTGTTTCTGACGCGCAGGGTGATGGTCTAAATTATCTTGTAGCCACAACAGACTGAACGCTCACATGAACAGAAAGCTGAAGCTGGCGCCATCACCAACCTGTGCCTGTGGTCAGGAAGACCAAACAGCGGAACATATTCTCCAGAGATGCCCCCTACTGGACGATGAAAGAAAAGAAGTGTGGCCATCGCCAACTCCACTGCAGACCAAACTCTACGGCAGTCGAGAAGACCTGGAGAAAACGACGTCATTCATCACCGGTGCTGGTCTGACCGTATAGCCCACTGCGAACGACAAGAAGAAGAAGATCTTGTAGCTTGCATATCGCAGTGTACAAATCTGAAGCTTTTAGCCTCAGTATGATATGGGTTAAACAGCATAGATTCTCATACGCAGGTCAGTCCTCGAGCTATCACAACACGGATTTTTATATGGGAGGGATGCAGCATACCATAACGCCGTAGACGTAACACACCGCGCCTGTTATTATTATTGGCACCCCCCCACCCCCCACCTCGAGTCCCCCCCCCCCCAGTACTCAATAAAAGGGTTAAATCTCTTTGGTAAGACTGATAATTATTTAGTGCAAGCATGTGACCCATGTCTAGAAGCTACAGAAGTCCGTTCTGAGAAAAAAGAACTCAAGTACAGTGGACATGATTGCGTGTACAGCTTGTACATCAATACACCTTTATTGAACTGAAAGTGATGGGATAGAGGGAGAATTTTTTAAGCTTTTCGTCAGTTGAGAGTTCGGGATCAGGAAATATAAGCTTAGCAGCTCTCCTATGTAGGGAGTTCAGCCTCTTCAAATGTACATCACTAAGTGGTTGGTTAGTTCGGGTTGAACGTCCACAGCACAGAGGTGATCATGGACGGCCCTGACGGGCGGGTTATGGGAGACAGAGACTGAAATCTATTGCCTATGGAGTACGACCTGAACACTAATCAATTCATGCGCACTCCAACTGTGCCACTTTGATTTACCAGGACCTTTCAACGGACATGCTATTGAACAAATCCGTTTTTTCCCCTGGATTTAAGTCCAGTTACCGGGGCCGGGACGGGATTCGAACCCACGACCCGCCGATTCCCTTCGCTCTCCTGCTCCGACGTTTAACCGCCTGAGCTATTTCGGACTCCTTATACATGTATATAGCGAGTGAAAATAGTCGATTGAATTTATTTAGGTTGGTTTGATCGCTCAAAGGCTAGAGCGCTAATAGCAGTTTCAGTTTGGCCACTCAAGTTAGTTTGTTCCAGGTGAGGCCGAGAAACTGGGTCACAAGTCGTGCGCGCGCGCTGCCTCGGCAAAAAACTAAGTGGCCACTTCTAGCGCTGGGCCAAACAGCCGTGAGACTGTCTTTCTGCGTCAATGGAACGTTCACGTCATTATTCGCTGCTTGGCTGCCTCACGCGAACTCTTCCAAACGGCATCGCTACAAACGCATCCTCCGTGAGCATAGAGGTCAGGCCTTTATTTTATACTTGCATACCAAAGATTATAGTTTCAGGCAGTAGATTTTATCTTTTTAGTTTGATTTTTTTCTTTTAAACTGATTTACCACCCGATTTTGTTAAAAGTACTCTTAAAAAGTACGAGGTGGTTTTTGTAAGGAAGGTGCGATGTATGGTCTGAGCCCGAAAAGCAAACCTGACAATAATGTACGTTTTTAGGCGGCACAGTGGGCAGTACATATCAACTTTTTAATATTCTATATAATCACATTGATGAAAAAGAACCGATAAAAAGTCTACAATCAAACAGTACATGTCATGGTGTACAAATCGATCTTTAATAGGTCATCAATTGCAAGTTTGTAACCATACCCCCCCCCCCAAAAAAAAAAAAAAAAAATAAAAAAAGAAAAGAAAAAAAAGAAAAGTACATGAACAGTAACTATGCATTGGCAAATTAACCCGCATACACCAAGTCCATTTCTTTACTATAAAACTAACCAAATGTTCTTTTAATAATGATCGTTTCTGACTAATAACGCCTCATTGAGTCTACAGATTGTCATTATATGTGCCATGAAACCGGCCCGACCAAATACACGCGTATTTAAGAAACAAGTCCATTTTAATAGTGAGCTGGGGGGGGGGGGGAGGGTTACAAACGTGTAACTGAAGACACTTTAGAGATCGAGAAGGACAAAGTCAAAATGACTTGTACTGTTTGAGTCTAGAGTTTTTGGCCGCGCTTTTATTTATGTATATGATAAATTAAAATAAGCGTTACGCCCTCTCCCCACCCAAAAAAAAAAAAAAAGAGAAAAAAAGAAACCCCAACACCAACCACGCCCTCAGTTACAAAAACTATGCGGTGACGTTGGTAGTCGAATTCCCCATGTCACACACAAAGTCCGTTTCATCACTATACCTCACCAAAATAGTTTTCCTAATAACCTGATGTAGCCGTTTCTAATAACGTCTTATGGAGTCTACAGAGTGCTACTGATATTTGTCTCGAAAAGAAGTCCAATCAAACACGATGATAGTTCTATAAATTCAACGCGACGCCGCGTAGCATCTATATAAGTGAAATACAATCCTACAACTCAAAAGATCTTCAGTTTTCTGAGAGAGTGCCATATTTTTAATAAGATTTGAGCGTTTATAGATTATGATGTTTCTATTATTTTGACCTTTTTGAGAGTCTGCCGACGTTTTCTTTAAAGACCTGTGCGACATTTTAGCCTGACATATTTTTAAGTTATATTTACATCATGTCTTAAGACCTTTCTTTTAGTCTGGCTGACCAGATTTTTACCCTTCCCGCCGTGAGATGGCCTTAGTTGCCTGCTCGGCGTTAAACCCAAATAACTAACTAACTACAAATGAACAAAAGCGCCAGACACTCTAGAATCAGACAGTACAAGCCATTTTGTCCATATCGACATCTATACGGTGTCATCAGTTACACGTTTATCACGCTACACGAAAATACAAAAGAAAAATGTTACGAATATGGACCGATGCAGTTGATGTAACTGATTTGGGTACACCTTTGGGCGTTCAGTGTCTTTAAACACAAAAAAGGGTACAAAAGATATATACAACGTTTTAAGTTAGTGGTCGCGCCTCAGTCATGCTTTTCTGAGACAAATTCAGAACTCGGTACGCTCAATAAGGCATAATTAGTCAGAAACGATACTATCTGGTTATTGGCCGGACGTTCTTGTGATAGTCATGTGATCAAACGGACTTTCAGTGTGTGTGATATATATATATATATGTCAGTTCGGCCGCACCGACTCAGTGATATAATAGAAAAATTCTCGATCCGCCGGACCGCACAGTTACTGCAGGTCAGAGCACCGTTTTCCGTGTGGATAGTGTTATAAACGTGTAATTGATGACACAATGGAGATCGGTACGGACAAACTAGCTTGTACTGATTGATTCTATAGTGTTTGGCGCTTCTGTTCACGTGTACGATTTTAATAAAACTTCAGCAGGTGTTTTTGTAGCGGGGCGTTAAAAGTGTACACGTTTCAGTATAAAACTATTTACGCATTTGGTCGTGCCTCTTTCCTGAGACAAATGCAGCACTCTATAGACTCCATAAGACATAATTAGTCAGAAACGATATTATCGGATTGTTATAACGTGCTGATGATGTTATTAATTTGAGTGATAAAACGGACTTTGTGCGTGATATATGCTCAATTCGCGGACTAACCGCACCACCAGTACTGGACTCAGTCGGGGCGCCTTTTTTCGCTAACGGCGGAGTTACAAACTTGTAACTGATGACACTTTATAATTAATGTTCAATTTGGTCACATTGCCTTGTACTGTTCGAATCTAGAGTGGCTAGCGCTTCTATTTATACATTTGATTATAATTTATGGAATAGGGCCTACGTGCGGGCTGATGTGTTCTGCCGCCTTCACTACTCGGACGTGAGAACAGTTTACTAAATTGTTGTGTTCCGCTCTCTTATATAAATAAGTAATTTATGAAACCATGGCAGTAGAATTTGGTAATAATTGTACTGTGATGTAAGGTTCAGCGTGCGTGATATATGGGAAAATTCGCGATCCGCCGCCGCAGTCCGTCAGTTTTCAGAGCACCGTTTTCCGCAGTGCGGCCGAGTCAGTGTTCGCCGTTTAAACGTGTAACTGATGACACAATGGAGATCGGTACTGACGAAATAGCTTACACTACTAATTGATTCTAAAGTGGTTGGCGCGTCTGTTCATGTGTACGATTATAATAAAACTTGAGTAGGTGTTATGTAGGTCCGTGGCGCAGTGGTTAAGGCGCCTGCCACCAATGAGGTGCGCCGGAGGTTCGACTGATTCCGGGTTCCGGCGTCGGACTTTTCTCCTCTAGTAAGTGTCACCGTTAATTCGTGTGAACCGTCGGGGGTTCTTTTTCCGGGTACTCCGGTTCTTCCTTCCCCTCCACTTTCGTGTCCGGCAGTTTCAGCCATGGATACTACATTACTGGATGTCTGACTGAGCGCGTGTACCGGCTTCTCAAAGCCTATTGCGAAGTTCGCTTCGGGTTTGTGCGCATGCGCCGGCTTGCGATTTTGCCTAGGTTTTTCCGGTTGCATTTCGACTATCATGGAAGACAGAGAAAGGAATGCGTGTATCCCGTTTGAAACGGACATTTTTGATTCAATCGTCGAGGTAAGGTCTTCGGTTTTCTTTTACATCAACGCTAAATGAACTTGTTTGACATCTAACAGAGTTTTCATATCGAAAAACGTTTAGGATAAAAGAGAAGTCGTTGAGTGAAATGGTCATAGTTGATTGATTGATCATTCGATGATTGACGGAGTGACCGACTCACCAAGTCAATGTTTGTTTGTTTTGTAGAGGTGGATTGAAATTTGAATAAATGTACTCCAGTCTTTGGTCAGATTTACTGATAAAGTAACTACTGTAAGTACTAGTTTTTATCATTAGACTCCTGACAATAGTCCCTATGAGGTCAAAGGAAGAAGATAACAGTGGTCTTTCAGAAACGCTAAAATTCAGAGGTGTTCAGCTTAGTCATACATGTTTATGAGTATTAAATTATTTATGTCTGTACAATGACCAACTTGCTGAAATGCATATTATTCGGCTACATCTTTTGCAAGTTCAGCTATATTGTCACGAAGACAAAACTGTGAATGGTACTTTGGTAGATGCTTCTTTGCACTACTGATACTGATAAGAAATGTATAATCATAAGCTGATTTGTTTTCTTACAGGAGACATCAGTTGATGTTGGACAAGTGACAATTGAGGATAGTTCAGCTTCTGATGGTCCGATCCAATATGCTTCTACGGTGGAAAACAGAATTCAGGTACAAAGCCTAATATTATTAAATTATTAATTTGTTAGCTTATGTTTACAGTTATGTATGCCTTTTGTAACACAATAAAAAGGTGAATTGTGCTTTTAGTTATAATACAAAATAATGTCATATGTTATGCCAATCATTTTTCAGTTGTGAGTGTAAATGTTCAACTTCAAATATAGTGTTATTTTTATATATTATTATTGTTATTATTTAGGGACGAGCAAACCCACTAGGAAAGTTTTTTCTCTTACCCCTCACAATGCACCCCCCCCCCCCCTCCAACTCCACCACTTATTTATTACTAACAAAAATCTTAGAATAGATTTTAATAGCTATCTGCAGTGGGATTCAGGTTTATTTTATTCGTAACAAACTCTTTACCTACCCAGTACCTTCTAAACTTTTCCATAGGTGCAGAATTTCAATACATTATCAGCAATTTGGAGATTAGCTGCAGTAATAAAAATTCAAATAAACCCCAAAGTTTGTTTCACCAAGACAAATATGTTTTTTTTTTCCTTTATTTTTATGTTGAAGCTTACTATTTTATTCTTAAAGATGACATTTCTAATGTACAGGTTTTCTAGCCTTAAGTTTACAAATTTGGAGAGGTTTTCTAGCTTGAAACTTTTCAAGCGTAACATAGCACAGGGCCTTCTTTAAAGTAATTTTTTGGCCTTGGTCAATTCCATGCCCATCCATGAACTGCTATCTGGGTTGTAGTGATCATCTGTCTTTTCATCTGCATTAAATTTCAGATCACTAGCGACCTTGTGGCTTCAATTTGTTCAGAGCATGCTGTAGACAACAACTTATCAACTGCTCGCAGATCCTTCTTTGAAAGCATTCAAGGTATGTTGCTCCATTTCTTGCTTCATTTTAAGTCCAGTTTGGTATGACATATAACCTTCATCCAAAAATCTGAGGTCACTAAATAGACTTATAGAGGGATCTTTAAGCAGAGCCTAGAGGTGGAGATGGAATATATGGCACAACCTGATCTCGTTGGGTTGCCAAGTCTGAACATTGCGTTAGTTTAGATGAACTTCAGTTCTTGCCAATGCCAGTTATGAAATTTATATTTGTTGTTGGTTATTTTGCTTCTTTATTTTTCAAGTGTATAATCATGTGATTAGATCCACAAAAATTTAGGGTCAGATGTACTTAGAATAGTGAAATATAGGATTGGTCAGATTACCACATTTTTTTTTTTTTTTTGGTGGGCTTATTTGTGATTGGGATGTTTTGCTTATGTGTGTTTTTACAGCTGAAGCAGTCCTGCCAGCAGTGGGTTTCATGACTGCATGCCTGATGCCTGCTGGAAAATTTCACAGCGCCACAAGAGAGAAAGCATGGATGCGGTACCACCAGGAATTCCTCAAACATCGCCTTGATGTCATGAAAGCCATTGACACCACTGCTGCCAACGCTGCATTTCTGTGCTTAAAACTCTTTGAACGCTTGATAAGTCTGGCATATCCGAGAACGAGTGAGCTTTCTGTACAGAGACAGCACACAGAGTTAACTGAGCTTGACAGTAAGGTTGTCCCATACATTGGTGGATGTATTCTGCGGAAACAGAAAGAGCGACTTCCCCCAGCATTTCTAGAATGTCTTGATGCTTTCCAGTGTGAGGAGGAAAGTAGCCCTTCACTCACAACAACACTGGACAGGGGTGGACTCACCCATTTACATCAGATGTCGAAAGAACTGTTTGAGATGCTGGAGGTGAAGTTCCATGACTATACTGGCCAAGTTGCGCAGTCCTTTAGTAGCACAGACTTTCAGCAGTTATGCTCCAGTGATAAAGAAATAACGTTGAAGTTTGAGGAGTGTTTGCAAGGTGTGGACAGCAAAGACAATTTGAAAGAAAGGTTGTTTTCAGCCATTGTTAGCCACTACTTTAGGGTGAGGATTCACCATGAGTGTAAACTCTACATGGAGCGACTTCAAAGTCGAGAGGCCAGCTCGAAGCAGAGCAGAGCTTTTAGAAGGGGGCTTAAAGAAATGCAATGAAAATGCAAATGACTAAGTGCCAAAAGGTGGTCTCCTGATTTGGGACAAAGGGGTAAATAATTCAAGTTTGTCTCACAGAGTTGTCTTTTTTACCATCAGATATCTTTCAATACCAAGCAAGGTTCTGCAATAGGAAAAGATAATTGAAGGTTTGGTTTGTGAGATATTGTAGTTTAAATGGTAAAATGCCTGTCATGTCGCGTGTCAAACATTACAACACAAATAGTTGATCAAGTAGACAATTCAAGGGATGTTGGCAACAAAACATTTTTTTTCCTTTAAAGACTGGCCTGCATCTACATTATAATCATATTTTGTTGTGATGTTCACATTCTAAAATACTTCATTGCATATTCAGTGTTGTAAGGTTTGACACAGGACACCGACTAAATTGTTTACGATTTGTCTGCAAGTCTATTTTAACTTTTTATTCGTAAAATAACATTGTACCACATCCATACAAACAAAACAAGACCAGGTGTATTGGTATTTGCAAACAGAGATTCATTAATATTTAAAAAATAGTGCATTTCCTGCTGATGTTGTAATGTTGACGTTTGACACTGACTGGACCATAAACATGCTGTAAAAGGTCCTGGCAAAAAAAAAAAAAAAGGAATCAAATCAAAGTACGAGCATTTTGGCAAGCTGAGCTAAACTTGCAACATTATCTATAATGTCGAGCGTCAAATTTACAACAACAGAGTCCGGTCATACGTCAACATTTCTACACATGCCGCCTCTGTTGTACTAAAGTAACACCGCCATTTTGTCACTCTAACGTAACTACGCATTTCCAAGTTGTGGTAAATCGATTTTCCTAAATGCATTCTACCCAAAAGATCTAATGAAAACAAACAACCAATGCTTGTTTACATAATTTTACACAAAAAGCTTCAGATATTAGTGTCGTTCGTCAAAACAGTGTCATACGTCAAAGAAGGAAAAGTCTTACAACATACATTTCGATCCTTGCTGTTTGTCAACAAAGGAATGAATCCCGCGAAAAGTCGGTCAAGAGGAAACACCACGTGTACCGGACGTGACCCACACACGTTTGAAAAAAAAATGCTTGTGAAAGGAAATATTTGGCTTGGTGTCGTGACGTCAAACATTACAACAATTTTTGGCGATTGAATAGATCGCAGTTTTACACGTGATAACGTTGAGCTCAAACATTGGAAATGAATGTCAATGAATAGTTATTCCCAGAGTATACAGTGGCGTGTTTGGATAATCTCTAACGCAACTCGTTCGGATGGTAAACAAAGACAAAGTTTCGGGGACGGTCTTACAACACGTTTGACGTACGACACGGTAAAATTCAACGACCATATTCGCACGGATTCAGAAACATTGATATGACAAACCTATGAGCGTAGAATAATGTCTTATTAATCTACTTGCTAGATTTCAAGCGTCTTTGTTGCACCGAGACTGAGTACATGCCCATCATCTGAAGCAGACTGCTAAGTGTCCATTTTGTGCGCCATGATTTCTGGCTGAATATCACACATTTAGGACAATATTGCTCAAAATACTCGAAATTACTGCTTGAAAGTATTTATAGTATTCACACATTCACTCTTTCACACAGATAAAACAATAATTCAGTTTTCAGATGTAAATATACATGATTTTATTGGAAATCATATCAGCACCCCTTCTGTGTCCCACCTTTTGGCACTTAGTCAAATATGGTTGACAATGACAATAAAAGGATGAAACCAATAAAGTTTGCTTTAGAAAAGAGTTGGCTTTTTGTGGATTATGTCATTATAGTAAGAAAAAGATAATCAAGATATTTTTTGTTGTTGCTTTAAAGTGTCATGGTGTCACACGTTACAGCTTACAGGAAAATAGTGAACAAAATAAAAGACTAAACATAGGCTCAAGCATACTATGTTAGGTGGTGTGCTATTATTTTATATATTTACCATTACAGTATGCATGTGTCTTGTTTGCAATTATAATCAACATCCTCACCATTACAATCCATATTATTATCGCCGTCATCGTCATAATCAGCACAGCATTTATAATCACCATCTTCACAACACGTAGCTCAGTGGTCAGAGCGCACGACTTGTGCGAGTGCATCTTGGGCGACGTGGGTTCGAATCCTGACTTCAGCAAACTATTTTGTGATTGCTGGATATTTTGGGCCAGCGCCTTGAGAAGCTCTCTGAGCTTATAAGTGCAACGATTATTACTGTCATTGACAACATATAAAAACATCAAAGCGGTTAACATCACTATTACCATCACCCACAAAACAAACAGCAATATCAGTAGTATTTGTAATTTCTTCATCAATACCTACAAAAACTGAATGTTCACTCTCGTTCGGAATCAACTGATAACATTCACCATACTGCACACTTTGCAGAAAATTAGCATAATCTAGCCCATCAGTGCCTGCTTTTGAAGTGTTATGACTCTCACATATCAATACACTCAACACACCTTAGACCATTTACTGATTTAGTTCACTAAAAACACCACACCCACAACTGATCATTTTAGGTACCATAGGCATAGGCAGAACATTTCCTTTTATACACATACCATGAACAGAAACTAAAACATAAGATTGTGCACAGAACATAAAATCATTAGCTGGGCTCTTTGTAACGTGGACTGTCTGACGGTCACCATCAATACCATGATTAATTAATTTTGAGTTCACATCAGATTTAAATTTTTTAACCTTGTCAATATTATTAATAGGACTATAGACATGTAAGCTAATAGTTTTAATATAACCAACATTGCTACTGTCCTGCACATAGCCTGTTCGAGCCCTTGCCATCTGACATCTGGCTTGCGCTTTAGATCCATCAAGGCCAAAACCACTCGTTTTCAGAAGAGCTTTTATCCCTTGGCTGTTCAGGCCCCGTCTAATGTGGCTGTGGTATGATTTAATTCAGCAGATTGACTTAAAGTCCCTCATTAGAATTACCTACAGCCTATCTTAGTTACCCCACCCGGGTCTGCCCTGGGGGACTTGGGTGGGGTTAGGTATTTTTTAGTTCCCAGGGTCACCCTGGTCATCCCCACAGGGTGGGTTTTTCTCTCTATTCTGGGGCATGTGTTTCTGTCTACCCTTTGTCCATTCACCTGTATTTGCCTTTTTAAAACTCTCCCTACTGTCTGCACTGCCTGTAGCTCTTGATATTGGATGTGTGTTGCTAAATGGTCTTAGCTTTATTTAGGCCCCATGTGTTAGGTTTATTTAACGTATTTGACCGGCTGGCGACATACATTCAATGTTCTGTTTTTTTTTTTTCACAAGCAGTGCAGGCACGTCCTGAGAAAGCCTTGTTGCTGTCGGGACGTTAAGCAATGTACAATCAATCAACTATCTTAGTTGTTTATAGTTCTTTATATAATGTTATATCAAACCTCTTCTCAAACAGGATATACAGTTTTAAGAATGAATATGAATGTAGCTAATCTGTTTTCGCTGCAGCCTCACTTGGCGGTCTTTGCTGTCATATAATGTTTATTATGCCATAGGTTGGTTTTTATAATATATTTTTTTTTACTTCACTTAGAATACTTGTGTGTGCACACTTAGTAGAATGACTTCTATACATATGTGTGTTTTGTTATTTTAGAGTCTGCTTGATTGTGATGTATGTATGTTTTAAGTGTTGATGGTCATATGGATGCTCGTCAGCTATGCCGCCAAAAAATTCCTAATGTTTATGGATATGGCAATATAGTTTATCTTATCTTGTGTCAACACGCGCGAGAATAGCGCGATGCTCATGCTCCCTATAGCTTCACGGCAGTGCAAACTCGAGTTTGGATACTAACTGGATATTTTCTTTTTGTTTAAGAAAACTGCAATGCTAACTGGACACCGGTTACTGTTAACTTCTAAATAACTGAGAGTGCTTTCCACTTCAGTTTTTACGAAAACTTGTGTGTGCCAGAAAGCAGCCTCGGTTGTCAAAAGGTTAATAGAGCCAGGTGTTATTCTAGCAGCATGCAAGATGTGCAGTTAGCATGATGATCAAGTTTGGTTTTCCACCCTGAAGCCTCCATACCCGCTCTGCATGAAAAGACTAATCATTTGACAGCAAAACTACTCATTTTGACCTTGATGACTACTCCTGGCAAGTTGGATGGGTAGGCAGGTCTGGACTATGGGTGGATCTACAAACGTTCACATCAAGGTGTATGCACAGGCTATGATCAAGTGCGACACCCAGACTTTTTGACATGAAGGAGAAGGGGACAGTGGTACCACAGATTTGTAATGACTGGAAGAGTGTCGGCATCTTCGTCAACCTCGGGGAAGCAATGATGATGGCCAGGCCTCAGTTATGCTTCCCGTTTCTGTCGTGTGCATAGTGTAGTCCCAAATCATTCACTCCCCCACCCGAGTCTGCCCTGAGGGACTTGGGTGGGGTTAACTACTTTTTAGTTCCCAGGGTCACCCTGGTCAGCCCCACAGGGTGGGTTTTCCCCTCTATTCTGGGGCATGTGTTTCTGTCTACCCCTGGTACACTGATTCACCAGTATTTTTCTTTGTTAATCTCTCCCTACTGTCTGCGCTGCTTGTAGCTTTTGATATTGGATGTGTGTTGCTAAATGGTATTAGGTTTATTTAGCTTTTTATACCAGCTGGCGACATGCATTCAATAGTCTGTTCATTTTTTTCCACAAGCAGTACAGGCACGTCCTGAGAAAGTCTTGTTGCTGTCAGGTTGCAATGTACAACCAACCAACCCAAATCATTCACACCGTAGGCCATTTCTGAAAAACCAAGATAGTCTTTTGCACAGCGTTGCCCCAACATCAAATAAGGTTTTTATTTTCAGTTCAAAGGACACTAAAATTCCCTAACCTAACCACTTGTCATTTGTACAACCGACAAAAATGCGGTCCGTGGCGCAGTGGTTAAGGCGCCTGCCACCAATGCTAAAGGTGCGAGGTTCGATTACGGGTTCCGGCGTCGGATTTTTCTCCTCTAGTAAGTGTCACCGTTAATTCGGGCGGACCGTCGGGGGTTCTTTCTCCGGGTACTCTGGCTCTTCCTCCCCCTCCACTTTGGTATCAGTTTCAGCCCACTTAATCAAATTTCAAATACAAACGATTCTGAATTTCCAAAAACTACAGTAGCTCGCTTGAGCTTGCCCTTAGCACCACGTGAATGTTCTATGTTTATGTACAGTGTGTGAGTGAATGCGCGTGATTCACGTGAGCGTGCTTGTTGGGTTAAGTTCGCGGCGGCGCTTTGAGCCGATTTTCAATTGGGATAAAGCGCCTATTTAAATGCGCTTATTATTATTATTATTATTATTTAGTGTAGACCCAGCTAGGCAGCAGAATCTGGCCTGACGAATCAGACACGCGATCGATCAAATTTTGCACACAATAAATCTTGCTGATTTAATAAAATTATGACAGTTTGCGGCCACATTGTTTAGCTCTACAACTACCTACAGGTGCACAAATCTATTTGTTGCTAGGGGATGCTAAACATGAACGATATTCACTTACATTTTGTCTGATCCTAGCATAAATTGCAGCCCAGTGGGTCGTACGGGATGCAGTCCTTATCTCTGCTACGTGCACAGGCGTAGTCCTGGCTTCATACCCTGTATATTCAATAACAGCACGTCTTGCCGAAACCCCTAACCAAAATATGTTTTTGGTTTGTTTCAAGGAAACCACACTACAACAGGACATTAATATTTTGTGCTTTTTGTGATTCCCCTATAATAATAATAATAATAATAATAATAAGCGCATTAAATAGGCGCTTTATTCCAATTGAAAATCGGCTCAAAGCGCCGCCGCGAACTGAACCCAACAAGCACGCTCACGTGAATCACGCGCATTCACTCACACACTGTACATAAACACAGAACATTCACGTGGTGCTAAGGGCAAGCTCAAGCGAGCTACTGAAGTTTTTGGAAATTCAAAATCGTTTCTATTTGAAATTTGATTAAGTGGGCTGAAGCTGATATGAAGATGTTGTTGGAATGCTTACATATTTCTCATTGTCCCTTTTCACCAAGTATGTCCAGTGTGACCACAAACAGTTTTTCCTCCACAAAATGAGCGACAGAAATAAATTTGTATTTCTGTTATCTCATCTAACGATAATGACTGTTTGAATGAGGGGGGGGGGGGGGGGGGGGGAGTAATCGAAGATTTGTTAAAAAATATTGTGATTTAAATTGACTATGTACACAGTAACAACCGACAGCGATAGTGAAAGAAAACTTAATTCAAAAGGAATAAAATATGTTTATACTTATGTCTTAAAACAGGTTATAACATCAATTTTGGGTGAAAGGGAAAACGGACTTATTGTGATCGTATTTATCACTGTATCTGCACCATAACAACCAACATTTCCAGAAAGGGCTAGATTTAAGTATATTTTATTATTACTTGCTGGAAATGATATATTTCTGCATTCATAAGTCTTTAATTTGACATGCCCACATGAGAGATGCAGCTTCCAAATTAACCAGTGCCTAAAGTAAGCCTATTTTTAAGACATCTACGTTTGTTGTTACTTTGGACATTAATTTTCTGTTGGTTGTTACTCTTGGCACAGACGACTTTTTGTCACAAACTGTGAACATTTTGCAAGCTGTGTATACAGTGGCAGACAGACACCATAATTCGAATGTGTATGGCAATTGGGATGAGGAAAAACCTCTACCCATGTTGGCCAACCAGATGATCTATCCACGAGGTTTGTGTTATACTATAAGGATGTTCATTCTGTTTGTTTAGGCAATCATTAAGACACACTGAAGACTGGCTTGCTGCTCGCCACTGATGTTGCTGTGACTCACAGTGACAGTTGCTCACAGGGATTTGAAGACAGCTGCACACAGGGATTTGAAGACAGCTGCATACAGCGATTTAAAGACAGCTGCACACAGGGATTTGATGATGGCTGCTTGCATGTGCACACAATGCGGTGCTAGTTTCTCCCAGGCTGGCCATTTGAAAATGCACATGTTAACCCACACAGGCCAGAAACCACATAAGTGTACAGTGTGTGGTGCTAGGTTCTCCCAGGCTAGCAGTTTGAAAATGCACATGTTAACCCACACAGGCCAGAAACCACATAAGTGTACAGTGTGTGGTGCTAGGTTCTCCCAGGCTAGCAGTTTGAAAATGCACATGTTAACCCACACAGGCCAGAAACCACATAAGTGTACAGTGTGTGGTTGTAGGTTCTCCCTGGCTGGCAGTTTGAAAACGCACATGTTAACCCACACAGGCCAGAAACCACATAAGTGTACAGTGTGTGGTGCTAGGTTCTCCCAGGCTGGCAATTCGAAAAGGCACATGTTAACCCACACAGACCAGAGACCACATAAGTGTACAGTGTGTGGTGCTAGGTTCTCCCAGGCTGGCAGTTTGAAAATGCACATGTTAACCCACACAGGCCAGAAACCACATAAGTGTACAGTGTGTGGTCGTAGGTTCTCCCTGGCTGGCAGTTTGAAAACGCACATGTTAACCCACACAGGCCAGAAACCACATAAGTGTTCAGTGTGTGGTGCTAGGTTCTCCCAGGCTAGCAGTTTGAAAAGGCACATGTTAACCCACACAGACCAGAAACCACATAAGTGTACAGTGTGTGGTGCTAGGTTCTCCCAGGCTAGCAGTTTGAAAATGCACATGTTAACCCACACAGGCCAGAAACCACATAAGTGTACAGTGTGTGGTCGTAGGTTCTCCCAGGCTGGCCATTTGAAAATGCACATGTTAACCCACACAGACCAGAAACCACATAAGTGTACAGTGTGTGGTCGTAGGTTCTCCCAGGCTGGCCATTTGAAAATGCACATGTTAACCCACACAGACCAGAAACCACATAAGTGTACAGTGTGTGGTGCTAGGTTCTCCCTGGCATGCAGTTTGAAAAGGCACATGTTAACCCACACAGGCCAGAAACCATATAAGTGTACAGTGTGTGGTGCTAGGTTCTCCCTGGCTAGCAGTTTGAAAACGCACATGTTAACCCACACAGGCCAGAAACCATTTAAGTGTACAGCGTGTGGTGCTAGGTTCTCCCAGGATGGCAATTTAAAAAGGCACATGTTAACCCACACAGGCCAGAAACCACATAAGTGTACAGTGTGTGGTGCTAGGTTCTCCCAGGCTAGCAGTTTGAAAAGGCACATGTTAACCCACACAGGCCAGAAACCACATAAGTGTACATACTGTGATGCTAGTTTTGCTGATGCTAGCAACATGAAAATACACATGCTTACACACACAGCAAAAACCGCATAAGTGTACAGTGTGCGTGTGGTGCTAGTGTCTCCCACTGGCCAGGCTGGCAATTTGAAAAGACATGTTTACTCACACATGCCAGAAACCTCATATAACTATAAGTGTAAATAATGTGATATTTTCACCAGATCCAGCAAACTGAAAAGACACATGCTTATACACACAGGCCAGATTTGTGATAGGTATACAGAATGATGTTCTAGTTTTGCACAGGTTGGCAATTTGATTGATTGATTGTACATTGCTTAACGTCCCGACAGCAACAAGGCTTTCTCAGGACGTGCCTGCACTGCTTGTGAAAAAAAAAAAACTAAACAGAACATAGAATGTATGTCGCCAGCCGGTCAAATACATTAAATAAACCTAACATATGGGGCCTAAATAAAGCTAAGACCATTTAGCAACACACATCCAATATCAAGAGCTACAGGCAGTGCAGACAGTAGGGAGAGTTTTAAAAAGGCAAATACAGGTGAATGGACCTCGGGTAGACAGAAACATGCCCCAGAATAGAGAGAAAAACTCACCCTGTGGGGCTGACCAGGGTGACCCTGGGAACTAAAAAGTACCTAACCCCACCCAAGTCCCCCAGGGCAGACCCGGTTGGGGGGGGTTGGCAATTTGTGTAGACTTATTTATACATGCAGGCCAGAAGCCATATGTGTCATGAATGTGGTGCTGGATTTACTGGGGAAGACACTTTAACAGTACAGAGGCCAGAAGCCACAAAGGTGTACAGGATGTGGTGCTAGTTACATGCACCCTTGCCATTTGAAAACACTTGGTTGTTCAGGACAGAACTGAGTTCCTTCAGACCATTCATCTCTGATCCCCTAGAAGAGAGAATCAGTTGACCATAATAGTTTAAGGGTAGCCCACCAAGATAACTGTGCATTATCCTTGAATTATCATGGTTGATCAATTTTCTTTAGCTGACACGTAGTTTATTAAACACCTCCAATCTAGGCAACTCGGCATTGGAGCCAGTACATTGTGTTTCTCGCTGCGTGTGTGTGTGTGTTTAGTCTACAGATACTACCACTTTACTTAGCGACATTACTTTTGTGTGTTTAGTCTACAGATACTATAGCTTTACGTAGCGACATTACTTGTGTGTGTTTAGTCTACAGATAATACAGCTTTACTTAGCGACATCACTTGTGTGTGTTTAGTCTACAGATACTATAGCTTTACGTAGCGACATTACTTGTGTGTGTTTAGTCTACAGATAATACAGCTTTACTTAGCGACATTACTTGTGTGTGTTTAGTCTACAGATACTATAGCTTTACGTAGCGACATTACTTGTGTGTGTTTAGTCTACAGATAATACAGCTTTACTTAGCGACATTACTTGTGTGTGTTTAGTCTACAGATACTACCACTTTACTTAGCGACATTACTTGTGTGTGTTTAGTCTATAGATACTATAGCTTTACTTAGCGACATTACTTGTGTGTGTTTAGTCTACAGATACTACCACTTTACTTAGCGACATTACTTGTGTGTGTTTAGTCTACAGATACTATAGCTTTACGTAGCGACATTACTTGTGTGTGTTTAGTCTACAGATAATACAGCTTTACTTAGCGACATTACTTGTGTGTGTTTAGTCTACAGATAATACAGCTTTACTTAGCGACATTACTTGTGTGTGTTTAGTCTACAGATACTACCACTTTACTTAGCGACATTACTTGTGTGTGTTTAGTCTACAGATACTATAGCTTTACGTAGCGACATTACTTGTGTGTGTTTAGTCTACAGATAATACAGCTTTACGTAGCGACATTACTTGTGTGTGTTTAGTCTACAGATACTACCACTTTACTTAGCGACATTACTTGTGTGTGTTTAGTCTACAGATACTATAGCTTTACTTAGCGACATTACTTGTGTGTGTGTTTAGTCTACAGATAATACAGCTTTACTTAGCGACATTACTTGTGTGTGTTTAGTCTACAGATAATACAGCTTTACTTAGCGACATTACTTGTGTGTGTTTAGTCTACAGATACTACCACTTTACTTAGCGAAATTACTTTTGTGTGTTTAGTCTACAGATAATACAGCTTTACTTAGCGACATTACTTGTGTGTGTTTAGTCTACAGATACTATAGCTTTGAAGCCACACTGGCCCTCTGGGAGTTGGTCTTCAGCGATGGCAGGTACCAGCCGATTCAGGAGCAGCCTTGCAAGGATTTTCCCAGCAATGGACAGCAGGGTAATTCCCCGATAGTTGGAACAGTCAGACTTCTCGCCTTTGTTCTTGTACAGGGTGATAACGACTGCATCACGGAGATCTTTTGGTAGTGTTCCTTCCTCCCAGCAGCAGAGAAAGAGGTCATGGAGCTTGTTGTGCAGTGCTGTGCCTCCATGTTTCCAGATCTCTGGTGGTATTCCATCGATGCCTGCTGCTTTGCCACTCTTGAGCTGGTGGATGGCTGTGAGGGTCTCTTCAGCGGTGGGCGGTTCGTCCAACTCAACCTTTACTGGGAGGTGTGGGATTTGTAGGACGACTGCTTCTTGAACAGTGCGCTCAGCGCTGAAGAGGCTCTGAAAGTATTCCGACCAGCGGTTCAAGATGGAGGTATTATCTGTGAGGAGTGCCTGGCCATTCGCGCTTCGCAGGGGACTTTGTACCAGGTGCCTGGGGCCATACACTGCTTTCAGTGTCTACAGATACTATAGCTTTACTTAGCGACATTACTTGTGTGTGTTTAGTCTACAGATACACAGCTTTACTTAGCGACATTACTTGTGTGTGTTTAGTCTACATATAATACAGCTTTACTTAGCGACATCACTTGTGTGTGTTTAGTCTACAGATACTATAGCTTTACGTAGCGACATTACTTGTGTGTGTTTAGTCTACAGATAATACAGCTTTACTTAGCGACATCACTTGTGTGTGTTTAGTCTACAGATAATACAGCTTTACTTAGCGACATTACTTGTGTGTGTTTAGTCTACAGATACTACCACTTTACTTAGCGACATTACTTGTGTGTGTTTAGTCTACAGATACTATAGCTTTACTTAGCGACATTACTTGTGTGTGTTTAGTCTACAGATAATACAGCTTTACTTAGCGACATTACTTGTGTGTGTTTAGTCTACAGATAATACAGCTTTACTTAGCGACATTACTTGTGTGTGTTTAGTCTACAGATAATACAGCTTTACTTAGCGACATTACTTGTGTGTGTTTAGTCTACAGATAATACAGCTTTACTTAGCGACATCACTTGTGTGTGTTTAGTCTACAGATAATACAGCTTTACTTAGCGACATTACTTGTGTGTGTTTAGTCTACAGATACTATAGCTTTACGTAGCGACATTACTTGTGTGTGTTTAGTCTACAGATAATACAGCTTTACTTAGCGACATTACTTGTGTGTGTTTATTCTACAGATACTACCACTTTACTTAGCGACATTACTTTTGTGTGTTTAGTCTACAGATACTATAGCTTTACGTAGCGACATTACTTGTGTGTGTTTAGTCTACAGATAATACAGCTTTACTTAGCGACATTACTTGTGTGTGTTTAGTCTACAGATAATACAGCTTTACTTAGCGACATCACTTGTGTGTGTTTAGTCTACAGATACTACCACTTTACTTAGCGACATTACTTGTGTGTGTTTAGTCTACAGATACTATAGCTTTACTTAGCGACATTACTTGTGTGTGTTTAGTCTACAGATAATACAGCTTTACTTAGCGACATTACTTGTGTGTGTTTAGTCTACAGATAATACAGCTTTACTTAGCGACATCACTTGTGTGTGTTTAGTCTACAGATAATACAGCTTTACTTAGTGACATCACTTGTGTGTGTTTAGTCTACAGATAATACAGCTTTACTTAGCGACATTACTTGTGTGTGTTTAGTCTACAGATACTATAGCTTTACTTAGCGACATTACTTGTGTGTGTTTAGTCTACAGATAATACAGCTTTACTTAGCGACATTACTTGTGTGTGTTTAGTCTACAGATAATACAGCTTTACTTAGCGACATCACTTGTGTGTGTTTAGTCTACAGATAATACAGCTTTACTTAGCGACATTACTTGTGTGTGTTTAGTCTACAGATACTATAGCTTTACTTAGCGACATTACTTGTGTGTGTTTAGTCTACAGATAATACAACGGTGACTACAGGGGCTTCTACGAAGCACTGAAAGCAGTGTATGGCCCTAGGCACCTGGTACAAAGTCCCCTGCGAAGCGCTGATGGACAGGCACTCCTCACAGATAATACCTCCATCTTGAACCGCTGGTCGGAATACTTTCAGGACCTCTTCGGCGCTGAGCGCACTGTTCAAGAAACAGTCATCCTTCAAATCCCACACCTTCCACTAAAGGTTGAATTGGACGAACCGCCCACCGCCGAAGAGACCCTCACAGCCATCCACCAGCTCAAGAGTGGCAAAGCAGCAGGCATTGACGGAATCCCGCCAGAGATCTGGAAACATGGAGGCCCAGCACTGCACAACAAGCTCCACGACCTCTTTCTCTGCTGCTGGGAAAAAGGAACACTACCAAAGGATCTCCGTGATGCAGTCATTATCACCCTGTACAAGAACAAAGGAGAGAAGTCTGCCTGCTCTAATTATCGTGGAATTACCCTGCTGTCCATTGCCGGGAAAATTCTCGCAAGGTTGCTCCTGAATCGGCTGGTACCTGCCATCGCTGAAGACCACCTCCCAGAGGGCCAGTGCGGCTTCAGAGCCAACAGGAGTACCACCGACATGGTCTTTGTGCTGAGACAGCTTCAGGAGAAGTGCCGCGAGCAGAACAAAGGGCTGTACATAACGTTTGTCGACCTAACAAAAGCGTTTGACACTGTGAGCAGGCAAGGTATGTGGCAGATCCTGGAGCGACTAGGCTGTCCCCCAAAGTTCCTCAACATGATCGTCCAGCTCCACGAGGACCAGCAAGGCCAGGTCAGACTAAACAGTGACCTCTCAGAACCATTCCCCATTCGCAACGGCGTGAAGCAAGGCTGCGTGCTGGCACCGACCCTCTTCACCATCTTCTTCAGCATGATGTTGAAGCAGGCCACAGTGGACCTCGACGACGATGACGCAGTGTACATCAGGTATCGTCTCGATGGCAGCCTGTTCAACCTCAGACGACTGCAGGCCCACACGAAAACCCTAGACCAACTGATTCGTGAGCTGCTCTTTGCTGATGACGCTGCCCTCGTTGCACACACAGAGAGAGCCTTGCAGCGCTTTACATCCTGCTTCGCAGATGCCGCCCAGCTCTTTGGACTTGAGGTCATTCTGAAAAAGACAGAGGTCCTTCATCAGCCGGCACCCAAGGAAGAGCATCGCTCTCCCCACATCACCATCGGCGAGTCCGAACTGAAGTCTGTACACCAGTTTACCTACCTTGGCTGCATCATCACGTCAGACGCCAAGCTGGACAAGGAGCTGGACAACAGGCTGGCAAAAGCGAACAGTGCTTTCGGGCGACTATTCAAGCGGGTGTGGCACAATCAACAGCTGAAAAAAGGCACCAAGATCAGCGTGTACAGAGCTGTCGTCCTCACCACCCTGCTGTACGGTTCCGAGTCCTGGGCCCTCTACCGCAGCCAACTACGACTCCTCGAACGCTTTCACCAGCGCTGCCTGCGTACCATCCTCAGCATTAACTGGAGTGACTATGTCACCAACGTCGAGGTCCTTGAACAGGCGGAAACTGTGAGCATCGAGGCTTTGCTGCTGCGGACACAGCTTCGCTGGGCGGAGCACGTCTCCAGGATGGAGGATCATCGCCTACCCAAGATCACTCTGTTCGGCGAGCTCGCCACTGGACACCGAGACAGAGGGGCACCAAAGAAGAGATACAAAGATGGTCTCAAGAAGTCACTTAGTGCCTGCCAAATCGACCACCGCCAGTGGTCTTCGCTTGCTGCGGACCGTGACACCTGGCGCTCCACCATTCACAAGGCAGCCGTCTCCTTTGAGGACTCTCGCAGAGCTAACCTTAAGGACAAGCGGCTCAGAAGAAAAAACAGAGCTGTCGTAACTCAGAACCCTGAACAGACCTTCCCCTGCAGCCACTGCGGTCGTACCTGCCTGTCCCGGATTGGCCTCCGCAGCCACGAAAATGCCTGCAGACGACGTGGGCAAGCCCTATAGAATCTTCGTTCGCGAAGTCAAGCCAAGAGAATACAGCTTTACTTAGCGACATTACTTGTGTGTGTTTAGTCTACAGATAATACAGCTTTACTTAGCGACATTACTTGTGTGTGTTTAGTCTACAGATACTATATAACCCCACCCGGGTCTGCCCTGGGGGACTTGGGTGGGGTTAGGTATTTTTTAGTTCCCAGGGTCACCCTGGTCAGCCCCACAGGGTGGGGTTTCTCTCTATTCTGGGGAATGTGTTTCTGTCTACCCTTTGTCCATTCACCTGTATTTGCCTTTTTAAAACTCTCCCTACTGTCTGCACTGCCTGTAGCTCTTGATATTGGATGTGTGTTGCTAAATGGTCTTGGCTTTATTTAGGCCCCATGTGTTAGGTTTATTTAATGTATTTGACCGGCTGGCGACATACATTCAATGTTCTCTTTCGTGTTTTTTTTTTTTTGTTGTTTTTTTTTTTCACAAGCAGTGCAGGCACGTCCTGAGAAAGCCCTGTTGCTGTCGGGACGTTAAGCAATGTACAATCAATCAATTACTTAGCGACATTACTTGTGTGTGTTTAGTCTACAGATAATACAGCTTTACTTAGCGACATTACTTGTGTGTGCTTAGTCTACAGATAATACAGCTTTACTTAGCGACATTACTTGTGTGTGTTTAGTCAACAGATAATACAGCTTTACTTAGCGACATCACTTGTGTGTGTTTAGTCTACAGATACTATAGCTTTACGTAGCGACATTACTTGTGTGTGTTTAGTCTACAGATAATACAGCTTTACTTAGCGACATCACTTGTGTGTGTTTAGTCTACAGATAATACAGCTTTACTTAGCGACATTACTTGTGTGTGTTTAGTCTACAGATACTACCACTTTACTTAGCGACATTACTTGTGTGTGTTTAGTCTACAGATACTATAGCTTTACTTAGCGACATTACTTGTGTGTGTTTAGTCTACAGATAATACAGCTTTACTTAGCGACATTACTTGTGTGTGTTTAGTCTACAGATAATACAGCTTTACTTAGCGACATTACTTGTGTGTGTTTAGTCTACAGATAATACAGCTTTACTTAGCGACATTACTTGTGTGTGTTTAGTCTACAGATAATACAGCTTTACTTAGCGACATCACTTGTGTGTGTTTAGTCTACAGATAATACAGCTTTACTTAGCGACATTACTTGTGTGTGTTTAGTCTACAGATACTATAGCTTTACGTAGCGACATTACTTGTGTGTGTTTAGTCTACAGATAATACAGCTTTACTTAGCGACATTACTTGTGTGTATTTAGTCTACAGATACTACCACTTTACTTAGCGACATTACTTTTGTGTGTTTAGTCTACAGATACTATAGCTTTACGTAGCGACATCACTTGTGTGTGTTTAGTCTACAGATAATACAGCTTTACTTAGCGACATTACTTGTGTGTGTTTAGTCTACAGATACTATAGCTTTACTTAGCGACATTACTTGTGTGTGTTTAGTCTACAGATAATACAGCTTTACTTAGCGACATTACTTGTGTGTGTTTAGTCTACAGATAATACAGCTTTACTTAGCGACATCACTTGTGTGTGTTTAGTCTACAGATAATACAGCTTTACTTAGCGACATTACTTGTGTGTGTTTAGTCTACAGATACTATAGCTTTACTTAGCGACATTACTTGTGTGTGTTTAGTCTACAGATACTATAGCTTTACTTAGCGACATCACTTGTGTGTGTTTAGTCTACAGATAATACAGCTTTACTTAGCGACATTACTTGTGTGTGTTTAGTCTACAGATACTATAGCTTTACTTAGCGACATTACTTGTGTGTGTTTAGTCTACAGATAATACAGCTTTACTTAGCGACATTACTTGTGTGTGTTTAGTCTACAGATAATACAGCTTTACTTAGCGACATTACTTGTGTGTGTTTAGTCTACAGATAATACAGCTTTACTTAGCGACATTACTTGTGTGTGTTTAGTCTACAGATAATACAGCTTTACTTAGCGACATTACTTGTGTGTGTTTAGTCTACAGATAATACAGCTTTACTTAGCGACATTACTTGTGTGTGTTTAGTCTACAGATACTATAGCTTTACTTAGCGACATTACTTGTGTGTGTTTAGTCTACAGATAATACAGCTTTACTTAGCGACATTACTTGTGTGTGTTTAGTCTACAGATAATACAGCTTTACTTAGCGACATTACTTGTGTGTGTTTAGTCTACAGATACTACCACTTTACTTAGCGACATTACTTTTGTGTGTTTAGTCTACAGATACTATAGCTTTACTTAGCGACATCACTTGTGTGTGTTTAGTCTACAGATACTACCACTTTACTTAGCGACATTACTTGTGTGTGTTTAGTCTACAGATACTATAGCTTTACTTAGCGACATTACTTGTGTGTGTTTAGTCTACAGATAATACAGCTTTACTTAGCGACATTACTTGTGTGTGTTTAGTCTACAGATAATACAGCTTTACTTAGCGACATTACTTGTGTGTGTTTAGTCTACAGATAATACAGCTTTACTTAGCGACATTACTTGTGTGTGTTTAGTCTACAGATACTACCACTTTACTTAGCGACATTACTTGTGTGTGTTTAGTCTACAGATACTATAGCTTTACGTAGCGACATTACTTGTGTGTGTTTAGTCTACAGATACTACCACTTTACTTAGCGACATTACTTTTGTGTGTTTAGTCTACAGATACTATAGCTTTACTTAGCGACATCACTTGTGTGTGTTTAGTCTACAGATACTACCACTTTACTTAGCGACATTACTTGTGTGTGTTTAGTCTACAGATACTATAGCTTTACGTAGCGACATTACTTGTGTGTGTTTAGTCTACAGATAATACAGCTTTACTTAGCGACATCACTTGTGTTTGTTTAGTCTACAGATAATACAGCTTTACTTAGCGACATCACTTGTGTGTGTTTAGTCTACAGATACTACCACTTTACTTAGCGACATTACTTTTGTGTGTTTAGTCTACAGATACTATAGCTTTACGTAGCGACATTACTTGTGTGTGTTTAGTCTACAGATAATACGAATTATCATGGTCAACCCTTCTGCTGTAACTGGTACACAGTTGTTAGGTGAGACATGTAAACGTTGGGAAATGTGGCCCTAATCTGGCACTACCCATGAATTATCATGGACAACCCTTCTGCTGTAAACACAGTTGTTAGGTGAGACATGTAAACGTATTGATTGATTGTACATTGCTTAACGTCCCGACAGCAACAAGGCTTTCTCAGGACGTGCCTGCACTGCTTGTGAAAAAAAAATAAACAGAACATTGAATGTATGTCGCCAGCCGGTCAAATACATTAAATAAACCTAACAGATGGGGCCTAAATGAAGCTAAGACCATTTAGCAACACACATCCAATATCAAGAGCTACAGGCAGTGCAGACAGTAGGGAGAGTTTTAAAAAGGCAAATACAGGTGAATGGACAAAGGGTAGACAGAAACACATGCCCCAGAATAGAGAGAAAAACCCACCCTGTGGGGCTGACCAGGGTGACCCTGGGAACTAAAAAATACCTAACCCCACCCAAGTCCCCCAGAGCAGACCCGGGTGGGGGTGACATGTAAACGTTGGGAAATGTGGCCCTAATCTGGCACTACCCATGAATTATCATGGTCAACCCTTATGTGGCCCTGAGCCAAAGGTAGGCCCACCTAGACGTGTTTTCAAGTCAATTGAATTGTATTTGCATGTACTTACACGTACCTACATAACATAGATAATTACATAAATACATGTTTGCCAGGCCATATGTTTGTCAGAGAAAGTTCAGGGTATTTTTAATCCATGTGAGCTGTGGACTGAAATGTCTGTGCATGATCAGTTTGAGGGGTCTGGCCAGAAATTGGGTGTGTTGGTGCTTGATAAAAAAAAAACCTAACCCCCAGACTTTGCGGCTGTGTTTTGCTGACCGTGATTCGTGTCAGTGCATCAGAAGGACAACATTCACCTGTACAGAATGTGTGATGGAAGGGCAGGGGTTAACTGCTGCATTTACAGTGTCACCTGATTTGTGCAAGCACCCTTTTTGGCTTGAATGTGAAGCAAAAGTCGGTCTATGTTCTATCTGTCATCCGTGGTCAACTTTAACCATGGCATTTTCTCAAAAACTATTCAAGCCACAGTCTTTAAACATGGCCCATGAATACTTTGTCATAAAGGTCAAGGTCACAGGATGAGGAAATAGATCAAAATGGCCATATTTTGACAAAAGTGATTTGTTCTCAAATACTATACACAATTTCAAACCTAAGACCTTTCTATGCATACTAATTTTGGTTGATCCCTCGGAAGGTCAAGGGTCACAAGCTCAGGAAATAGGTAAAAAAAAAGCCATATTTTCACAAAAGATGTTTTCTCTCAAGTACTATTCACAACTAAAAACCCTACCTGATGGTAAAACCAAGCTGTTTATACTAATTAAATTTGGATGACCCCCACAGAAAGGTCAAGGGTCACAGGAGGTCAGCAAATACATGTATGTGTAAAATCATTTAAATGCCATTTTTTTTATATAATTGTTTGTTTTTGTTTTTTTATAAAAATGTTTTCACAGTTTTCAATCACATTTGGCTGAAAGGTAGCCATCGTATGCATATTAGTTTTAGTTGACCCAGTACAAGGGTCATGGGATGATCAACAAAAATAGGTTTTAAGGTTGTATACTATACCTACATTTTTTAATTGAAAACTGCCGCTTATAGGGTTTTTTGAGAGCCTTATTGAGTCTGGAGGCTATTGCCACCCTGAAAGACCCATGGTCCCGGGCATATTTGTAAGTTACAGCCGTTTGCGTGAGGTACCCCATCAGCAAAAACACGCAAAATAGCTGATTTCAGAACACAATAAAAATTTATCGAATAGTGTGTTAAAATGATAAAGAAACATTTCGGTCACTTCATAAAGTATGTTAGTATTTTCTCGTAAAAAAAGTGTGTTCTGATAATTGGAATTCTAAATGCAATCGAGAAAAGTTTATGTTGTAAATTCGCAAATTGCCCGGATGTTATCAATAACATTACAAGTGTTTGCAATGTTGGGCAATTGCTCAGGCCCTTTTTATTCGATAAAGTCGTACTTTATGTTATAACTATCACATTGATTATGAAGAAAATATGGGGTCCCGCACAAAATTTGGCACTTTGGGTCGTTTTCGAGTGCGTATTCAATAAGGGATACAAGCGATGTCCGACTTCCGGCAGATCATATCTCCGCCGTAGCCGGTCACAAGCCTGCATTAGAAAGAAGGTTGATTGATTGATTGTACATTACTTAACGTCCCGACAGCAACAAGGCTTTCTCAGGACGTGCCTGCACTGCTTGTGAAAAAAATAAATAAACAGAACATTGAATGTATGTCGCCAGCCGGTCAAATACATTAAATAAACCTAACACATGGGGCCTAAATAAAGCCAAGACCATTTAGCAACACACATCCAATATCAAGAGCTACGGGCAGTGCAGACAGTAGGGAGAGTTTTAAAAAGGCAAATACAGGTGAATGGACAAATGGTAGACGGAAACACATGCCCCAGAATAGAGAGAAAAACCCACCCTGTGGGGCTGACCAGGGTGACCCTGGGAACTAAAAAATACCTAACCCCACCCAAGTCCCCCAGGGCAGACCCGGGTGGGGAATAGAAAGAAGGGAAAACCTAAGCCCAAACTGTTGCAAACTAGGCCCAAACTGCTAGTCCTCAATTACTATTTGTGACAGTAAACTGGAACAAACAACAAAGGCAGATACCGGATGAAAACGTGTACCTATAAGTAATTAAATGCACAAGCTGTTTCTTAGTAATTTAGTTAGTGCAGTGGTAAGGTACTTCTTTTGCCACGCAGGTGACCAGGGTTCGATTGATTGATTGATTGTACATTGCTTAACGTCCCGACAGCAACAAGGCTTTCTCAGGACGTGCCTGCACTGCTTGTGAAAAAAACTAAACAGAACATTGAATGTATGTCGCCAGCCGGTCAAATACATTAAATAAACCTAACACATGGGGCCTAAATAAAGCTAAGACCATTTAGCAACACACATCCAATATCAAGAGCTACAGGCAGTGCAGACAGTAGGGAGAGTTTTAAAAAGGCAAATACAGGTGAATGGACAAAGGGGGTCGAGTCCCGTAGACGGCGACATTTTTTTCCTGCTCACATTTGAAACCCATACAGTTTCTACTTCGCTAAATAAAACAAACACACTTTAAACCCAAAGCAAAACAAAAAATTAACGCGTGGTATTTTTTTTTAATTTATTTTTTAAATATGCGATTATCATCACTGTGGTAATGCAAGTGAATGTTAAACCATAAACCAAACAACCGGATTCAGTCTTGGATAAAAATGCACACTGGTTACCTCGGTACATTTGTTCATTCATTTTTTTCAGCCAGGCATTGTGTGAGCATGTTTACATTACATGTTTACATTCATTCAATCATTCACAGCTTCACTGATGAAAAAGCACACCAAAGAGTGTTGTCAGTTTTTTTTTTTAATTTTTACTGGCATCATCTACAAACATTAATTGATGTGAATTTGTTTTAATATACCTGCTGCAAGAAATGCTACATGCTCCTTTGGTGTCTCCGTGAAAGCAGGTCGATGAACATCTCTGGTTGAAAGATGTTTGTAAACAGATTGGTAGTGGATGTACCTATCTCTCTAGCTGAATCTCAGTTTCCCAGCAGTATTTGGTGACAAATTATAAGGAAACAAAAACACACTACCACCGAGCCACCCAGCTCCCCCTCAAAATACAGCTTTACTGCAGAACATATTTCAACTACATGTAACATTATTCACATTTACATTGACAAAGTGCTGACTGTATACAAGCTATTTGGGAGAAAAGTGGAGCTGATGTCATTTTTAGTTGTGTGCATGCCAACGGAGACCGACACCGGCAACCACTTGCTCATGAGGTATTTATGTGGGAGCCAACTACACAGTATATAAAAGAAGGGGGATATGAGAGAAGGAATGACAGACTTATCATTTAGAGCCTTCCACTACATATATTATTTTGCTCATATATATATATATATATATATATATATATATATATATATATATATATATATATATATATATATATAGAGAGAGAGAGAGAGAGAGAGAGAGAGAGAGAGAGAGAGAGAGAGAGAGAGAGACCATCACTGTAGTCCTGATATAATTCAACATTGCACATCCCACAACATAATAACAGTGAAATGCAGTATCCAGGCACCACACTACATTACACAGATACTGTGGACAATGTTGGCATGAAAATCAAACAATACTGTTACCAGTACCACACTGTGTCCAATTGCAGCACAACAAAGTGAAATGCAGTCTCAAGTCCCATAACTTGCACTGCACAATGCTGATGTCAACACAAAATACCATAACAACTGAATAACAAGGGTACAATGCACTGTGTCACCTAGTCTGCATAATATAGGCATGCACACCAAACAATACCTGTACTGCTCTTGATACAAAATCGACCATATAACAATACAAAATACGCATGTTCCTTAGCACAAATCACAAATGGACACGGATCATAGTCAGGTCATTCTGTTTGCTGGCGTGTGTCATGTACAGTACATCTGTAAAACTTGTGAAATGAACCATGTGGTTAGCAATTCTGATACGATAAGTAAAGCCACACAGCTGAAAGTCAAAGATTGACAGTGGAAGAAAAAATTGATTGATTGATTGTACATTGCTTAACGTCCCGACAGCAACAAGGCTTTCTCAGGACGTGCCTGCACTGCTTGTGAAAAAAACAAACAACTAAACAGAACATTGAATGTATGTCGCCAGCCGGTCAAATACGTTACTAAGACCATTTAGCAACACACATCCAATATCAAGAGCTACAGGCAGTGCAGACAGTAGGGAGAGTTTTAAAAAAGGCAAATACAGGTGAATGGACCTCGGGTAGACAGAAACACATGCCCCAGAATAGAGAGAAAAACTCACCCTGTGGGGCTGACCAGGGTGACCCTGGGAACTAAAAAATACCTAACCCCACCCAAGTCCCCTAGGGCAAACCCGGGTGGGGGTAGGAAGAAAAAAAAAAAAAAAAAAAAAAAAACAAAAAAAAAAAACAAGAAAAACAAAACAAACACAAAGTACAGTACATATCATATGCCTATGATCAGTTATCATCCAACCACTTAAATCTGCTGTGACAGCTGGAGGGTAATGCAAGAACTGCATGGTAAACTCACTCTTGAGAAGTATTGCGTTTTTCATTGAGCCAGTCCACATTTGCACAACATTTTAAGCTGAGGGTTTAATGACATAAATATACATCCCCACGTTTCTATATTTCCGCACATCCCCTCTTCAGAAAGGACCCGTGGGTTTTATACTCTGAGGCCACTGACCATTTTCAGAATGAACCCTGTATATCATTTTGAATCATGCAAAGCGGAGCAGTGATAAGTTTTCTCCTTGTCTCACACCGATGCTGCACAAAATCTATCTGTACCACTGTTTCCTACCCCATAAGTGTCAGCTGTGGAGTACATATTTTGAATGACTGATGTATGCCAGTATTTAGGAACTTGTCACAAAAAAGACCTGTTCATATGATGAAATGTCTTATAAAAATGAACACATTGTCAGTAAAGGGGTTTTCCTTGGATAATAAAAAACTAATACATATTAAGCTGCATTTCCAAATTGCGACATGACAGGAGAGTGACAAAAAGTAACTTTTATGAGGGGGTCAACCAAATAAATATGCATAGGAAGGTCTTACCATCAGGTATCTCTTTACCAAGTTTAGGGTTACAGTTAGGAATACTTGAGAAAAAAACATCTTTGGGCAATATATGGCTATCTTGTACCTATTTCCCGATTTCTTGTGACCCTTGACCTTTCTGACCTTTCATGCATACGAAATTAGTATGCATGAAAAGTTCTTACCACCTTGTACCAAGTCTGGGTTTGAAGTTGTGTATACTTGAGAAAACATCTTTTTGGTCAAAATACAGATATTTTTCACCTTTTTACTGCACTACAAATTACAACATGGGTGTCAAAACGCTTTGTCACATTGTTATATGAAAACACACAAAGCACACCCCCATCACTGTACAATAGCCCCTGAACTGCTCGACTGCACGTTACAATTTTGTTGCCCCGCTGCTTCTATGTCAGGCTTATGGAAACACTCCCTCTTTATTTCTATTTTCTCGAGTTTTGTCATTGTCACTTTGTTGTCACTGCCCCACTGTTGTTGTGTCTGCAGTTGAATAGCCAGGCCTAAAGCCTGCTTGCCCTTCTCCTAATATATGGCTATGCATCAGCTCAGGCAGTAAGGCACAGGCTTTTGCTGCATTGCGAATGATGTGACTGTCCAAAACCTTGACACTGTGGCCAGCCTGGTGGATGGACATCAAAATAACAGGACGTCTGCCCTCCTACACAGGACAATCAGTTCACTTCCTTTGCCTTCTCGTCGGTTGGCCATTGCGGAGAGATGTACCCGCTGAACTTTTCTTCCCTCATTTTTCGCAACCTGCAAAAGATAATTTTGTATCAAAAAAATTTCTGACATGCACATATTGCGTGCATATATGTTTGCAAGTATTTATACAAAGTACATACATGCATAATATGACAGTAGTCAGAACATGAACAAGAAAGGCAATGTCCTTATGGTTCACGTGTATGACCAATCCACATAATATGTCTGTCCTTTTTTACCTTGGCTTGACTTCTCCAACAGGTCTCTGAAAATGTCTAAACATAAGTATAGGGCTGGATTTTGTACCAGTGAAACCTGAGTATTTTTCCAAATCCCTTCATTTTTCACACATTTGTCAACCCTCTGTGACCCTTGACCTCTGTGAGGGGCTGATTACATTAGTAGCACAGAAAAGTGTTATCATCATGCCAAATTTTATTGAAAAGTTTGCAAAAACATTGATAAAAACTACAACTCTACCCGAAACTAACTTTTGTCACCCTTATCATGTGGTATCTCCATAGCAAGTTTGAGTTTGAAGTTGAAAATACTACTTGAGATGACCTTTGAAAGGTCACAGAAATTGGTATGTTTAGAATTATTTTACCACAAAGTACCCTTGTGCCAAGTTTGAAGTCTGAGGCTTGCATAGTCTTCGAGGAAATGCCAATGTTAAAGTTGCCCACAGGCACAGGTAACAGACAGTTGACGGACGACCCATTACAAACACTTACTTTTGCTATCACACGTGTGCCAAAAATTAGACGCCATTGAGCTTGAAATGACCACAAAGGGTGTATACATATATCTAGAATCAGCATCAATATTCAAAGTGTAACTTGCAGAAATTGTTTCAAACAGGACACAACGCATTGCTGTTTAGCAACAGCACACACTGGACTAAATGGGTAGTATTCAGATTTTTCTAGTCCTTTTGTATGCACTAAGTGCTTATTAAAGAAAACGACAGTATTTGGAGACTTGCCCAACCCTCTAGTTTTCAAATCAAATGCAATATGGTGCCACTTGTTGACAGCAAGTGATTTTAGCATTCGGTGTTGTTGAGAATGCTGGTACTACTACTACACCATCTTCAAAATGAAAGAAAGCATTACAGTGTGATGTGTTTATCCCAACCAGTTGTGTTTTGTTATGAACCTGATTCTATTCACAAATCAATCGGTATGCTTTACCTCGAGTCCAGGACAATAAGTGTCGCATTCTCTCACTTTAGTTGATCCGCTGGAACTGGAATTGCCTGCTTTTAGCTGTGGCCTTCTCCTGTGAGCAAACATGACCTGACTAGCTCTTGCCTCTTCTTGGTGTAGGCATCATACTTCTGTGCTTGTTTGCAAGTATACCCTCTGGGCGTGACTCTGCAGTGAGACGTCAACAGCAGCACTGACCTGAAATGAAATACATGTGTATCGTGTTATTCGGCAGCATGGCAATTTCACTTCTGATCTTATTTCAGGGTGGGTCGGTTCCAAACTCCACAAACAGGGACTTTGTTATAGCATTATAAACAATTCGGGGCCGGTGGAGGGAGTCCCCCCCCCCCCCCCCCCACCCACCCACCCAATTCATCCCTACATTTAGTTTACACATTACTACCTTCAAACTAATGTGAAATAAACTGTGAACACCACAAACAAGAATGGTGAAGCCTGGATCGCTCATGTGCATTTAAAACTGATCATTTTCTTAATCTGAACTGTGTGACCTTTCCAACAGGTGACTGAAATTTAAGTGCCATGAGGCTAAGCATATGTAAAGGGCTGGCTTATGTACAGTTGTGAATAGTATTGGAGAAAAAATATCTTTTGTCAAAATATGGCTATTTTTTTTTAACCTATTTCTTGATTTCTCATGACCCTTGGCCTGAACTCAAACTGGTAGGCTAAGAGTAAGACAGGTCTTGCCACAAAGTATCCTTCGGCTACGTTTGAAGACTGTGGATTGAATAGTCTCCGAGAAAATGCCAACATTAATGTTTACCATGGACGACCAATGGCCCAGAACATAGCCTTACACTTGCTTCGCACATGAGCCAATGAAAGAAGGCATTACAGTATGATGTGTTCATTCACACCATAGTTGTGTTGTGTTCTGCACCTGATTCTCATCACAGATCTACTGGTATGATTTACCTTGAGTCCAGGAGAATAAGTGTCACATTCCCTCACTTCACTTGAGCTGTGAGTGTGACCTTGGTCAGTTGGTGTAGACGTCATACTTCTGCGCTTGTTTGCAAGTATGTACTCTGGGTGAAAGTACTGAGACTCCACAGCAAGAGGTCAACAGCAGTATTAGCCTGAAATGAAATACATGATTATTACTGTGTTGTTCGGCAGCATGACAATTTCACTTTGCGTGAACTAAATGCAGGGGCAGATTATTACTTTCAAAATAAATGCGACAAAAACTGTGTAAACCACAAAGAACAAACAACAATGGCAAAGTCACGTCTGTACGCCTCATGCGCATAACTGATTCACAACCTGTGTGACCTTTCCAAACGGTAGCTGAAATAAGTGTCACGAGTCTCAACATACAGGCTTGCTTTTGTACTAGTCAAATTTGTATTTTTCACACATTCTACGGTCATCCAAAATGGTAGTCAACAAATATTAGGGTTTCAGTCAAAGTAGCGTTTTACTAGGTAACCCTTTTAATCCTGATACACCCACTGCTTGAAATAAATGTGACTATGATAGTTCAGGGGTGGTGCCAGAATCGATTGGCGTCTCATCCGCCAAGCTATTCTGGCACCATCCTTGAACTAAAAAAATGCTGGACCTATCTCCTAATCTGTAATATAGCCTTCATAAGACAGAGAATGGATGAGAAAACTAAGTTACCAAGTACTGAAAGCAGTTACTGAGTTAGTAATGCAAAATTCTCCCTTAGCAGGACTTTATACTACACACAGTACGTTTTCCTAAATAATAAGCACTGGCACTGGTTTAATATCACTACAATGTGGACTACATTCCTTCCACCGTATTAGTAAAGGCTCTCTGAGAATGTATGGAAATGTTCTACTTCTAGGTGGTGACTGACATACATGGAATGCATGCCCCTGTCAACCCACAATAAAATGTAGTCTTCTTCATTGCAGGTAGGCTGTAAATTTCCATGCATAAAAGGACAGTTAGCTATTGGGGTATTACGCCGTGCAGGTGACATCTCACGGCGGTGCATAAAACTTTTTTTTTTTTTAAGAGTTGGAAAACCAGTCAGATATGCCACTTACGTACGACATTTTCCTTTCACTACTAGTAACTCGTGTTCTAGTCACTTAGCAAACACCACCAACCTCTGGTGTTTAAAGAGATTTTGTTGTTTTCCTGGCTCCCGTTCGGTTGGCCCGTTCATTTTTTTTTTTCTTCTTCTGAGAAATGGTTATGCGTTACTACTGACGCTCGATGACTTGTCGCAACTTATGCAAAAGTATCTTATTTCTGAGGAAACACAACATTTTATGCATAGAAACAGTCAGCTTACACACCTATTTCAGACAGTATATATCTTTTGTCAATTATCGATAAATTGAGCTTGTTTGCAATACGACTTGCCGTACGGCGTTTTTTTTCGGTGACCTCTAGTCTCAGGTCACGGCAGACGCAAGATAGCGGTATCTAAATGCGCAGAAAACAGGGTCCTACTAAAACCCGGAATAACCCGGAATAACCCGGAATAACCTGTCCTAAGCTAAAATAACCATATCTATAACTATTATTGCGTACCTAAACACAAAATAATCATGTGTTAGAAGTTTGGTTTACATTAAAGTTGATTTAGTTTTACTAGTAAGCCGTTTTCCACAACCGTTGACACGTCGATTACTTCCCTTGCTACACGATCGCTCTGTCCGAAACCAGTCGAAATAACCTCTCCTAAGCCCAAATTACCACATAAACACATATTATTGAGTACTTAAAGTAGTAATATTCATATATTTGAGGTTGTAGGTGCCGTAAAAGTTGTTTATTTAGCGTTAGAAAGCTTCGAAGGACTTGTTCTTTGAGCCTCTTGTTCTATGCCTATCTTCGCCCTACGCGCATTCGCCCACACCGTTCGTCCCAATCACATTTCGTCCCATGACGTTTCATCCCCGATGCTGTTTAATGGAAGACATTACGCTATGAGCGGACCATGATAATCAGTTGACATTCAAAGAGAACATAACTGGAGCGTTTCTGAGCTCGAATATAAACATCTAGACCGAAAGAGTTGACTGCCAGTGCTTGTAATTTAGAAGAAACTACCAAGTGAGTAGGAAAAATTACTGTCAAGGGGGAAATTGTGCATGATAGACCAATGATCATAAATCTACTTTAAACCAAGCACAAAAAAAAAACAAAAAAAAAAAAAAAGGAAAGAGGGGGTGCGCTAAGTAAGTGACTGGAAGCAATGCATATGGAAGCCCCCACCCCCACCCAAAGGGGGGCGTATCACATATCCCACTGTTCCAGCCCCTTGGTGCAGGAAATTTAAATCTAGGTCCCCCACGTGGGGGACTTTTACGGCAGTTCTCTCTTAGGGTGCATAAAAATTTGGCTCTAGGTGGAGGCATGGAATGTATGCCCCTGCAGAAACCACAGTAAAATGTGGTCTTCTTTGCAGGTAGGCAGAAGTTCCATCTCATCCTCCAGTATTGCCGATGGCGTGCTGATGAGGTCACCTAGACCGAAACAGCTGTCCATACCAGCTAGATATCTGGACCCCCACTTGGGGGACCTAGATTTAAATTTCCATGCACCAAGGGGCTGGAACAGTGGGATATGTCTATGATCATTGGTCTATCATGCACAATTCTCTCCCTTGACAGTGCTTTTCCATATCATCACAAGCTCCTATATAGCGTCCCAGTAGCCCTTTTGTTGACAGACAACATTTTAATAGGGACGGCACGCGCCGCCTCCCATCTGGTTTCACTAAATGCCGGGCAGGGGTGGGGGTGGGAGGGGGGGCGGTGGGGGTGGGTGGGTCTACGACCTGTCCGGCCAACACTGACCTGTAAATTGATACACCCAGAGCAGTGTCAAATGTCCGTGACCCAGATGTTTAGCCTCATGCCGAAACAAGGCCTCACTAGAATCTGGTGCCAGACTGCCTCTTACCCCAACATAACGACAGAAACTGTCAACGCCTCGGCCGCTTTAACAGCTCGCCGCTGCCGCTTTATCGCTCCCTGGTCGTGCCGGCGTGTTTATGTGTACTGTAAACAAATTCCCAACCCTTTCCCGAGGTCTCTGTACAGTCTATTTTTACTCTGAGGCCTTCCTTTGTAAAAATTCTCAGCTTTTCAAGTCGGTAAAGCGATCGCTGATTCCATTGCTAACGATGCGGTCCGACATCTTGGTTTTACTCTCTTCAGTTGTTTTTCTTTTTTTATGTGATACTGTGGAAATTGATAATCTATTGCTATATTGCCAGGAAACTTGTAGCAATGTTTCGAAGTGTTTAAAATCAAATGTTTTATTTAGAATGCTTTAAATGGTCAGCTATTGATAAATTACTTTTGTTTGAGTGTATTGTGTTGACCTCACGTGCTACGAGCGTTAGATTTGATACTGCACAATCAAAGTATGCGTTTTTTTTGGGCCATTCATTTGAAACCTAAAGCCAGGCACTAGGCTTCTAACGTACCCAAAAGCGCCCGCATTCGTTTGCGAAAATTCGCCGGCCGCCTCGGGGTTTACACGTTAGACAAACCCTACTCTGATGCGGGAACTGAGGAGCACTATAGTATAAATCACGAGAGAGGTTTACCACCGAAGGTTTTTAAAACTTGCACAGACTCATTACAATCTATGTATTTTCACCAAGCTGGTATTGCAGGCCAGTATGCTTGCTGAAACTGAAACCGTGCAGGAGACAGGCCAATATACCGCTTCTAGTCATAGCATATATGTACATTTGCCCCTGCATTTACAACGGCTACTGAGAACCTGCTGCCGCAAATGAACTGCGCAGTTCTTCTCAGAGCGGACAAAGTCAGGTTTTAGCATAAGACTGAACACATGCTCAAACTTATAACGCCCGGGGAAAGAGCTGGTATGCGCAAGCATGGATGCCGTGTTCACAGGTCACAGTGTGACTAGAATAAAGAGTGGTCCGCATGTGTTGTACACGTTTCTAGGTTGCCCATATTATCCCTGCTACCTCACCTATTGGGATAAATCAATAAAGCAGCTAATTTAATTTATTGTTCGAAAGACTTTATGTACAGGAAATTCACCTATGGTGCAACTTGCAGCCACTCAATCACACTCGTAGATCATGATCATAATATTTTATTTTCCTAGTAATATTTTCCTAGTAAGGCCATACAGCCAGAGACCCTGAGGGAATTTTTTACTTCTGCGGTCTTACTTAATGCACGCCATCCTTGAGGTGTTTTTTTTTTTTTTTTTTTTTTTTTTTTTTTTTTTACTTATTGTCAGGGTAGGTCATACTTGATATAAATCCAAACGTTTTTCCTTGGGACTTGAGAGTGTTTTTGCATGATTCTGCAGGAACAATAGATAATACGGGTGTAAAAGGTTGGGAATGGATATGTGGTCCTAAAACTGTGCCGTCATTTTCAGGTGGTTTCAGTTATATAGTCAGTAATTGTGTGTTGTATTGTGAAGGGAGTCACATAAATGTTACTGTTTTAAGAGTAATGTGGCTGAATGATAGTGGCTGTGTAATGATATTGTGTCTGTGGGTGTGTTCAGGTTGATTTCCAAATTTTTTACACTGAAACTGGTTTTCTTTATTTTTCATGTGATTCACTTGAAATTGGTGAGCATCTTTCACGTGACTGACTGATTAAAAGTATGCTTACAAATGCAAAATCTGATGGAAACTGTAGAAGTAAGATGCTCTTTCCTATGTGATTTTGGAACTTACTGAGCACATTTCCCAGCCGCTTTAGTTTGGCACTTGAGACTTCAGTGGTGCTGAGCACGTTTTAAGTGACGGGCGACTGATTAAAATGATGGTGCCCAATGCAAAATCACTGAGATGGACACTTTACAAGTTGTACACCCCTTCCCGCTAGGTCTTAACTGTGTGTGTTAAGACTATATTGACCCATATCAGACTGATGCTAAAAGCTTCAGTTGACCTGACTGCCATATTCAAGCTACATTATATGATGATGATGATAGATGATGATGATAGAACTTTATTGCTATATGTAACAATACATTAGGAAATCGTTGCGGTGCCACGCAACATTAAAGGAAGAACAATAAACACATTAAAATATAATTAAGCTACTCACGTGCACACACACACACACACACACACACACACACACACACACACACACACACACACACACACACACCGTATGCCTTAGTAACTATTGTGGTCTAAACATAAAGGCAATAAACACGATTTCACATTAACACAAATTACATAGGATTACATATAGTATTTACAGCTAAGGATGTCAGTAGACCAATGGCTTTAGTTAAAAGGTGGTGCCAGAATAGCTTAGCGCCAAAGTATTCTGGCACTTCCCTTGAATAATTTAAGTGAAACTTATTTCACACACTGGTGTATTCCGATTGATAAGGGTTAAAGGAATCTGTTTCATTTCTGCGTCATTTAATTGCATTTGAAAGATAAAACTAATCTTAAAAAAGATGCCCTATTTAGACATCATGGTTTGTGAGATCTTGTAGTATATTTCTGATAAAGAAAACCGACTCAAAACGCAGAAAATTAATTTTTTTCTTATTACAACAACGTTCATCACTATATATTATGATTGATTGATTGTACAGTGCTTAACGTCCCGACAGCAACAAGGCTTTCTCAGGACGTGCCTGCACTGCTTGTGAAAAAAAAACCTAAACAGAACACTGAATGTATGTCGCCAGCCGGTCAAATACATTAAATAAACCCAACACATGGGGCCTAAATAAAGCTAAGACCATTTAGCAACACACATCCAACATCAGGAGCTACAGGCAGTGCAGACAGTAGGGAGAGTTTTAAAAAGGCAAATACAGGTGAATGGACCTTGGGTAGACAGAAACACATGCCCCAGAATAGAGAGAAAAACTCACCCTGTGGGGCTGACCAGGGTGACCCTGGGAACTAAAAAGTACCTAACCCCACCCAAGTCCCCCAGGGCAAACCCGGGTGGGGGACTATATATTATGACTTGGGTAGGAAAGGGCATCTTACTTCTACAGTTTCTGTCCGATTTCCCTGTTTTGATGATCATTTAAATCAGTCAGTCACGTGAAAGGTGCTCAGCAATTTTCAAGTCCATCACATGAAAAATTAAAAAAAAAATTCAGTGTACAAAATTTGAAAATTGTTCTAAGTCCAAAAATCACTAAACAAATTATAATAAATTAACCAAATGTTTCTCACTTGTGCTTGTTTCACACCATGGTTTGTGAGGAGATTTCGTATATATCTGAATAAAAAAATCGATGGAAAACGCTGAAACTGAAAAATTTTCTTCATAGCATAAATTTTATCACTATATATTATGACTTGCAGAGGGAAATGTATTTAAGTTGTACAGTTTCCATGCGATCTGGCTGTTTTCAACATCATTTTAAGCAGCTGATGAAACTGCATCCGATGGACATATTTAAAACATTGTTAACCATATATTTGATAGAAACCCTAAGGTATAAGTGTATAGAAATATGACTGATATACCAAATGTCACTAAAAAAATAAAATAAAAAAAACTAATCTTAAAAAAGATGCGCTATTTAGAATCATGGTTTGTGAGATCTTGCGGTATATTTCTAATAAAGAAAACCGACTCAAAATGCACAAACTAAAAAATTTTCTTATTAGGACAAAATACACCACTATATATTATGACTTGGATATGAAAAGACATCTTACTTCTACAGTTTCCGTCCGATTTCCCTGTTTTGATGATCGTTTAAATCAGTCAGTCAAGTGAAAGATGCTCACCAATTTGCAAGTCCATCACATGAAAAATAAAAAAAATTCAGTGTGCAAAATTTGAAAATTGTTCTAAGTCCAAAACTCACTAAAAAAATTATAAAAAATTAACCAAATGTTTCGCACTTTGGCTTGTTTCACACCATGGTTTGTGAGGAGATTTAGTATATGTCTGAATAAGAAAATCGACGGAAAACGCTGAAACTGAAAAAAATTCTTCATAGCATCAGTTTTTTTACTATATATTATGACTTGCAGAGGGAAATGCATTTAAGTTGTACAGTTTCCATGCGATCTGGCTGTTGTCAATATCAGTTTAAGCAGCTGATGAAACTGCATCCGATGGACATACTTAAAACATTGTTAACCCTATATTTGATAGAAACCCTAAGGGTATATGTGTATATAGAAATATGACTGATATACCAAATGTCACTAAAAAAATTAAAATAAAAAAAAACTAATCTTAAAAAAAGATGCGCTATTTAGAATCATGGTTTGTGAGATCTTGCAGTATATTTCTAATAAAGAAAACTGACTCAAAACGCAGAAACTAAAAAATTTTCTTATTAGGACAAAATACACCACTATATATTATGACTTGGATATGAAAAGACATCTTACTTCTACAGTTTCCGTCCGATTTCCCTGTTTTGATGATCGTTTAAATCAGTCAGTCACGTGAAAGATGCTCACCAATTTTCAAGTCCATCACATGAAAAATAAAAAAAATTTCAGTGTGCAAAATTTGAAAATTGTTCTAAGTCCAAAAATCACTAAAAAAAAATATAAAAAATTAATCAAATGTTTCGCACTTGTGCTTGTTTCAAACCATGGTTTGTGAGGAGATTTCGTATATATCCGAATAAGAAAATCGACGGAAAACGCTGAAACTGAAAAAAATTCTTCATAGCATCAGTTTTTTTACTATATATTATGACTTGCAGAGGGAAATGCATTTAAGTTGTATAGTTTCCATGCGATCTGGCTGTTGTCAATATCAGTTTAAGCAGCTGATGAAACTGCATCCGATGGACATACTTAAAACATTGTTAACCCTATATTTGATAGAAACCCTAAGGGTATATGTGTATATAGAAATATGACTGATATACCAAATGTCACTAAAAAAATTAAAATAAAAAAAACTAATCTTAAAAAAGATGCGCTATTTAGAATCATGGTTTTTGAGATCTTGCGGTATATTTATAATAAAGAAAACCGACTCAAAACGCAGAAACTAAAAAAAATTTCTTATTAGGACAAAATACACCACTATATATTATGACTTGGATATGAAAAGACATCTTACTTCTACAGTTTCCGTCCGATTTCCCTGTTTTGATGATCGTTTAAATCAGTCAGTCACGTGAAAGATGCTCACCAATTTTCAAGTCCATCACATGAAAAATAAAAAATTTCAGTGTGCAAAATTTGAAAATTGTTCTAAGTCCAAAAATCACTAAAAAAATTATAAAAAATTAACCAAATGTTTCGCACTTGTGCTTGTTTCACACCATGGTTTGTGAGGAGATTTCGTATATATCTGAATAAGAAAATCGACGGAAAACGCTGAAACTGAAAAAAATTCTTCATAGCATCAGTTTTGTTACTATATATTATGACTTGCAGAGGGAAATGCATTTAAGTTGTACAGTTTCCATGCGATCTGGCTGTTGTCAATATCAGTTTAAGCAGCTGATGAAACTGCATCCGATGGACATGCTTAAAACATTGTTAACCCTATATTTGATAGAAACCCTAAGGGTATATGTGTATATAGAAATATGACTGATATACCAAATGTCACTAAAAAAATTAAAATAAAAAAAACTAATCTTAAAAAAGATGCGCTATTTAGAATCGTGGTTTTTGAGATCTTGCGGTATATTTCTAATAAAGAAAACCGACTCAAAACGCAGAAACTAAAAAAATTTCTTATTAGGACAAAATACACCACTATATATTATGACTTGGATATGAAAAGACATCTTACTTCTACAGTTTCCGTCCGATTTCCCTGTTTTGATGATCGTTTAAATCAGTCAGTCACGTGAAAGATGCTCACCAATTTTCAAGTCCATCACATGAAAAATAAAAAAATTTCAGTGTGCAAAATTTGAAAATTGTTCTAAGTCCAAAAATCACTAAAAAAATTATAAAAAATTAACCAAATGTTTCGCACTTGTGCTTGTTTCACACCATGGTTTGTGAGGAGATTTCGTATATATCTGAATAAGAAAATCGACGGAAAACGCTGAAACGGGACATGGGAGGGGGGAAGCAAGGGATTGTCTGGGCCAACCCTACTTTTTTCAAGTCGGAGGAAGTGGAGGGGGAGGGGGGGGGGGAGACATCTACGTAGTTTGTTTCATTGTTATTAGGTCACTGATCATTACACGTTTGATCTCAGTAGTACAGACCCGATAATCCGGCCGAGCGTAAGTGGATCGTAAAAGCCACACTGTGACGTGAAACTTCGACACTAACCTATGTACAGTAAGGTTCGTGAACAGCACACTTGCCGAGTGTACTGCAGTTGTTAAAAGACTGTCCGGCAGATTTACAGATTTCCGGCGGGAAGACTAAGACATATAGAAGTTGTTCGGCACCAACTGTAACTGGCTGGAATTGAGAACAGCTGTTTGGATTTTTCTAACCACCTGACTCAAAAGCCTTGTCCATCAATAACATCAGGATGGGGAAGCAGTATGTAGACACCGAGCTCAAAATATCGCCGAGCACCACCCGCTTATTGTGGTAGTGAATTATGCCTTTGCAGCTGATCAGTGAAATGAAAGCTTTTTATCACCTACTGGAGGGAGTGGTGGGGGAGAGCTGTCTTTATTTGGTTAGTTTTAGCATGATCCCGAGCTAGGACCAAAATCCAGCAGTCTAATGTCAGTGCTGGGAGCCAGCGTACATGTACATGTTTGGCACAGTTTATTCTTCTGCGAGACGGCTTTGTTGTGTTACAGGAATATATTGAGAGCGGTTTTGCGCTGTCAATAGAACAGAACGAATCAAACATGAGCCCCCCCCACCCCCACGTTCTTCACCACAATGCAGAAAGACATACCCCTTCAGTTTTCCATTGTATGTGGCATTAAATAATACTGTTCACTTGATGATAACACTCGACAAACGCGTCGTACATGGAAAACATTTTTTCCGACTATTGCAATTTGTGTTCAAATTCTGTCTCACTGTTATGTTAAGCTTGTCAAGGGACAATTTATGCCAGTGTAACAGCATGTCCTGGTATTCAGCCTCCTGCAAGTCTTTCCATTCCCACTGACAAACACGTCTATTGATAAACTCGTTGATCCAGTTATCACAAAAATGCTTAGGTGTTTGTGAAAACAACTGTCTTTTTTTCCTGATCCGTCTATACACCTACGGTAAACATGAACCCGATAGTCATTTCTTGTTCAGAGATTGTTTGATGTACCCATGTGACTGTATAAAACAAGCAATTAAAAAAAAAAATTCATGAATCTGCTTGATATACTTTCCTTTTCAACAACCCTTACAGGCCAAAGAGGGTACAGTTTCGAATATGTCCATTAGTAATGAAATACTTCTAAGTGTGTTCGTAATCTCGAAAATGATATTCCATTAACACATAAGTGTTTACAGGCTTTTAATTCACTGATTTTGTCAAAAGACATTCACTTGTGATCTACTTCTGATTTCCGAACAGTGTCTATGGAGACAAACAGGTCGTTAAAAACCTGACTTCTGCATGCTGATGTCCGTCTATTAAGCTTGTTGTCATTTGACGAAAGGGGGTGTCAGATTTGACCGGAGGCTGTCCTTCAGCCAATTGCTGATGGAGAGGGCGAACCTACGAGAGCAAGCCGCCCAATCAGAACTGGATTTTGAGTCAGGGTGTAATTAGTGGATGTCACGTGACATCCTACGGCCGACCCTACGGTCTCTCCCCTTCCTCCCCTGCCCCTACTGGCCAGCCAAACGCCAGATTCATTCTCCATAAACAGTTTAACACCACTCGGCTGATCACACACCCCCAGACCCCACCCGGGTCTGCCCTGGGGGACTTGGGTGGGGTTAGGTATTTTTTAGTTCCCAGGGTCACCCTGGTCAGCCCCACAGGGTGGGTTTTTCTCTCTATTCTGGGGCATGTGTTTCTGTCTACCCTTTGTCCATTCACCTGTATTTTCCTTTTTAAAACTCTCCCTACTGTCTGCACTGCCTGTAGCTCTTGATATTGGATGTGTGTTGCTAAATGGTCTTAGCTTTATTTAGGCCCCATGTGTTAGGTTTATTTAATGTATTTGACCGGCTGGCGACATACATTCAATGTTCTGTTTATTTTTTTTCACAAGCAGTGCAGGCACGTCCTGAGAAAGCCTTGTTGCTGTCAGGACGTTAAGCAATGTACAATCAAAAACACACCCCCAGAGCGATCGAATGGGACGACTACCACCGAGCGCTGGTCGCCGCCCGGTGGATGGTGCACGCCGGGGCTCTCAAAGACCTTCACCCCCCAAAGACCACAAATACGGCCAGCCAAGCCACCACCACCACCACCTACAAGGACAACGAGTGCCAAGTAGCACCAGAGCTAAAGTCAACAGGGACAACAGCCGCCCCAGCGACAGCGACAAAGAAGATAGGAACTACGACCACCACCACCAAGAACAGAGGACACCACCAAGAACAGAGGATGCGGGAACACCGCCCCGCCCAAGCAAGACGTAGGCACCGACGCAACCCCCACCCCAACCACAGAAACGAAGAGCACCTCTACAGACCCAGCACCACAAGCGACCAACTCCAACCAACACCAACCAGCCAACAAACCAGCCGCAGCCCCCCGAAAACGGCACAGGCCACCCAAGCGCTTCCGACACCAGCGCCCGCCACTACTCCCCACGCCGCCACCGCACCTTCGCCTGCCACCGCAACACCGCCACCCACCCCGCCCATTCCAGCGACCGACCCCCCGGCCCAGGATCAACTGGCAATTCTGCCAGCGCTAGCCTCACCTATCTGGTTTGTCAGGATCAACTGGCCGCCACCGCCACCACCCAACCTCCCCAGACCCTACTACAGCCAGCCACGGTTCTACCGGCCACCACCACCACCGCCACCACTTCTACAAGAAATGCTAGAGTGGTTGGCACTTCAACACCTCCCAGCCTGGCGCTAAAAGCAACGGTTCACCGGCCACCACCCGCCTCCTCCACCACCAACCACCCGGCCCCGGCGTTAACATCAGCCGCTGCGCGACGGAGCGACAGACAGACAGCGAGATAACCCCCCCCCCCCATCCCCTGGCCCACCCCCCCCCTGGACGAAATCAGCGAGAGCTGCAAGTCCCTATCCCTTCCAAATCTTCACCTTCATACACCCCCTCACAGTCCCTCTCCTGCCCTGGCCTTCCCAGTCACCGGCCACCCAAATACCAGATCTCACTGTCCAAAAAGAGGCAGATGTAAATGCGGGAGAGATGGTTAATTTCGCTTTATGACCTAATACCCTAAACTAGCTTGTAGACTGAAACTCTGTTTCTACCGAAGGTGTTGTGGTTTCGCCGAAAGACTTGCTTCATGCGCGTTCAAGCATTTGCACCCGCCGAGAAACGCAGGACAGTCGGGGTGAGGTATTGGCCGTAATTAGCGCCGGAGTGCGAACTGTACCAGTGATTCGGCGGCAGTAGTGTGGGCAGATAACCTTCACTGGGAATAGCCCGAGGGGTGGGGAGGGGGGGGGGGGGCGAGAAGGGAGGGGGGGGGGGGAAGCAAGTGATTCTCTGGGCCAACCCTACTTTATCAAGTCGGAGGAAAAGGGGGGGGGGGCATCTACATTTTTTTAAATTGTTAAATATAGATCACTGAAAATAACGGGCTTTAGACCCGATAATTTGGCCGAGCGTAAGTGGATCGTACAAGCCACACTGTGACGTGAAACTTCGACACTAATTAACCTATGTACAGTAAGGTCCGTGAACAGTACACTTGCCGAGTTTACTGCAGTTGTTAAAAGACTGTCCGGCAGATTTACACATGAGCATTAAAAGCCGCATTCAGAGAGTGTGAAGCTAAAATGTTCTTGTAATGTCACGTGTGCGGGCATTTCTATTTCGCCACACAGATCATTCAGACAGTATCTCAATACCTTTTCATTCAGTCCGTTCAACTGCGGGTTCAACGATCACATTAAGTTACGGGTAGTGCCTAATTAACCTAGTGCTTCTTCAGATGCTGAGTTTAAGACGCATAATAATTCAGTATGATCTGTTTATTTTAACCCGATATATGTTTTCAGTCTGAACATAAAATTGAAAATAGAAAATATATTGAGTGACCAATCAGAGTCGACTCTTCCGTCAGTTTGGAAACTCTCCGTGAAATTACCGTGTCGATGAAGCCAAACATATTGCTTGGTCAAAGTAATTTGAAAAAAGTAATTTGTGTTTAAGTCATGCAAGATACAAATTTTAATGACAATCATGAAAAAAGTTCGAATCAACCGTAACAGGTGGTATTTCTTTTCAACCTTTCGTTGAACCGTGCAGACCGGAGGACAAGTTGAAGTTCGCAGAGACAAAAGCAGAAACAGTGGATATAGGCCAAGAAAAATAAATATCGCTGAGTCGTCTACATTCAGTTCGCGTTATGATTTTTACAATCGCTGTTTTATAGCGCCCACCGTCAAAATCGGTGATACCGACAAAACTGACAAATGGGCCTTGGAAAATTAAAAGGGTGAGGGGGGAGGCTGGTGGGGAGGGATGGGGCGGGGGGGGGGGGGGCAGGTACTGGAAAATATGCTTTCCTTCAAACCCCAGAAAATCAAGTAACATCTTGAATTCAATGTAATCCAATTCCGGTAATATAGTTTATTTAGTTTCGGCGTCACTCAGTGCCTCCGATCGGTATTTCTCAATTCTAACAAGCATCATCAACCGGCCACTACTCAGTAAGTTCAAACCCGGTTTAAATCCGAAAATGACAAGTTAATGCGAACACTGTATATTCCTAAGTGATCTGTATAATCACCCCCCGTATGCCGCACTTTCATCACTGTATTCAGCTTTTCCGGGCGCTACAAGAAAGTCAGGCAATATTTGCGCGGAGTGTGGCCGTAGAAGGGTTGAGGGCACTTTAATAAATCCTCAGTATAATAGAAAACAAAATACAGAGTTAAAATATCGCTGTGTCGTCTACATTCAGTTCGAGCTGTGGGATGTCTGTTGCTAGTCTGCATGAATCAACGTAAAAATGCTCCAATCGGAGAACACAAAAGCCCAAATGAAATGAACACTGCACAGTCGGAACCCCGAAATAAGTCCTTGGGGGACCTAGGTGCACATGGTGTGTGTCGCTGTCACGGGCATGTGTTATGATTATCAGTGGTCGTTGCGGGAAGGTGTTGGGAGATGCCGATCAATTATGCATGACCAAAGTTATGGAGTAGTTAATGTAATGTATCGATCAAAATGGAACGGCGCTAGCCATATTTGTTACTTGGGTTAATAAAATGAACCAGCAAATGACTGTGCAAGGGGGACATAAATATGAAATTATCGTATCGTAACCTGGAATTAGCGGAGAAGTAGAGAAGGCTTAGGTCTTGCGTTAGAAGAAGGACGCAGATGGTGAAAACGTTTCTGGCCAGTTTCTTAGCAGTGCACCGTACTACGGTATCGTTGTATGGTGTTGTGCATATTTTCATTTTCATATCGTCGGGGAAAAAACTTCACACGTGTCTGGCAACGAGCAGTGACGCTTTCGAATGACGTCACTATACTAAATCAGACGCGTGGCATCAAGTCGCAACACCTTCCGTGCAATCCTAGTTTTCTTAATAGCTACCCAAGACCTGTCAGATAAAATTTGCTCGATTTGTGTACAAATGATATGATGTATGCGCAAGCCGGCACCGGCATTTAAATTCGTAGAACCGACCGCCCCTCTGTGACAAAGATTTCACATAAATGCAGGTACATTAAGTAGTGCTAAACCCTAACGTGCAGAGAAGAACTCAACGGAGAAAGAAGCACGCTTAGAGAAGACAGTTGTGACAACACAATTTATTATTAACGGACATTATTCGCCCGTTGTCGAAAAGCAAATGAAATCTTAAAAAACACAGACATATATAAAGTATTTGACTAGCTCTACGTAACGCAACAGGAAACTTCGATTCATTTAAACAGAATTAATTAGAGTAAACGTTGCAATGAATTAATTTCTATGTATCCCAAGGAAATGCTAAAACCTAAACGTGTGTCATGTTGGACGTATTTTACGTCGCAGTTTGAGGAAAGGTGTGAGTTTTTTTCAAAGTAAAAATTGAAAAAATATGTCTTTGTTTCTGTGTAAAAGTTGTGTCTATCGAGGTCTTTGGGAGCAGAACAGGTTAACACAGAAGCCTTTGATGTTCACAGCTAGGAGTCTAATACATCACATGTATTATTGGGGACCCATTTGTCTGTATTATTGGGTCCCCTTTGTTTGGTCAGAGCCGTATGTAATTTACCAACGTCTATCCTTTCTTTACATCTTGGAGAATAAAAGCTAATGCTGGGAACGAGTGCATCCAACAGTAGATCTCATAGACAAAAACTCTGCTGAACGGCCCGTGTACACGCCGGTGCCGTGCACCAGCACACATCCTCTTGACACAAAGACTGCGGGGGCACTTCTGTTTTGAACGAATAATTGCTATTAGACTATGATGACACACAGACCAGTGTTTACCCCCCCCCCCCCCCCCACCTCCCCCTTTCCCTCACTGCCGACTGTGCTGTTCTTGCCCCTCAGTCAGTCCCAACCACCTCCAACTGACCCAGAGCTACAAAAGCGCTTGCATCAGCAGGAACTCATGAGAATCATAGCGTCAAACTGAATGGTAATTCGGTCTTTCTCTCGAAGTTGCGAGATGTCGGTAGCCTGAGTTAAACCACTGTGATCACGGTTTGAAGTCGCCGCCAATACACACGAGTCAGTTATATGTGCTAAAGTGCAAACTAGCAATGGGGCTCAGCCTATCGAGTTTTCTGGTTACTGCGTCATGAAAAGCAGACCATCTGCAAGAGGCATAGATTTTCATGCCTCTCTGTAGACTCAGTCCGGGGCTCATGAGAATCTTAGCGTCAACCTGAATGGTATCTCGGCCGCAAAATTTATGTTTTGCGATGTATCATAGCACCACTGTGAACACGGTCTCAGAGACTAAGTGTGTCCGGGTCCGGGCGATTACGTGCGGGTGAAAAGCAGTTCAGTGTCAATCAGCGCGCGTCTCAAGTCGCCAATACAGACACGTCAACTATTTGCAATCCAGCAATGGGCCTGTCGCGTTTTCTGGTCAGTCCGTCATGAAACACCGAACATCTGCAAGAGGCACATGCCTTCCCGTCTCTCTGTAGGCGCGGGGGCCCAAATCTGCGAATGTGTTTGCCTTGTTTGGCCGCCACTATAATTCCAATCATCAGTGTTACAGTCACAGGCTAATAATCACTCATTCACTACTCTCACGCGCAGAATCGCGGAACTCATGAATAAAACGCTACGCACAAAAAGTGATCACCCAATGAGGCCAAAATTAATTTTAAATTGAGTTGGCTTCAAACCCAGCGGTTTGGCCACTAAAGTTGAATACTGTTCAGGTTTCAGTGACCACTGTCAAGCCATGGACAGTTTAAACGTCTTGCAGCGCCGGGCTGTTCAGCACTCAGCGTGGAAGTTTACATGAATCAATATATCAGTGATTCTACGAGGAGCTCGATCAGGATATATTTTAGCAAGTTTACTAGGTCATTTTCAAGATTTCCTGAGGTCAGCGGCTGCACATTGTTGTCAGGAATAAAGGAAATGTAAAATATTAATAAGTCTAATGTTGGTGATCATATTTTTTTTAAAAGTTGTCTTGAAATTATCTGCGTTCAAACGTTATTGAAAAAACACGAGGTGAGCTTTGCTCAAACTGTCTATGAGCCTTCAATGACACTAATTTCTGAACGGCCGATAATAGTGTCCTCATTGAGAGATTTGGAAACTTGTGATGTTCTTCGTTATCCAAAACTGACTGATATTAGTTGGTCATTTATTGCGACGGCGCAGGACCTTACGGGAATGTATCAGAGCTGAAAGACTACGTAATCGCGGTGATGAGATGCTGCCGAGAACGAGTCAGACCTATTCAGTTATTATTTGTATATATAGGTACGTGTATTCCACCTCTTTAAAGAGTCTCAGATGACATGTACAAATTTACCACAAATGGACACCGGTGTTATTAGCGGTTGAAAAGGTCATGACAGTTTATGCCTGTGCAGATAGAAGGACCTTAATCGCTCAGTATGTGTTGCACGTCCTTTATACTCTTACACCTCTATCTGAGCACCTCAATTACACCACTAACATAGCCACACCTAAAGTACATCTCTATGTGAGTATCTCAATTACACCTCTATCATTAACTACATTGACTTAAAGTACAGTACCTCAATTACACCTCTAACATTAACTACATTTCCTTAAAGTACATATCTATGTGTGCACCTCAATTACACCTCTAGCACAGCCACACCTAAAGTACACCTCTAAGACGTCTGAGAAAATACAGTCGTTGCTGTAATTTTTTCACTAAAGAATCAACGTTTTTCTCCCATTTAGATCGTTTGAGATGTGGGTGCCGAGAAACTGAAACAATCAACAATTGTCTCTTGCAGTTGGACCATGTTCACCTTTTCTTGACAGTGAAGGGGTAAAACAGAAGTGTAACTGAGGTGCTCACTTAGAGGTGTACTTTAGGTATCAACGTACAAGCTGTACTCCATAGGCAAAACCAAAGCGGCAGTGTTTCTTTACGCCTAAATTTATCAACGTACAGGTTGTACTCCATAGGCAATCTGCCCGTTAGGGCCTTCCATTGTCACTTTGGTGTCAAGCCCTTTTAAGCCCTGAATTATCTTGTAAAATCGTGTCAATATAACATTAAGCAGAGGCATTACTATAAATAATCCAGACCAAAAAGGTGACTGCCAAGCGTGTAAAATGCAAAGAAGTACCCAACGGAGAAAGAAACACGCTTAGAAAAGACGGGTACAACACAATTTATGAATTTTTCGGGTAAATACCCTTTGTCAAAATAGACAAACAAACAAACAGAGAGATTAGCCGCTACTTATCTTCATTCGCAGAAGGAATTCCTTCTGCGAATGAAGATAAGTAGCGGCTAATCTCTCTGTTTGTTTGTTTGTCTATTTTGACAAAGGGTATTTACCCGAAATATTCATAAATTGTGTTGTACCCGTCTTTTATAAGCGTGTTTCTTTCTCCGTTGGGTACTTCTTTAATTAATATAAATAGTAATTGTTTGCTAGTTAATTTATTGATTATTTACCTCCCCCCCCCCTCTCCCGCTTTTTTTTTCCTCAACGGTGTTGTTTTTTTTTGTGTCCTCTCAACGGTGGTGGGTGGGTATTATGAATGTGTGCTTACATAATCTCCAAAAGAAAAGCATACATATGCTTACATATGCTTTCAAAGTATATATTTACCTGATCGGTCGATCCCTCATCCATTCGTTCGTTTATTGATTGATCTCATGATTCATTGATTCCTTTTTTGCAGTCATTCATTCATTTCATAAGTCGTACATTTATTTTAGAGCTGAGTATACTTACAAGCATAAATAATGCACATTTTAAAAAATCGCCCACTGAATTACAGGTGCAGATCCAAAGGGTGTCTCGACCGGGGTCTGGGGGTGGGGGGAGGGGAGGTTCTTGGTGATTTTCTTTTAGGGATTTTCTTTAAAGTTGTACTATCGTGTTGTAACCGTACCCTCTACGCGTGTTTTTGTTGTTGTTGTTGTTGTTGTTTGTTTGTTTGTTTTTTTGGAGGGGGGGGGGAGGGTTGGGGTGGGGGTGGGGGGGGGGGAGTGGGTTTTCTCAGACATACTTACAGTTTTCAGAGCATAAGATTTTTATTTGTTGAAACCTTTCTTCTTTTATCTAGGGGCACAGCTCCGATTTTGGTCCTTTTTTTAAAATGGTCCCTTCTATTTATAGAAGGGACTGTTTAGTACGGGTCGCAGTGGGGCGAATTTAATAGCATGTTCATGATGTCAAAGACGGGCATCCCTAAACCTCAAACTATTGAAGTAACAAGATAAAAATTACGTCATGTCTAGTTACGCTAAGCGCCTTATGTGCGTATGTATGTATATATGCGTGCGTGCGTGCATGTATGTATGTGTGTGTGTGTGTGTGTGTGTGTGTGTGTATGTGTGTGTGTGTGTGTGTGTGTGTGTGTGTGTGTGTGTGTGTGTGCGTATGTATGTAAACAAGAGAATCTCCGATATTTCTGTACACACAAGCTTAAAACATGGCGAAATACTTTCTTAAAGGGGTGGCTAAGGGAGCCTCCGAGCATTTTGTAATTGAATGTCTCATTAAAGACACAAACAACCGTTTACAGGGAGTCAGTTGACCCAGATTAGAGTCCGTACTTTTTGTCATATTTATATGAAATTTTGGATATTTTCGGCATCCTGTCTCGGAAGACAATGGAGTATGCGCTTTCTGGGTCAGTCACTGGAGTGACCTCTCCAGTGCGCAAGCCTGGGCGAAGTGTATGGAGATCCTGGGATGCCCAGTCGTCAAGATCCCCCTCTCGGCCTCGCTGATGTATCCAAAGGAATGCAAAGCAGTACGTTTGGCATCAGTTTGGCTGCAGGAGCTGCCAGAACAGTGCGTGAATACAGGCAGCTGTCTGCCTTCGGGGCTCCACTCCTGATTTGAAGGGTTTACTCCCCCACATTTGGCTGTTGGATCCAACCTGATCTCCTCCGTCCTCTAGCCGTTGGCTGTCAGAAACAGCTCATCCGCCTAGTGGTGCAATGTGAACACCACCCCCTCACGTGGTTTAGCCCACCAGCTGAGGTGGTTTGCCAGGGTGTGGCGCTTGGAGCCAGCACGTGAGAGATTAAGGAGATGGATGAGGACCAGTGATGCCCGTCCGTCCTATGTAGGACGCAGCTGCCGAACAGCAAAGGTACTACCTCTATCCAGAGCCCCCTACACCCTAGCTATATATATATATATATAGCTAGCTTAGAGAAGACATTGGATGAGTTCGTTAGCCAGCTTTGTAACCGTTCAACTTCTTTACTAAAAAAATAATTCTTTTTTAGAAAAAAATAAAATATTAAACAGTAAAAAAAAAATAATTGACTTTTAGAGAAAGTCAGTGTCGGTGACGTACAAAAGGCAACTCAGTCACGACGCAGACATTGACATAATACTCTAAATATGATGTAATTCTCTCCAGCGCGCGCCGAAGTCTTTCTCTCTCTCACACAGACATGCGCGCATCTCCGAGGCATAGATCCTCATGCGCCCGGAGAGCGCATGAGGATCTATGTCTCTTGGAGATGTTTGGAGCGCGCGCGCACATGCACGCACTAACACGCACACACACACATCGTCGCGCTTTCAGAAGAGCTTGCAGGTGACCCGATATAGCTAGTTTGGAGAAAGGCATTGGATGAGTTCGTTAGCCAGCTTTGTACTTTCAACTTATTCAGTAGAAATTAATTCTTTTTAGAAACAAATTAAAACAATGAAGAAAAAAAACAAAGAAGACTTTTGGAGAGAGCCAGACAGTGACATTGACGTAAAAGAAGCAATTCCGTCACCACGCAGACATTAACACAATACTCTAAATATGACACAAATCTCTCTCTCTCTCTCTCTCTCTCTCTCTCTCTCTCTCTCTCTCTCTCTCTCTCTCACACACACACACACACACAAACGTGCGCTCATCTCCAGGAGGCATAGATCGTCCTGCGCCCTTGGGGTACATGAGGATCTATGCCTCTTGGAGATGTCAGAGGTTTGGACCTCAGTGCCCGCCTATGACATAATGGACATGCTATTAAATTCGCCCTACCGCGACCCATCCTAAAAAGTCCTTTCTATAAATAGAAGGGACTTAAAAAAAACAACAAAGGAAATAAATTTAAAATAAAGAGTATAATAAATTTAATCCACACAGAGTATAATACATTTAATCCATTGCCCCAAAATATTTAAACATAAATTAAGGGTTGCTTCAAAAATACGAACTCAGAAAAGTTTCAATTAAATATTTGAGCTCAGAAACGGTCCAGTTATGTTCTCTTTGAATGTCAACTGATTATCATGGTCCGCTCATAGCGTAATGTCGTCCATTAAATAGCATCCGGGATGACTGAAACATTATGGGACGAAATGTGATTGGGACGAACTGTGTGGGCGAATGCGCGTAGGATGAAGATAGGCATAGATCAAGAGGCTCAAAGAACAAGCCCTTCGAAGCTTTCTAACGCTAAATAAACAACTTTTACGGCACCTACAACCTCAAATATATGAATATTATTACTTTAAGTACTCAATAATATGTGTTTATGTGGTAATTTTGGCTCAGGAGAGGTTATTCCGACTGGTTTCGGACAGCGCGATCGTGTACCAAGGGAAGTAATCGACGTGTCAACGGTTGTGGAAAACGGCTTACTAGTACACAGTCGTAAGACCAACGCCACCGGAGTCCCTGAAATTTCAGTGAAATCCGATACCCCCTGACCCCGGGGTGAGGTCGGAAACCTCATCAAGCCGATGTGAGCGCTCGTGTTTATGTTCATGTCACTCGCGAAAATGTTCCCCTGTCAGATTATTTCAACTACACTTGACATAGATCCCCATGAACATTCACAGGCTGTCATCTCACGAGAATCTGTGCGTTTTGCGGCCCTATTTACATTTACATTAGCTCCCCTAAATGAGTGAAATCTTGCGGTCGTATTCACATATCAAGGGCCCTCCATCTACAAGAGGCATAGCTTTTCATATGCAAAAGGTTGTTGATGATCATACAGCTTCTAGCAGAGATCGACCCTGTGTTCATCCTACGGTTAAGATGTGTGGACGTCAGTATATAATTCTGATGTGTATGCGGTGCACGTTTCATTTCTGCAGTTGCTGGAGATATAGATTTTAACAAATCAGCTGCAAATTTTCTTTGTGTTTTTTTTGGGTGATATTGTGTGTCGTATTCGGATATATCGCTTAACAAGTCTTAGATGGTCTCCAAATTTGCGGCCGTTGTCAACTTGAACTCAGCGAAGATGTCGGCATTATCCGACCAAAGGTAAGAGACATTTTTATTACTATTTTTCTTCCACATTTTGTTCACTTCAGCCGCGGCGGCAGGCTGCCGTGATATTTTTCACTGTGTAACTGTTGTTACAAATATAACAAAAACATGGTTGAAAACATGTACTTGTGCATTAATATCCTGAAAAATCATGATATCAGTTAGTTCAAGAAGACAGTCCACCCATCGGGATATGAAGACAGACAGTCCACCCATCGGGATATGGCTTTAGTGGACCGCTCCTCGTTAACCCCAAAATTTAACAGCACTCAGCACACACAACTACGCTTACATTTCAATGGAATGATTCAAGTGTGTCCATGTTATATGCCTCGATTGAAACGCCTGATCGATCTGACCTGCATATACCGTCCTTTCCGCAACTTATATCAACCTTAAAATTATAAGAAAGCACATAAAACACAATATTCCAAGCAATGACGATGATTAAACAATGCTGGCGCTTACTTATGCAGGACTGATGTTTTCTTTGTAGATGCTGCCTGCGAATCTAATTCCATCACTGAAACATCAGTCTCGGTGTCTTAGCAGAAGACGAACATTTCTGGATACAGCTTGATCATATTTATGAAACTCTGAAACAAAGGAAACTACCCTCTGACCCTGATGTGCCGAGAAAGGACAATGTGGTTATTTATTTCAAGAAACTGACAGGAGCCAGTCGTTCGTGCGAACGAGGAAAGCTACTTGTGAACTTGTGGTCAGTCATCAAATTTTGTTTTGAAAATTCCCAAAAGTCTACTTTCTGCAAACAAGTGGCTGCTGAAGTTACTGTGTTGAAACTGGTCATAAGAAAAGGGAGAGTTGTGTGACGGTGGTGCATCTGTTGACAAATCTGTTTTGAAACTCTATCAAGAAATATCCAAACAACCACTCCACCATGATGAAGTTGAAAGCCTTCTCTTAACTCGAGACATTGATAATTCGGAACTTCACAATCTGCATACAGAATACAAAGAGCATTTTTCTCGTTTTGAGTGGGAAAGAATAAAGGATTTTGAACTACATTTTCATCATAATTTTGAAGATCACACCCAGCTTAGTTACGAAGAACTGTGTAAAAGAACTTTTTGAAAACTGCGTATCAATTAATAAATCGCAGCCTGCGCTGCAGAAGTCTCTTCAAGAAGTTGTCCGACGTGACACACGCCGACAGGCAGCAGCTGCTTACTTAGACGGCGTCCTTCTCGTCGGTCGGTGCCAACATCTACCTAAAGTCATCAACGAGAGCATTGTGGAGGCGATTGGCGAAGGGAAGGAAGACTTTAACATTGTATGTGCCCCTTGTCACGTGAGTTTGTGCCGACACGAAAAAGGTGTGCATATATTCATTGAAGGAAAATTCGGAAAGCAAGAAACTCTAGACTTTTTAGCCAAGGCTATAGAAATTGAGGTTTCACAGCATCATTGTGAAATTTGCAGAGAAATAAGCTTTTTTAAAAGGGGTGCTTTTGTGAAATACTGTGAGGGGGGCAACGACTTCTTGCCGAAATTCTCAGGCATTACCCATCAGACAATGCTCGACACAATCGTCAAGAGGAATCTGTTCAACAGCTTGGTTTGTTTTGAGAAGGAACGTGAACTAGTCACGTCCGGTCAGTTGGACCTGGAAGCATACCTACGACTAATAAAATATTTGTACTGCCCCAAGAACAACGATCCCGACAAACTGACTTTGGAAGAAGTGCGACAGCTATCCATCAAGCCACCTGGGGAGGCTACTGTACGAAACCCACAACTCTGGATGCCGCCGGAGTCAGCTTTGCGGCACCTTGGACAGCTTGTAAATCTACAGATAGAATATCTGTTTACAGCAGGCGATCATGCTGCAAAGCTGCCTGATTTCATGAAATATCAGTGTTTCGTGAACTGAGACGGTAAAGGCAATGTCAAGTACAACTTCGGCCCTGAAAGTCATGCCAGCGACCTGGACACATTGCTAAACATTCCAACAGAAGAGCTGGCAGCTAGGATTGCGCAGTCACGAAAAAGGCAGAGGACACACACGAACACTCCTGCCAGACGAAAAAAAGGGCCACGACTAACATCCACACCTAGGTAATCATTCTTGCGTGCGTGCGTGTAGTATCTTTTGTATACAGTTTATCGTTATCTTTTACATTTATCCGTTTTGAGATGTGTTCATAACGACAGATTTTGGGTATTTAGATAAAAATTATTTTCATTTTTTTTCGTTCACATTTCAAAATATAAATAGTACAAAAATGATTTCTTTTCAATTTTTTTCAGAAAACAAAGACCTCTGGCACACAGTAGTGACGAAGACATGCAGCCGCCGGTATCGCCGGTATGACCCTCTCCAGCCTTGCCAGTCAAGGTACTAAATACATTAAAAACTTAGTTCTCCTTCACTTACAGAACCAATAAATTAATTGAATGAAACCAGTTACTGTTAGTACACAGCTTTCTGTTTGCCTGTTTGTCTGTAAAGTATGTCGGCTGTATTATTTCTGCCCAATCACACAAACACATGCCTCAAGATAGCAACAGAATGTAGGCCCATTGACATTTTCTTCCATTCGACTTTCACTGAATGTAATTATTATTTGTACCTTTTTTTCAGGGACGCCAGTTACGACCGCCGAGGCAGGATTTCCACAAAAAGGCACAGTAATTTCAATAAGTCATGCTCGTGACAACAAGCCTTCCAGACCCTTGCCAAGTTGACCAAACCAGTGCAGAGTTCATCCTCTAACCCTCATTCCAGAGAGAATGGTTCACACATGGGCGTTTGGGTCCTACTAATGGAATGATACGTGTTTTTTGTGTTTTGTTTTTTGTTTGTTTTAAAATATTATTACTCATAGTGTACAGGCGCATGTTCATGTGAAAGAAAAAAACAACAGCAACATTGTATCTACGTAACACGAGCGCATTTCAGTGGAATTAGAATTCGCCGGTTCGGCGTGGGAACTCACAATTCAGTCTAGCAGGATATTGCTGGATGGAGTGATTGGATGTAGCACACATTAACTGTAATATTACGATCTGAAATATACACACTTAAATGACAGTGCAGTGACGTGTGCTAAGCCTAATGGCGGGCTTAAGAACAACAAAGTGAAGTCCGCTGTAGACAAACACTGCCGAACACAACTCAATATGTGTGAACTAGTGTAAGTGTGTGTATTCGCCATGTACATTAACTATTAGCGTTAAACATTTCCATATTTTATTTTGTTTGTTTAATTCCGTTGTTTCCTGTTCAGTGTGTGTTTGGTTTTACTTTGAAAATGCGTATATTGATATGAGTGACCCCGAACGTGTGGCAAAAATGTCAGTCTGCGCCCTTTCTGCACTGGAACATGGACAGCGGTTATAGACAATCCGTTCAATCGTGCCGACTGTCGCAGCTTGAGTCAGAGACTGAAGTAAATATGACCCATGTTAGAACTGTGTCAGTTTACACAACTGACATTGATTCTAATGCATTGTTTTCAAATTCAGATTACACATTAGTATCTTATTCATTTAGCAGTTCACACACTGAATTGCCCAAGACATTGCCTCTACTACATACATGAAACCAAATTATAAATGTACTATTTCTGTGCTGTAATGCGAAGACGAACATGTTCGCGGTGGTATTCCTGTGCGTCTTAGCAATGGATCATTGACATCTGCTAGATATTTAGTTAGGTGGATAGTTGATCAACGAATTGTTCAGTCTGTTATAGTTGTTCTACTTCTAGTAACTCGTTTTGCTAAGTAACTGTTTATATTTTGTTTTTCTTCCTGCTAAAAACATTCATTCTGCCTTTTCTATCCATTGACACAAACATTGTTTTCATAAAGTTACACTGACTGAGTGACTATGTGGTGTTCAACTATCCAGTGGCCCATATTCCTTGAGAGTGGCGAGGAGAAGTTTAGGCGCGGGCCGGGAAGGAGGAGGGGTGGAGAGGTGGGGTGGCGTTTTAACGGGGAGGCCGTTCAGTTATATAGTTATATTTTCTAGCGTATTTCATGTTTCTGTTTTTTGTTTGTTTTTACTAATTTTTTCCGTTCACAACAGCGTATTTTCATGTCATGTTCTGTACATTTCATGCCAGAACAGCCGTTTGTTCTCTTCAATTTGGATATTAAAACACTATGAGATGATTGATATGGTGATTCGATCAAACGTCACGACCGAGTCACTACTTTGGCAATAACATGCAACATCTGAAGTTGTTAAATGGCCAGAGTACAATAACTGTTTTCCTCCTCATTATTTACGTGTGTGTGCAACTTTAATAAATTACAATATTAATTATATTCAGCTGTGAGATCTGTAATCGATCATGAGGGGGATGGAAGGTGCCAGTTTGTTCTTGTAAGGTTTATGTGATAGTTGTCAGTATTAGTATAGATGTCAGTATTAGTATAGTTTCTAAATTTGGCGTGCATGGGTGCCTGTGTGTATGTGTGTGTATGTCCGTCTTGTCAATTTTTTTTTCACTTTACTTGATATATATATATATATAGATATATATATATATATCAACTCTGGACGGGAGCATATATATATATATATATATATAATATATATATATATATATATATATATATATATATATATATATATATATATATATATATATATATATATATATATATATATATATATATATATATATATATATATATATATGCTCCCGTCCAGACTGAAATTACCCCTTCCTGGGATAAATTAAGTTTTTTTTTACTTGATTTTGAACTTCGTTGGCTATGTTATCCTTTTTAATTGTGATCGATATTGTAATTATATTGTATGGCTGAGCCGCTTGAAATTACTGAATCCAATCGCTTTACTAAATCAATAATAACACCCTCAACTTTAGGATGCAAACGAGGCCAATCTATGTAAAAACTCAAAAAGAGCACTTTGATTCGGCAGCAGCCTTTACAACATGTATGGGCTCATGAAGATCTATGCTTCTTGTGGATGCAAAGAAGTACCCAACGGAGAAAGAAACACGCTTATCAGTCGCTACTTATCTTAATTCGCAGAAGGAATGTGGCAGAGTTGCCACATTCCTTCTGTGCATGAAGATAAGTAGCGACCGATCTCTCTGTTTGTTTGTCTATTTTGACAAAGGGTATTTACCCGAAATATTAATAAATTGTGTTGTAACCGTCTTTTCTAAGCGTTTTTCTTTCTCCGTTGGGTACTTCTTTGCATTTTACACGCTTGGAGTCACTTTTGTGGTCTGGATTTCTTGTGGATGGAAAGCCCTGGATACGCAAATAAGTCCTCAGTGGCTTACTCATCCGAGGGATCTAATAAGGATGTAAAGTGAGTCTGCAAAATGCACAGATTCCCATGAGCCGATTCAATGTCTGGGGGTTCAAAGTGATCTATGTCAACTGCAGTTGTACTGGTCTGACTTAGCTATTAGACACTGTTACCAGCTAAAATGAAGAGAGGAGCGCCGGTAACGGCTTAACAAAACAAACACCAGGCAGCGCTGATGACAGATAGCGTGACCCTCACCCACCTGACTTACCACATCCCTCCCCCTCCCCTTGGCGATAGTCCTATGACTGTACAACTAAATCAACTTTAATATAAACCAAACTTCTAACACACGATTATTTTGAGTTTAGGTACGCAATAATAGTTATAGATATGGTTATTTTAGCTTAGGACAGGTTATTCCGGGTTATTCCGGGTTATTCCGGGTTTTAGTAGGACCCGTATTTGACTTAGAGTTTGACTCGACTCTACACTAAACAGTAAACAACAACAGCCGACAGTGCGAGACTAAACGCAAAATGTCTACCAAAACCTGATAATCATATAATAATAATAATAATAATAATAATAATAATAATAAATAATCAAACACAGGACTTCCCTTTAGTTTAAGTTTAGTTTGACTCGAAATCGAATCTACACTACAGACTTGAGACTACACCTGTAAAACAGAGACAGTGCGAGATTGAACCGCAAAATGTCTACCAAAACCTTATTGTCATATTGTAAATCTAGGCCTATGTCGTTAAACAACAAAATTATCTAGTTGTGACGTCTGCTGGTCGCCAAAAGCATTGTTTATTTATATATTAACAACATTATTCGCACAATTTACGCACAAAAAGTCAACACTTACCGCCATGTTTCGTTGATTTGTTGTTGGAAGAGTGACTTCCCTTGTGAAAGTGTATTCGAGTGTATCTTCACACAGCGAGGGTGTGTAAAATGGCAAGACACACGTAGTTGACCCAACCACACTTTTGGGTCTCAAGCTAAAATCCGTTTTTTTAAAGATAATTGAAGGTTTTTGCTATGATACTATGCTTAAAAAAAGTGGGTTCCACAAATTGGAACCGACTATTTTTTTAAACCCAGTGGTACGTGAGTGTAACATATGCGTGAACCCACTTGTAGGTGAAAACACACACACACACACAAACACACACACACACACACACACACACACACACACACACACACACATACATACATACATGCATACATACATACATACATACATACATACACACGCACATACAGCGATTCGAGCCAAATTTACGTTCAGCAGCGAGGTTAGTGTAACTAGACATGACGAAATTTGTATCTTGTTACGTCAGTTGCAAGCCCGCCTGTGACATATGGTCATGCTATTAAATTCGCCCCATCGCTAACGAGTCTAAAAAGGGACTTAAATAGTGTGATTCAATAAGACTCTCGCTGCTTCATGGGGGAAACAAGACAACACATGCGTCATCAACGTATTGTAGTATTAACCCTTTTAGTGCCGAGATAAGGTCAACACCACCCACCTGCAAGAGGTACAGATCCTCACGAGGCAATGCAGTTGCTGATGATGATCAATACCTCTTGCTGACGCCACCCGGAATCCATGTTCCTGGGGTACATGTAGCTAGGGTTTGTTGGTCTTGAAATAACAAAGATTGCAGAAACACAGTCGGCGTCAACTGGGGTACATGTAGCTAGGGTTTGTTGGTCTTGAAATAACAAAGATTGCAGAAACACAGTCGGCGTCAGCTGGGGTACATGTAGCTAGGGTTTGTTGGTCTTGAAATAACAAAGATTGCAGAAACACAGTCGGCGTCAACTGGGGTACATGTAGCTAGGGTTTGTTGGTCTTGAAATAACAAAGATTGCAGAAACACAGTCGGCGTCAACTGGGGTACATGTAGCTAGGGTTTGTTGGTCTTGAAATAACAAAGATTGCAGAAACACAGTCGGCGTCAACTGGGGTACATGTAGCTAGGGTTTGTTGATCTTGAAATAACAAAGATTGCAGAAACACAGTCGGAGTCAGCTGGGGTACATGTAGCTATGGTTTGTTGGTATTGAAATAACAAAGATTGCAGAAACACAGTCCGCGTCAACTAGCACTGGGACAGTGAGTGATGGTTTTTGTGTTAACTAACGAAGACTACAGAAACACAGTCCGCGTCAACTAGCACTGGGACAGTGAGTGATGGTTTTTGTGTTAACTAACGAAGACTACAGAAACACAGTCCGTGTCAACTAGCACTGGGACAGTGAGTGATGGTTTTTGTGTTAACTAACGAAGACTACAGAAACACAGTCCGCGTCAACTAGCACTGGGACAAATAGTCAGAGCCTTTTCAGGGTCAGTTTCGTTATTAACGACATTAAATGGTGTTTGATCAAGGTCTGCTAGAAAAGCAGACTGATTAAACTGTTTAAATGAGCGGTACGTTATAGTTGTGTGCCCGTTCTTACGATGCACTGGCAGTTTTGTTGACCAGGAACACACAGTAGGAAAGTGATCACTGATGCTGAGGTCAGGAACACTAACATTGAACACACTAAGGGGACAGTTGGTGTAAATGTGATCAATGAGTGTTGCGGTTGTTTTTGTGATCCTAGTAGGGGCCGAAACTAATTGTTCTAAGCCGGTTTGTGTGGTGATGCAATCCCACGCGGTATGGGGCTTCAACATATCTATGTTAAAGTCGCCTAGTAACAACGCATCACAGTTAGGTAGGCCAACTTTGTCTACTGCATGGAAGAAATCGTCGTACCATTCAAACTTGGCTGATGGGTTACGATAACAAAAGCCGATGAAGACGGGTATAGTTTTTGGATCCCTAAATTCCAACCACTCTGAAATGCACTCAACTTCCGGAGTTTCTATGTCCTCACGCCTTTTTACTAAATGTTGGACTGAGTTATGGATGTAAACGGCAAGCCCAGTCTGACCAAGTACACGAGGGTCACGTCGAGTGATGCTAAAGTTAGGTATGTGAACGGCTTCATCGCTTATGTCGGAGTTAAGTCGCGTCTCACTAAGACCAAACAGGTGGAATGGTTCAGACGAGTTTAGAAAAACATTCAAATCGGCCACCTTGTTAAAAAGATGGTAGATGTTCAAGTGACCAGTTTGAAGGCTTCCGTGTGTCTGAGCATTATGGGTCATGTTGAATTTTAACTCTCCCAAATGAAGTGCAACACAATACAAAAAATATATAAACAGAGGGAATAGGGAATAAAGTTTCAATGCAGTAAAGCGCGGCTGAAGTTATAGCACCTCGTATCAAAACGTCACAAATGGTGTCCAACACAGCGTTATCAAATGAAGATCGCTTTTGATTAATAGTGTATCCACGTATTAATGCTGCGCAAGCTGTCTAAATAAATGAACAAATGGTGTAGCCTGCGATGTGAAGTATCGTAGGCTGAACACTTGAAACCGTACTGTCACAATGAAAACTTAGCGGAGCTTTGGTAATCAAACCAGGCGAGAAAATCACAGAAGTTGAGGTACACAGTCAATCACTGCTTTGGAATAAATCACAAGCGAACGCAGAAGAACCGTATATAAAGAAGCACACGTAACACTGACGTAATAATGAACTGCCTCACACACCCACAGTGAAATCTGCGAAGCACAACGGTGAAGGATCACTGATCACACGACACTGAATTACCAACCGCGTATCCATTGGCACCATTCGCTGTGGGCACCTGGCATAACTGGTGGTACGGTGGCAGACTATTAACCGGATAAGCAGATACACTGGTTGGTGGGCGATGATTCGACCACACACCATGGCAACCATCCGGGTACTGTGGTTGTTGCCAGGGTGCTGCAGTTGAAGAGTTGGTATGTATTTGCAGCAGATGATGGTACTGAAGTTGCTGCCAGTCAGGAACCGGCATGAAGGGCATCTGTTGTAGATGTTGCTGCTCCTGTTGTAAATGTTGTTGCTGCGCCTGTTGTAGCTGCAGCTGCTCCTGCTGTTGAAGTTGTTCATGGTCCTGTGGTTGAGGCTCCTGGCATAGAGGTAGTTGTACTGGTGATGTGGGACCAGCAGAACCGGATACAATAGTGTCAGTAGTGGAAGTGCCACTCTGTACATTCAAGCTACCACCAGCTAAGGCCTCTGAGTAGAGTTTCGTCTTGGTGGTCGCCTGAGAGCTTCTGTGCTGGTGAGTAATTGCATCAGCCTGGTTGACAGCTGGACCACCGTACTTGATATTGCCGGCAAGCCTCCGGGTTCCCACGTGGGATGGATGAATGGGGTCAAGTCGGCCTTTGTTGTCCACACGGTACAGCGCCTTCCGGGGAAGACCGCTTGGGGCTAGGAACACGCCCGCATTGTCAACAAAGATAGCGCGCATCTTCTTTGCCACGTGGCACAGATTTGCGTTGGAGGGGGAAATACGTTGGTTAAGGCGAGAGTTTTTCCCCTGGGCAGCAGGCAAGATGGATGAGGCCTGGATGCTTGCTTTGGGGAACACGCCTTTGCAAGAAGTGACCAGTCTCTCCCACTGCTGACTGGTGATTTCATGCGTCTTGCAATCGTTCACCCCTACGTGGAAGGTGACCAGTTGGACGCGGGGTGACTGCGGCTGCTGCTTGAGCCAGTCAGTCAAGTGGGAGATTTGCAGGCCGGATATTGAGATGACCTGTACCTTTTCGCCCTGGTACATGGTCATCTTCTCTCCCTTGAAGTTTCGCACGACGGAGTCCCCGATGACGAGCGTGGTTGTGTCTACCTCTACGTTGTGATCAAAGACCCGCTCGCACGGAAGAAAGTCCTTGCGCTGCTGCTGGCTCCCGGCAATCCGATTACCGCCCCCTTGCCGCTGGCCAGGCTGAGACGGCCCGCTCCCCTCACGGTGGTTGTCTGCGATAGGGGAGGCAACGTTGACCGTAATTACCGCACTCCCTGGGGCTTGCTCTTTCTGGCTACTCGGAGGGTTGTTCTTAGGAACGGTAATCCTTACTGGGATCACATCACCAGCTGTAGTGGACACAGGCTTCATACTAGTGATTGCATCACTGTTTACGGGCATAGAGCCTTTAGGCGTTGTTGACACTAGTAGTTGGGGGGTTTGGCCAGAGGCAACAGGTAGCCCTTGTTCAGAGTTCAGTCTTTGCAGAGTGTCGTCGCCGAGACAGTGAAATTCTGCCATGTTTGTCATTTGATCATGTAAGTGGGACAGCTTGCCACACATACAAGACTCTAACATCCGGAGGTCATTTGCCATCTTCACCGCGGACTCACACACCTTACTGTCAATCTGCTTAATATTTAGCATAGTGACAGTTCTCGGCTGACACAACTCTTGATGGAGAGCCTCGACGGCGGCCTGGCTGTTGCAGAGTTGGGTCTGGAGCTTTAGGATGATAAGCGGCTTTTTGTCTCGGACACCGGACACCACCAGCTCGCTATAATCAGAATCCACCTGAGTGCACGAGACGGGTAACCCGGGCGAGGTCAAGTCCTCGGAGGTGACGTCACCCGTAGACGCCACTTGGGTAACAATATGGCTGACAGGACTTGGTGTGAAGGGGGCAGGTTCGGGTGTGGAGGGGGTAGTGGCAAGGGACTGACTGGCAGGAACATCAGAGTGATCAGAGAGGGTGGAGTGGAGATCATCCCGTAGATGTGGCCCGCTGGAGGAGGGGTGTGGGATGGAGGGCGGGGTAGGCGGACCGTCACAGGTCATGTCACTCACAGCGCTGACGGTGGTCACGGTCAGAGGCTCGGGGACAAGATTAGCGGAGCTGTTCCGAGGGTTACAGGACTGAACAATCGGCGACAGGGAGGTAGAGTCGTCAGCCTCCAATCCGATTAAGGGGAGGGATGAGTCCAAAATTGGCCGAGGAGGGGTGTCTGGGAATGATACTATCGGGGAGATGGTGGGATCGCATGACTGGTCACGCGGCATGTCAACAGGGACATTGTCAGCAGGGTCTGCGCAGCCGTCTTTCAGCTGCTGTACAAATGTACACAAAGAGTCATATTCGCTTAGGACCCACGTGTCCTTGTTGTGTCCCTGAATGAGACAGGTGCCGCCAGTCTTGCGACGCACGTGGAAGTAGAGGGTGATGGTGATTTTTGGTTTTGCTCTCCCCCTGATTTGTATGAATGTTTTTCCCAAGTCATCGGGAATGTCAGGATTGGAACAATCCAGGTAGGAGTCACCACACTCTACAGGTTCATTTCTGGCGTCTGTGTCCCTCCAGACTACAGTGTAACCGCCTCTTGCCTGGAGCAGGTTGACGTAGCGGTGGTAGAGGGCAGTTCGCCTGCGCTTAAGGGTGATGACGCCATTGGGGCCGTTGCTGTAGAAACGCGTTTGCTGGCCGCACGCAGTGTCCTTCATCACCGGGTTATCTCTCTTAAAGGGATTGGTGGGGGTGGCGAGGGTGGGGTCTTGCGTCACGACACTTAGAGAGAGGGATGAAGATGCCATCGCGACTCGGACTTGGTGGTATGCTGTAACCGGGCACGCAGCGCCAACTTTAGAGAGTTAGAAACAGGGGTAGGTGTGGAGGGTGGTGGGATCAGCAAACATTGTGACACCCCTCAGGAAGTGCCAGCGTGTCTGCAGGGCTGACAGGAGTGGAGTCTGGTGGGGTGGTGGAGACGATACAGCATCGTGTCACAGAGTCAGTAAGCCGAAAAGCAAACATTGGCTGCCGCTTAGATCTGAAGTTCAGCAATAGACTGCTCTAGTCACAGTCTAACTCCTCACAGTTACTGACAGTGGAAGGGATGAAATATATAATTGAACGAAAAATATAGACAATGGCAGGCGTAAGTTCTACTATATTCAATGAGTTCCAGAAAACAAAGTGGATGACGATGCGTTCAAAATTACGAGAAGAATATCGTAAAGTGATAGTTCGTTTGATCGGATTTACCTTGCACGACGGACAAAGACTGGCTTCAGTCTGGGCACAACTCGCATCACACGTACACAATATGATATCATCCGGGGAAAATAGTGTGCTTTGTCCTGCACACTTCTCACACTCACAACACAAGCATTAGGATATCCGTGTGATGATAGTTAGTATGCACGTCCACTGGAATAATGTTTAAAAAGTATAAGAAAGTCCACAGCTTACATAGAAAAACACATAGTACACAGTATATCAAGCAATCCAAAGCGTCACGGTTGGCTGCACGACGGAGCTAAGACTAAACGTCTTACCCCGCCGGCTGCTGGAGGGGAGAGAGACAGAGAGAGACGCACCTATAGCATGTTCAGAAACAAACGGAAACGTGTTTAAAAGGATCAAGAAAAAGGGGATGGGGTGTCCGGAGGTTTTCAGTCACAAATTCTATCGGACAGAGCTATCAGCCCCCCCCCCTTCCCCTCTCCTCATTACACTAGTCACATCAAGTCAATAAAGCTTTATTTATCCCACGAAGGGGCAATTCCAGTTTGGACGGGCGATTATAAATATATCAAGTGAAGTAAGACATGGATAAGACGGACATTGGCACACACATACACCCAGACACACAGGCACCCATGCACGCAGAATTAAGAACTACACTAATACTGACAGTTAGGCTAATATTCTCTTGGCTTGACTTCGCGAACGAAGATACTATAGTAAAAGTCTACGGGGGTTGCCCACGACGTCTGCAGGCATGCTCGTGACTGCGGAGGCCAATCCGGGACAGGCAGGTTCGACCGCAGTGGCTGCAGAGGGAGGTCTGGCCAGGGTTCTGAGTTGCGGCATCTCTGTTTTTCTCCTAAGCGTCTTGTCTATAAGGCCAGCTCTGCGAGAGTCCTCAAAGGAGACAGCTGCCTTGTAAATGGTGGAGCGCCAGGTGTCACGGTCCGCAGCGAGTGAAGACCACTGACGGTGGTCGATTTGGCAGGCACTAAGTGACTTCTTGAGACAGTCTTTGTATCTCTTCTTTGGTGCCCCTCTGGCGAGCTCGCCGAACAGGGTGATCTTGGGTAGGCGATGATCCTCCATCCTGGAGACGTGCCCCGCCCAGCGGAGCTGTGTCCGCAGCAGCAAAGTCTCGATGCTCACAGTTTCTGCCTGTTAAAGGACCTCGACGTTGGTGACATAGTCACTCCAGTGAATGCCCAGGATTGTACGCAGGCAGCGCTGGTGGAAGCGTTCGAGGAGTCGTAGTTGGCTGCAGTAGAGGGCCCAGGACTCGGAACCATACAGCAGGGTTGTGAAGACGACAGCTCTGTACACGCTGATCTTGGTGCCTGTTTTCAGCTGTTGATTGTGCCACACCCGCTTATATAGACGCCCGAAAGCACTGTTCGCTTTTGCCAGCCTGCTGTCCAGCTCCTTGTCCAGCTTGGCGTCTGATGTGATGATGCAGCCAAGGTAGGTAAACTGGTGCACTGACTTCAGTTCAGACTCGCCAATGGTGATGTGAGGAGGGCGATGCTCTATCTTGGGAGCCGGCTGATGGAGGACCTCTGTCTTTTTCAGACTGACCTCGAGTCCAAAGAGCTGGGCAGCGTCTGCGAAGCAGGATGTGATACGCTGCAGGGCTCTCTCTGTGTGTGCAACGAGGGCAGCGTCATCAGCAAAGAGCAGCTCACGAATCAGTTGGTCTAGGGTTTTGGTGTGGGCCTGCAGTCGTCTGAGGTTGAACAGACTGCCATCGAGACGATACCTGATGTACACTGCATCGTCATCGTCGAGGTCCACTGTGGCCTGCTTCAACATCATGCTAAAAACGATGGTGAAGAGGGTCGGTGCCAACACACAGCCCTGCTTCAGGCCGTTGAGAATGGGGAATGGTTCTGAGAGGTCATTGTTGAGTCTGACCTGGCCTTGCTGGTCCTCGTGCAGCTGGACGATCATGCTGAGGAACTTTGGGGGACAGCCAAGTCGCTCCAGGATCTGCCACATGCCTTGCCTGCTCACAGTGTCGAACGCTTTTGTTAGGTCGACAAACGTTACATACAACCCTTTGTTCTGCTCGCGGCACTTCTCCTGAAGCTGTCTCAGCACAAAGACCATGTCGGTGGTGCTCCTGTTGGCTCTGAAACCACACTGGCCCTCTGGGAGGTGGTCTTCTGCAATGGCAGGTACGAGCCGATTCAGGAGCAGCCTTGCAAGAATTTTGCCAGCAATGGACAGCAGGGTAATTCCACGATAGCTGGAGCAGGCGGACTTCTCTCCTTTGTTCTTGTACAGGGTGATGATGATTGCATCGCGGAGATCCTTTGGTAGTGTTCCTCCCTCCCAGCAGCAGAGAAAGAGGTCATGGAGCTTGTTGTGCAGTGCTGGGCCTCCATGTTTCCAGATCTCTGGTGGGATTCCGTCAATGCCTGCTGCTTTGCCACTCTTGAGCTGGTGGATGGCTGTGAGGGTCTCTTCAGCAGTGGGCGGTTCATCCAATTCAACCTTTACTGGGCGGTGAGGGATTTGGAGGATGACTGCTTCTTGAACAGTGCGCTCAGCACTGAAGAGGTCCTGAAAGTATTCCGACCAGCGGTTCAAGATGGAGTTATTATCTGTGAGGAGTGCCTGTCCATCAGCGCTTCGCAGGGGACTTTGTATCATGTGCCTAGGGCCATACACTGCTTTCAGTGCTTCGTAGAAACCCTTGTAGTCACCGTTGTCAGCGCAATGTTGGGTCCTCTGTGCGAGTCTGGTCCACCACTCATTCTGGAGATCTCTGAGCTTGCGCTGGAGACTGCTGCAGACGAGGCGGAAGGCAGACTTCTTCACATGGCAGGAAGGCTGGGCTAGGTGGGCCTGATGGGCGGCTCTTCTTTTTTTTTTTTGCTAGGAGTTCCTGGATCTCTACGTCGTTTTCGTCAAACCAGTCTTTGTTCCTCTTTGTAGCGAAACCCAAGACTTCTGCAGTGGATTTTACGATAGCCGTTTTCAGTTGTTCCCAGAGTGTTTCAGGGGAGGAGTCTGCTGGGTCAGCTGTGTCTGTGAGCTTGCGCTGTAAATCTGTCTGAAAGGCAGCTTTTACGTCTTCACGCTGAAGGCTGGCAACATCAAGCTTTTTCTTAGGGGGCCCCCCCTTTCTTGGGTTTTGGCTTGAAATGGAGCCTGAGTTTGCAGCGGACAAGGAGGTGGTCAGTGTGGCACTCTGCGCTGGGCATCACTTTGGTGAGGAGGACGTCACTGCGGTCCCTCTGACGCACTAGGACATAGTCGATAAGGTGCCAGTGTTTGGAGCGAGGATGCATCCAGGTGGTCTTTCGACTGTCCTTTTGCTGGAAAGTAGTGTTGGTGATGACAAGCTGCTGCTCTGCACAGAACTCCAACAGTAGGCGGCCATTGTCATTGCAGTTCCCGACGCCATGCTTGCCGAGAACTCCTTTCCAGGCTTCAGAGTCCTGGCCCACTCTGGCTTTGAAGTCGCCAAGGATGATGACTTTGTCGTCTGCAGTTGTGCTCTGTAGGAGGCTGCGCAGGTCAGTGTAGAACTTGTCCTTTTCTGCAGGCTCTGCCAGGAGGGTTGGGGAGTACACACTGAGAAGGGTGACGTGTTGCTGATGTCTCAGTGGGAGGCGCATGGACATTATGCGGTCTGAGTGACCGGTTGGTAGGTTTTCCAGCTTAGTCGCAATGGAGGTCTTGACCATGAAACCCACGCCTGAGAGCCGTCTTTCTGATGCAGACTTGCCTGACCAGTAGAGGGTATAGCCAGCGACAAGTTCTTGGAGACTGCCTTCGTCCGGGAGGCGTACATCGCCCGAGCACGGCGATGTCGATGTTTAACCTCCGCAATTCATGGACAATGAGGGCGGAGCGACGTTCGGGGCATCCGCTGTCTGCTGTGTCGAGGATGGTTTGGATGTTCCAGCATGCTACGTTGAGTCCGGTCGTGGTCGTCATTAGAGTGGGTCCGTTTTTTTTACTTGTTTTCTGACCGCAGGAGAAGATGCCCGTTGACCGCGGCTAGCCAGCTGGGGTGGTGAGGGGATGAGCTTTGTTTAGGCCACCTTTTCTAGGCCCCTCTCCGTGTGGAGCAAGCAGTGCTGTCCCTAGAGAAGGCTGCTTGGTCGTTCAGGGTGTGCCGAGTGACGTTGTCATCCCCAGGTCAACATCAGGCGACCAATATCCTGAACCGCCTGCATGCAGGTTTGAGACTGCGGCTTCCAGTGACATCTCTCACCTGCCGTTTCGCCCCTCGCCCGTCGCTACAGGACTTGGAATGGTCGGTGTCATGGTCCATGGCTACTACTGACAACTATACTAATACTGACAGCTATGCTAATACTGACAGCTATACTAATACTGACAGCTATACTAATACTGACAACCATACTAATACTGACAACCATACTAATACTGACAGCTATACTAATACTGACAACTATACTAATACTGACAACTATACTATACTAATACTGACAACTATACTAATACTGACAGCTATGCTAATACTGACAGCTATGCTAATACTGACAGGTATACCAATACTGACAGCTATACTAATACTGACAACTATCACATAAACATTACAAGAACAAAACTGGCACTTTCCATCCCCCTCATGCTCGAGTACAGATTTAACAGCTCAGTACATTTAATAGAAGTCTATGCCACTGTGTTCAAAAGAACAATAGCGGTGGGAATAACAGAAAACTTCCTTCTGTTTGTCTTACATCTGTGACATCTGTACCGGCGGGCTGAGGGCAACGGCTCAAATTTTGTATTTAAAATAATAATGGTCTTTGGGGCTAATAATGGACATTGCCTTCTTCACTGTCTGCTGGTCAAAAAAGACTGCCTAGTTGTCTGAGGCTCACCAATCATCTTAGAGCAGATTTTTACGGTCCGTTCAAGGCTGTTTTTGTTTTTGGCACTTAAAGAGCTGAACCAGCAGACAAAAGAAGAAGTCGAAACACTTTCCACAAATGAGTTATAAAAGAGCCTCAGAAATGTTTTGTGAACAGAAAAGAAATTTAGCCTCCTGAAGAAGTACAACCCTTTAATTAATTATTTTTTACCACTGCGTCTGTGTTTTCATCCCATCTCAAATTTTCATCGAAGACTGTACCAAGGTACATAAACTGGCTAACTATTTCAATTGTGAAATATATACTGCACTGTAAATCTAATTACGTTTGCTCCCAGTTACAAACTATGTTTGTGTGTGCTCGCGCGCGCGCGCGCGCGCGCGTGTGTGTGTGTGTGTGTGTGTGTGTGTGTGTGTGTGTGTGTGTGTGTGTGTGTGTTTAGGAGTGTGTGATCATCATGGGACTTTCTTTCCCTAAACTAGCAATGTTTTGTTTCATTTACATTTAACTATTTTGTATATTGTCTCGTAGTTTTGTAGCAACGGCAGCTTTGACAAATGGTTATGTCTATGACGATGTCAATGCCTCAACCGTTGATAAATAAATCTTCATTGAATCATTGAATCACACATCTTGGCCATGAATCACAATGTTCACCTGGACAGGACTCATTCGTCTAAAGTCAACAGGCAACTCCCTCGTCTTTAGAAACATTTAGTTTAAGATATGATCTATCACACCAGTCAACACACTCGTTTAGCACAGGACCATGACTCTGTTCGGAGCCAAACAACAAACTAGGTAGAGCAGTGTCATCTGAGAACATGACAAGGTGGCGGTTTTCATGCACACATCTGCAGCAATCAGTGTGCAAAATGTACAAAAGGGGAGATAATATACAAGCCTGAGGGGAACCCGTGCTTGTGTGCAAGCACCTCGAAAAATGGCCATTGGAGTACACAGTTTGTGACCTTTGAGTCAGGAATTCAGTGATCCAAAGGACAAGCCGGTTTTCATGGGAAAAATCTGAAATTAGTCTAGTGGCCAGGATAAGAGACTGGATTGTCTGAAAAGCAGATGAAAAATCTACAAGAGAAATTTAGCATGAGCATTGGTTGTTTTTTTTTTTTTCCAGGTGCTCGTACAGAGTATTTAGTACGAACAGCTTGGCGTCCTCCACAACCCTTCTAGCTCTGTAGGTAAACTGCAGTGGGTCAAGGGAGGCTCAACTACGGACAGAATAAAGGACTTGATGATTGTCTCTAGAGATTTCATAACCAGAGAGGTAAGCGCTATCGGCCGAAAGTCACAGAGTTGCTTTGGATTGTATTTCTTAGGGATGGGTACAACAGAGGAGAAGTTTCATAGACGGGCTAGAGTACAAGAATCCAGTGAGAGCTGAAAAAGGCGGTGGAATACGTCACTGAGCTGATCAGCACAAAACCGCAGGGTTCTTCTGCCACACATCCCATCGGGGCCAAGGCTTTTATTTATGTTGGTCTGCTTCAGACATCTCAACACGTCATCATGGTTAATAACAATTTGTTCACCAGGACTGAGTGATTGCTTTAGACTTGAGATATCGGAGAAGAAATCATGTGTTCACCAGGACTGAGTGATTGCTTTAGACCTGAGATGTCGGAGGAGAAATCATGTGTTCAGCAGGACTGAGTGCTTGCTTTAGACTTGAGATATCGGAGGAGAAATCAATGTGTTCACCAGGACTGAGTGATTGCTTTAGACTTGAGATATCGGAGATGAAATCATGTGTTCACCAGGACTGAGTGATTGCTTTAGACTTGAGATATTGGAGATGAAATCGTATGTTCACCAGGACTGAGTGATTGCTTTATACTTGAGATATCGGAGATGAAATCATGTGTTCACCAGGACTGAGTGATTGCTTTAGACTTGAGATATCGGAGATGAAATTGTGTCTCAAACCTGGTGAAGAACGTGTTTAACTCATTAACTATATTGTCATCATTCATGTCAGACAAGTGGATTCTAGAATCGCGAGCTTCGGATGACTCGTTTACTGCTGTGTAACGCACGTAGACTCACCCCCAGTCGCACGTACAGACTCTCGCACAACAGACGCATACACCGCCACTGACTCAGACGGGCGCATTCATGTGGTAAAACTCAACACACGAGCTCCCTTTCTAACGTAACATTTATACAAGATAAACAATGAAAGAAGAACGCTCACAAACTATCACAAATATATACACCACTCCTTTCCCACTATCACGTCTTAACACCACACTCTACATACACACAATATCACTGCCAGGCTAGGTATCAGTCTCTCACTATCCAACCTGTCTGGTGTTCTCGTCTGGTTACGCTCGGTCCTTTCACGTCTAGGCGTGCAAGTCCTTTCTCGTACGCTCCTCGAGTCGTCCTGTCTCTCGTATCGTGGATGTCCTCGTTACTCGCACTGTCTCTTCGCTGTGACCTAAGTGTCTTGGCACCGGCCGCTCACTCCCCGAGTGAACAGCTGGAGAGATAACCTCGCATTAGGTCCTGGTGACTGACGTCTCGGCGTCCGTCGCTCTCTCTCTGACAAGCACTCTAAACAACAAAAAGGACCCAAATCGTAACACTTGCTAAATACACACATATATTGGATGATATGAGAAACATTACGTAACCTGGTTGATACAAATAACCCACACGTTCATTCACACACACACACACACGTGCTTCATAACCCAAACTACTTTCGTAACACCCCCATAACTGTCACTACCTTGAAACAGACTATAACCTAACACTCTCGCTATACGTTATTCTATACACTGGAAAAGACTATGCTTAACAAAAAACGTACTACCTTCATAATGACTTAGACATACACACCTCACATTCCTTTAGTTATCCATCTCGGTAAATAACTGTATACGACAAACACCGGTTACCTCACCGAATTCCAAACCAACATAACTGAACCAAACCGGTCAACACTTTACAACCAACTTAAGAGATAGATAAGTAGACAGTTGAAACCCACCTAATCAATAATCTATACATTTATTTGATCCTCTCCGTATTTAGACAAACCCACTCGACCAATTACCACCAATACCTTAATCGCCTAGCCATTTTAGTTCCACTCCAGAAATCATTCAAGCAACGATTTTTTTATCAACTGCCAACCTGCGATTATTAAGCAGATCCCCCACCTAACCTAAATTATTAATGCTGTCATTGACTACTATCAGCCGTTTTCGGGAAATGACTACTTGCGCCATTGTGGGAATTCCCGTTAGACATAATTTCCACAACACCCAACCCAAAAGTAAGTTACGTCAATGTTGCCAATAACAACGCCGCGTGTCAACTCGTGACCCTAGTCTCGTGATCAAGTATTGCGTCGTTGAGACGTTCGTAGGGTGTGAAGACGAACATTCTCGATCTTTCCATTACTTTGTGTTGGAGTGCGGTTGTGTTCTCAGAGTAGCAGCATTTTTTATCAGCTACCCGTGATTATTAAGCCAGATCCCCCACCACACCTAAATAATTAATGCTGTCATTGACTTCTTTAAGCAAAGGTACTTCAGTTATTAATCACCATTGTCTCTATCAACACACCACCTTTCAATACAAAATAAAATGCAGTTAAACACACACACACACACACACACACACACACACACACACACTCAAACACACAGATAACATGTTTACATGAAAACACACACACCACCCAGACAGTTATTTGGGTTACAAACTTATCCTATTTCACTGACACACACACACACACAGTGCCCTTTGTACAATAGCTGAAGCACATAGTCGTTCTGCGCTACTGAACAAGTATAGGAACCCCATTAAATCTGACTTCCTTCCTCTGAGAACATGAAAAAGCATGTTTTATTTTACAAGAGGCTTTAATTTTCAGTAGCCCACGCCATCACAGATTCTTATGAGCAGTGTGAGATTCTCATTAGCCACCGATTTCATAGAGTTTTAGTCAACTGTAAAGATTGCTGAATCTATGCATAACACTTAAACACAGACATGGCAGAGTTGTACTGAGCACGCTTAAACACAGGTATGACAGAGAAGCGGACATTCACCAATGCCAAGGACATCTTATAATAGCATGTTAGGCTTACTACCTTTGAGGACGGAAACACCAGAGGTCTTTTGCAAGAGACTTAGATTCTCAGGAGCCTATGTCTTTATAGGCTTAAATTCTTAAGATTCTTTTTGATTCATATCATGGAGAGCCCTGATTTAATAAGATTTCAGCCAAACCATAAATACGTAAAATAATCTACCTTTGTTTGGGTCTGCTGAGTGGCTGAGAGGATACTTCCGCTGGTTAGGATAGAATAGTTAGCGCAAGCTATTCTGTCTGTGCTGGGTTCGTTTCACGCTCTCGGAGCCAGTTGACACTCTCCACCGCGGAGGCTTTCACAGGAAAAGGTGAACGTGCAACCCCCAGGGTTATAGCCCCCTCCATAGGGGGTGAATTAGCACGTGGATAACCCGGGTTACATCGATTCCTGTGGAAGCAGGTGACAGGCCACTAAGCAGCCCTTTTGTCAATGTTTTTTTTTTTTCTATTTTTTTTTTTCTTTGTTAATTTTTAATTATTCTTCTTTTTTTTCTTATTTTTTTTTTTTTAATTTTAATTTTTTTTCTTATTTTTTCCTATTTTTTATGTTAGGGAAAAAAGCAAAATAAGTACATCACTGGACAAAGGGAAATAATCTGGGAAAAAAAAAGGCTAGTTAAAAATATCAATGCTGTCACCCAGACCCCCTACCCCACCCAGCCACCCACCTCGCACACACAAGCACACACAAACATATTAGGTCAAATTATTTCATTCTGTGTCAATGCTTCAAAAGTGGGTTATTAGGGCACTAGAACAAATTTAAAATATGGAGCGTTCACCAAAATATGGAACAAACCTTGAATATAGGTTTTTTCTCCAAATATAGAGCACTAGGTCATTCCTAAATAAATAGGTCTCGCCAAGTGAGTAGAAAAATAATTTTGTTTTCTGTTTCTTCGTCTGACAAAGTGTGGAGAAAATTTTGTTGTTTCCACTCCAAGCACATCACATCAGCACATCGTGAGTGTTATTTAACAGGCGCAGACCAACCTGTGATGCATTTGAAATTGAAAGACAAAACCCATTTTATGTTTGCAGCGACAAGAACACATGAAAAACACACCCTGGCAATAGGCTTATCCATCAGGCCTATTCAAAAGGGGTGTTTTAAAATACCCCTTTCACGTCCACAGAGGTATGGACAGATTTTGCACTATAGACCTTTCTTTCCAGGGTGCTATGTGCACACACCCTTATTGTGTAATAAAAAAAATATTCTATTACACTACCGGGCAATCTGAGTGGGAAGTAAACTTAGAAAGTTACTGTTGATGTGACTTTCTAGAATAACATGATTTTACTTGCCAACTAACTTCAAAGATACCTACAACTTTAAAGTTAGTGTCATAAGTTCTTTTAAGTGACTTAAAACAAGTTCTTACAAGAACCTAAACATAAGAATTTGTAAGTTCTTGACCCTAGTCAATAAGACACTCAGACAGATTTCTCAAGTTACAAGGTCAACAAGAAAACTTTTTTTTCTCAATAGTAGTCTGGTGGTGGGGCAGATGGTGTTAGATGGGCAGACGTGAAAGGCATGACATCTCTTTGCGAAGTGTATGACAAAAATAATTGATTAACAAAACCTATCGTTACTTGCTTGTAAGTTCTCGAACTTTTTTCATAGTTTCTTCTACGCCTATCTTTTTTCCTTGTTCTAAAAAAGATTTCTTTAGCTCTTCAACATTTACAGCCTGACTACGCATCTTATTCTGTATTTCAGATTTTTGTTGTTTATAGTTAGCCAAATCATCCTGGACTCGCTTAAATTCTTCGTCATCAATTTCATTATTTTCCAAAGCCTTACTAATAATAAGTTTTATACTCGTCAGCTTAGCTGCTGCGAGCGTACTTAATGCTTCATGCTTCTGCAACTTCATATAAAATCTTTTGTTAATGGCTTCCATACCAAAGCATGCTAGACTTGTGACAAGACCAATACCTTCAACAGCAATTCCTATAACACTTCCCACCCCCGTTGCAAAAAGAGTTATACCTCCTACAGATAATCCGGCTGAAACCACCCCCATGGCCATTGATGTGTTGTGTACAGAATTGAAAACCGTATTGTAACGGCGTTTACACCTCGAGTATTTTGCTTGTTCTTCTTCCAAATACTTCAACGCTTCTGTAATATTCATTAAACGAAATGAATCTGCCTTTAATGTTTTATCACGCTCAATAGGCTCAGGTGGTATTTGTGGATACAAGTTCACCATTTTTTATTTACAAATATTTTTTTAATCAGCAATTACATTTTGCAACTCTTCAAAAGTATACAATTTACTAGCATAATAAAATGCAACAAGATCAATGTGTTCAAGGTTTATGTAAGTTAGACGAACAAAAGTTGTTTTGTCAACCACCACCTTGACAGCTGGAATACTGCTTGAAACATTAATAACATCATTATTTTTTGTAATGGCAATAAAGACCTTTGATGATTCTGTTACTGCTTCATTCCATGTAAGTTTAATTCCTTGTGCAATTTGAGCCTCTTTTGCAGTAGCAACAGATTTCATGATAATTTCAAATACTATTGTCGCTTCTCTAGCCACGACTAAGCTTGCTGGCATAAACACAACAGAAGTATCTGATCTACCCTTTCTAGTTGTAAGAAGATATCTCCGTTTCTCATAATTTTCAACTTTCAGTTTTTCTCTGCTATTGTTGTCTAGGGCAAAACTTGGAACAAGGCTTACAATAAGCGGCCCAGAATTAACAACCTTCCTAAACACTAAGGCGCCTTCATCATCAGTGTATACATAAGGACTAATAAATTCAATCTTTATGTCCCAGTCAATTGTGGGTGGTGGTGCCGGTACAGGTGAAACAACCCACTTATTTCCCACATGTATTAAGTTGTAAGGCGCATTATTTACAGGTGGAGTAGGTACAGTAACATCACGAAGCTGACCAAGTTTAGGAATCTGTTTTTCACCGTCTTTTATGTCAACAATTACTTTTCTCTTGTACATGCCATAGGAATCAAGTTCAAAACCATATATTTCTCCAATTTCCCCTTCCTTCTCAAAATCCTGTACGTCTGCCAAATCTTTCAACTCTGTTACTGGACATGCAACTGGTATGATTCTAGGCTTTGGACCAAGACCACTCATTTTTTTATAAACAAAAATAAAATTATTTAATTTCTAACACAACACTAAAATCATGCATCACAACTGGTTTACCATTCTGATTAGTTACAGATATACTCAGTGACTCAAAGAAACTAGAACCTAATTTCTTAAACTGTAAATTAGGAAATCTAACAACCACAATTTCACAATAGGGTGCAGTTCCAGTTGGTAAGCATCTCAACAAAGTTGATGGTTTTCCATTGTGTACATTTTCAGTCGTGTTTAGTTCTTTCAAATGAACATTTAGAAATGTGTGTACTGACAAATGAACAGGATATGTTCCAGTTATTTTAGTTACATCTGGTGTATAATACCATCCACTAGTACCATTATCTGTAAAACCCATTACCCAATTTACAGGCATTGTATTTCTGTCTATTAAACCAAGTAAATATGCAAGTTCAGTTGAAAATAAAGGTATAGTGCCTGTAGGAATTTCTAATTCAACAAACAAGTTAGCCTGATTTAAAGTTGCTTTAATTTTTAAATTATTTTGAAACCATGTAGCTAAAGTACAAAAGTCATAATACCCAGATGGTATAAAGTGTGTATTAGTGTCCAAGCCACTATTACCAGCATTAAGATAACTTATATAAAAACTTGTATTATCCGTTACATTAAACCACTTTACTGTATAAAACATTTCATGGATAGCTACAGCCTTGCTACCATCACGATTATCAATCCCATTAGTTAGCCACATTGGTTTGCTTGTGTCAATATTTGTTAAGGTTATAAACATTTTTATTATCACATAAAAAAAAAAGGATGGAATTTAAATCACCAACCATTACCACTACAAACGCATTTCAATTCAATGTGAATGCCAAATATAATGTTGCACCTACTTATGAACAGAAAATAATTCAGTTAAATCAGCTTGATATAGCTGTAAGCGAACAAGATTTATTTCAAGTCAAAGTACCCAACCCTTTTGATCATTACCTAAACCCTCCAATAACAGATGACTCAACTGCAAGAAAGTGGTCTTCAAATCCACTACAGATGTTTCAAAATCAACTTAACTTTGCCATACTGTGTTCAACTACAGGCTGTGGTGTTTCATTTACAGACCATTTGAATCACTCAAACAAACTGATTAAGTCTGTGTATCATTTCCATGTTTATTACCAGCTTAGAAGAATACTGTCAGAACTGCATACACCACTACCAACTGAATCCAGTTTTAATCAGTTTAACAATCCCATGGATTTGAAAGCATTTGAACGGATCTGTAATGAATTTAACATCAGTACAAAGTATGACTTTACACAAAAACTTGATGATCACAATGGTATGGGAACATTGTATTATGCTATGAGTCACAGACAATACCCACAAGATTACTACCCTGGTTACACTTCATTCTCATCAAAATCACAAGTCTGGTTAGGATCAATAGAGCAGAAGCAGACTAATGCGTGGACCACATTTATTTTAGATAAATCTGACGGGTTTACTCAAGCAGGAGTCGAACGCATCAATGAGTCTATCAGAACATATGTCTGGTGTTTACTAGGAGCACAATCACTAACAAAATCAAACATTTTGAATGGAAGTGGTAAATTTGAAGCACAAAAACAGTTTTTAGCAAATTTAGAAGATTCTATTAACTCAGTTGTTGATCTTCCATCTAGCATACAACGTTACCAAAACGTTCTCAGATATGCCAGATCAAAAGTTGACTTTGTAGTAGGCATTGGGTTATACATGTTGCCTTCTGATCTTCAACTACAAATTGGAGTAATAACAAATTATAATAATGAAATAGTTGTTGCAGGGAGTAATCAGAAATTAGGACTTAATCAATCTGTAAACTTGAGTCCAACAACCTCTCACATACAACCAGTAACACCACCAGTAACACAAATATCAACACCACCACCTGAACAGATAGTAAAACCAGTAATGTCAATAACAGCCCAAGCATCGGCACAGACACCTAAACCAGCACCAGTACAGTCAGTAACAGACCAAGAAAACACACATGAGTCAGAGAGAACTGCATTGGTAATAGGCCTTACTGGATTAGGAATATTACTTCTTTACCTGTTTCATTAAGTATCCTATAATTAACCCTCCTACTGTTACCAAAAATATCCATACATGCTCTGCCATAAACCCTACTACCTTTGCCGTAGTACTAATAAGCCAACTGACAACACTACCTATAATACCTGGTAAAGCATCTGCTGCTTTTACAGCTAATTTTTTAAGCAAGTCTGATATGTGAGACAACTGTTTTTTTACCCACGTCTGTAAATCTTTTGGGTCTGATGGAGTTGGAGGAGCTGGAGGTGCTGGACTACTACCACCACCTGTTACAGCTAACACTACAGTACTAATAATAAATCCAAGAGCAGTAATTAAACTTGCAATAGTGATACCCTGCTCTCTGAAAAGTGTTTTTAATCTCTCAGTCAAAGTTGTGTCCTCATTAAGTATTTTCTGAATAGTTTCTCTAATTCTGTTGACCTGTGTTTTCAGTTTTTCTTTTCCATTTTCAATCACTTCTAGTCGCGCTGATCTTTCTGTATACAAATCTTTTAATCTGTGTTGTATTCTTTCTTTTATTTCAATGTCATAATTCCCATTGTCTGCAGTAGCCAGTTTCTCTTTTTCTTTTTCAATATGATTATCAAGTTCACCCAGTTTAGCTACATTATTCAAAAGCTCACCTCTTATTGTCTGCAGTGTTTTATCCAACGCAGCTAACTCCCTCTTTGTCAAAGGAGAGTCACCAATTGTTTTTAATTCCTCATTTATTTGTCCTTCTGTAAATGATGTTTCTTGTATTACTGTGTTTGCTATTTCTGGTAGGCTTGTTACTGGTGCCACATCAATTTCTTGTCCTGTTGGCAACCTTGTTTGCGCATCATGAAGAGCACTAACAACTCGAGGTGGCAACCTTTTATCACCAACACCAAGTTGACGCAAGGCACCAACACCACCTTCTTTTTTGATTGTACCTAAAGCTCTAAACTTAGTAGGGTCTTTTTTGTTAGTCAATTGTATTTTTCCTTTGTCAATAGTTTTTAAATATAAATGTCCTTTTTCATATTCAAACTGATTAGGATCTATTTGATATGGACGCTCATTAACACTATCATAAAACGAGTTAACTTTACTTTGTAAAAGTTCTTGTTGTAAAAAAGAAGTATTACTCGACATATCTGTTACACTATTATCAGAGACATTTATGTCATCCATTTTAAAATCTTCATGATTAAATCCTCCCGCTGCCATTGTTTTATTAATTTATTATTTTTTTATTGTGCATAATAAAAATGACACAGTCTTACGGATCAAAGTTAGACCCATACAGAAAACTACGTGAGCCCCTGGGTGTTAAGGGCATTCGACAAACAATAGTCATCACAAACAATCCTAGTACCATAGACCAGAATCAAACACTTACAGTCAAGTTTCCAAACCTAGGTCCCAGTGACGTTATTGTTCCTGGCACTGCACGCCTAGCATTTAATATTGAACTATCATCAGAGGCAGATGTAAACAGAACACTGGTTGACAATCTTGGCAGAGCAATTGTTAGGACTATTAAAGTAAAACTTGAAGGACAGGAAGTGTTTAGTCTTGATGACTCAGATGTATTCTACTGTTACAAAGACCTTTGGCTCACAAGAGAAGAACGAGAGGATCGTATTTATCAAGGCATACAGCCAGATAATGTTGGTAAACTTCGAATCAATGCAGCAGATAAAGTAACTACTGGGGTACCAAAGGAAGTTATAATGGCTGAAACATATGGATCCAGATTCTACATTCCACTTGAGTTTGAAATCCTAACAGCTCATCTGCCTTATTATCAAGGAGCACTGAATGACCGTCTGAGTTTTGAACTAACCTTCAATGACTACTCCAAAGTAATTAAATCATCTGCCACAGATGCAACATACAAGATCTCTAACATTTCCTTGGAATATGAAATTGTCACACACACTGAACTAGCCAGACTCATTCAAAATCAGTATCAGTCAAGACTACCAATTTATTATGACAGGGTGATTAGACATAGTTTAATACCCAAAGACAAGAGTGACCCGATGTGGAACATAAACTTAAACACACCTGCTAGGTCACTGAAAGGTATTCTTATGTTGTTTGTTGAACCTGTGAGTCCATACAAACGGGATTCAGAAAAATTCTACAATCCTAAGATTACACATTTGTCTTGTACAATCGAAGGCCGCCCTAATCAAGTGTACGCTTCAGGAATGTTACCTTATCAACACTACGATGAGATCACAAAGTATTTTGCGGGTGGAAGGATTAGAGATAAACCTGCAAACATTGCGTGCAAAGATCTACATCTGTATGATGTTAGGATTGGTCAATACCTGACAAACAAGTATGCACTGTGGTTAGATCTTCGTAGTACAGATGACGACTACCTTCATGGGTCAGGACGAACTGTCGAGAACGGTAGTGACGGAATAACAATTCAGATACAAAAGAAGGTTGAAACTGCTGCAGCCATAAACATATATTTGTACCTGATATATGACGCACAACTCAATATTGCAGAAAGCAGACTAAGTGGACACATATATTAAAATTATATTGTGTATTAAAATGAACTTAATGACACTCGATCCACACTGTGGATTGTTTTGTGGTGCCACAGGGTGTGGTAAAACTGAATTTGTACTTAACCTCTTACAAACAAGATACATACACCACTTTGAAAACATTGTAATATTTTGTCCAACAATAAAACACAACAAAGCTTATCACAACCGTTTATTCATTTGGACTGACAGTAATATCTATTTAGTCGACCCTGAGAAAAAACTGAATGACTACCTGCTGTATTTTTTCAAACAATTTGAAGGACAGTCAACTTTATTTATTGTCGATGATTGCTCTGCAGAGAAAGACATTGTCAAAAAGAGAAATACTTTAGCAGAACTTGCCTTCAGTGGTAGACACGCAAACATCAGTGTTTGGATTCTCACTCAGAAATATAATGCTGTACTAAAAGATTTTCGAGAACAGTTAAAGTTTATCTGTTTGTTTTACTGTAAGGATCGTGACAGCTTTGAAGACTGTCTCAGAGAAAACGATGTCATTCCAAATAAGCAAGAACGGGATGATGTAAAAAATAAACTGAAATCAACTAAGCATCTAAAGCTCATTTTAAAGACAGATCAGCCCACAGGGTATGGGTTAGTAAATTAATTTATCTTTTTGGTTTGTCTATAAAAATGACGGACGGACAAGAGGATCAAAATTGGCCTATTGGTAAATTCATGAATATTACATCGAGTTTCAGGGATTTTATGCTTATTAGTGACTTAAAAACACAAGTTAGACGCCCTTTTTCAGAACTCCCATCACCGATGAAGATGTACATGACATATAGTTTTTATCTTGGATATTCTAATACTTTTCCACTTTATAATAATAGGACAGCAAATTTTTTAGTTTATGATGCTAAATCTGACTGGTTTAAGAATATGTGTTTAAACATATACTATCAAATAAAAAAAGAAAATAAAAATGTTAAATTTATTACTGTCAGTAAAACGATATTACACATGCAAAAGCTTGAACATGATACAACAGAAGACATACCAGGAAAGTGGCTTATTTGTTGGTAATTAATTTTGTCTATTATATAGGTTTTTGTCAATAAAGTGCCATTTTACACTATATAATTTTCTATTTATTTTTTTGTCGGACAAATAAAAAAGATGGACAACCATCAAAGATTAAGAAACGTGTTTCACACAATTGACTTACCTATATCTAATTATTTTAATGTATATGAATCGATACAAAGATCTTTTGCCGTAATACAAGAAAATCTTCTTTCTGGTAGTATAAAGATTCAGATTGTTGCGAAAATAGAATTTAGAAGGGAATCTGGACAAGTTATTATTTCATATATTTCAACGAGACAACACACAGTTAATTCGAGAAGAGAATTAGAAAGAGTGTTTAGAGAAAGATTGTTGCCTGACTTCCTTGAAGCAATTGATAGGGCAAAAATAAGTGGATCTGGTTGGCATGAAGGTTATGTACTTGAACTTCAACTAAAGCAGTCAAGATATCATCCTATTTTAGGCAAATCATGGATACCACTACCAACAGAGGTTGCAAACAAAAAGGCTGTCGTCAATATTCAAAACAATGATAATTTATGTTTTATGTGGTGTGTGCTTGCCAAACTGCATTTTATAAAAACAAAACCTGATCGTGTATCTAACTATACCAAATTTGTAAATGAACTAAACTTCAGTGGCATTGAGTTCCCTGTTAAGGTGGAGGACATAGACTTGTTTGAAAACCTAAATTCTGGTATATCTGTAAACGTGTATATATGGGATAATGACTCTGAGAACAAGTTACAACCAATTAGAGTGTCACCAATTGCCCCAACCTACGGACAGTCAGAAGATAAGCATGTTGACATGTTACTAATAAGCTCTGGTGATAACTTTCACTACACAATTATCAGAAGTATGTCAAGACTAATTCATCATACAACAAAACATGATGGTAAACAGGAATTTTGTAAAAAATGTTTACAAAGGTTTTCTTCTATTGCAGTAGCAAATAAACATGTTTTAAATTGTAGGTCTGTTGATGACGTACAAACAGTACTTAAGTATCCAGAGCCTGGTACTAAAGTACATTTTTGTAACTATAAAAATCAGCAAAAGCTACCGTTTGTAGTGTATGCTGATTTTGAATCACTGGTTGTTCCGTATGATGGCCCTGTTCCAGATTCATTACCAAAGACAATAAAGTTGAGTGATCAAGTAGTGTGTTCTTTCGGGTATATTTTTGTTATGTCAGATGGTCAGCATTCAGAACCTGTTATTTACAGGGGAAAAAATGCATCAGCTATGTTTTTGTCAGAAATGAGACAACTGTATAACAAGGTATTTGATTATTTGAAAAATTGTCAAAAGACTTTGGTTATGACAGAAGAAGACAAACATAATTTTGATACAGCTGAGATGTGTTGGATTTGTGAACAACCTTTAGGGGGTGATAAAGTTCGTGACCATGATCACATAACTGGGCGTTACAGAGGAGCTGCACATAATAATTGTAACTTGTTATTAAAAATAGATCCTAAGACATACAAGTTACCAATCTTTTTTCACAATCTGAAGGGATATGATTCACACATTATCATGCAGGCTGTAGACGAGTCGTACAAAAAAATTAGTTGTATTGCCCAGACAACTGAGAAATACTTGACTTTTAGGTTAGATAAATTAGCATTTTATGACTCCATGCAACATTTGTCTTTAGGTCTTGCTAGTCTGGCAGAAGGACTGACTGAGTATCCAATAACGAGTAAATATTTTGAACCAGACTTGATTAAGAAAGGTGTGTATCCGTATGAGTACATCAGTGAGTGGGTTGTGTTTGAGGAAACAAGACTGCCACCAAAAGAGAAATTTTATTCTACACTAACTGGAAAAGGCATTTCTGACTCTGAATACCAACACGCACTTAATGCATGGGAAAAACTAGGGTGCAAAACTATTGGTGACTACCATGACCAATACTTAAAGGCCGATGTTTGCTTGCTAGCAGACGTATTTGAAAGTTACCGTGAAAAGGGTCTATTACACTACAAGCTTGACCCTGCTTGTTACATAACTAGTCCTGGCATGACATGGGATGCATTTTTGAAATCCAGTAAGATATTTATAGACCTGTTGTCTGATCGTACGATGGGTGAAATGGTGGAACGTGGATTGAGGGGAGGAATTAGTCTAGCAGCAAACAATTATGCAAAGGCAAATAATAAATATCTTGACGACTTTGACCCCTCAATGTCAAGGTCATTCATTACGTACTTGGACGCTAATAACCTTTATGGCTGGGCAATGTGTGAATTATTGCCCTTGAAAAACTTTTGTCTGCATGATTTGTCACAGTATGATGTAACAGAGTCAGGGTTAACTAACAATATTATGAATCTTGACCGAAACGATGCGAAGGGTTGGATCTTTGAAGTAGACCTGGAGTACCCACACCATCTACATGATTATCATAATGATTATCCATTAGCAGTTGAGAAAATAAGTATGACGGGGAAAAAAGAAGACACCAAACTTGTACCAAATTTGAACGACAAATTCAATTACGTTTGCCACTACCGCTTGTTGCAGTTTTACATCAGACACGGGTTAGTACTAAAGAAAGTTCACAGAGGAATTCAATTTGATCAGAGTGCTTTCATGAAAGATTACATAATGAAGAACACAACCCTTCGTGCCAGAGACGGCAACACTGCATTTGACAAAGACTTCTTTAAGCTTATGAACAATGCCTGTTTTGGTAAGACAATGGAAAATCCTCATCACAGAAAAGATGTGAGACTGGTTACAACTGAATCAGGTGCAATTAAACTTACAGGCAAGCCACAGTACACAGGGTACAAAGAATTTCATTCATCATTGTATGCAGTGTCACTCAAAAAAAAGATTGTTAAACTGGACAAGCCAGTATTTATAGGTATGGCTATTCTTGAGTTGTCAAAATTATTAATGCTTGAATTTTATTATGATTACTTCAAACCAAAGTATCCTGAGTGTCGATTGTTATACACTGACACTGACTCTATGATCATAGACGTGCCTACTGAAGACTTTTATGAAGACATGAAAACAGAGTTACACATGTATGACACGTCTGACTACCCAAAAGACCATCCACTGTTCAACACACAAAACAAGAAAGTGCCTGGTAAGTTTAAAGATGAACTGAATGGTGTGCCTATAGTTGAGTATGTTGGACTGAGATCAAAAATGTATTCTATACTGCACCAGAAGGGAAGTCAGTCAAAAGCCAAAGGAATAAAAAAAACAGCAATAAAAAATAAAGACATACGTCATGAACATTACAAGAAAGTGTTAGATGGAGAACTGATGCCTGATTATCCAAACAAGACACTAAGATCAAACAAACATAATATTGAAATGATTCAAACATATAAAAAGTCTCTAGCAGTTGGAGACACAAAAAGAGTGTTTCACACTAAGGAAAAAGCTTATGCACCAGGTCATTACAGGCTCAAGTTATCTGAAGAAATAGCTGATAATCTGCTTGATAAACTAATTGATGAATTGAAATTGTTAAAAGTGGGTAACAGTATCTGTGGGAATAATCTGTAATTCTTCTCTGACAAATGCCCTCTTTGGTGCAGGCTCATACAGATAATATATTGTTGCATTAGCTGAAGGAACTATTTTTTTTATATTATGAACAGATGTAGACCAAATTGGATCAGTTGCCCTACGTCTAACGTCATTTTCAGCTTCACCTGGTTGATACAAATATCTTACCTGTTTTGTAAACAAGCTAGTGTCTGGAGGTGTTGTTGTTGTTTTTATTTTTGACGGTATTGTTTTCAATTTAATAGAATCAACAGGTTTAGGGTGACCCTCATTATTCATTGCTTTTATTACAGACGGTAATCTTTTAACCCACTCAGTGTTACGTGTGTCATGCATGAGTTCCTTAGAATACTGATAGCTAAAAAGTCTCTCCGATAATTGCTTGTTAAAGTTTTCTACAATAGCCTGTGATCTATGCAAGCCTGGTATGCCTCGCCGCACTAGCACTCCATGCTTTGCAAATAACTGATTAACAGCGCCTTTAAATTCACTCCCATCATCAACCTGCACAAGCCTAGGGTATTTTAAAGGACCTCGACTATATATTTTTGATAATGCAGTGGCCACTGTTACAGCTTTTTTGTCAGTTATGGGTTCTGCATCCTTATACCTTGAAGCTATGTCAACAACAGTTAATGCATACTTGTATCGTTTCTTTCTTATTGTGTCATGCGGAAGAAACAGGAGGTCCATTTGGTGTGTGTCATTAGGTGATGTGTTTTCAAAATGAGGCCTTGTTATTTTTCTTGGAGCAGGAAGATATATTTGCCAAATTGCCTGTTTTTTGAGCCACTGTTTTATTTGGTTGACATCTCCACCCACAGCAGCATGTAATTTTTCTACTGCAGTATTCCCTTTCCAGTAGCCAATTGGGGAGTAATATATTTTTGATAGTTTAGAGTCTGCCATTTTTTCTAGCAATATAAACTCCTGTAAAATATACTAATGTCATTCCTACTAGAACAAATATTATTTCTCCATTTCTTTGTTCTGAGCTTGGTTGGTAATAGTCGCTAAGTTTTGGTTGAGGAATAGATATGTCTTCACCAGTTACAAGATAGTATTCTTTGATCGCGTCATCAACATTTGAAAATGTATGCTGTGCATGACCCTCAAGTTTTAGTTTTTCATTAATAAAATCAAGTTTCTCAATTCTTTGCTTTTCATAATCTTGTTGAGCTTGAGCTAGTTTTTCAGATGCCTCATTGTGACGCTTCATTTCTTCTGCTGATTCTTCTTTACTCACTTTTGAAAAGAAATAGTTTGATCCACTAAAAGCTAATGCGTTAATAACTGCACCACCAATCATGACAGCTATAGTTGCCATATTTTTATTTACATAGAAATATTTTCTGGAATAATTCCTTGCTTGACTAGAAAATCCTTTGTTGCAATCGATGCTGTTATAACAACTACTAGTTTAGCACTGTCTTCAAAGTCTAATTTACTAAGGTCTGCTGATTTCATTTTGAGAAGACTTTTTCCCAGCATAGAATAAGCTACTGCTAGTCCACTTATTACAGCAGAGTGATAGACAAGGTTCATTAAGTTCTTTGTGTCGCTCATTTTCTTATGCTACAAAAATTAAAATAATAATAAATTTATTTACTGCATGTAAAATGGGTCCAAAGGTTTTGAAACTGCTGGTAATGTGGAGACTTCTTCTTTTGTTTTTGGAGTGTTTGATTTTTTGGACACTGTTCGAGTGTTTGGTTTGTATTTTTTATATAATTGGTAACCTACGTAACCAAATCCGACAACAAATCCAGCAACTATATATTTTGTAGTTTCAGGTTTAGTTGTTTGTCTCTCACTTTGTGGGGGGTGTGACGGTAGTGACACTGGTGCTGTTGATGGTGTGTCAGTCTTTTCTGTTAATGCTTGAAGCTGTAATTTCTTTTGTCTGTTATATTCAGCTAATCTTTTTCCAGCCTCTATTCTACCTGGGCTTTTAGTCTTAGTCACTGTTTGAACCTGTGTCAAGACATGGCTCTGTTGTGGAGTCGTCTCGTCCATTTTCTTCTAATTTAAAATTTATTTTAGAAAAATCAATATGACTACTAGTAACAAGTAAGGTTACAGCAGGCGTAAGGTAATTCCCAAACTTGTAAAACATAAGGCATGCTAATTTACCTATTGAACTTGAAACTATGGGGTTGCTTTCTAGATCATGTGAAAGGCTGTCACTATCAACAGGTAGGAAGTGACTTACAGCTTTTGTATATAGGCAGACAAGAGACCGGCTTAAATCACGTGTCATTAGTGAAGCAATGTGATTTTCATATTTAGAATGTAGTTTAATTAGCTCATCAGCAGTAAGGGATTCTATGTCTTCTGTCATGTATTGTTTACCGAGAAAAGCTTTTGATTTGCCTGACACAACTACAGAGATAAGCCTTTGTTTTTTAGAGTCTAAGTCTTTGTTCTCTACAGCACAGATATCGCTTAGAAGAAGTAATTCGTCTTGGTTCATTTTAAAACGTAATATAATAATTTTGTTTAAAGAAGTCAATGACAGCATTAATAATTTAGGTTAGGTGGGGGGTCTGGCTTATGATAATCGCGGGTTGGTAGCTGATCAAAAATCGTTGCTTTGAATGATTTCTGGAGTGGAACTAAAATGGCTAGGTGATTAAGGTATTGGGTGTATTGGGTGGCGATGGGTTTGTCTAAATGGCTAGTTGATTACAATAATTAGTTGATCGATGTGGCATTTATCGATTTGATTGGTTTTCAAATCTTATATTCTCATTCTAGAATTAATTATTCTGAGAATGAGAATATGAGAGCCCCAGCCTACCCCTCCCCCAAACGTAGCTTGAATGATTTCTGGAGTGGAACTAAAATGGCTAGGTAATAAAGGTATTGGTGGTAATTGGTCGAGTGGGTTTGTCTAAATACGGAGAGGATCAAATAAATGTATAGATTATTGATTAGGTGGGTTTCAACTGTCTACTTATCTATCTCTACTTACTCTTACCAACGCATACCGTCTTTAACTAAGCAACTATCAATAATACCTATATAGAAACATACATGAATTCTAGGTTTCAGAGTCTTGGAATACGGGCTAGGTATCTCACACACATCAGTCCAAGCTGACAGTATAGCCCCGTACTAATGTATTTAGCTCTCTGACAGACTGAGCTTTCGCCTAGAACTCACTAAAAACTCCCCGTGTTAAACGTTCCTTAGAAATTCCACGTGGGCCACGGGCCTCACGGATTATCGGCACAAAACAAACCGTTAACAACTGCTGTACCGTATTTACCCTACTGTGTGAACACTATGCATGAGCATAGAGTTTCATCACAATTCCCCCTTCCTCTGGAAAAAAAGAAACGACCGAGTTTCTTTTTAAGACTACTCGACGCAACATACTATCCTATCACAGAACCACAGAAAGAAAAAATAGAACAGCCCTAAACCTCAACGTACACCCTCGGATCGCACAGCGAACGCAAAAACAGAACTAACGCGCTAATACCTCCAGAAATGAAACGATCCAACGACTGCCCACACACAATCGCGAGACTCCAATCTCCGACCTACCTACATATTGGGTGCTGAGCGGCATTTCTGTCCGCAACAGAACTATGCCGTCTCAGACCAACCCGACTGTTGGGCCAAACCCGCTGACCGATCCCCTGACTCTGGACGGAAATAACACGGTCCTTCTGCTGACGAGCACGCTTGCTCTGAGCTTCCGTCGCGACTGACGCGACTGCACCACGAGGAACGTGAGCTCGCCGTTTCATCGCCCCCACCCTACTGATGACTGGCTGCACACCCTTCATGCTAAACAGGACTAAATACACTACTGGCTCGTCGATGACACAAGAAATCAGGTCAACTGTGAAAAACTCTGTGTCAACCTCTATTTTAGCCAAAGGAAAAATCTTCTACCCTCCCTCCGAACTAAACTACTTTCTGCGTCTCCCCTGTGAACTGATCTTCCCTAACTAGGCTACGTCTGACCCCAGCGGTCGTTGTACCTGAGTCACGGAGAACAGAAGCGAGCCATCCGTTAACAACCCCGTCCACCAGCGGTATGCAACCACCTCCGTCAGCTGAACACACTGCGCCCAGCTGTGGTTCCTCCCCGAATGGGACTGCAAAACTGGCCATATGAGTGGGCTGCTCCGCCCCCTTCACCATACCATGTCTCTTAGGACATTGATGAGCCAGATGGCCGTGCTCTTGATAACCCACATACTGCGCGCCTGAACTACTGTAAGGACAGTTCCGACTGAAATGCCCGTACCCACGACACGCAAAACACTGAGTGTCCGAATTCGCAATACGACCACGACCATACCCACGCCCAGATGTTTCTCCTCATGCGTACGGATCGCGACCGCCATTGCTGTTACCTCTATCCCCGCGTCGAAAACTTAAGTACCTCTACCGTTAACCAGTTGGGCCCCACGCAAGGTATTGACGCCTCGATATCCCCCAGACGTGTTAGCAGCGACCAACCCGACTGGCGGTGACTCGGTCCTACGCGCGAGGTTTTTCGTTGGATGAACCTGCCGAAAAGCCTCCGCGTTCTGCACTGTAATGAAGCTCTATGCTCGTGCATAGTGCTCACACAGTAGGATTAGTACGGTACGGTTTTTGTTAACGAGTAGGATTAGTACGGTATGGTTTTTGTTAACGGTTTGTTTGCCGAAAGTCCGTGTGGCTTTAGACGCACGTGAAATCTGTAGGACATGGTTAGTACGGGATTTGTAGTGAGTTCTGTTTAGTGAGTTCTAGGCGGAAGCTGTGACTGTCAGAGGTCTAGTTTGGTTAGTGCGGGGCTTGACTGTCATTCTGGACAGACGTTATGCGAGATACCTTAGCCCGCATTCCAAGACTCTGAAGCCTAGATTTCAGGTATGTTTCTATAAATGTAGTATTGATAGTCGTTTAGTTAAAGACAGTATGCGTGGTAAGATTAATGTGGTTGTATAGCGGTGTTCCGGTTTGGTTTAGTTATGTATGTTTAGAATTCGGTGAAGTAACCGGTGTTTTGTATACAGTTGTTTACCCAGATAGATGACTAAAGGAATATGAAGTGTGTATGTCTAAGCCGCTATGAAGATAGTACGTGGTTGGTTAAGCATAGTCTTTTCCAGGGTATAGAGTAATGTATAGCAAGAGTGTCGGTTAGGCTATAGTCTGTTTCAAGATAGTGACAGAGATATGGGGGTGATACGAAGATAGTTTATGAAGCACGTGTGTGTGTGTGTGAATGAACGTGTGAGTTATTTGTATCAGCCAGGTTACGTGACGTTTCTCATTGATCCAATATGTTGTGTGTTTAGCAAGTGTTACGTTGGGACTTTTGTTGTCTATTTAGAGTTCTTGTAACGAGAGTGGAAAGACGGACGCCGAGACGTCGAGTCGCAGGTGGGACCTACGTGAGGTCATCCCTCCAGCTCTTCTGGGTGATTCTGACTGGGACCAAGACACCCCAAGTCCAAGTGAGAACTGAGTACCGTACGAGAACGAGGACGTCCGTGCCCAAAGAGACAGGACGGCAATAAGCGTACGACGAAGGACTTTCACGCCTAGACGTGAGAAGGACCAACGTAACCAGGCAACAACATCAAACAGGTTGGAGGCAATGTGAGACTAAGACCTAGCCTGGCAAAGATACTGTGATTCGTGTGTGGTGTGATAGTATAATATTGTATATAGTTGATAGTCTTTAAAGCGTTTCTTTTCATTTATACTGTATAAAGGTTACTTTAGAAAGGGAGCCCGTGTGTTTGTTTTACCGCATGGATGCGCCCGTCTGAGTCAGTGGCGGTGTATGCGTCTGTTGCGTGAGAGTGTGAGAGTCTGTGCGTACGACTGTGGGCAAGTCTGCGTGCGTTACAGTGGTGACCCTGTTTTAGCGGTAGGTTAGAAGTATTTGCGGGCGATAGTGAGTAGCGATTTTAGAGTAGGATTTGTTGCTATATGCATGTTGTGTTATATTCCCCTCTCCGATTCTAGGGGGTAAGATCCGTTATTTCTGTAGTTTTCTGGGTCTTACGAGGAGCTAGTTCTTGTTTCTTCCTTTTGTATAGGTGGTGTTCTTTTTCCTTGCTCTTCTTTCTATCGTTCTTATTTTTCGTTCCATCTGGGCGTCAAGTAGGTCACTATTTTCTGTGTAGGTTTGTGATATTGAGTTGTCATTTTAAGTTTTGACATTGATTTGGTTGTGGTATTTGTATTTTTACGTTTTCAAGTGTGGGAAATTGTTGTAGTAAGTATGGAGGTAGACCCGGTAGAGGCTTACATTAAACAGGGGGAAAGGTTAGGACTTAGGGACGAGAAGCTTTTTGATTACGTAGAGAAATGTAGGGATAGAGAGGATAGAGCGAGAGAAAGAGAAGCTCAGAGAGAAGAAAGAGAAGTTCAGAGAGAGAGAGAAGAGAAAGAAAGAGTCCTAAAGGAGAAAGAGATAGAAGCTCAGAGAGAAAGGGAAGAGAGAGAAAGAGTAATTAAGAAAGAGGAACTAGAGGTTCAGAAAGCCTTAAAGGTGAAGGAGTTAGAAGTTCAGAGAGTGAGAGACGAGAAAGAGTTAGAGATTCGTAGACTTAGAGAGGAGAAAGAGTTGGAAATGCAGATACAGAGGGAGGAGAAAGAGCTAGAAATTCAGAGGGAAAGAGAAGAGAAAGACAGAATACTTAAGAAAGAGGAAATGGAGCTAAAGGAGAAAGAGTTAGAAGTTCAGAGAGAGAGAGAAGAGAAAGAAAGAGTCCTAAAGGAGAAAGAGTTAAAGTTCAGAGATAGAGAGAGAAGAGAAGGAAAGAGCTCTTAAGAAAGAAGAATTAGCGTTTCAGAGAGAGAAGGACGAGAGGTCTCTAGCGTTTCAGAGAGAGAAGGACGAGAGGGAACATGCTTTAAGAGAGAAGGAATTAGAGTACCAGAGAGAAGAAAAGGAGAGAGATAGGGAGGTGCAAATACAGTTAGCTCGAGATGCGGGATCTAGAGCAGATAGTGATTCAGTAGGCCGAGGCATACGGAATTTTCCTAAACTGCCAATGTTTAAAGAGTCCGTGGACTCTATTGACGCTTTTTTGTGTCGTTTTGAGTCTCATGCGCAGGCGTTGAGTTGGCCTCCTGACAACTGGCCCGTTTTGCTTTCGTCTTTGCTAGAGGGTCAGGCCTTGAGTCTTTACCATAGTTTGACCGTTTCGGGGACCATCGATTACGAGACTTTGAAGGAGTGTCTCTTGCAGAAGTTCCAGTGTAATGCGGAAGGTTTTAGGGAACGCTTGAGAGCTTGTCGGCCAGAGACAGGGGAATCGTTTATGTCGTTTGGCAAACGGTTGTCCCATTTGCTCGTACGTTGGGTCGAGCTGTCAAAGATCGACCACACGTACGAAGCATTGTTCGATCTCATGTTGGCTGAGCAGTTCTTTGGGAGCGTTTCCAAGGATCTAGCGGTATTCTTGAGAGAGCGTAACCTCAAGACTACGGACGACTTAGTGCAGCACGCGGAGGCTTTTCGGATGGCGCATCCTACGAAAAACCTCGCGCGTAGGACCGAGACACCGCCAGTCGGGTTGGTCGCTGCTAACACGTCTGGGGGTTACCGGGGGGTCAATACTTTACGTGGAGGCCAGCGGATTAACGGTAGAGGTACTTTGCGTTTTCGACGCGGTGATCGAGGTAACAGCAATGGCGGTAGCGATTCGTACGCACGTGGAGGGACTTCTTTGCGTGGGTATGGTCGAGGTCGTATGGCTAATTCGGACACTCGGTGTTTTGCGTGTCACGAGTACGGTCATTTCGCTCGTAGCTGTCCTAGCGGTCGTTCGGACGTTCAGCATTTCGCGTGTCAGGAGAACGGCCATCTGGCTCATCAATGTCCTAGCGATCCTGGTATGGTGGAGGGAGCGGTGCAGCCCACTCACGTAGCCAGTTTTGCGGTCCCAGTCGGGGAGGAACCACAGCTGGGCGCAGTGTGTTCAGATGACGAAGGTGGTTGCCTACCACTGGTAGACGGTGTAGTTAATGGATGTCTTGCTTCTGTTCTCCGTGACTCAGGTACGACGACCGCGGGGGTCAGGCGTAGCCTTGTTAGACCAGATCAATTCACAGGCGAGTCACAGAAAGTAGTTTCGTTTGGAGGAAAGATAGAGGTTTTTCCGTTAGCTAAGATAGAAGTTGACACGGAGTTTTTCACAGGTGTTCTGGTTTCGTGTGTCATCGACGAGCCAGTAGTTGATTTAGTTCTGGGTAACATGAAGGGTGTGCAGCCAGTCGTCGTTAAAGTTGGAGCGATGAAGCGAGCTCATGTTCCTAGCGGTGCAGTCGCATCAGTCGTAACGAGAGCTCAGAGCAAGCGTGCTCGTGGACAGAGGGAACGTGGTATTTCCGTCCAGAAACAGGGAATCGGTCAGCGGGTGTGGCCCAATAGTCGGGTTGGCTGGAGACGGCATACTTCTGTTGCGGACAGAAATGCGGCTCAGCACCCAATAATATGTAGGTAGATCGGAGATCGAAGTCTCGCGATTGTGTTTTTTTGTGTGTGGGCAGTCGTTGGATCTTTTTCATTTCTGGAGGTTTTAGCGCGTTAATTCGGTTTTCAAGTTCGCTGTGCGATCTGACGGTACGGTGTGCGTTAAGGCGTAAGGCTGTAATTTTCTTTCTTGTATTCTAGATAGTCAGAGTTAGTCCTTTCCTGTTTTCGGATAACATTACGTCGAGTAGTCTTAAAAAGAAACTCGGTCGTTTCTTTTTTCCCGAGGAAGGGGGAATTGTGATGAAGCTCTATGCTCGTGCATAGTGCTCACACAGTAGGATTAGTACGGTACGGTTTTTGTTAACGAGTAGGATTAGTACGGTATGGTTTTTGTTAACGGTTTGTTTGCCGAAAGTCCGTGTGGCTTTAGACGCACGTGAAATCTGTAGGACATGGTTAGTACGGGATTTGTAGTGAGTTCTGTTTAGTGAGTTCTAGGCGGAAGCTGTGACTGTCAGAGGTCTAGTTTGGTTAGTGCGGGGCTTGACTGTCATTCTGGACAGACGTTATGCGAGATACCTTAGCCCGCATTCCAAGACTCTGAAGCCTAAATTTCAGGTATGTTTCTATAAATGTAGTATTGATAGTCGTTTAGTTAAAGACAGTATGCGTGGTAAGATTAATGTGGTTGTATAGCGGTGTTCCGGTTTGGTTTAGTTATGTATGTTTAGAATTCGGTGAAGTAACCGGTGTTTTGTATACAGTTGTTTACCCAGATAGATGACTAAAGGAATATGAAGTGTGTATGTCTAAGCCGCTATGAAGATAGTACGTGGTTGGTTAAGCATAGTCTTTTCCAGGGTATAGAGTAATGTATAGCAAGAGTGTTAGGCTATAGTCTGTTTCAAGATAGTGACAGAGACATGGGGGTGATACGAAGATAGTTTATGAAGCACGTGTGTGTGTGTGTGAATGAACGTGTGAGTTATTTGTATCAGCCAGGTTACGTGACGTTTCTCATTGATCCAATATGTTGTGTGTTTAGCAAGTGTTACGTTGGGACTTTTGTTGTCTATTTAGAGTTCTTGTAACGAGAGTGGAAAGACGGACGCCGAGACGTCGAGTCGCAGGTGGGACCTACGTGAGGTCATCCCTCCAGCTCTTCTGAGTGATTCTGACTGGGACCAAGACACCCAAGTCCAAGTGAGAACTGAGTACCGTACGAGAACGAGGACGTCCGTGCCCAAAGAGACAGGACGGCAATAAGCGTACGACGAAGGACTTCCACGCCTAGACGTGAGAAGGACCAACGTAACCAGGCAACAACATCAAACAGGCTGGAGGCAATGTGAGACTAAGACCTAGCCTGGCAAAGATACTGTGATTCGTGTGTGGTGTAATAGTAGAATATTGTATATAGTTGATAGTCTTTAAAGCGTTTCTTTTCATTTATACTGTATAAAGGTTACTTTAGAAAGGGAGCCCGTGTGTTTGTTTTACCGCATGAATGCGCCCGTCTGAGTCAGTGGCGGTGTATGCGTCTGTTGCGTGAGAGTCTGTGCGTACGACTGTGGGCAAGTCTGCGTGCGTTACATGCACTAACTCATCTGTACTCTTGAGGTTATGCTCCCACAAGAATACCGCTAGATCCTTGGAAACGCTACCAAAGAACTGTTCCGCCAACACGAGATCGAATAATGCCTCGTACGTGTCTATCTGGAGCTGTTCTAGACCCTGCATCTCGAGCTAACTGTAGTTGCACCTCCCTATCTCTCTCTTCTTTCTCCCTCTGGTACTCTAGTTCTTTCTCTCTATAACGGTCCACGCGCCTCCGTCCGAAACCAAGAAACAAGGGGAAATCTGCTGTGCAGGCGAACGGGAACAAAGTGAGAGGGGCCGTAATCAGCTACCCCATAACGTCCTTCTCCCAGCGAGGAGAACTTTGATCATCACGTCCACGCCGGCACCACCACCATAGTCATTGGAGACTCCGTTTTGCAAAACGTCAAGGGCGAGAACATGACTATGTACCAAGGTGAGAGAGTGCAGGTCACTTCAGTGTCCGGCCTGCAAACTTCTCACCTAACTGATTGGTGCATGAAGCAGCCTCAATCACCCCACGTCCAATTTGTCACCTTCCACGTGGGGGTCAATGATTGCAAGCAGCGGGAGATCACCAGCCAGCAGTGGGAAACGCTGATCGCAGCGTGCAAAAGGGCGTTCCCCAAAGCGCGCATCCAGGCATCCTCCATCTTGCCAGCTGCTCAGGGAAGAAACTCTGTACTAAATCAGCGCATCTTCCCCTCTAATGCCAACATGGGCCACGTGGCCAAGAAGCTTGGCGCTACCTTTGTTGACAACACGGGTGTTTTCAGAGCCCCAAGCGGTCTTCCCTGCAAGGCGCTGTACCGCGTGGATCACAAAGGCCGCCTTGACCCCATCCACCCGTCCCACGTGGGGACTCGCAGGCTGGTCAGTAATTTTAAGTACGGCGGGGAAGATGGCCACCGGAAAACCACTCAACGGGTCGACAGATCTAGTGATGAGACTACTGCTAATCACCTCTAATCGGAGAGATCCAGTGATGAGACTACTGCTAATTACCTCTACTCGGACAGATCCAGTGATGAGACTACTGCTAATCACCTCTACTCGGACGTTGCTGCGGGGCGTGCGCCTTTAGCTGCGCATCAAATAGAGGGAAATCACCGTCAATATCAGCAGCAGGGTGAACTGCAGCAAAATCAAACAGAACCGCAGCAGCAACTACAGCAACAAGAACCACAACACCAGCAGGAAGAGACAATGTCAGAGCCTCAGAAACTACAGGATACGCCAGTTGCTCTTGTTGACTGGCAACATCACCACCAACAACAGCAACTGATGTATCCGCCTACAGCTCAGTGGCAACAGAAAATTAATTCCCCTGATAGTGTTCAGTGGTACTACCCTTCACCGTACGGACTCCAGCACCCGGGCAGTGGCATGTGTGCTCCATACTTTCCGGCCCTCCCTATGCCGGCTATTAATGGCGGACACTGGTCTCAGAGTATCAATCAAACACATGCTTACTGAGTCCTTTTAGGTGTGATCAAATATTTTAGCCACGGCTAAGCGGATTGGTTCTTTTCATGCAGCATTTGTATCTGACAACGAAAAAAAGTGTTTTCAATATTTCGGTATTCATAATACCTCATTTGTGAGGTATGACCTAAATTTTGTGTGCGTTCTCTTCTTAAGATTGACATTTTATTTTCTATTGTGCTCTTACCGTGTAGGTATCGGTCTGCAGGAAGCGGTGTGCACATATAGTACGACTCTACTGTGCACCATTGACACTTATAGAGTGTACTTCCTCTATTTCCTTTTTTTAATTATTTTTTTTATTTGTTTAACGTAAAAAAAATCATATTAGCTTCTAGTGCGCTGCAGTTTAGGGTTGCTTTCGATAATGAAAATGAAGCACCCCGCAAAGAAGCAGTGCAACCTTAAAATCGGTCATCTGAATATCTACCACCTCCTCAATAAGGTGTCCGATTTAAACGTTTACGTAAACGCACCTGAACCGTTCCACTTGTTTGGTTTAAATGAAACACGTTTAAATCCTGATATGAGTAACGATGCCATCAGTATTCCCAACTTTAGTACTGTTCGGCGAGACCCCTGTATGCCTGGTCGGACTGGTATTGCCGTTTACATACATAACTCTATCCAAACACTCGTTCGTCGACGTGAAGACTTAGAAACCCCTGACGTAGAGTGTATCTGGCTTGAGCTCAACAGGCCCTAAAACCAGACCAGTCTTTATAGTTTTTTTTCTATTGTAACTCGTCTGCCTCGTATGAATGGTATGACGACTTCCTGCAATCCATTGAACATGAACGATGTCTTATTGCTAGGCGACTTCAATATTGATATGCTTAAATCTCACGCAGCGTGGGATTGTGTTACGACACAGCTTGGTCTAAAACAACTAGTTTCTTCCCCTACTAGAATTACCCCCACATCAGCAACACTCATAGATCACACTTACTCTAACCGTCCCCAAAACGTATGTAACCTTAGTGTTGCTGACCTCAGTATCAGTGACCAATATCCCACTGTATGTTTATGGTCATCAAAACTACCAGCGCAGCCTAAGCTTGGACACACCACCATCTCTTATCGCTCCTTTAAACACTTCTGTGAGTCGGCTTTTTAGCTGATCTTAACCAAACACAATTTAACATTGTTCACAATGAAGACAATCCTGACACTGCTTTGGATCTCTGGTATAATCTTTTCAACAGTGTGCTTAATAAGCATGCCCCTTTACGAAAAAAAAAAAAGAGTAAAAAATCATACTTTACCGACTTGGTTAACACAAGATATTATCCAAGCGATGGAACTTCGTAATAACTTATGAAAACAAAAACAGTTTTGTGAGTACAAGCGCCAACGACACCGTGTCAAATCAATGGTGCGAAGGCCCCAAAAGTCTCTTTTCGAACGAATGGTAAATGAGAACAGAGAAACATCTTCTCTCTGGCGAGCGCTTAATCTTATCACAAGAGGCAACAGTAGAAGTTCATCAGCTATCCCCTCTCAGCTCAACGCAGACACTTTTAACGAACACTTTCTGTCCGCCCAGTCAGTAAACTCCTCATCCAAAACGTCAAGTACATATTCGTGTCCTGAGGCTCTACTTAACTTTTGTTCGCAAAGGACAGTGGGTAACTCATCCTTTTGTATTCCCCCTTTAGCAGTGCACGAGATAGGCAAGCTCATAAATTCACTAAAAAACAAGAAATCGTCCGGACCTGATGACCCCACCCGGGTCTGCCCTGGGGGACTTGGGTGGGGTTAGGTATTTTTTAGTTCCCAGGGTCACCCTGGTCAGCCCCACAGGGTGGGTTTTTCTCTCTATTCTGGGGCATGTGTTTCTGTCTACCCTTTGTCCATTCACCTGTATTTGCCTTTTTAAAACTCTCCCTACTGTCTGCACTGCCTGTAGCTCTTGATATTGGATGTGTGTTGCTAGATGGTCTTAGCTTTATTTAGGCCCCATGTGTTAGGTTTATTTAACGTATTTGACCGGTTGGCGACATACATTCAATGTTCTGTTTAGTTGTTGTTTTTTTTACAAGCAGTGCAGGCACGTCCTGAGAAAGCCTTGTTGCTGTCGGGACGTTAAGCAATGTACAATCAATCCGGACCTGATGAGATTAGCCCCAAAATACTTAAACTTTCCCTTCCTTACACAATTGAATCACTAACCTACATTTATAATTTGTGTATTCAACACAACACGTTTCCTACTGAGCTTAAACATGCTAAAGTAATACCCCTGCCCAAATCTAAAGATCTTACGGACGTGAATAACTACAGACCTATATCCCTTTTGTCTTCCTTGTCAAAACCACTTGAAAGACATGTTCACAAACATCTCTACCAGTACTTTGATACCTGTAATCTTCCACATACCCATCAGTCAGGTTTTAGACCAAAACATTCGTGCCATACGGCATTAACAAGACTTGTTCACACCTGGTTAACTTCTATGAATCAATCTCAAATGATTGGGACAGTCTATCTCGATTTAAAAAAAAAAAGCCTTTGATCTCGTAGACCATAGCATCCTTTTGTCTAAACTTCAAGCAATGCAGATGCCGTATCTATTTTTTAATTCCTACCTGAGCGGTAGAAGGCAAAGAGTGTTCTTAAATGGTAACTACTCGTCCCACGGTATTGTCACGAGCGGCGTGCCTCAAGGCTCTGTCCTCGGGCCATTGCTGTTCTGTGTTTTCATAAATGATCTACCACTGCACCTGAGTAGTAACCAAACCTCGTGTGATTTGTTTGCGGATGACGCAACTCTTCATACGCCTGATCACAGTGTTAATGCGATTAATACACGTCTGCAAAAAAGCATGCAGCAGGTTTCTCAATTTTGCGATTCTAATTCAATGGTTCTTAATCCATCTAAAACAGAATGCATGGTGATAGCCACACGTCAAAGATATCAGCTGCGCCCACTTTCTCTTAATCTAACAGTAAACGGCAAAACAGTCCAACAGGTATCTCAACACCGTCTCCTTGGGGTCAGGGTAGATGATCAACTTAAGTGGAAAACTCACATCAGCAGCGTATGTAAACGTGTCTCAAAAAACCTTTATATGCCATCAAAGTTGAAATTCATCACCGATGTAGAGACATAGATTACGCATCAACAGTGTGGGATGGTTCAGGTGAAGTGCATTTAAAGAGGCTGAATACAGGAGGGCTGCTAAACTTATCCTACCGGATCCTCAAATAGCAACGGAAAAGAATTTTGAAGTTCTTGGTATGCTTCCCCTGAAGCAGCACCTTATATGTAACAAAGCCATCTTTATGTATAAGCTGTGTAAACAAAAAGGGCCCCGTTATCTTGACCCATTTTTTTTCAGTAATTTCCTCACGACATCCCAGACTGGGGCGGCACTATCAGGTTCCGCGGCCTCGCATTGACATCTTTAAATCTAGCTTAACATACTCAGGTAGTACTCTCTGGAATTCGATTCCATGTAACCTTAGAAGTATGTCCCTGCCCTCCTTTAAAGACGGTCTCTTCAAATATCTAAAATAATCCAGCTTTACATGCGGAAACTGCATGATCTTAGAGTACATATAATTATCTGCATGTGCATTGACTCCATGTCTGACAAGTAATACCTGCTTTGATGTACTGGCGCGCGTATGCGTGCGTGTGTGTGTGCGTATGTGTGTGTGTGCGTGTGTGCGTGTGTGTGTGGCTGTGTGCATTCGTGCGTATGGGTGTAAATAATAATAAATTTATTTCAGTTTTTGCAGGCCATCTGGCCCATATGAACACTGCGTATGGGTGTGTGATCATGTGTGTGTGTGCGTGCGTCTGTGTGCGTGTGGTTACGTGATCGTGTGCGTGTGTGCGTGGTCTGTCATAATATGGCAGATTGCACACGCGTACGCGCACGCACGCACGCATGAGCGCAAGCACGCGCACACCATGTGCGCGATTTATGCAATTTATATGTTGGAATTTTTATCATTTTTTAAAATTCACTTTAAAGGTTTCTTAACACATTTCTTTTCTTTTCTATCGCGTTGTATTCATCAGTATTTTGTTTGCTAGCACATAATTGATTTTTACACCCTTGTCTACACTGCACGCATGCGAGTGTGTGTGTGTCTGTGTGTGTGTCTGTGTGTGTATGTGTGTGTGTGAGCGGGAGAGAGAGAGAGAGAGAGAGAGAGAGAGGGAGGGAGAGAGAGAGAGAGAGAGAGAGAGAGAGAGAGAGAGAGAGAGTGAGTGAGTGAGTGGTTGAGTGAGTGAGTGAGAGTGAGGGTGAGGGTGAGGGTGAGGTCAGGTGAGGTGAGGTGAGGTGAGGTGAGTGAGTGAGTGAATGAAACTTTATTTTCCAAGGATCTAGGATAAAAGAATAGGTGCGCATTCCTGTTTTAATTCTTGTCCTTGCTACACACTACAAAACAAAATAACGTACATAAAATCACTCTCTTACACACACACACACACACACACACACACACACACACACACACGCCGGTGTGCAATTGCCGCGTGCACAGGTTTGTGCCAGATTAGCTTGTAGCCTACAGGCGCCAAGCCAAGCCTGCACAACCCTCCCCACACACACACACACACACACACTCACACACACACACACACACACACACACACATTGTGATGAAGCTCTATGCTCGTGCATAGTGCCCACACAGTAGGATTAGTACGGTACGGTTTTTGTTAACGAGTAGGATTAGTACGGTACGGTTTTTGTTAACGGTTTGTTGCCAAAAGTCCGTGTGGTATTAGACGCACGTGAAATCTGTAAGACATGGTTAGTACGGGTTTTTTGTAGTGAGTTCTGTTTAGTGAGTTCTAGGCGGAAGCTGTGACTGTCAGAGGTCTAGTTTGGTTAGTGCGGGGCTTGACTGTCATTCTGGACAGACGTTATGCGAGATACCTTAGCCCGCATTCCAAGACTCTGAAGCCTAGATTTCAGGTATGTTTCTATAAATGTAGTATTGATAGTTGTTTAGTTAAAGACAGTATGCGTGGTAAGATTAATGTGGTTGTATAGCGGTGTTCCGGTTTGGTTTAGTTATGTATGTTTAGAATTCGGTGAAGTAACCGGTGTTTTGTATACAGTTGTTTACCGAGATAGATGACTAAAGGAATATGAAGAGTGTATGTCTAAGCCGCTATGAAGATAGTACGTGGTTGGTTAAGCATAGTCTTTTCCAGGGTATAGAGTAATGTATAGCAAGAGTGTCAGTTAGGCTATAGTCTGTTTCAAGATAGTGACGGAGATATGGGGGTGATACGAAAATAGATTATGAAGCACGTGTGTGTGTGTGAATGAACGTGTGAGTTATTTGTATCAGCCAGGTTACGTGACGTTTCTCATTGATCCAATATGTTGTGTGTTTAGCAAGTGTTACGTTGGGACTTTTGTTGTCTATTTAGAGTTCTTGTAACGAGAGTGGAAAGACGGACGCCTAGACGTCGAGTCGCAGGTGGGACCTACGTGAGGTCATCCCTCCAGCTCTTCTGAGTGATTCTGACTGGGACCAAGACACCCAAGTCCAAGTGAGAACTGAGTACCGTACGAGAACGAGGACGTCCGTGCCCAAAGAGACAGGACGGCAATAAGCGTACGACGAAGGACTTTCACGCCTAGACGTGAGAAGGACCAACGTAACCAGGCAACAACATCAAACAGGTTGGAGGCAATGTGAGACTAAGACCTAGCCTGGCAAAGATACTGTGATACGTGTGTGGTGTGATAGTAGAATATTGTATATAGTTGATAGTTAGTTAAGTCATTCTTTTTCATTTATACTGTATAAAGGTTACTTTAGAAAGGAAGCCCGTGTGTTTGTTTTACCGCATGAATGCGCCCGTCTGAGTCAGTGGCGGTGTATGCGTCTGTTGCGTGAGAGTCTGTGCGTACGACTGTGGGCAAGTCTGCGTGCGTTACAGTGGTGACCCTGTTTTAGCGGTAGGTTAGAAGTATTTACGGGCGATAGTGAGTAGCGATTTTTGAGTAGGATTTGTTGCTATGTGCATGTTGTTGTGTTAGATTCCCCTCTCCGATTCTAGTGGGTAAGATCCGTTATTTCTGTAGTTTCTGGATCTTACGAGGAATTAGTGCCTGTTTCTTCCTTTTGTATAGGTGGTGTTCTTTTTCCTTGCTCTTCTTTCCATCGTTCTTATTTTTCGTTCCATCTGGGCGTGAAGTAGGTCACTATTTTCTGCGTAGGTTGTGAGTTTGCATTTTAAGTTTTTCCGTTGATTTGGTTGTGGTATTTGTATTTTTACGTGCTCAAGTTTGAGAAGTTGTAGCAAATATGGAGGTAGACCCAGTAGAGGCTTACATTAAGCAGGGGGAAAGGTTAGGACTTAGGGACGAGAAGCTTTTTGACTATATGGAGAAGTGTAGGGATAGAGAAGATAGGGCGAGGGAGAGAAATTCAGAGAGAGAGAGAAGAGAAAGACAGAATACTTAAGAAAGAGGAAATGGAGCTAAAGGAGAAAGAATTAGAAGCTCTGAGAGAGAGAGAAGAGAAAGAAAGAGTCTTAAAGGAGAACGAATTCGAAGCTCATAGAGAGACAGAGGAGAAAGAAAGAGTCTTTAAGGTGAAGGAGTTAGAAGTTCAGAGAGTGAAAGACGAGAAAGAGTTGGAGATTCGTAGACTTAGAGAGGAGAAAGAGTTGGAAATACAGATACAGAGGGAGGAGAAAGAGATAGAAATTCAGAGAGAGAGAGAAGAGAAAGAAAGAGTCTTAAAGGAGAAAGAATTAGAAGCTCAGAGAGAGAGAGAAGAGAAAGAAAGAGTCTTTAAGGAGAAAGAGTTAGAAGTACAGAGAGAGCGAGAGAAAGAGAAGAGAGAGCATTTCAGAGAGAAAGACGAGAAGTCTCTAGCGTTTCAGAGAGAGAAGGTCGAGAGGGAACATGCTTTAAGAGAGAAGGAATTAGAGTACCAGAGAGAGAAAGAAGAGAAAGATAGGGAGGTACAACTACAGTTAGCTCGAGATGCGGGGTCTAAAGCAGACAGTGATTCAGTAGGCCGGGGCATACGCAATTTTCCTAAACTGCCAATGTTTAAAGAGTCCGTGGACTCTATTGACGCTTTTTTTGTGTCGTTTTGAGTCTCATGCGCAGGCGTTGAGTTGGCCTCCTGCCAACTGGCCCGTTTTGCTTTCGTCTGTGCTGGAGGGTCAGGCCTTGAGTCTTTACCATAGTTTGACCGTTTCGGGGACCATAGATTACGAGACTTTGAAGGAGTGTCTCTTGCAGAAGTTCCAGTGTAATGCGGAAGGTTTTAGGGAACGCTTGAGAGCTTGTCGGCCAGAGACAGGGGAATCGTTTATGTCGTTTGGCAAACGGTTGTCCCATTTGCTCGTACGTTGGGTCGAGCTGTCAAAGATCGACCACACGTACGAAGCATTGTTCGATCTCATGTTGGCTGAGCAGTTCTTTGGGAGCGTTTCCAAGGATCTAGCGGTATTCTTGAGAGAGCGTAACCTCAAGACTACGGACGACTTAGTGCAGCACGCGGAGGCTTTTCGGATGGCGCATCCTACGATAAACCTCGCGCGTAGGACCGAGACGCCGCCAGTCGGGTTGGTCGCTGCTAACACGTCTGGGGGTTACCGGGGGGTCAATACTTTACGTGGAGGCCAGCGGATTAACGGTAGAGGTACTTTGCGTTTTCGACGCGGTGATCGAGGTAACAGCAATGGCGGTAGCGATTCGTACGCACGTGGAGGGACTTCTTTGCGTGGGTATGGTCGTGGTCGTGTTGCGAGTTCGGACACGCAGTGTTTTTCTTGTCGTGGGTACGGGCACTTCAGTTGGAGCTGTCCGTACTACGGTGCAAGCGCGCAGGGTGCTGGTTATCAGGAACACGGCCATCTGGCTCATCAGTATCCTGGCGTCACTGGTCGGGTAGATGGGGCTGTGCAGCTCACTCACACGGCCAGTGTTGCAGTTCCTGTCGTGGAGGAGCCTCAGCTCGGCGTTGTGTGCTCGGCTGATGGTGGAGGGTACTTGCCGGTAGTGAAGGGGGTAGTGAACGGTTTCCTCGTGTCTGTTCTGCGCGACTCAGGTGCCACGACCGCGGGGGTCAGACGTAGCCTGGTTAGGGAGGATCAGTACACGGGGGAGACGCAGAGGGTAATTTCGTTCGGAGGAAAGGTAGAAGTTTTTCCTTTGGCGAAGATAGAAGTGGACACGGAGTTTTTCTCGGGTAGTCTGGTTTCTTGTGTCATCAACGAGCCGGTAGTAGATTTAATTCTCGGCAACATGAAGGATGTGGAGCCAGTAGTTGGTATGTTTGGAGCATTTCAGCAGGCTCGGGTAGCTCACCAGGCAGTCGCGTTTGTCGCGACGAGAGCGCAAGTCAGGCGCGAGGGCGAGCAAAAGGCGGCACTGCCGTGTGTGGCTAGTTCGCCTCTTGACGCTATCTCGCCTGCCGAGCTTGGTGAGTTACAAAGGGCGGATAAGTCATTACAGGACTGGTTCGGGAAAGCGGCAGCGGGTACGATCAAGGAGAGTGGGGTGAACGCTTATCGGTTTGTGGTTACGAACGGCTTGTTGCACCGTCATTTCTGGAGAGAGGGCGCGCCGAGCACGGTTCCGACAGCCGTGCAGGTCGCGGTGCCTTCTACGCTGCGTGACACAGTGTTGTTGGCGGCCCATGACGGGTTGTTGGCGGGTCACTTCGGCGTTAAGCGAACGCTGGGGCGGGTTCGTCTCCGATTTTCGTGGCCGGGGGTGTCGACTGACGTCGCCCGATATTGTCGCTCCTGCGACATTTGTCAGAGGACAACCCCGAAGGGCCGGGTTCCCAATGTGCCACTTCAGTTGATGCCACGCATCGAGGTGCCTTTCGATCGCGTGGCGGTGGACATTGTCGGGCCGTTGTCGCCCCCGTCGGAGGGTAACCATCGCTACATTTTTACCCTAATTGATGTGGCGACGCGGTACCCGGAGGCTATCCCACTGCAGAAGATTGATACAGTGTCGGTGGCGGAAGCCATGTTTTCAATCTTCGCTCGAATGGGCTTCCCGAAGTCGGTTCTGAGTGACAGGGGCACCCAGTTCACGTCCGATATGATGGGCGAGTTCCACCGTATGCTGGGGGTCAAACGAGCTTTGACCTCGCCATACCACGCCCAATCTAATGGGATGGTCGAGCGGTTTCACGGCACGCTTAAGCAGTCACTAAAGAAGGTTATTCAAACACGACCACGGTCCTGGCACCGTTACCTTCCGGCGCTGCTGTTTGCGTATCGCGAGCTCCCGAACGAGAGCACGGGGTTTTCCCCATTTGAGTTGCTCTTTGGTCGGCGAGCGCGAGGGCCGATCGACTTACTTGCGGACGCGTGGTCTGGGGATAAGGACGCAGGGGAGAGCAAAACCATCTTTCAGCATCTGCTGGACCTGAAAAACATCGTCAGGGAATCTTGCGAGATAGCCCACAACAATGTGGATGCGGCCCGAAAGGTGCAGAAGCACTACCGGGACAAAAGCTCCAAGATGAGGCGGTTTGCTCCAGGAGAGCAAGTCTTGCTCTTTTCGCCCGCAACCACGCAGGCGCTCGTGCCTCAATGGCAGGGGCCGTACCAGGTCGTTCGCGAGTATGGTCATGACTATCTCATTTCTGTGCGGGGAAAAGAGAAGATCTACCACGCTAGCATGCTGAAGAAATACCATGATGGGTCGAGGCCTGCACTAGCGTGTTTCGCGGCTGGGGCAACCGAGCCGTTTTATTCACTTGTGGGGAACGAGTTCGAGTTTTGCCCGCAGGCCGCGATAGAGGGAACCGGACGTGGGGACGAGGTTGCCGGTCCGCGTTTTCCATGGTGGCCCTGGTGGCGTGTTATCGACTGTTAGTCCTTTCTTCTGTTCAATATAGTCAAAGTTAGTCCTTTCCTGTTTTCGGATAACATTACGTCGAGTAGTCTTAAAAAGAAACTCGGTCGTTTCTTTTTTTTCCCGAGGAAGGGGGAATTGTGATGAAGCTCTATGCTCGTGCATAGTGCCCACACAGTAGGATTAGTACGGTACGGTTTTTGTTAACGAGTAGGATTAGTACGGTACGGTTTTTGTTAACGGTTTGTTGCCGAAAGTCCGTGTGGTATTAGACACACGTGAAATCTGTAAGACATGGTTAGTACGGGTTTTTTGTAGTGAGTTCTGTTTAGTGAGTTCTAGGCGGAAGCTGTGACTGTCAGAGGTCTAGTTTGGTTAGTGCGGGGCTTGACTGTCATTCTGGACAGACGTTATGCGAGATACCTTAGCCCGCATTCCAAGACTCTGAAGCCTAGATTTCAGGTATGTTTCTATAAATGTAGTATTGATAGTTGTTTAGTTAAAGACAGTATGCGTGGTAAGATTAATGTGGTTGTATAGCGGTGTTCCGGTTTGGTTTAGTTATGTATGTTTAGAATTCGGTGAAGTAACCGGTGTTTTGTATACAGTTGTTTACCGAGATAGATGACTAAAGGAATATGAAGAGTGTATGTCTAAGCCGTTATGAAGATAGTACGTGTTTGGTTAAGCATAGTCTTTTCCAGGGTATAGAGTAATGTATAGCAAGAGTGTCAGTTAGGCTATAGTCTGTTTCAAGATAGTGACGGAGATATGGGGGTGATACGAAAATAGTTTATGAAGCACGTGTGTGTGTGTGAATGAACGTGTGAGTTATTTGTATCAGCCAGGTTACGTGACGTTTCTCATTGATCCAATATGTTGTGTGTTTAGCAAGTGTTACGTTGGGACTTTTGTTGTCTATTTAGAGTTCTTGTAACGAGAGTGGAAAGACGGACGCCGAGACGTCGAGTCGCAGGTGGGACCTACGTGAGGTCATCCCTCCAGCTCTTCTGAGTGATTCTGACTGGGACCAAGACACCCAAGTCCAAGTGAGAACTGAGTACCGTACGAGAACGAGGACGTCCGTGCCCGAAGAGACAGGACGGCAATAAGCGTACGACGAAGGACTTTCACGCCTAGACGTGAGAAGGACCAACGTAACCAGGCAACATCAAACAGGTTGGAGGCAATGTGAGACTAAGACCTAGCCTGGCAAAGATACTGCGATACGTGTTTGGTGTGATAGTAGAATAGTGTATATAGTTGATAGTTAGTTAAGTCATTCTTTTTCATTTATACTGTATAAAGGTTACTTTAGAAAGGGAGCCCGTGTGTTTGTTTTACCGCATGAATGCGCCCGTCTGAGTCAGTGGCGGTGTATGCGTCTGTTGCGTGAGAGTCTGTGCGTAAAACTGTTTGCAAGTCTGCGTGCGTTACACACACACACATCAGTATATCATGTACATATACATTTTATCACTTAAAACTATACTACAGCAAATATAAAAAGTATAAAGGATTTTGTACATAAAACCGCTATTGTTCTCACCATAAAAATCAACACGGCTCACTCCAACAAACATAAACAGGCACACGCGCACACACACACACACACACACACACACACACACACACACACACACACACACACACACACACACACACACACACACACACACACACACACACACACGTGCGCAAGCACGTAGGGATGCGCGCGTGCACACACATACACTTACACACACACACACAGATAAACACACACCCGCACACACACGCGATAGCGGCCTCCCCGCGCCACTAAACCGCGCACAGCTAAATGCTATAGTCTGCCATGGAATTGTGAATAAGCCAGATATTCAGTGTGACTAGACTTGTATAGCGATCCTGCAACCACCGCGCGCGCTGGTCGACGCAAAGAAACCACAGCACTGCCACGCGGCGCGAGCGCCCAATGCTGTGTCTATTGACGGCATCCCGTCTGGCCAGCCGAGTCCATGGGGTCATGGATATTACATAATGCGCCTTGCTGGAATGCCAGCGGTATATTACATGCGTTCATAAATGTTAGAAGAGAATGCAGACTATCCGGGAAATGCCACATAAGGCACATGTGCTACATGTAAAAATAAGAATAGAAATAAAAAATAAAGGAAAAATTAAGTTTTCTCTAGATGTTTGAGCAGCTTGGTCTTCTGTGGAGCGAATTCAGACTTTTTAAATTAGCATCGCTACTACCGTCCCAAATAGATGAATCATAATCCAAATGTGACTGAATATGGGCATAGTAGAAGAGTTTCCTTGTTGGCTCATCAGCGAAATGTCTCAATTTCGACAGGAGGAATACATTTTTAGATACTATTTTACACAGTTTAGTAATGTGGCCTTGCCAGCACAACTTGTCGTTTAAGTTGATTCCAAACACGCGTTGTTCTCTGACTTGCTCCACAGGCTGGCCGTTAAGTGTTAGTTGAAGGGGAGGGGGGTTCAACTGATGTTTTGCCGTGTGGTAATCAGCATGCATTTGGTTTTAGTGGGATTAGGTATCATGGCGTTATTTCTGCACCATTCAGTTACCTCATTTAAACTGTCTTGGAAAATCTTCCCCATACATGTTACGTCTGATGACGAAACGTCCAGTGTTCCATCGTCTGCAAAAAGACTGCAAGTTACACTGGAGTCAGATATATGTAATGGAAGGTCGTTTATGAAGACAGAAAACAATAATGGACCAAGAATCGATCCCTGTGGTACTCCGTGCTCTATCACCCCTTTAGGTGAGTTTTTAACCATTCACGTAGACATACTGCGTACGCCCATGCAGATATGACGTAAGGAAGGCAAGTGTGTCTGCTCTTAGTTGATAGACATTACGTTTTTGAACTAAAGTTTATGATTGACGAGGTCAAATGCTTTTGAAAGGTCCAAAAATACTGCTCCAGTCATTTGACTGCTATTTATGGCAGTAAGCCATCTGTCAACTAGGTGTACCAATGCTGTGAGACAGGAGTGTTTCCGCCGAAAGCCAGATTGTAATGGATGTATGAGTTTGTGTTTTTCTATAAAATGTTGTAAGTGTGTGTGAATGTGTCTTTCTATCGGTTTCGACAGTGTTGACAGTAGCGAAATGGGCCTGATCTTGTTAGGGTCGGCAAGGTCTTTCGTTTTAGGTAGTGGGATCACTTTGGCTGTTTTTAGAGAAGATGGAAATATCCCCTGCTTTATGCAAAGGTTGTATATATATATATATATATATATATATATATATATATATATATATATATATATATATATATATATATATATATATATATATATATATATATATATATATATATATATATATATATATATATATATATATATATATATATATATATATATATATGTCAAGGTATCTACAATATATGGCAGGGCCATTTTCAGAACTGATCTACTAATACCATCATGGCCAGACGTACGTTTGTTCTCCAAGTACGAGATGGATTTTCCCACGTCGTATATCGTTAACAGCGGAATGCTGAATGACGTATCAGAGTCCAGCCGTTCTGCACAAAACGTCTTTAGCTTTTCGGACACAGCTGAAGACTGACCAGAATATGTATTTTTTAGCAACGCACTGGCAGCCGAGAGGAAATGCTGATTCAAGATATCAGCTGATAACTGTGTACATGGTGCGGTATTTTTGGACCTCGTAAAAGCATTGATCGCTCGCCACACAGATACGACATCTTTCTTTCCGTTCATAAGACGGTGAAAAAGTGACCTTTGAGCTTTCCTCACTAAATGTTTAACATGGTTTCTTTGCCTTCGATAAGCTACAAAATCCTTCTTTCTTTTATAGTAATCTCTGAGCTGCATGGCATCCTTGATTTCCTTACTTAACCAGGCGGGAAGCTGGGGGTTCTTCACCCGTTTCTCTCTTTATCGAAAACACCAAGGAACAATCCGTACCACTCGGACAAAGCATCGTTGGGGTCATTATGGTAGTACACTGTATCAAAGGGTGCGCTACTTAAATCACAAAGAAATGTTTCCTTGTTGAAGTGTTTAAGTGATCTGTATCTAATAGTCGTGTGCTGATGTTTTCGGAATGAATTATCCGCTTTTAATGCCCAGCAACAGCACACCGGGTAGTGATCGCTAATCCCTACCTGAGGCACGTCTACTGCCATCACCCTTGATTGAGTAGTTGTATATATGTGGTCTATAAGGGTGGAGGAAGTTGGACTAACACGAGTTGCTGTTTTAACTAGCTGCTTTAGACCAAACATAGACATGGTGCACTCCCAAGCAGGGTTATTCAAAAACATGTTAATATTGAAATCGCCTAGGATCAAAATTTCAGAGCTGAACTGTCTGACCTTATCCATCATGGCGATAAAGGCGTCGAACCATGGAAATGTTGATGCTGGGTTCCTGTAAATGTACCCGACCAGCACGGGGCTGGATTTGTTTGCCCTTAACTCAACCCAAATGCATTTTACGGTTTTTGACTCCAGGTCCCCACGTCTGCGAGTATTACCGCTAATTGAATTATGAATGTATACTGCAATACCCGTATGTCCCGGGTATTCATCATCGCGGCGCAGTACAGTGAAGTCCTGGATAGAAACGGCCTCATCGCTGATGTTAGGATTGAGACGCGATTCCGTTACACCAAACAAGTGAAATGGATTGGATTGACTCGAGAGCACACACAGATCGGGAACTTTGTTAGTTAAATGATAAACATTTAAATGGCTAATATGTAACTGGCGATCATACACCATGATTGCTAATGTATGTCAATATTAAAGAGTACTAATAAAAAAGCTTATAAATGATAGTACTCAAACCAAGGGGAATCACAGCGCTGGACAGACAACAGTTAGATCCCCTGCCCCCGCCTATCAGGCACCCAATCGCCAGCCCACAGAGAAATACGCAGGTATAGAATAAGACAATCATTTCCATTCCTACTAAGAATGGATCAGGTCTCTTATATAACCCATGTCTTTCTCCGGAACTTAGGAAGTAGGCAGGAGAAACATACATACACAAACATGAAGGTGCGCTACTATATGTGGTCGAGTAAATAAGAGAGAGGAAGATGGAGAATACAAGAGATTTTTTGACGACGTCAATTTTCCTTTATTTTTGATCACAAATCGCTCGTTTAATGACAAACCCCGTTTTTCTGGGTTTCCCCTTATTTTTTTCAGTAAAATAAAGGTTTCCAAAATCAATGACATTCATGACTAAAGCAAAATTAACCCCCGAGCTAATTAAACCATCGATTATGTAAGTGTGTTCATTTTGCAACGCGTATTTTATTGATTACTTAGTCAATTGCGGGTATTTCAGATAGACGATTGTGGGCGCCGGACATACGCGCGCACTTACAGGGAGCTAACAACACACACTCACACATACACACAGCAGCAGTTATTTCCCTTAGTACTAAACCCGCGACACGGTTTGTTCACGCCTCGCCACTGAACTCTGCGTGCGCGCTGCTCAGTAGCGACGCATGTCACCTGGGCAGCGCTGTGTTGTTTGCCAAACATTAACCGGTCTTTTCTACCTTGTGTGTTGAGCGAGGCAGACGTGTTTCAAAACGTGGCAGAATTCTTAACCGGTGATAGCACTAAATCTTGTAAAAATATACTACTTTGATATCGGTAAGTGTCGCCGTTTCTGACATTTTCTAGTGTAGATTTGCCCGAGTCAACGCTGACTAGCGTACGTTACAAAAATACATAGTGACTGTATACAGGACACTGACGAATAGTTTGTCGATAGTTTGCATGTTTAATTTGTGATATATAGAAAGAAGAAAAGGCCTTGCGGTTACGAGCCTTCTGAGTGCGCTTAGAAAGAAAATCTTATTGTTTAATTGTTAACCAGGCTAGTAGTACGCGTTTTAGAAAATGAATTGGGTTGAGGAAGACCGATTGATCCTTCAATCTCACTTAGATTATCATAAATCAATGACGGCTTTCTTAGAGTCTGTATTAGCAAACCAGCCTGGATTTTGGACAGCGAACTCAATACCAAAAAAACCAATTGGTAATTTAGCCGACGTTCTTGAAAGAAAAACAAAAAAAGAGGTGAGTGATCCAAAAGATCTTCATCTATATTTAGAAAAAAATATTACAAATAGATCGCTACCAAATGGTATTAGAGTAGATGACTGTAATTTACAGGGATTTACACTGGCAACAATAAAACCGCATTTAGTTAATGGCTACACAATAATACAAGAAACAGAAAAAAGAAACTTGATGTCTGCTATTTGCTATGGAGAGTGGCTAATCGTTGGTGCAGAAATCCACGCAAAACAGAAATTACAACATGAAACAAACTTGAACTGGACAGATTGGTTAAAAGTACACATCGGAATTTCAAAGACTTATGCTCATCAGTTGAGTGTTTTAGCCAGGTTGCTACGAGGGTACCCAAAATTGTATTTTCTTTCACTGTCTTTCCGAAAGGTGTACAGTTTGCGGAAGCAAATTGAACAAATGTTAAAAGTACAGGAAATAGCCGATTTTTGGAAAAACCTCTAACGCTGGTCCATATCTATGATTGCCTGTTTGTTTTGTTTGTTTGTACAAAGGTTCTAATGCGTCTTAACAACCCTGTTTGAATCACATCTGAGACATTTTATCACTTTCGTTTTGTTAACTGACTAAGCCCGTGTGATCATCACCGAGCAGGCCGCACTAACAAGGAAAAATGAAAACGTGTAACTATTAGTCCGTGTGAGTGATTAATCACCGAGCAGGCCGCAAACAAGAAAAATGAAACGTGTAACTGTAACTGTAAGTCTGAGTAAAAAATCACTGAGCAGATCACAAACATTACACATGAAAATGTGTGACTGTAATTTCATATGTGATCTATTACCTAGCAGATCACAAACAAGACAAATGAAAATGTGTAACTGTAAGTCTTTAAGTGAGAAATCACAGAACATACCACAAAAAGGCTGTACGTCTGAGAGTGTGAAATCACAGAACATACCACAAAAAGGCTGTAAGTCTGAGAGTGAGAAAATCATCGGACAGGTTACACGTAAAGTGGCTTTAAGACTGAGAGTGAGAAAATCATCGGTCAGGTCATAAAATGGACGGAGTGAGATTTTGTCTGATGTGTGACAAACATTATAATGACCAAGTCGCACGAGAAGCTAATGTTTATATGTTTGTTTTGTATTTGTCTCATCATAAATGTTATGGACCAAGTGTGAGGTGTTTCACCGCGCTCATGCAAGTAGCTTGCTTTTTGCAAGTGAATTGAAACGGATTTTACATAGGTTTTAGCAACAGGACTGACGGTGGGGTATACCTGTAGCACCCTGGCAAAGAAAGATGATTTTGGCTTTGTATCTGAATAATTGATTGATTGATAACTAAGCACCCTGGACAAGCCTTCAAACCGTGGTAGTTGTGCGGATTTAAACCTTACTAAGCCATATGCTGTGCCGCACCCGTGAAAATAGGTATAATGATCTCACGTAGGCCGTGACGGGTTATATTGAAGGTGTTAACAGAATATTGAGCCTCTTAAAACAGAGTCATTTGTTATCATTTTCATGTCGTAGACAACTAAGAAATGATAGATGGAACACAGAGTTAAATGACTCTGTTTACAAGGACCTTAGAGAAACTGTGTAATCTCATGCGATCGTGGTAACCAGCGTAAACAAGTGACGTAGTACGATACAAATGAGTTCGACAGTGTCGAACCGGTATCTATCGTACTACATCACAGGGTCTTAGTAACGGCGTAAACAAGTGATGTAGTACGATAGAAACGAGTTCGACACTGTCGAACCGGTATCTATCGTACTACGTCACAGGGTCTTAGTAACAGAGCGAAGTGCGCAGTGCTGATATACAGTCGTGGTGCATACAACTGAAATGCGGTGAAGTTTTCTGCGGACCGGAGTCTACAATATTCGTGCATTCTGAATAAAGATTTTATGTCTGTCTGTGAGTGTGTGTGTGTATGAGTGTGTGTGTGTGAGTGTCTGTGTGTGTGTATGCGTGTGTTCGTCTGTGTGTATGCGTGTGTTCGTCTGTGTGAATGCGTGCGTATGTATGTATGCGTGCGTGTGAGTGTTTGTGTATGCGTGCGTGTGAGTGTTTGTGTGTGCGTGCGTGTGTGAGTGCATGTGTGCGTGCGTGTGTGAGTGCATGTGTGCGTGTATGTACGTGTGTGTGTGTGTTTGCGTGCGTGTATGCATGTGTTTATATGTGTATGTGCGTCCGTGTTTGGGTGCGTGCGTGTGTGCGTGTATATATGTGTGTTAGAGATATAAGATATAAGATTCCAAAAACATTTTTTTTTCATTGCCTCTGTGCCAATACCCCCCAAAACATAGTTATTTAAATAATAACCACACACACACACACACACACACACAAAAAAAAAACCAACCAATTAACATTGCTATATGCACTTGATAACAAATTATTTAAGTTACCTGCAGATACTTGATAACAAATTTCCAAAGTCAATTATAACTGACAAATAACTTTACAGGTAACCTTTTAAGAACCTATAATTAGTTATAAATGACTTAACTCAAGAACTTATAAGAACTTAAACATAACAAATTGTAAGTTCTTGACTTAAGTCACAACTTACTCGGACAGATTTGTCAAGATACAAGGACAATGAAAAAACTTTTTTTTAGTAATAGTCAGGTGGTGGTGGTGGTGCTGATGGGGTTAAATAGTTAGGTGGCATGTCATTTTTCTGTGAAGTGTATGTCATTAATAAACGATTACCAAATCTGATTTTTATTTGTTTAAAAGATTGTGTAGTTTTTCTGTGGTTTCCTGAACACCGATCTGTTTTGCCATCTCTAAAAAACTGGCCTTAAGTTCTTCAACATTTACGGGAGATTGACTATGCATCTTATTCTGTATTTCAGATTTTTGTTTCTTGTAATTATTTAAATCATCCTGGACTCTCTTAAATTCCTCGTCATCAATACAATTATCGTTTAATGCCTTACTGATAATAAGTTTCATACTGCTCAGCTTTGCACCAGCAAGCGTACTCAATGCTTCATGTTTCTGTAATTTCGTGTGAAACCTCTTGTTCAAGGCTTCCAAACCAAAGCAAGCCAGGCATGTAGCAACGCTAACTGCCTCAATTGCTATTCCAGCGAAACTTCCAGTTCCTGTGGCGAACAGAGCTATACCTCCTACAGATAATCCGGCCGAAACTGCACCAATAGCCATAGAAGTGTTTTGAACAGAATTAAATACTGACTTATACCTCCTTTTACATCTGGAGTACCTCGTCTCTTCACTTTCCAAATATTTAATTGCCTCTGTAATATTATTTAATCTGAATGCATCTGATGGTAATGTTTTATCTGAAGCAATTGGCATATGTGGATCAGGTGCAAGTGTTGTTTTAGTCATCACATTTGTTTCAGTCGGCTCAAGCGTCGGTAGTTGCGGATAGAAGTTTACCATTTTTTTTATTCACAAATATTTTTTTTTATTTAATCAGCAATTACATTTTGCAACTCTTCAAAAGTATACAATTTGCTGGCATAATAAAATGCAACAAGATCAATGTGTTCAAGGTTTATGTAAGTTAGACGAACAAAAGTTGTTTTGTCAACCACCACCTTGACAGCAGGAATACTGCTTGAAACATTAATAACATCATTATTTTTTGTAATGGCAATAAAGACCTTTGATGATTCTGTTACTGTTTCATTCCATGTAAGTTTAATTCCTTGTGCTATATTTGCCTCTTTTGCAGAAGCAACAGATTTCATGATAATTTCAAATACTATTGTCACTTCTCTAGCCACGACTAAGCTTGCTGGCATAAACACAACAGAAGTATCTGATCTACCCTTTTTAGTTGTAAGAAGATATCTCCGTTTCTCATAATTTTCAACTTTCAGTTTTTCTCTGCTATTGTTGTCTGGGGCAAAGCTTGGAACAAGACTTACAATAAGCGGCCCCGAGTTAACAACCTTCCTAAACACTAAGGCGCCTTCGTCATCAGTGTATACATAAGGACTAATAAATTCCAACTTTATGTCCCAGTCAATTGTGGGTGGTGGAACAGGTACAGGTGAAACAACCCACTTACTACCCACATGTATTAAGTTGTAAGGCGCATTATTTACAGGTGGAGTAGGTACAGTAACATCACGCAGCTGACCAAGTTTAGGAATCTGTTTTTCACCGTCTTTCATGTCAACAATTACTTTCCTCTTGTACATGCCATTTAAATCAAGTTCAAAACCATATATTTCTCCAACATCCCCTTCCTTCTCAAAATCCTGGACGTCTGCCAAATCTTTCAACTCTGTAACCGGACACGCAACTGGTATGATTGTTCGCTTCGGACCAAGACCACTCATTTTTATAAACAAAAATAAAATTATTTAATTTCCAACACTACACTAAAATCATGCATAAGAACTGGTTTGTCATCCTGATTAGTTACAGATATACTCAGTGACTCAAAGAAACTAGAACCTAATTTCTTAAACTGCAAATTAGGAAATCTAACAACTACACTTTCACAATACGGAGCAGTTCCAGTAGGTAAGCATCTCAACAAAGTTGAAGGCTTTCCATTGTGAACATTCTCAGATGTGTTTAGTTCTTTCAAATAAACATTTAGCACTGTGTGTACTGACAAATTGACAGGACGTTTTCCAGTTATTTTAAGTTTTTTGGTCTTCATTGTTATAATACCAAACATAGCTTCATCTAAATCATCTGTTCTATACCAATCTTCGTCAATATAAAATCCAAGTAAATATGCAAATCTATCTGAAATCCTTAACCAATCTTGTTTCAGAAATTCTAATGTAACAAGTAGGTTAGCTGGATTTAAAGTTGCTTTAATTTTAAATTTACTTTGAAACCATTCAGCTATAGTACAAAAGTCATAATACCCGGGTGGTAAAGCTTCAGTCTTACCATCTAAATTTACTTTATTATATATATCATCTTCTACATTAAACCATTTTACTGTGTAGAACATTTCATGGATAGCTACAGACTTGCTACCATCCCGATTATCAATCCCATTAGTTAAACACACTCGTTTGCTTGTGTCAAGATTTGTTAAGGTAATAAACATTTTTATTATCTCATATAAAAAAGGATGGAATTTAAATCACCAACCATCACCACTACAAACGCATTTCAATTCAATGTGAATGCCAAATATAATGTTGCACCTACTTATGAACAGAAAATAATTCAATTAAATCAACTTGATATTGCTGTATCAGAACAAGATCTATTTCAAGTCAAAGTACCAAATCCGTTTGACCATTATCTAAACCCTCCAATAAAAGACGACTCTACTGCAAGAAAGTGGTCTTCAAGTCCACTACAGATGTTTCAAAACCAACTTAACTTTGCTATACTATGCTCAACTACTGGCTGTGGGGTTTCTTTTACAGACCACTTGAATCACTCAAACAAACTGATTAGGTCTGTGTATCGTTTCCATGTTTATTACCAGCTTAGACGTATTCTGTCAGAACTTCATACACCACTGCCAACTGAATCCAGTTTCAACAGGTATAACAACCCCATGGATATGAAAGCGTTTGAACGCATCTGTAATGAATTTAACATAAGCACTAAGTATGACTTCACACAAAAACTTGATGATCACAATGGTATGGGTACATTGTATTATGCTATGAGTCACAGACAATACCCTCAAGATTACTACCCTGGGTACACTTCATTCTCATCAAAATCACAAGTCTGGTTAGGATCAATAGAGCAGAAGCAGACTAATGCGTGGACCACATTTATTTTAGACAAAAGTGACGGGTTTACTCAAGCAGGAGTTGAGCGCATCAATGAGTCTATCAGAACATATGTCTGGTGTTTACTAGGAGCACAATCACTAACAAAATCAAACATTTTGAATGGAAGTGGAAAATTTGAAGCACAAAAACAGTTTCTTGCAAATCTTGAAGATTCAATTAATTCAACAGTTGATCTCCCATCAAGCATACAGCGTTACCAAGACGTACTCAGATATGCCAGATCAAAAGTTGACTTTGTAGTTGGAATCGGGTTATACATGTTACCATCTGACCTTCAACTCCAAATGGGAACAATAACAAATTATAATAATGAAATCATTGTTGCAGGTGTTGGTCAAAAATTAGGACTCAATCAATCTGTAAACTTGGGGGCCACAACCACACACGTTCAGTTGTTAAAATCATTACAGACGGTAACACCCCCTGCCCCACCACTGACACCCATACAGTCAGTAATGCCCCAAACATCACTACCAACCCCTGACACACATGAGTCAGAAAGAACTGCATTGGTAATAGGTCTAACAGGATTAGGGGTTTTACTTCTTTATCTGTTTCATTAAATAACCCACCATTAACCCTCCTACTGTCACCAAAAAGACCCACACATGCTCTGCCATAAACCCTACTGCCTTTGCCGCTGTACTAATCAGCCAACTGACAACAGTGCCAATTATGCCAGGCAAAGCATCCACTGCTTTCACAGCCAATTTTTTAAGCAAGTCTGATATGTGAGACAACTGTTTCTTTACCCATGACTGTAAATCTTTTGGGTCTGTTGGAGTCGGGGGGCCCGGGGTTGGTGGTGCCGGTGCCGGGGGTGCACCACCACCACTGCCGGAGACAGCTAATACAACAGTACTGATAATAAACCCAAGAGCAGTAATTAAACTAGCAATTGTGATACCCTGTTCTCTGAAAAGTGTTTTCAATCTCTCAGCCAGAGTAGTGTCTTCATGAAGTATTTTCTGAATAGTTTCTCTAATTCTGTTGACCTGTGATTTCAGTTTTTGTCTTCCAATACTAATTGTTTCTAACCGTCCTGATCTTTCTATCTGCAAATCATTTAATCTGTGTTGTATTCTTTCTTTCATTTCTGTGTCAAGATTCCCATTGTCCGCTGTAGCCAGTTTCTCTTTTTCATGTTCTATGTGTTTATCAAGCTCTCCCAGTTTGGCAACATTGTTTACCATCTCACCTCTTATCGTCTGCAGTGATTTATCCAATCCCATAATCTCCCTCATTGACAAAGGTGGATCATCTATTGTTTTCATAGCATCATTTAATTGTCCTTCAGTAAATGAAGTTTCTTGTATCACTGTGTTTGCTATTTCTGGTAGGCTTGTTACAGGTGCCATTTCAATTTGTTGCCCTGTTGGCAACTTTGTTTGTGTGTCGTGAAGAACACTAACCAGTCTTGGCGTGACAGGAGACCCTCCAATTCCAAGATACCTTGCCAACCCAGAGTTACCACCGACTTCACCTTTAATTGTACTTAAAGCTCTAAACTTAGAAGGATTATTTTTATGTGTTAGATTTATTTTCCCTCTGTCTGTATTTACAAATAAATGTCCTTTTTCGTATTCAAACTGGTTAGGATCTATTACATCTGGGCGCGCACCAACACTGTCATAAAATGAGTTTACTTTGTCTTTTAACAGTTCGTGATACATACTAGAAGTAGTTACCATTCCAGTCATATCTGTGATACTGGTATCTGAGACATTCATGTCATCCATTTCAAAATCTTCATGATTAAATCCTCCTGCTGCCATTGTTTTATTAATTTATTATTTTTTATTGTGCATAATAAAAATGACACAGTCTTACGGATCAAAGTTAGACCCATACAGAAAACTACGTGAGCCTCTGGGTGTTAAGGGCATAAGACAATCAATCGTCATCACAAACAATCCAAGTACCATAGACCAGAATCAAACACTTACAGTCAAGTTTCCAAACCTAGGTCCCAGTGACGTTATTGTTCCTGGCACTGCACGCCTTGCATTTAATATTGAACTATCATCAGACGCAGATGTGAACAGAACACTGGTTGACAATCTTGGCAGAGCAATTGTTAGAACTATTAAAGTAAAACTTGAAGGGCAGGAAGTGTTTAGTCTTGACGACTCAGATGTATTCTACTGTTACAAAGACCTTTGGCTCACAAGAGAAGAACGAGAGGATCGTATTTACCAAGGCATACAGTCTGATAATGTTGGTAAACTTCGAATCAATGCCGGAGATAAATCAATGTCAGCAGCCAATGACGTTATTATAGCAGAAACATATGGAACCAGATTTTACATTCCACTTGAGTTTGAAATCCTCACAGCACATTTGCCTTATTATCAAGGGGCACTGAATGACCGTCTGAGTTTTGAACTAACCTTCAATGACTACTCCAAAGTTATAAAATCATCTGCCACAGATGCAACATACAAGATCTCTAACATTTCCTTGGAATATGAAATTGTCACACACACTGAATTAGCCAGACTTATTCAAAATCAGTATCAGTCAAGACTTCCAATTTATTATGACAGGGTGATTAGACATAGTTTAATACCCAAAGACAAGAGTGACCCAATGTGGAACATAAACTTGAACACACCTGCTAGGTCACTGAAAGGTATTCTTATGTTGTTTGTTGAACCGGTGAGTCCATACAAAAGAGATTCAGAAAAATTCTACAATCCTAAGATTACACATTTGTCCTGTACAATTGAAGGCCGTCCTAATCAAGTGTACGCGTCTGGAATGTTACCTTATCAACACTACGATGAGATCACAAAGTATTTTGCGGGTGGAAGGATTAGAGATAAACCAGCAAACATTGTGTGCAAAGATCTACATCTGTATGATGTTAGGATCGGACAATACCTTACAAACAAATACGCACTGTGGCTAGACCTTCGTAGTACAGATGATGATTACCTTCATGGGTCAGGACGTACTGTCGAGAACGGTAGTGATGGAATAACAATTCAGATACAAAAGAAGGTTGAAAAAGCCGAAGCCATAAACATATATTTGTACCTGATTTATGACGCACAACTCAATATTGCAGAAAGCAGACTAAGTGGACACATATATTAAAATTATATTGTGTATTAAAATGAACCGGAGCTTGATGACCCTCGACCCACACTGTGGCTTATTTGTTGGTGCCACAGGGTGTGGGAAAACTGAATTTGTACTTAACCTCTTACAAACAAGATACATCCACCATTTTGAAAACATTGTAATATTTTGTCCTACAATCAAACACAACAAAGCTTATCACAATCGTTTATTCATTTGGACTGACAGCAACATTTACTTAGTTGACCCTGAGAAAACACTGAATGACTACCTACAATATTTTTACAAGCAATTTGAAGGACAGTCAACATTGTTTATTGTTGATGATTGCTCTGCAGAGAAGGATATTGTTAAGAAGAGAAACACTCTATCAGAACTTGCTTTCAGTGGCAGACACGCAAATGTTAGTGTATGGATTCTCACTCAGAAATATAATGCTGTACTGAAAGATTTTCGAGAGCAGTTAAAGTTTATCTGTTTGTTTTACTGTAAGGATCGTGACAGCTTTGAAGACTGTCTCAGAGAGAATGATGTCATCCCAAATAAGCATGAACGTGATGATGTAAAAAATAAACTGAAATCAACTAAGCATCTAAAGCTCATTTTAAAGACAGATCAGCCCACAGGGTATGGGTTAGTAAATTGATGTAAATTAATTTATACATTTGTTTGTCCAATAAAAATGACAGACGGACAAATCATACAAGTGCTTGATCTTACACACCTTTTCAAAGATGTTATGCACTTTACTGACTTAATATCACCCAAACAGACTTACATAAGCCTTTCAGCACCATCAGAAATATATGCTACATATAGTGTGACTTTGGATTATGTCGAAGAGCATCCAGATGTGGAGCGCATGACAGTTGATTTAAAGACACCTACCTTTAAAGTTAATGATACCAACTATGATTGGTTAGGAGACGTTTGTTATAGCATATTTAAACAACTGCGCAAACTAAATGTTTATATTGACAGTGTTACAGTTAATAAAGTGGTATTACACAAGGTGAGCCAGCAGAGTTAACGTTAATATTTTTTATTTTATTATTTTGTCGGTCAAATAAAAATGACGGACAATTCACAAAGCCCTGGCCCATCAAACCCTGGCTCATCAGGTTTAAGAAACGTGTTTCACACAACAAACTTGCCTATAACTAATACTAACAATGTTTATGAATCAATAGAAAACTCTTTTTCTGTCATACAGCAAAATCTTATCACAGGCAGTGTTAAAATTCAGATTGTTGCGAAAATCGAATTCACTAGGGTGGACGGTGAATTAATTGTATCGTATATATCAACAAGACAACACACAGTTAACACAAGAAGAGAATTGGAGAACGTGTTTAGAGACAGACTATTACCTGACTTCCTCCAGGCAATTGACAGTGCAAAAATGAAGGGGTCTGGCTGCCACGAAGGACATGTACATGAACTGCAACTAAAGCAGTCAAGATATCATCCTATTTTAGGCAAATCATGGATACCACTACCAAAAGAGGTTGCAAACAAAAAGGCTGTTGTTAATATACAGAACAATGACAACCATTGTTTCATGTGGTGTGTGCTTGCTAAACTACACTTTATAAAATCAAAACCTGAACGTGTATCTAACTACACTAAATTTGTAAGTGAACTCAACTTTAATGGCATTGAGTTCCCTGTTAAAATAGAGGACATAGACTTGTTTGAAAAATTAAATCCTGGCATATCTGTAAATGTGTTTGTGTGGGATAATGAGTCTGTTGACAAGTTACAACCCATTAGAGTATCACCACTTGCTCCAACCTATGGTCAGTCAGAAGATAAGCATGTTGACATGTTACTAATCGGCCCTGTCGGTGATAACAATAACTTTCACTACACAATTATCAGGAGTATGTCACGACTAATTCATAATCATGTATCAAAACATAATGGTAAACAGGAAGTGTGTAAGAGATGTTTACAAAGGTTCTCCTCTATTGCAGTGGCACATAAACACGTCCTGCATTGTAGGTCAGCTGATGACATACAAACTGTACTTAAGTATCCAGATCCTGGTAGTCAAGTGTATTTTAAGAACTATGGAAATCAACAAAAGTTGCCGTTTGTAGTGTATGCAGATTTTGAATCATTAGTTGTACCATATGAGGGTCCTGTTCCAGAGTCATTACCAAAGACTATAAAACTAAGTGACCAAGTGGTGTGTTCTTTTGGATACATTCTTGTTAGGTCAGATGGTTTGCATTCAGAGCCTGTTATCTACAGAGGCGAAAATGCAGCATGTTTGTTTTTAACAGAAATGAGACATCTGTATAGTCAGGTAGTACAGTATCTCACAACATGCCAGATGCCTTTGGTGATGACAGAAGAAGACAACTGAAATTTGATACAGCTGAGACGTGTTGGATTTGTGAACAACCTTTAGGTGGTGATAAAGTTTGTGACCACGATCACATAACTGGGCGTTACAGAGGAGCTGCACATAATAATTGTAACTTGTTATTAAAAACAGATCCCAAGACATACAAACTGCCAATCTTTTTCCACAATCTCAAAGGTTATGATTCACACATTATCATGCAGGCTGTAGATGAGTCGTACAAAAACATAAGTTGTATTGCCCAGACAACTGAAAAGTACTTGACTTTTAGGTTAGACAAATTATCATTTTATGACTCCATGCAACATTTGTCTTTAGGGCTTGCTAGTCTTGCAGAAGGATTGACTGAGTATCCAATAACGAGTAAATATTTTCAACCAGACTTGATTAAGAAAGGTGTTTATCCATATGAGTACATTGATCACTGGGTTGTGTTTGAAGAAACAAGACTGCCACCAAAAGAGAAATTTTATTCTACACTAACTGGAAAAGGTATTTCTGACTCTGAATACCAGCATGCACTTGATGCGTGGGGGAAGTTAGGGTGTCAAACAATTGGTGACTATCATGACCAGTACTTGAAAGCTGACGTTTGTTTGCTAGCAGACGTATTTGAAAGTTACCGTGAAAAGGGGTTGTTACACTACAAACTTGACCCTGCTTGTTACATAACTAGTCCTGGCATGACATGGGATGCATTTTTGAAATCCAGTAAGATATCTATAGACCTGTTGTCTGATCGTACGATGGGTGAAATGGTGGAACGTGGATTGAGGGGAGGCATTAGTATTGCAGCGAACAATTATGCCAAAGCCAACAACAAATATCTGGACGGTTATGGTGATCTTGGGTTTGACCCCTCGAGGTCAAGGTCATTTATTACCTATGTAGACGCTAATAACCTTTATGGCTGGGCAATGTGTGAGTTATTGCCCTTGAAAAACTTTTGTCTGCATGATTTGTCACAGTATGATGTAACAGAGTCAGGGTTAACTAACAATATTATGAATCTTGACCGAAACGATGCGAAGGGTTGGATCTTTGAAGTCGACCTGGAGTACCCACACCACCTACATGATTATCATAATGATTATCCATTAGCAGTTGAGAAAATGAGTATGACAGGGAAAAAAGAAGACACTAAGCTTGTGCCAAATCTAAATGACAAATTCAATTACGTTTGTCACTATCGATTGTTACAGTTTTACATCAGACACGGGTTAGTACTAAAGAAAGTTCACAGAGGAATTCAATTTGATCAGAGTGCTTTCATGAAAGATTACATAATGAAGAACACAACCCTTCGTGCCAGAGACGGCAACACTGCATTTGACAAAGACTTCTTTAAGCTTATGAACAATGCCTGTTTTGGCAAGACAATGGAAAATCCTCATCACAGAAAAGATGTGAGACTGGTCACAACTGAATCGGGTGCAATTAAACTTACAGGTAAGCCACAGTACACAGGGTATAAAGAGTTTCATTCATCATTGTATGCTGTGTCACTCAAAAAAAAGATTGTCAAACTGGACAAGCCAGTATTCATTGGTATGGCAATTCTTGAGTTGTCAAAACTGTTGATGCTTGAATTTTATTATGATTACTTTAAACCGAAGTATCCTGAGTGTCGATTGTTATACACTGACACTGACTCTATGATCATTGATGTGTGTACTGAAGACTTTTATGAAGACATGAAAACAGAGTTACACATGTATGACACGTCTGACTACCCTAAGGATCACCCGCTGTTAAGCACACAAAACAAGAAAGTACCTGGTAAGTTTAAAGATGAACTAAATGGTGTGCCAATAGTTGAGTATGTTGGACTGAGATCCAAAATGTATTCTATACTGCACCAAAAGGGTAGTCAGTCGAAAGCCAAAGGAATAAAAAAAACAGCAATAAAAAATAAAGACATACGTCATCAACATTACAAGCAAGTGTTAGATGGTGCATTAATGCCTGATTATCCAAACAAGTCACTGAGATCAAACAAACACAATCTTGAAATAATTCAAACACACAAAAAGTCACTTGCAGTTGGGGACATGAAACGAGTGTTTCACAATAAGGAAAAAGCTTATGCACCTGGACATTACAGGCTCAAGTTATCTGAAGACATTTGTGATGAACTGGTTGATGAATTAATTGATGAGTTAGTTACTGAAATGAGTAACGGTGTCTGGGGGAATAATCTGTAATTCTTCTCTGACAAATGCCCTCTGTGGCGCAGGGTCATACAGATAATATATTGTTGCGTCAGGACCGGGAATTATTTTTTTTATATTATGAACGGACGTTGACCAGATGGGGTCTGTTGCCCTGCGTCTGTCGTCGTTCTCAGCCTCCCCTGGCTGATATAAATATCTCACCTGTTTAGTAAATAAACTTGTGTCTGGTGCCGGGGTTGGTCCTGTTTTTGGCTCTGTAATTGTTTTCAATTTAATAGCATCAGCAGGTTTTGGGTGTCCTTCATTATTCATTGCTTTTATCACATGTGGTAATCTCTTTACCCACTCCGTGTTACGTGTGTCATGCATGAGTTCCTTAGAATACTGATAGCTGAAAAGTCTTTCTGATAACTGTTTGTTAAAGTTCTCTACAATTGCCTGTGATCTGTGCACACCTGGAATGCCTCGTCTGACCAGTACGCCGCGCTTAGCAAATAACTGATTAACTGCGCCCTTAAATTCAGATCCGTCATCAACTTGCACTAGTCTGGGGTATCTTAAAGGGCCTCGACTATATATTTTTGATAATGCTGTAGCAACAGTACTGGCTGTTTTGTCAGATATGGGTTCAGCGTCCTTATACCTTGAAGCAATGTCTACAACAGTTAATGCATACTTGTATCGTTTCTTTCTTATTGTGTCATGTGGTAAGAACAAAAGGTCCATTTGGTGTGTGTCATTTGGGGTAGTGTTCTCAAAATGAGGTCTAGATATCTTTCTTGGAGCAGGGAGATATATCTGCCAAATTGCCTGTCTCTGTAACCATTGCTTGACTTGATTGAGTGTAATATCTCCGCCCACAGCGGCATGTAATTTTTCAATAGCTGTTTGCCCTTTCCAATAGCCTGATGGAGAGTAATATATTTTTGATAGTTTATTTTCGGCTGCCATTTTTTCTAGCAATGAAAACTCCTGTAAAATAAACAAATGTCATTCCCACTAGAACAAAGATTATCTCCCCGTTTCTTTGTTGTGTGCTTGGTTTGTAATAGTCACTTAGTTTTGGTTTCGGTATAGACATGTCTTCACCTGTGACAAGAAAATATTCCCTGATTGCTTCTTCTGTATTTAAAAACGTATGTTGTGCGTGACCCTCTAGTCTAAGTCTTTCATTGATGAAATCAAGTTTCTCAATTCTTTGCTTCTCATAATCCTGTTGAGCTTGTGCAAGTTTTTCTGATGCCTCATTGTGACGTTTCATTTCTTCTGCAGATTCTTCTCTACCCATTTTTGAAAAGAGATAATTAGAGCCACTGAAAGCCAATGCATTGACCATTGCACCTCCTATCATAATAGCTATCATCGCCATACTTATTTTTATTTACATAGAAACATTTTCGGGAATAATTCCCTGCTTGACAAGAAAATCTTTTGTCGCAATCGACGCTGTAACAACTACAATTAGCTTAGCGCTGTCTTCGAAATCGAGTCTACTCAAGTCTGCTGATTTCATTTTGAGTAGACTTTTTCCTAGCATAGAATAAGCTACTGCTAATCCACTGATTACGGCAGAGTGATACACAAGGTTCATTATGTTCTTTGTGTCATTCATTTCTTAGGCAAGAAAAATTAAAATAATATTTTTTATTTACTGCATATAAAATGGGTCAACGGCTTTGGGTGTTACTGGTAATGTGGCGACTTCTGGTTTTGTTTTTGGAGTGTCTGATTTTTTGGTCACTGTACGAGTCTGTGGTTTGTATTTTTTGTATAATTGATAACCTACGTAACCAAATCCGACAACAAATCCGGCAACTATATATTTTGTTGTTTGAGGTTCGGGGTCGGGGTTAGACTGGGTTGTTTGTCTCTCACTTTGATGAGGGAGTGACGGCTCTGACGGTATTGACACAGGTCCTGACGATCCTGACGGTGGATCAGTTACATGAGTCTTTTCTGTTTGTGCCTTAAGCTGTAATTTTTTTTGCCTATTATATTCAGCTAATCTTTTTCCAGCCTCAACCCTGCCTGGACTTTTAGTCTTAGTCACAGTTTGAACCTGCATCAAAACTGGACTGGGGTTCGGTTGTGGAGTCGTCTGGGTTTCGTCCATTTTCTTCTGCAGTAAAATTTATTTTTGAAAAATCAATATGACTTCCGGTAACAAGTAAGGTTACCACAGGTGCAAGGTAATTTCCAAACTTGTAAAACATGACGCATGCTAATTTACCAATTGAACTTGAAACAATAGAATTGCTTTCAAGGTCGTGTGCTAGGCTGTCACTATCCACAGGTAGAAAGTGACTCACTGCTTTTGTGTATAGACATACAAGAGATCGACTCAAATCACGAGTCATTAGTGAAGCAATGTGATTTTCATATTTAGCATGAAGTTTGATTAGCTCGTCAGCGGTGAGGGATTCTATGTCTTCTGTCATGTATTGTTTTCCGAGATACGCTTTTGACTTTCCAGAAACAACAACAGACAAAAGATGCTGTTTTTTCGAGTCTAAGTCTTTGTTTTCTACAGCATTGATATCATTTAGAAGAAGTAATTCGTCTTGATTCATTTTATAATAAAAAATATTAATTTTAAATGACATTGATTTTGGAAACCTTTATTTTACTGAAAAAAATAAGGGGAAACCTAGAAAAACGGGGTTTGTCATTAAACGAGCGATTTGTGATCAAAAATAAAGGAAAATTGACGTCGTCAAAAAATCTCTTGTATTCTCCATCTTCCTCTCTCTTAAATACCCTGATTTCCCACAGTAGATGCACAGAACATTACACAACAATGTAACGATACAAATTTTGCCTCGAGTTATACATGATACTCACAAACCAGATAGGTGAGGCTAGCGCTGGCAGAATTGTCAGTACTCAAACCAAGGGGAATCACAGCGCTGGACAGACAACAGTTAGATCCCCTGCCCCCGCCTATCAGGCACCCAATCGCCAGCCCACAGAGAAATACGCAGGTATAGAATAAGACAATCATTTCCATTCCTAATAAGAATGGATCAGGTCTCTTATATAACCCATGTCTTTCTCCGGAACTTAGGAAGTAGGCAGGAGAAACATACATACACAAACATGAAGGTGCGCTACTATATGTGGTCGGGTAAATACCCTGATTTCCCACAGTAGATGCACAGAACATTACACAACAATGTAACGATACAAATTTTGCTTCGAGTTATACATGATACTCACAAACCAGATAGGTGAGGCTAGCGCTGGCAGAATTGTCAGTACTCAAACCAATAGGAATCACAGCGCTGGACAGACAGGCTATTTATAAATGATACAAAGGCAAATAAGAGCTGAAATAATAAAACAAAGCAAAAGAATATCAGTCCGCTCTAACACACAGAATGTGGGAGGCAAGTGAAAAAAAGAGTTTCTTCTACACATTCATTGATATAGACCTCACTACCGGTCACTAACGGTCACTAACAGGGACTAATCCCTTTAGCACACTTCAACAGTCAAAGGTGAACGACCCCGCTGCGCGATAGGGCATATAAAGTCAGCGCTGCGAAAGGACACAGATATGATCGTAGTGTGAATATACGTAGAGCACTAGTAGAGAAAGTGTCACGGTACACAAGTACTAGTGCTATAAGCGTCACAAATCGCACAGAGTGAGAAGATCGGTATTCATGAGTACTGTCGGCAGAAGTCAAAAGGATGACAATGATAATATTGGACCACATGCAGTGGTTGAAGTTAAAAAGAAATGAATACGTCTCTGCACAAACACAGTAATTATGAGCAATGAGACGCAAGAAAATCAATTCGATATTGTTCAGTGTTAGCCTGGAAAGTAAAGCACAAAGTTATGTAAGGAAGAGTAACTGAATGTTCTGGAAATGAGTCTAATACACACGCACAGGGTGGCTGTACTGTGCCCACATTTCCTGCTGTGCGTATGGCGTGTATGTGAGCGGGGGGACGCTGAAAGGATACGTTGGTTGCGTCATGCTGAAGTGTCCCCATGGACCCGCCTCGCGATACTGTGGAAATGCGGAACTGTATGGTGGTAGTGGCGGTTGCTGCCACATAGGATACTGGCCCGGCATTTGTTGATGATAGCTACATTGACTCTCTGCTGTACCACCAAATCTGGATTCGCTGTACTGTGATTCCAGACTTGGTGCTACAGCAGAGGACACTGACAGTCTGTCACGACACGCCTGACGGGGTCAGGGCGCCGTGGACAATATGAGTGCAGACACTCGAGAAAACCCACCCACTCTAAATAAATAACACAACGCCAGCGATAAACAACAACAAATCTTTTATTACCTACTCTAACCCCCACCCCAACCCACTAACGCCCCACACACTCACACATACCCACACATGCACTCATAACGTATTAACACTTAAAAAGATTAACATATAAAAAATGACTAACAAGTGAAAATGACTAACAGGTGAATATGACTAACAGGTGAATATGACTAACAGACGAAAATGACTAACAGGTGAATATGACTAACAGGTGAATATGACTAACAGGTGATAATGACTAATATGGCCAACGGCTATACAAGGCGGGTAACTTTGTCTCTGTACAGTGTCCTCTGTCCCACACTAGACAGGGTGGTTCGTAAAGTAAGAGTACTACCCCTACACCACAGAGCACCGTAGCCGCGCTTGCCCACACACGCCTGTGACCGACGCTCAGAACGTAGAATCAGCCTGCTGTAGCCCAACGTACTTGTCCAACAGGACCGGCTAGCGAAGGCGTTCCGACTCCAGATGATGCGTCACCGTTGGTCGTGGATGAGATCGAAGAACGACTAAATCTTCGAAGCCAATCTTCGAAGCCAATCTTCGAAGCCAACCTTCGAAGCCAGTGCACTGGAAAAGGGCGCATTGTCAGTCAAAGTGCCAACACAGTTAATTCTGGCCTATTCGACACGCACCTACTCACAAACCACGTGAGTTGTGTCTCGTCTCACCCTAATACTCGCCTTGGCCATATTAAATATACAATCATGGATATGAAAGATTCCTATGTACATTCAACATTCGCCAGGTCTGCACTATTCCATTACACTAACATTAAGCTAGCACAACCACTTTTGTATAATAACATTGCCACTGCTAAAACCAACATTATCAAAATATCCCGATGTACATACAAAGATATGAAATAATCACCAGCAACCACCCAACGTGACAATCTTATTACATTACATCTAGGACTTAATACCAATATATTTGAAAGGATACCCACTTTAATTCGTTTTACAACATGGCCCTTTAAATATACTCACTCGGCGACAGCCGAATATAAACAACTAAATCCGACACCCACCACATTACAACCCAACCTAAAAAACATGGTTAAAGACTCAATTAAAACATCACTAAAAAACTAGACGAACATACCCTTCCGCACCAATATACACATTCACACACCCGAGAGCACAGCAGCTAACTGAGGAAAATGGCATGAGTAAATACCTGTCACTGGTGAGTCCTCCGGCAGGACGAGACAAAACAAGATGAAGACGAACCGGAGGGGTCTTCTGCTGAGTAGCAGCCGTGGTCACAAGTCTCTCGGGACACCCACACCCAGGAACACTGGCCGTGGTCTTGCAGGGAGGGTAAAACAACCCTCACACAGCTTGTCAAGGGCTCCAAACGAGGCCGCACCCTGACCCAGACTCTCACTTCGCTGGCTAACTCCGCTGACTGACTGTAATATCCTTCTGCTACCTTGCAGTTTAACTTTACTTCTGAACACTGTTCGGTTAAAGCTACTTGACTAAAGCGTGCAACCGCTGTACTCGCTCACTGTTAAGCTTGCTGCACGGGCTTTACGATTACGCTCACACTACATTTATTAACTTCCCTAAACTAAGGCTATTTACAGAATTCGGCGATCTACATTTATTAACAAAAAAACGACTTGGCGAAAAAATAAAACAACATGTCACATCCGTTACGTGACATACCCCCCTCCCAGATCAAACACCCGGGTTTGATTACTATATGACCGTCCCAATACTGCTTCCACATTTACGGTTTCTACCACCCTGTCCTACTCAAAAAGTCAGCAGGAACATTTACTTTACCGGCTATGCTTTCCACTCTAATGGAAAATGGCTGCAACTGCAAAGCCCACCTCATCAGTCGACTGTTTGTGGATTTAGCTTGTTGCAAGTACTGCAATGGTCTATGGTCGGTCTGTACGACGAATGTCCTACCATACAGATACTGACGGAATTTTTGAATTCCCCACACGATTGCAAGACACTCCTTTTCGATGGTGGAGTAGTTACGCTCTGCTTTGGATAGTTTCTTGCTCGCGCATGCAACAGGCTGTAAACCGTTACCATGGTCCTGACATAATACGGCTCCTACACCCCCTTCGGACGCATCTGTCTGCAACACGAAGAGACGATCGAAGTCTGGCAACGAGCACACAGGACCTGAACACAGTCGCGCCTTCAGCATCTCAAATGCTGTCTCACAGGCATCGTTCCAACCGATCTGTCCAGTTTTCCCTCCCTTGGTCAGGTCGGTTAGTGGGGCTGCTATGGCCGCAAAGTTAGGAACGAACCGGCGGTAATAATTTGCCAACCCAAGAAACGATCTGACTTGTTTCTTTGTTTGTGGTCGCGGCGCGTCTTTTATCCGCTGCATCTTGTCTCCCTCTGGTTTTATCTGACCGTTACCCACTGTATGCCCCAGATATTCCAATTGCTTGAACCCCAAGTAACACTTTGTAGGTCTGGCCGCCAACTGGACCTCTCTTAGCCTCCCAAAGAGCTGGGCAATACACTGTAAGTGACGTTCTTTAGTGGAGGAAGCAATCATGACGTCGTCCATGAAATTGCTAACTTCCGTCAATCGCAAAGGTTCTAGTAACCTCCTCATCAGTCGGGAAAAGATTGCCCCCGCCGTCTTTAACCCGAAAGGCATTACTTTCCACTGAAATTGCCCTGCCGGTGTGGTGAAAGCAGTTTTCGGTTTGTCGCTCTCTAACATGGGTACCTGCCAGTAGCCTTTAGCTAGGTCTAACTTACTTAAGTACTTAGCCTTGGACAGTAAGGAAAATAGGTACTCCACGTCAGGCATTGGTTCAGCATCGAACACGACCTTTTGGTTCAGTTTCCTAAAGTCCACGCAAAACCTAACAGTGCCATCTTTCTTCTTCACCAATACGATCGGTGAGCTGTATGGGGAATTGGCTCTCTCGATTACTCCCATCTCTAGCATAGCATCCACTTCGGCTTTGACTACCTCTAGCTGAGAATGAGGTAGAGGATATTGCTTCGTTCTCACCGGCACTTCATCAGTCAAATGGATTTCACATGAGTCTAGTGTCGTCCTCAACGGATAATCTGTCAAAATATCCTTAAACTGGACAGTCAGAGCTTGTATACTAGAATGGATCTCTGGACAGTTAGGATCAAGATGGACGTCGGAGGGTCCTTCAGACACTACCAACGGAATGGTGGGTACTTCCTTTACCACCATGAATGCCTCTCCCCCCTCATCTTCGTCCTCCTCATCTATCACTACTGTAGCTACTGACACTCGTTCTTGGAACTTTTTCAACAGATTTGCATGGTACAGTTTATCTTTACTGCCCACCCGTACCCTGTAGTCACACTCTCCGACTCTCTCTAAAACTTCGAACGGTCCCTGCCAAGCCATCTCCAGCTTGTTGTGTTTAACTGGAAGTAACAACAAAACCTTGTCTCCTGCATTAAAACTGCGTGGTTTGGCTCTGCGGTCAAAGTGCTGTTTCTGCTTTTTCGAAGCTAGCTTCAAATTCTGTTGCGCTAACCTGCACGTCTCTTCAATGCGATTCCGTAAATCTACCACGTACTGGCTTGCATCTCTCACCTCTTCTCCCATCTGCTCTTTCGTCCACAGATCCCGTAGAACTGACATGGGCCCCCTTACAGTCTTGCCGTACAATAACTCGAACGGCGCGAACCCCGTCGATTCCTGAGGAACCTCCCTGTACGCAAACAGCAATGAGGGAATGTATCTGTCCCAACATCGAGGTTGCTCGCTAGCTAACTTCTTCAACATGGACACCAAGGTACCGTTGAAACGTTCGACTAGGCCATTTGCCTGCGGATGGTAAGGAGTAGTACACTTGCCTTGTATGCACAGCAAACGGTTGACTTCAGACATCACTTGTGAGGTGAACTGGGACCCTTGGTCGGTGAGCACCTCCCTCGGAATTCCCACCCTAGACCAGATTTCTAACAATGCCTCAGCGACCCTTTCTGCTTCGATCCCCTTTAAAGGTACTGCCTCGGGGTATCGAGTGGCGTAATCGACGGTCACGAGAATGAACCGGTTTCCTCTGTCGGAAGCTGGAGCAATAGGCCCCACAATGTCTACCGCTACTCTCTGAAATGGTTCTTCTACTAGCGGAAGCTGTTGCATAGGAACCCGTGGTACTCTCCCTCTTGGTACTACTTTCTGACATTGTTCGCACGACTCACAGTACCTGCGAACTTGAGCACACAGCCCCGGCCAATAGAAAGTACCCCAAATGCGTTCCCGGGGTCTCTTGCCTCCCAAATGCCCCCCCATCGGTGGGTCATGCGCTAAACGCATTACAGTCTCCCTCAAGGGCTTCGGGACGACTAACTGGGACGTTTGGCTGCCTCCTTTGCTATAGACCCGATACAGAATTCCCTTCCTCCTGCAAAATTCTATCAGACTTTTCCCTGACGGAATTGCTCGGCCCTCTTCGGCCAACTTCCTAGCGCGAGCTAGAGTTTCGTCCTGGTTCTGCCACTCTATCAGTTGGGCAGGAGTCACATTGAGATCGGCCTGCTTAACGACTTTAAGCGCGCTCTCTCCCTCCTTTTCTCTCTGAATCTGAGCTCGAGTTTGGACTGCTGCTGCCATAGCACACTCACTGGCATCAATGGATACGGGACTACGTTTCCCATCTGAAAAAGTCACCCAGTTCCCTAGGATTACGTCCGGTCCCATGCGCTCCATTACGATAAGTTCGATCGTCCCTCGCACGAATGGGGAATCGATTTGAACCCATGCAGTCGGATACTTATCGGACTTAGTATGGTCGACGGGATTGACGTCGATGAACCGACCTGTAAAATCCCTGGGTTCTATCCACTTGGCGGCGATCGCACCCATGTCTGCGCCGGTATCACGCATGATACGAACTTCCTCTCCCTTGGCTAATCCCTTACTCCACGGGTCGTAGGGCCGGATCGTCCGCATCCCTACGGTCACGGGCTCTGTCATTACGGCTACTATCTCAGGGGCAATTGTGACTTGGTTAACTGACGCCTTACTCTGACAGTTCCTTGCTACGTGCCCTGGTTTGTTACACTTAAAACACAGCCGTTCACCAGTCCCCCTGCCTGAACTAGCTGGTTCTGCCCTATGTTCTGCTTTGGACTCAGGGGGTTTATTCGACCCTTTGTCCTTCTTGAACGGCGGACGAATCGGCCCCCCACCCAATGGACGCGAGACTGCCCGTTTGGTGACGATATGGAGCTGCGCTAGCTCCGCGGCCTCTTCACCATTCCTAGGACGTTTTTCCCTAACGAACATTTCAAGGTATGCATTCATAATAGCATAAAGTTGCTCAGACAGAAACATGTCTAGCACTTGTTCTACGTCCTCTATGTTCTTATGGGCTAAAGTGAACCAACGCTTGACTGAGGTCTTTAACCTAACGAACAACTGGGGAAACGTTTCGAGACTCTCCTTTTTGGCTTCGCGAAACTGGCGCCTCCCCCTGCAATAGAGGTGCTAACCTGATCCCCCATACCTCTTTCGGCCACCCCTGGGTTTCGGCTACTCTCTCAAAGAGCTGAAGGTAAGATTCCACATCTTCCTTATCCTCTAACGGACGCATCTTGAGCGAGTAATGCTGACTAGACTCCGTAACTGACTTCTTTTCCGATGCTGCTAACTGTAATCTAAGCCGCGTTTCGGCCGCGACGAGCTCTTCTTTCCGTGCTTGTTCCGCGGCAGCTAGCTCTTCTTTCCGCGCTCGTTCCGCGGCAGCTAGCTTACGTTCGGTCAATGCTAAGTCATCCCGCCTAGCCTGCTCTGCTGCCTCACGGTCCATCTGGAGCCGTCTCTCGGCTGCCTCGCGGTCCATCTGACGCTGCTTCTCTACTGCCTCGCGGTCCATCTGGAGCCGTCTCTCTAGCGCCCTACGCTCTAGGTCACGTTCCCGTTTTTCTTCCTCTCTCCTAACTTCGGACAGGATGAACTGGGTTAGGGCTCCCCCACTAAGTCCTAGGCCCTCTCCTATCACTTTATACTGCTCATATGGGTTTACCATCACCCCTAACCCCTCTTTACTTTCCTGATCCCTACTGGGTGTCAGTCCTGCTGCAGTGAGAGTACGGGTAAGGGTACTCACCACCGTTTCCTTCCGAGAGGTAGTGGCCAAAGTGGCTCCTCTCTCTCCTGGACCCTCATCCCCTGCACCACCACCCTCGGACTCAGGGTCGTGCCCCGACGTGGCACGGGTGGCCCTGGTATCCCGTTTAGGGGGCATCCTGGTGTGGGTGTCACGGAGGCAGCGACGACAACTGCTCCCCAGCAGGACCCCTGACAAAGAAAAAACAAAACAAATAAATACACAGAATACAAACAACGAATAAGGACTAGACAGTGACAAGAGCCGAAGGGTCCTCACCACTCGGTACCTGAGTAATGAGAGGCAACCACTCATGCCACCCCTCGTTTATGCGCACTGCACTCTCTGGCCGTGGCCCCTGGCGCAATACGCCCCCACTCCCGCCAACCGCCCGCTAAATCTTACTCGTACCACAACACGAACAAACGATCACTGGCGCGCAAAAATACCCTAATCTACCTAATCCGTTACCTCCCCCTAATCCTTATCCCACCGCTGCCACCAAATATGTCACGACACGCCTGACGGGGTCAGGGCGCCGTGGACAATATGAGTGCAGACACTCGAGAAAACCCACCCACTCTAAATAAATAACACAACGCCAGCGATAAACAACAACAAATCTTTTATTACCTACTCTAACCCCCACCCCAACCCACTAACGCCCCACACACTCACACATACCCACACATGCACTCATAACGTATTAACACTTAAAAAGATTAACATATAAAAAATGACTAACAAGTGAAAATGACTAACAGGTGAATATGACTAACAGGTGAATATGACTAACAGACGAAAATGACTAACAGGTGAATATGACTAACAGGTGAATATGACTAACAGGTGATAATGACTAATATGGCCAACGGCTATACAAGGCGGGTAACTTTGTCTCTGTACAGTGTCCTCTGTCCCACACTAGACAGGGTGGCTCGTAAAGTAAGAGTACTACCCCTACACCACAGAGCACCGTAGCCGCGCTTGCCCACACACGCCTGTGACCGACGCTCAGAACGTAGAATCAGCCTGCTGTAGCCCAACGTACTTGTCCAACAGGACCGGCTAGCGAAGGCGTTCCGACTCCAGATGATGCGTCACCGTTGGTCGTGGATGAGATCGAAGAACGACGAAATCTTCGAAGCCAATCTTCGAAGCCAATCTTCGAAGCCAACCTTCGAAGCCAGTGCACTGGAAAAGGGCGCATTGTCAGTCAAAGTGCCAACACAGTTAATTCTGGCCTATTTGACACGCACCTACTCACAAACCACGTGAGTTGTGTCTCGTCTCACCCTAATACTCGCCTTGGCCATATTAAATATACAATCACGGATATGAAAGATTCCTATGTACATTCAACATTCGCCAGGTCTGCACTATTCCATTACACTAACATTAAGCTAGCACAACCACTTTTGTATAATAACATTGCCACTGCTAAAACCAACATTATCAAAATATCCCGATGTACATACAAAGATATGAAATAATCACCAGCAACCACCCAACGTGACAATCTTATTACATTACATCTAGGACTTAATACCAATATATTTGAAAGGATACCCACTTTAATTCGTTTTACAACATGGCCCTTTAAATATACTCACTCGGCGACAGCCGAATATAAACAACTAAATCCGACACCCACCACATTACAACCCAACCTAAAAAACATGGTTAAAGACTCAATTAAAACATCACTAAAAAACTAGACGAACATACCCTTCCGCACCAATATACACATTCACACACCCGAGAGCACAGCAGCTAACTGAGGAAAATGGCATGAGTAAATACCTGTCACTGGTGAGTCCTCCGGCAGGACGAGACAAAACAAGATGAAGACGAACCGGAGGGGTCTTCTGCTGAGTAGCAGCCGTGGTCACAAGTCTCTCGGGACACCCACACCCAGGAACACTGGCCGTGGTCTTGCAGGGAGGGTAAAACAACCCTCACACAGCTTGTCAAGGGCTCCAAACGAGGCCGCACCCTGACCCAGACTCTCACTTCGCTGGCTAACTCCGCTGACTGACTGTAATATCCTTCTGCTACCTTGCAGTTTAACTTTACTTCTGAACACTGTTCGGTTAAAGCTACTTGACTAAAGCGTGCAACCGCTGTACTCGCTCACTGTTAAGCTTGCTGCACGGGCTTTACGATTACGCTCACACTACATTTATTAACTTCCCTAAACTAAGGCTATTTACAGAATTCGGCGATCTACATTTATTAACAAAAAAACGACTTGGCGAAAAAATAAAACAACATGTCACATCCGTTACGTGACACAGTCCACCTTGACTCTCCGTTGCAGCACCGAAGCTGGATGCACCACAGAGCGATTCCAGGTTGGGTGCTGCAGCGGACACTGTCTGCCGGCTGCGACATTAGCGTAAGTGTTGGTGGTGCCAGCGTGTCCTTCACGTCGCTGACGGCGGTCACGGCCACCACCTGCAGACTGGTTGTTGGGAGGGGTGACGTCAGTAGCTGGCCCTCCTCTCTTTATGTTGAGGGCCAGACTGATGGTGCCCTGGCGACTAGGATGAATGGGGTCACCGCGCCTGTAGAATTTTCTACGCGGAAACCCATCAACAGCAGTGAAGACCTGAGTGTTATCTATCAGTGTGACACCCAACTTTCTGCACACATGGAACAGGTTACTGTTGGAGGCGGTGATGGCCGTATACAGCTGGTGTCTACTGTCGGTCGGCAGGATGGAGGATGCCTGCAGACGAGCGTCGGGAAATACCCGCCTGCATTCCCGGACGAGCTGTTCCCACACAGCGCTGGTCACTTCCTTCTGTTTGCAGTCGTTGATCCTCACGTAGAAGGTCACCAGTGCCACCGCTGTGTGGGACGCGTGTTGTCTCTGGAGCCAGTTCAGCAGGTGGACAGTCCGCAGGCCAGAGACAGATACTACGTCTACTTTTTCTATAGGGTAGGTGGGCATCCTCTCTGCCTTGATGTTGCGAACAGCAGAGTCTCCAATGACCAGCGTGGTGGTGTCACTCTGCACTGTATGTCGCAGTATTTGCTCCTCTGGAGACATTTTGTTATTACGCTGCTGCTGGTTGCTGGCGTGGTCAAACCCGTTGTTGACCTCAGGCAGGCCGCCGGTAATCCGTACTGGTATGAGTCGCTTTGGGCTCTTCTCGGCTGCACTCACAGCCTGTACCGTGGCCAGTTCTTGCAGAACAGGTGGAGGGGAGGGGTGACAGGGGAGCAGCGATTGCGCTGCCCGTTACCTGGCGCGGAGACGCACAGCTGTCAACATTGGCAGACAGGTCAGCTTGAGTGTTACCACTCATGGCAACGTCTGAGCTGTTGGACGCAAGGGCTGACTTCTCTTTCAGCTGTTTTTGAATTGCCCTCAAGCGCTGCTTGTGGCTCTGTTTGGCAGAGGATAGCTGGTTGACAGTGCCGTCTGTGGCGTGTTGAGCTGTCTCCACACCAGTTATCCTGTCGTCCAGGCCTAACAACACTTCGCCAACACTTTTCTCCGTAACCTGTAGATCTCTAGTTCTCTTGACCGCCTCGTCACGGAGATGACTATCGAGCTGATCAATCCTGGCTAGAGCTGCTGAAAGTCCTTTAAACAGTGTACTGACGTCAGCGCGAAGGTCCGTGATGAGATTACAAGCACTATTGAGTTGCGCTCGCAGAGTATGAGGGTCAGTGATGTCCTCATCAGGACAGGTAGTCCCGCGGGCCGTGGTGGGTGCGGCCTCTGTATTACGTAATCCCAGTCCCGGAGACGCGGGACTGGAGTTCGTGCTTGGTCGGGTTGGGGGAAGGGGCGTGGCAATGGACATTACACCATCAACTGTTGCCGCAACAAGTGATAAATCAGTGCGGGTGTTCTGAAGTGGCTGGCCAGTAGATGTTATGATGGGATTAGGCGGGGATGAGTGGTCGGATAGAAGGGGCGTCGGTTGATAATCCCCTGTGATTGACGACTCTGCCGACTGCACAAGAAGAGAGGAGGTGCCAGAAACACGGGGCGGGGGCGGGGGGGGGGGGGGAGGGAATGGAGGGTGGATAAGCAGGAGAGGGCGGGCGTGACGAGGGTGGGTGGGGTAGAGGTGCCAGGAACAGGGGGCGAGGTAGGGATGGGTGTTGGCGTAAGTCCAGTGTGGGGTTCTAGCTGGCAAGGATTGATGACAGGGGGCGAGGTGGGGATGGGTGTTGGCGTAAGTCCAGTGTGGGGTTCTAGCTGGCATGGATTGATGACAGGGGGCGAGGTGGGGATGGGTGTTGGCGTAAGTCAAGTGTGGGGTTCTAGCTGGCATGGATTGATGACAGGGGGCGAGGTGGGGATGGGTGTTGGCGTACGTCAAGTGTGGGGTTCTAGCTGGCATGGATTAATGACAGAGGGCGAGGTGGGGATGGGTGTTGGCGTACGTCAAGTGTGGGGTTCTAGCTGGCATGGATTAATGACAGAGGGCGAGGTGGGGATGGGTGTTGGCGTAAGTCAAGTGTGGGGTTCTAGCTGGCATGGATTAATGACAGAGGGCGAGGTGGGGATGGGTGTTGGCGTACGTCAAGTGTGGGGTTCTAGCTGGCATGGATTAATGACAGAGGGCGAGGTGGGGATGGGTGTTGGCGTACGTCAAGTGTGGGGTTCTAGCTGGCATGGATTAATGACAGAGGGCGTGGTGGGGATGGGTGTTGGCGTAAGTCCAGTGTGGGGTTCTAGCTGGCATGGATTGATGACAGGGGGCGAGGTGGGGATGGGTGTTGGCGTAAGTCCAGTGTGGGTTCTAGCTGGCATGGATTGATGACGTACGATGCCGGACCTGCCAAGCTGATCCTAGGCAGACAAGGCTGGAACTGTTTACACGGGCGCGGGTCAGGCGTGACCGCCGACAGGCCGCCTTGTGGAAACACATCTGGCAGCAGGTTCGTGGCAAAGACAGCAGTCTTAGTATGGTGTAGTCTGACTAGTCTATAGATCATGCAGCGTACGGGCTGAAGGAACGTTAAGAAAAAGCATGTTTTTTTCTTCTTACTCACAATTGATTGAATGCAAGTGACGTCACACAGCCAGCGTCGTACGCACGTCGTCCATTTTGTGCATGAAGAAACCTCTAACACTAGTAACAACAAACATTGCAATTGACGAAAATATGCGTGGTTGCGTAATTTTCGGATGTAATAATAGGACAGGGAACAAAGATAATGTTCCAAAAAATGTAGCAGGCACATTCGCGATCGTTACAACCAGGCGACGCCCTCAATGCTGCACAAAATGGCGGATCTAGCAGACGAACCCAGTTGCGTATCACGTGATCGCTTCGTCTTGCATTCAATCAATAAACACGGTATGGTGAGATAGTATGCAAGTCCACTCTCCGTTGCAGTATGCATTTGAAGTCCAGGACAAAGAAATTAGTTGTAGTAAACAGCACGTTACAGTCCGGTATAATGAACCACAATGGAAGATGTGAAATAGTTCCAAAATACCACACACAACAAAACACCACACGATTAATTCACCACTAAATATGAAATCACAAAATATCCAGATATGCAAAGAGATCACAAAGTAATGTGCGCAATTAGAAAACAAAACGTCCGAGTAACGTAGAATAGTAGAACACAATACAATCCATCAAACTGATATCTCGTCCGCTTGACTGTTCAGCGGAGAGATCGAAAAAGTCGACCGCTTCCTCCGGCGGTCAATAAAAGAGAGAGAGAGAGAGAGAGAGAGAGAGAGAGAGAGAGAGAGAGAGAGAGAGAGAGAGAGAGAGAGAGAGAGAGAGAGAGAGAGAGAATGAATGAATGAATGATACTTTATTTCTCAAGGATGGAAACAATAGGCGCACAGGCCTCTTTTCATGTTTGTCCTTGCTAAACTACAACATTGAAAGCAACATTAAAACAATATGTTAACAGCACAAAACAGCGGCTACACCCCACAGGTCACTTGTGTTACATTCCGATACAAGTTCCAAAGTCGCTGAAGATTACACACACACAGAGCAAAATGACAGGGTCTTGGGGGGGGGGGGGGGGGGGGGCGGGGTACGATGTAAAGTGTGTTTATAGAAAGCGACTGCACACTTATGATACAGCTACTCATGTGTAGGAATTTAGTAAGCAGGCAAAACACCACGATAAAGAGAGATATTAAAGCTAACAAGTGCAAAACGGAGGACCACAGGAAATCATTGACATGACTCTTTTGGGCATATTATCTACGTTTCTTTCAAGTTTGCTCAGAGATGTATTTAAAAACTTTCGTCCTAAACAATGGAAGATGTCTCGTTTGCTGTATATGTGGAGGAAGTGAGTTCCATAAATAGGCACCCGCGTACGAAAGGCTGGATTTAAACAAGTCAATTCGGGGCCGTTCAATGACGAGACTGTTCCTCAAAGTGCAGTAGACCCTTTCGCTTTCAGTGAAAAGCTTAGCCAGGTAGAGGGGGGCTTTCCCGTTCAGTGCTTTGTGCATAAGTACGCACTTATTAAACGTAAGGTGTTGATGTAAAGGAAGGAGCCCTGTTGCCTGAAGCTTTTCCTCCAAAGTTAGAGAGGGGATTGGGAGGATCAGTTTAACTGCGCGATTGTATAGAGAATTGATCCGCTTAAGGTTAGCCTTACTACAGCCGTCCCAAATAGTAGATGCGTAGTCAATGTGAGGTTTAATGTAGGAGTTGAAAAATAGCTTTCGTGTCTTAGTATCGATGATAGATTTTAATCTTGACAATAAAAATAGCTTCTTTGATAATGTTTTCCCTAGTTGTGTTAGATGGGGCAACCAGCACAGTTGGTCATCAACAATTACCCCGAGGAGGCGATATCCCTTGACTTGCTCAATGGTAACTGAATCAAAAGAGAGGTTAAGTGAATGGGGGCGGAGCTGATGCTTTTGGCGTGTTGTGATTAGCATGCTTTTCGTTTTGGATGGATTTACAAGCATTTGATTATTTTTGCACCACAGTGAGACCTCCTGAAGACAAAGCTGAAGATTGCTTGATATTTCAGGTACAGTTTTCCCGCCAGCGTGAAGAGTCGAATCATCGGCAAACATGTCACATTCGGTATTTGGATTGGATATATAAAGTGGAAGATCATTTATAAACAAACAGAAAAGTAACGGCCCTAGTATGGATCCCTTGGGCACGCCATACTCAACACTCTTTTCAGAAGAGAAGGTAGCATTGATGTACACAGTTTGAATTCTCCCTACGATATATGAACGAAAGAATGAGAGTGTCCCTGGGCTGCTCTTGTTAAAGTAGCAGTCTAGTTTCTCTAATAAAATTTCGTGGTTTATAAGGTCGAACGCTTTTTTTAGGTCTAGAAAGACAGCACCAGACATTTTGTTTCTGTTGATGTTGAGCAGCCAAGTGTCAATCATATGAACCAAGGCAGTGTGACACGAATGTTTAGGGCGAAAACCAGATTGATATTTATTCAGGAGAGACTTTTCTTCCAGGAATTCGAGAAGATGTTTGTGTACATGCTTCTCAATAGGCTTCGATAGAATAGATAATATGGATATAGGCCGAAAATTATTTGGATCAGATGTGTCTTTTGTTTTAGGTATAGGTACCACTTTAGATTTTTTGAAAGCCGCCGGAAAAATATTATTTTGAATACATAGGTTGTAAATGTAGGTTAAGCTTTCCACAATGTATGGAAGAGAAAGTTCGAGGATAAAACCATTGATACCATCAATGCCAGCTGACTTTTTGTTCTTGAGACTAGAGATAAATCTGCCCACTTCATGTACAGCGATGTAGGGGATATTAAAAGCATCACCCGCGGACAGTCTTTGCTTACAAAAGTCACTAAGCTTCTGCGATGCGACATGTTCCACTTGATCTAAACCTTCAGCATGTAGTAACGATTTCGGAGCTAAAATGAAGTGGTCGTTAAATGCATCGGCTGTAAGGTTGGCAGTCGTATTTGCAGAACGATTTTTACTGTTGTTAGTTAGTAAGTTTAAAACTTTCCATACTAAAGACGGATTCCCGCCGCGTATAGTTTTCTCTACCAGTGCTTTTTGTGCCTCCCGGATAAGGTATTTGACTCTGTTACGTAACCTTTTGAACTCAATAAAATCTTTGTCCCGCTTGGCTCGATTTCTGGCTTCCATGGTTTGTTTAATCTCCTCCGTAATCCAGGTGGGGGGCTCACGGCACCGGACTCTTTTCCTTTTTAAATGCACATGCTTATTTAGCACTCCGAGGAACAGTTCAAGCCACAGTGAGAGCGCTACATCAGGGTCATTGTGATTGTAAACTTCATGAAACGGCAAAAAACTGAGGTCATGAAGGAAACTATCTCTATCTAGTTTTCTAAAACATCTATAAGTAATGTATGAATGTTGGGTTCGGCTCTGTTTAGGAACATAACATGACCATGTACAGGTGATGGGAAAGTGGTCACTGACAGCTAGTGAAGGGACATCAGTTTCAGTGATAGCTTGAGGGTTGTTAGTATAGATGTGGTCAATCAAAGTACACGAAGAGTGTGTTTCTCTGGTTGCAGTGGTAATCATCTGTTTTAGTCCAAACAGCATTGTTGTACATTGCCACATCGAATGGGGTTTTGAGATGTCAATGTTAAAATCACCGAGAATGAGTATATCCCTGCCTGTGTCATTCACTTTATCCATCACCTGTACAAAGTCGTCATACCACTCGGCAGTGGATGCTGGATTCCTATACACATAGCCAACTAGCAGTGGCGACGTGTTAGGAAGCTTGACTTCCAACCACACGCATTCCACCTCCTTTGTCTCAAGATCAAGACGTCTGCGTACCCTATGCTGAACAGTGCGGTGCACATAAACAGCTAGCCCAGTATGACCAGGAGAAGTTGCATCACGTCGAATAAGGGAAAAATTCGGAATACTGACACATGCGTCAGTGATTCGAGAGTCCAGACGAGATTCAGTGAGACCAAAGAGGTGGAAATGTGAAGGCGGGTTCAGAAACAGGGAGACATCATGTACTTTCGGATATAAATGATACACATTTAAATGTCCGACTTTCAGTCCTTGAGTGGCTGAGCCAGTGGATCCACTCGCCATATTGTTCGTTGTATATAGACACTAGTGTACACACGACGACAAAAGACCTTTTATAAAGTCAATAGTCAATAGTTATCCTTTCTCTTATAAGTCTGTACGACTGATCTTTGAACAGAAGAAACAATTTCGATAACTAAGAGTTCACGAAAACTTTCACTATACAGTCACACTCCGGCCTCAAATGAGTACATTCAAGTTATAACCGGCGCTATTCAGTCCACACATGACTAAAAACCAAAATTTACTAGTTTCACATTCCAAAGTGCAGATTCACCGTCCGGCACAATGAAACAAATCCGTGTGTCCCTTTTCACGCAGCTTCTCAAAAAAGCCGCTTAATGTCACACTTTGTCTAGAAAAATTTCTGGCTCAGTCAGAAAGCTGCTCATTTGCAAATGCATAGTCATATCACAGACGACGTCTGCGTCAGAAGCAAAATGAGATTAACGTAGCCAAAATGCTCGGCATGGTAATTTCAGTCCAGATATCTGTCTATCGCAACAAAAACAGCACCAATCGGCTAAATATGGCAGTAGAATCCAAATAGATAACAACAAGCCTCACACTTTGTGTCCTGTTAAACTAGTTCACGTGTCACTATGAATACATATTAAAAATTAAAAAAAAAAAAAAAAAAAAAAAAAAAAAAAAAAAACAGCTGTCCCTGGCATAATCCAATCACTAGATGACTTGGGGCCGCAAGCCGCCTGAGTGGTACGGGACCAGCCACTGCGGATAAAGTACTGGGTACGGTGAAAAAGTAGGGTGGAATGCAGGTAACGGTGGCACGGGTAGTCCGTGTGGCGTGACCTGCGGCCAGAAGCCGGCAGAAGGGCGTACGTAGTTGCCGGGAAAACACGGGTAGTCCGTGTGGTGTGACCTGCGGCCAGAAGCCGGCAGAAGGGCGTACGTAGTTGCCGGGAAAACACGAAGCGAAGGGGTCCGGTCCAGCTTCCACACGGTGGTAAAGGAGCGGCTGGGAGAAAGGGAAGTTGGAGGCAAAAGCAGCACCCGACCCGCCCTGTTTGGCACCTGTGGGTTCATTGGCAGGCGGCGCACTCTGTTCGTCGTACGACTGGATGCCAACAGCTTCAGTAGCTTGACGTCCACCAGAGGCTGAGGGATCAATGTCATGTGTATTGTTACTGTTTTGGGAGGTGAGAACAGAGTATTGTGGGCTGTCTCCCAACGGCGGACAGGAAAAGTCACTGAGGGTTTGCGAATAGTACCGTCTGAATTCTGAGTGGGATGGTCAGGCCCTGGTCTCCGGCCCTCAGCAGAATTTACTACCTGAGTACGATCAATGTCCGAACATAACATATCAAAAGCACATGTGCTCAGTACTTGGCGGGTGGCGCGCTGGTCGCGAGGCTGTTGTGTGTCAGATTCCCTGTGGTCTCTGGCCTGAAGGAGAAACTGTTTGACCAGACGGAGCAGGACACCAGCACCACGCTCATTGACATGAAGTCTGTCGTTATTGAACAGTGATGTAACCACTGCGCCTGCTGGCGTGTAAAAGCCAGTCTCTTGGAGAAAGTGCACTTTCTCTTGGCGGCAGAGTTTTGCCAGACGTTCATTAATGGTGCACACTTTCTGCAGGGGGCACTGGCCTTGCGGAAGGACGGAGGTTAAGGCGACAGATGCAGACGGGAAGGCACGGCGGACTGCTACTGTCAGATTCTTATAGGCCCTCAGGATGACGTCAATGTCATGGCCTGAGGCGCAGTCATTTGTACCAACGTGGACCACTACATGTCCAATGTCAGCACGTGGTTCGCAATGACTCAGGGCCACTGCCAGCTGTCCAACTGTCACCCCTCGCAGCGTTCGAACGCACGTGGCCCCGCTGGGATCCAGTCTCCGGCGATCTACCCGCTGTAAGTTAGAATCGCCAATCAGTAGTCCCGCTATCCTGGCTTTAGCCGGTAGTCGCACAGTAAACGGGACAGTATCCTGCGGTGGCTGACGACTTATAGCAATAGCCGACATCCCTTCAGTCCCGGTCCCGCTACAGCTATTCCCCCCAGGGCTGATTGGTGGCGTGGACTGACCAGCTTCCAATACTTGAGGTAGGGCCGGAGGGGTGATGGGTGACTGGGCGCTTAAGGTGAGGGCTTTGTCAGTGTGCAGGCTGGTATCAGTTAGAGTGGGCGCGGTGGGGGACAGTGACCGACATAAAGAATCAAACTGAACTTTAAGTTCCGTGATTTCAGCACTCTGAGTGTCCTTGGTTTTAGCTAGCTTGTTCATTTGTCTATTCAGTGTTTCATGTTCTTTGATAAGTTTCTCATGGTCCTTGGTCAGTTGTTCAAAAGCTGCGTGGTGCGACTGTTCAGCCGCTGTTAAACACCTTTCTTCGGTTAACTTGACATTTTTTTACCATGACCAGAGAGAGAGAGAGAGAGAGAGAGAGAGAGAGAGAGAGAGAGAGAGAGAGAGAGAGAGAGAGAGAGAGAGAGAGAGAGAGAGAGAGAGGTATGTCAGGTATGTCAGCTGTGACAGTATGTACCATATATAAGTTATATATTGTCACTCTGACCAATTCCTTAGAGGAGTGTGTGTGTGTGTGTGTTTGCGAGTGAACATGCGTGCGTGTGTATGTGTCTGACCTAGTTATGTATTAGACCATTGTTTTGTTTATGAAAATGTTGATAAGTAGTTCATAGCAACGGCAAGTTTGAACATTGGTCTTGTAACCAAATACTTATACCGTTGTAAAATAAAAGTTCATTGTTTATTGTAAAAGTTCAATGTTCTCTTAAAGCCCGCTCCTTCTCGTCTTTCTCCGTCTGAAACGCTAGAGACTTCTCGTCTTTCTCTCTTTAAAACGCTAGGTCTTCCTTTCTACACTCACTCTCTTCCCTCTCCCTCTGTGCTTCTAACTCTTTCTCCTTTAAGACTCTCTTTCTCTTTTCTCTCTCTCTCTCTCTCTCTCTCTCTCTCTCTCTCTCTCTCTCTCTCTCTCTCTCTCTCTCTCTCTCTCTCTCTCTCTCGCCCTATTCTCCCTATCCTTACACTTCTCAACATAATCAAAATGTTTCTCGTCCTTAAGCCATAGCTTAATATAAGCCTCTACCGGGCCTGACTCCATTTTTACTACAACTTCCGAAAATGTAAAAACTTAAAAATACAAATCAACGACAAAAAAAAAAAAAAAAAAAAAAACCACCTACGCAGAAGAACAGTGACCTACTTGACGTCCAGATGGATCGAGAAAAAAAAAACGATAGATAGAAGAGCAAGGAAAAAGAATACTACCTATACAAAAGGAAGAAACAAGAACTAGCTCCTCGTAAGATCCAGAAAACTATAGGAATAACGGATCTTACCCCCTAGAATCGGAGAGGAGAATCTAACAATAACAAGCAACCACGTACATAGCAATAAAAACGTTACCCTAAATCCACTACTCCACTATCGCCCGCAGCTACTCTAACCTACCGCTAAAACATGGTCATCACTGTAACGCACGCAGACTCACCCCAGTCGCACGTACAGACTCTCGCACAACAGACGCATACAAAGCAACTGACTCAGACGGGCGCATTCATGTGGTAAAACTCAACACACGAGCTCCCTTTCTAACGTAACTTTTGTACAAGATAAACAATAAAAGAAGAACGCTCACAAACTATCACAACTATATATACCACTCCTTTCCCACTATCACGTCTTAACACCACATCCACATACACACAATATCACTGCCAGGATAGGTATTAGTCTCTCACTATCCAACCTGTCTGGTGTTCTCGCCTGGTTACGCTCGGTCCTTTCACGTCTAGGCGTGCAAGTCCTTTCTCGTACGCTCCTCGAGTCGTCCTGTTTCTCGTATCGTGGATGTCCTCGTTACTCGCACTGTCTCTTCGCTGTGACCTAAGTGTCTTGGCACCGGCCGCTCACTCCCCGAGTGAAGAGCTGGAGAGATGACCTCGCATTAGGTCCTGGTGACTGACTTCTCGGCGGCCGTCGCTCTCTCTCTGACAAGCACTCTAAACAACAACAAGGACCCAAATCGTAACACTTGCTAAACACACACACATATTGGATGATATGAGAAACATTACGTAACCTGGCTGATACAAATAACCCACACGTTCATTCACACACACACGTGCTTCATAACCCGAACTACTTTCGTAACACCCCCATAACTGTCACTACCTTGAAACAGACTATAACCTAACACTCTCGCTATACGTTATTCTATACACTGGAAAAGACTATGCTTAACCAACCACGTACTACCTTCATAATGACTTAGATATACACACCACACATTCCTTTAGTTATCCATCTCGGTAAATAACTGTATACGACAAACATCGGTTACCTCACTGAATTCCAAACCAACATAACTGAACCAAACCGGTCAACACTTTACAACCAAATTACTCTTACCAACGCATACCGTCTTTAACTAAGCAACTATCAATAATACCTATATAGAAACATACATGAATTGTAGGTTTCAGAGTCTTGGAATACGGGCTAGGTATCTCACACACATCAGTCCAAGCTGACAGTATAGCCCCGTACTAATGTATTTAGCTCTCTGACAGACTAAGCTTTCGCCTAGAACTCACTAAAAACTCCCCGTGTTAAACGTTCCTTAGAAATTCCACGTGGGCCACGGGCCTCACGGACTACCGGCACAAACAAACCGTTAACAGCTACTGTACCGTATTTACCCTACTGTGTGAACACTATGCATGAGCACAGAGTTTCATCACATGCTGCCATGCATTTAAACCCCTTGCCAGCAGATCGGAAATCTCCACACTGAAATTTCCGCCCATTTTGTCTTTAAATGCCATCTTCGCCTTTTTTGATCGCATAATTATTTCATCGCTTTGTTTACCTCTTTCTTTACTTCCGCGGAGCCCTGAAAGAATGTTCTTTTCTTTTTCTTACTCACTCCACAATCTTTTGTTTGTTTTTTCTGTCAAGCCCGAATCCATCCCCCTTGACAAAAGCTACACACTTCCCCCCCCCACCACCACCACCAACACACACACATACACACTCCCTCCCCATCTTTTCACTTTGTTAACATTCTTTTAAAACTCACGGTGAAAAAGGGTCATCGTTGTATTGAACATCGTGCATTGTGATATAATAACATTTCTATGGCTACTTCTAAAAATAAAAGGAATACCCCATGCGTATTATCGTACAGCGCAGTTTTTCAAACAGTCTGTGCATGAGGATACCGGTACTGCTTACAATGGGTTAACCTCTGGACCAAGTGGGAAAAGAAACAGATACCTGCAGATATTAACCCGTATAGTCAATGTAATCTGTTTCATGTCGCCAGACACCATCCAGACAAAGCCTTCCCAGCACTGCCTACGACAACGGCCGCTTCCTGCTGTCTGTCCCCAACCCCGTCGTCAGCGGAGAGTACACCTGTGTCATAGACAACACCTCCCCGGCCAGTCTGTGTTTAGTGAGTGATTCCCCTTTACACAGGGGCGCCACTGCAAGCGTGGACGGCGTTCAGGCCCGGTTCGCAATTATGGATGCCCGGATAAATTCGGAGGAACAGAAAAATAAAGCCCTAGAGCATAAGAACACAGCACTAGAGATCCACCTGAACAATCTGCAGGCCCAGCTGACCAGTACCCAACAGAAGGACGCAGCCCAGCTGACCAGTACCCAGCACCAACTGGAGACTGTACGTCAGAACCTGACCTCCATGATACGTGAGTCAGATCAGCTTTCTCAATCAATGATTAGTAAAGTGTTGCTGGTCACTTGAAGGGAACTCGCAGCTTTAGATTCCAGGGTCGATGTCCACGTAATTTTCTCTAGCTGTAACCATGCCAACAACAGCCCCTCTGTTTTGTGTACTTAGCAAATCTAGAGTTTTACGTGGGGTTATAAATAGCCAAAATGTAACTACGACTATGGCCGGAAGTGGTTATTGACAGTAGACACTATCCCTAGATCAGTCAGGCTACAGCACGCAGAACATGGACATTGCGGTTCAGTCAGCGCCTTCCGTCTGAAAGAGGCATATATTCTTCTGAGCCCTTGCGGCCTTCAAGATTCGTGAGAGTTATGTCTCTTGCTTGCAAGAAGTGGCCTCAATTACATCCCCAGTCTGGGCAGCTCATCCGGGGTAAACTGCGCTGTAGACGTCTGTCTATTTGTTCCCTGTCTTAGGGGAAGTTATCGCATCAATCCAGCAAAACGGTCCACATGCTTCTATTTGGATGTTTCGACTATCAGGGGACGCAACAGCTGGTCACAAGTTCGCATAGTTACGCTTATGACCGATAGACTCGTCGATTACCAAAAAATGTACGACTTTAACCCGGCTTTGGCTGTCGTTAGCGCTTTTTGTCCAGGTGATTCTTGAAGGAATCACCTGGGCAAAAAGCGCTACCGACAGCCAAAGGGTTACAATTACTAGATGTGTGCTGGGCTGTGACACCGAGACAGAGGGGCACCAAAGAAGAGATACAAAGACGGTCTCAAAAAGTCACTTAGTGCCTGCCAAATCGACCACCGCCAGTGGTCTTCGCTTGCTGCGGACCGTGACACCTGGCGCTCCACCATTCACAAGGCAGCCGTCTCCTTTGAGGACTCTCGCAGAGCAAACCTCAAGGACAAGCGGCTCAGGAGAAAAAACAGAGTTGTTGTAACTCAGAACCCTGACCAGACCTTCTCCTGCAGCCACTGCGGTCGAACCTGCCTGTCGCGGATTGGCCTCCGCAGTCACGAAAATGCCTGCAGACGACGTGGGCAAGCCCTATAGAATCTTCGTTCGCGAAGCCAAGCCATGATGCTGGGCTGTGGTTGTGGATCAGAGCCGTAAGGTAAAAAATCACAGACCAGCACGCAACTAGTAAAATCATTGATAATGTGACGATCAACTCGGATAAAATATTACTCTACATGACAATACCAAACCTCGTCAACAGCTCAGGACATCGGGATGATCATGAACTTACAATTGGTTCAGTTTTGTCTCATGAGCTAAGGTCAGAACAAAAAAAAAACCGCTATAATATTCTATGTAGTTTAACCCGCTGGGCGTCGGTAGCGGTTTTTGTCCTGAAGTAATCATCGCGACTAAAACCGCTACCGACACCCAAAGGGTTAACAAATACCCACGATGCCCACTGATTTGACCTTCCCGGCCTGGCTGTGCCAGATACCGATACATATATACTTCAGTTGATGTACACGCTTTTTCTTATTAATTTGTCTACATGTGTTAAACAGTGACCGCTGCCCGGAGTGTGTCCTTTAACGCTCAGCGAACAACCTGGAACCAGACTCTGAACGGTGGAGACACACTGAAATTCGACGAAGTCCACTCTAACGATGGCGGAGCCTACAGCGCTACCACGGGTGTGTTTACCGTTCCTGTTGATGGCACCTACGCCTTCTTCGTCACCTTCATGCCCATCGCTTCCAGTGTGACAATGAAGAACACTGCAGTTGAACTGGCTGTGGACGGCGCAGGGAAGTATTATGCCTGGTCTAGTTTCGAGGCTGGTCAGCGTAAGTCCACCAGCTGTAGCGCTGTTCTGGTTCTGAGGGCCGGGCAGCGCGTGGACGTAAGAAGTGTCTACAATGATTGTAGCTACGACTGGTACACATACTTCAGCGGGGCCCTCTTGCACGCCGCCATGCCATAGACATAACCAACATGGGGTGACCTAACAAACATTATAAAGCGTTTAACTCACTCAAGGTGCCCCGCATCAATAGCTGCGGAAGTGACGTATAGCGCGACCGCCGGCAACGCTATACGACACTTTCGCATCTATTGATGCGGTGGGTATTACATCAGTTACTCCCCTTGTACACGCAGACAACTGTAGTGTAAACATTGTGTGTGATCGTACTGTCAACAATACCGGCGGCTACATCACCACGGGCAATAATCCTCAAGTAACACAATTTTTATCCTGAAAAAGTAATCATTTACGTCCCTTTGTTGTAACTGCACAGTTAATAATCAACATTGATGATCAGAACTAAATTACCCATTATTTTTAAATAGAATCAGAAACATAATTTTAAAAAATATATATAGTGCTAATTCACAGAGGTAAATGGAAATCTGTGGGTTTTTGTCAAGACTGCAATAAAACAGCAGATACAGCACGAGACGTTGTTGAGCTTGGCTATTGACCTGATCTCTACGGCTCTGTCTCTGACTGTCTATCTCTCAGTCTCTCTGTCTGTCTTTATGTTTGTGTTTGTGTTTGTGTGTGTGTGTGTGTGTGTGTGTGTGTGTGTGTGTGTGTGTGTGTGTGTGTGTGTCCGTCTCCGTCTCTGAATGTGCCTATTAGAGTCAAAAGACACTAAGTCCATTTTTTGTGAAAAGCGCGATTTGTATTGCATTCGAATGACAATCGCAATTTCCACAACATGGACTTACCGCCTTTTGCCAACACAGAGCAGCTGTCTCTGTGACGTCACTCACATTTGACTAGTGCTAGTGGAAAAAAGAAGACTTAAATAAAGTACCGCAAGATGACGCAAGACGAGTCAACAATGTGAAAAATCAGCATCACGCACAAGTTTACAGAGGGTACCGGCCACTCCAACTGTTTTCTGTCTCTTTTAAATCACAAAACCCCCTGACTGTAAGCAGCTGGTTATGGTGTCACAGAAACCACCACAGATAATAATAAATAATAATTTTACGTATTTATAATGCGCTTATCTTATAATAATTATAACTCTAAACGCGCACTCGTAACTCGCGCACGCATGCGCACTCTTTTGACGATGATTCACGTACCACAAATACATTACGACAGTCAGCTTGGGGTGGGGAGTCTGGGGATGTTATAGTGCTAGAACTGTTGAAAGAGGTGAGTTTTGAGGGCGGACTGAAAGGAGGAGAGAGAGCGTGTTACTGACGGAGTGAGAGTGGGATAGGTTTTCAGGTGGATTGACCGTAGGCGGAGAAGGAGCGGGGGCCGAAAGTGTTGAGTTTGGTGCGGCGGATGTGGAGGCGGAGGCGGAGCGGACGGAGCGGGAAGGAGTGTAGGGGTGAAGTAAATTAGAGAGATAGGCAGGAGCATAGTTGTTCAGGGATTTGTAGCAGAGACAGAATCTTCTATTGGATGCGTTAGGGGATTTGGAGCCAGTAAAGGAGATTGAGCAGGGCAGTTGTCACGTAACGGATGTGACAGGTTGTTTCATTTTTTTGCCAAGTCGTTTTTTTGTTAATAAATGTAGATCGCCGAATTCTGTAAATAGCCTTAGTTTAGGGAAGTTAATAAATGTAGTGTGAGCGTAATCGTAAAGCCCGTGCAGCAAGCTTAACAGTGAGCGAGTACAGCGGTTGCACGCTTTAGCCAAGTAGCTTTAACCGAACAGTGTTCAGAAGTAAAGTTAAACTGCAAGGTAGCAGAAGGATATTACAGTCAGTCAGCGGAGTTAGCCAGCGAAGTGAGAGTCTGGGTCAGGGTGCGGCCTCGTTTGGAGCCCTTGACAAGCTGTGCGAGGGTTGTTTTACCCTCCCTGCAAGACCACGGCCAGTGTTCCTGGGTGTGGGTGTCCCGAGAGACTAGCGACCACGGCTGCTGCTCACCAGAAGACCCCTCCGGTTCGTCTTCGTCCTGTTTGTCTCGTCCTGCCGGAGGACTCACCAGTGACAGGTAAATACTCATGCCATTTTCCTCAGTTAGCTGCTGTGCTCTCGGGTGTGTGAATGTGTATATAGGTGCGGAAGGGTATGTTCGTCTAGTTTTTTAGTGATGTTTTAATCGAGTCTTTAACCATGTTTTTTAGGTCGGGTTGTAACGTGGTGGGTGTCGAATTTAGTTGTTTATGTTCGGCTGTCGCCGAGTGAGTATATTTAAAGGGCCATGTTGTAAAACGAATTAAAGTGGGTATCCTTTCAAATATATTTGTATTAAGTCCTAGATGCAACGTAATAAGATTGTCATGTTGGGTGGTTGCTGGTGATTATTTCATATCGTTGTATGTACATATGGATATTTTGATAATGTTGGTTTTAGCAGTGGCAATGTTATTATACAAAAGTGGTTGTGCTAGCTTAATGTTAGTGTGATAGAATAGTGCAGACCTGGTGAATGTTGAATGTACATAGGAAGCTTTCATATCCATGATTGTATATTTAATATGGCCAAGGCAGGTATTAGGGTGAGACGAGACACAACTCACGTGGTTTGTGAGTAGGTGCGTGTCAAATAGGCCAGAATTAACTGTGTTGGCACTTTGACTGACAATGCGCCCTTTTCCAGTGCACTGGTTTCGAAGACTGGCTTCGAAGATTTCGTTCTTCGATCTCATCATCCACGACCAACGGTGACGCATCATCGGGAGTCGGAACGCCTTCGCTAGCCGGTCCTGTTGGACAAGTACGTTGGCTACAGCAGGCTGATTCTACGTTCTGAGCGTCGGTCACAGGCGTGCGTGGGCAAGCGCGGCTACGGTGCTCTGTGGTGCAGGGGTAGTACTCGTACGTTATGAGCCACCCTGTCTAGTGTGGGACAGAGGACACTGTACAGAGACAAAGTTACCCGCCTTGTATAGCCGTTGGCCATATTAGTCATTATCACCTGTTAGTCATGTTCACCTGTCAGTCATGTTCACCTGTTAGTCATATTCACCTGTTAGTCATTTTCGTCTGTTAGTCATTTTCACTTGTTAGTCATTTTTTATATGTTAACCTTTTTTAAGTGTTAATACGTTATGAGTGCATGTGTGGGTATGTGTGAGTGTGTGGGGCGTTAGTGGGTTGGGGTGGGAGTTAGAGTAAGGGTAGGCAATAAAGGATTTGTTTGTTGTTTATCACTGGCGTTGCGTTATTTATTTAGAGTGGGTGGGTTTTCTCGAGTGTCTGCACTCATATTGTCCACGGCGCCCTGACTCCGTCAGGCGTGTCGTGACATATTTGGTGGCAGCGGTGGGATAAGGATTAGGGGGAGGTAACGGATTAGGTAGATTAGGGTATTTTTGTGCGCCAGTGATCGTTTGTTCGTGTTGTGGTACGAGTAAGATTTAGCGGGCGGTTGGCGGGAGTGGGGGCGTATTGCGCCGGGAGCCACGGCCAGAGAGTGCAGTGCGCATAAACGGGGGGTGGCATGAGTGGTTGCCTCTCATTACTCAGGTACCGAGTGGTGAGGACCCTTCGGCTCTCGTCACTGTCTAGTCCTTATTCGTTGTTTGTATTCTGTGTATTTATTTGTTTTGTTTTTTCTTTGTCAGGGGTCCTGCTGGGGAGCAGTTGTCGTCGCTGCCTCCGGGACACCCACATCAGGATGCCCCCTAAACGGGAGACCAGGGCCACCCGTGCCACGTCGGGGCACGACCCTGAGTCCGAGGGTGGTGGTGCAGGGGATGAGGGTCCAGGAGAGAGAGGAGCCACTTTGGCCACTCCCTCTCGGAAGGAAACGGTGGTGAGTACCCTTACCCGTACTCTCACTGCAGCAGGACTGACACCCAGTAGGGATCAGGAAAGTAAAGAGGGGTTAGGGGTGATAGTAAACCCATATGAGCAGTATAAAGTAATAGGAGAGGGCCTAGGACTTAGTGGGGGAGCTCTAACCCAGTTCATCCTGTCCGAAGTTAGGAGAGAGGAAGAAAAACGGGAACGTGACCTAGAGCGTAGGGCGTTAGAGAGGCGGTTCCAGATGGACCGTGAGGCGGCTGAGCAAGCTAGGAGGGATGACTTAGCATTGACCGAACGTAAGCTAGCTGCCGCGGAACAAGCACGGAAAGAAGAGCTAGCTGCCGCGGAACAAGCACGGAAAGAAGAGCTAGCTGCCGCGGAACAAGCACGGAAAGAAGAGCTCGTCGCGGCCGAAACGCGGCTTAGATTACAGTTAGCAGCATCGGAAAAGAAGTCAGTTACGGAGTCTAGTCAGCATTACTCGCTCAAGATGCGTCCGTTAGAGGATAAGGAAGATGTGGAATCTTACCTTCAGCTCTTTGAGAGCGTAGCCGAAACCCAGGGGTGGCCGAAAGAGGTATGGGGGATCAGGTTAGCACCTCTATTGCAGGGGGAGGCCCGTGACGCATACCTTAGGCTGACCGTAGAGCAAGGGAAAGATTTTGAGGTGGTGAGGGAGACCTTATTGAGAAGATTCAGGCGTGACGCTGAATATTACAGACGCCAGTTTCGCGAAGCCAAAAAGGAGAGTCTCGAAACGTTTCCCCAGTTGTTCGTTAGGTTGAAGACCTCAGTCAAGCGTTGGTTCACTTTAGCCCATAAGAACATAGAGGACTTAGAACAAGTGCTAGACGTGTTTCTGTCTGAGCAACGTTATGCTATTATGAATGCAGACCTTGAAATGTTCGTTAGGGAAAAACGTCCTAGGAATGGTGAAGAGGCCGCGGAGCTAGCGCAGATCCATATCGACACCAAACGGGCAGTCTCGCGTCCATTGGGTGGGGGGGCCGATTCGTCCGCCGTTTAAGAAGGACAAAGGGTCGAATAAACCCCCTGAGACCAAAGCAGAACATAGGACAGAACCAGCTAGTTCAGGCAGGGGGACTGGTGAACGGCTGTGTTTTAAGTGCAACAAACCAGGGCACGTAGCAAGGAACTGTCAGAGTAAGGCGTCAGTTAACCAAGTCACCATTGCCCCTGAGACAGTAGCCGTAATGACAGAGCCTGTGACCGTAGGGATGCGGACGATCCGTCCCTACGACCCGTGGAGTAAGGGATTAGCCAAGGGAAAGGAAGTTCGTATCATACGTGATACCGGCGCGGATATGTGTGCGATCGCCGCCAAGTGGATAGAACCCAGGGATTTAACAGGTCGGTTCATCGACGTCAATCCCGTCGACCATACTAAGTCCGATAAGTATCCGACTGCATGGGTTGAAATCGATTCCCCATTCGTGCGAGGGACGATCGAACTTATCGTAATGGAGCGCATGGGACCAGACGTAATCCTAGGAAACTGGGTGACTTTTTCAGATGGGAAACGTAGTCCCGTATCCATCGATGCCAGTGAGTGTGCTATGGCAGCAACGGTCCAAACTCGAGCTCAGGTTCAGAGGGAAAAGGAAGGAGAGAGCGCGCTTAAAGTCGTTAAGCAGGCCGATCTCAATGTGACTCCTGCCCAGCTGATAGAGTGGCAAAACCAGGACGAAACTCTAGCTCACGCTAGGAAGTTGGCCGAAGAGGGCCGAGCAATTCCGTCAGGGAAAAGTCTGATAGAATTTTGCAGGAGGAAGGGAATTCTGTATCGGGTCTATAGCAAAGGTGGCAGCCAAATATCCCAGTTAGTCGTCCCGAAGCCTTTGAGGGAGACTGTAATGCGTTTAGCGCATGACCCACCGATGGGAGGGCATTTGGGAGGCAAGAGAACCCGGGAACGCATTTGGGGTACGTTCTATTGGCCGGGGCTGTGTGCTCAAGTTCGCAGGTACTGTGAGTCATGCGAACAATGTCAGAAAGTAGTACCAAGAGGGAGAGTACCACGGGTTCCTATGCAACAGCTTCCACTAGTAGAAGAACCATTTCAGAGAGTAGCGGTAGACATTGTGGGGCCTATTGCTCCAGCTTCCGACAGAGGAAACCGATTCATTCTCGTGACCGTCGATTACGCCACTCGATACCCCGAGGCAGTACCTTTAAAGGGGATCGAAGCAGAAAGGGTCGCTGAGGCATTGTTAGAAATCTGGTCTAGGGTGGGGATTCCGAGGGAGGTACTCACCGACCAAGGGTCCCAGTTCACTTCACAAGTGATGTCTGAAGTCAACCGTTTGCTGTGCATCCAAGGCAAGTGTACTACTCCTTACCATCCGCAGGCAAATGGCCTAGTAGAACGTTTCAACGGTACCTTGGTGTCCATGTTGAAGAAGTTAGCTAGCGAGCAACCTCGATGTTGGGACAGATACATCCCCTCATTGCTGTTTGCGTACAGGTAGGTTCCTCAGGAATCGACGGGGTTCGCGCCGTTCGAGTTATTGTACGGCAAGACTGTAAGGGGGCCCATGTCAGTTCTACGGGATCTGTGGACGAAAGAGCAGATGGGAGAAGAGGTGAGAGATGCAAGCCAGTACGTAGTAGATTTACGGAATCGCATTGAAGAGACTTGCAGGTTAGCGCAACAGAATTTGAAGCTAGCTTCGAAAAAGCAGAAACAGCACTTTGATCGCAGAGCCAAACCACGCAGTCTTAATGCAGGAGACAAGGTTTTGTTGTTACTTCCAGTTAAACACAACAAGCTGGAGATGGCTTGGCAGGGACCATTCGAAGTTCTAGAGAGAGTCGGAGAGTGTGACTACAGGGTACGGGTGGGCAGTAAAAATAAACTGTACCATGCAAATCTGTTGAAAAAGTTCCAAGAACGAGTGTCAGTAGCTACAGTAGTGATAGATGAGGAGGACGAAGATGAGGGGGGAGAGGCATTCAGGGCAGTAAAGGAAGTACCTACCATTCCTTTAGTAGCGTCTGAAGGACCCTCTGACATCCATCTTGATCCTAACTGTCCAGAGATCCATTCTAGTATAGAAGCTCTGACTGTCCAGTTTAAGGATATTTTGACAGATTATCCGTTGAGGACGACACTAGACTCGTGTGAAATCCATTTGACTGATGAAGTGCCGGTGAGAACGAAGCAATATCCTCTACCTCATTCTCAACTAGAAGTAGTGAAAACCGAAGTGGATGCTAGGCTAGAGATGGGAGTAATCGAGAGAGCCAATTCCCCATACAACTCACCGATCGTCTTGGTGAAGAAGAAAGATGGCACTGTTAGGTTTTGTGTGGATTTTAGGAAACTGAATCAAAAGGTCGTGTTCGATGCTGAACCAATGCCTGACGTGGAGTACCTATTTTCCTTACTGTCCAAGGCTAAGTACTTGAGTAAGTTAGACCTAGCTAAAGGCTACTGGCAGGTACCCATGTTAGAGAGCGACAAACCGAAAACTGCCTTCACCACACCGGCAGGGCAATTTCAGTGGAAGGTAATGCCTTTCGGGTTAAAGACGGCAGGGGCAATCTTTTCCCGAATGATGAGGAGGTTACTAGAACCTTTGCGTTTGACGGAAGTTAGCAATTTCATGGACGATGTCATGATTGCTTCCTCCACTAAAGAGCGTCACTTACAGTGTATTGCCCAGCTCTTTGGTAGGCTAAGAGAGGTCCAGTTGGCGGCCAGACCTACAAAGTGTTACTTGGGGTTCAAGCAATTGGAATATCTGGGGCATACAGTGGGTAACGGTCAGATAAAACCAGAGGGAGACAAGATGCAGCGGATAAAAGACGCGCCGCGACCACAAACAAAGAAACAAGTCAGATCGTTTCTTGGGTTGGCAAATTATTACCGCCGGTTCGTTCCTAACTTTGCGGCCATAGCAGCCCCACTAACCGACCTGACCAAGGGAGGGAAGACCGGACAGATCGGTTGGAACAATGCATGTGAGACAGCATTTGAGAAGCTGAAGGCGCGACTGTGTTCAGGTCCTGTGTGCTCATTGCCAAACTTCGATCGTCTCTTCGTGTTGCAGACAGATGCGTCCGAGGGGGGGGGGGGGGGGTAGGAGCCGTATTGTGTCAGGACCATGGTAACGGCTTACAGCCTGTTGCATGCGCGAGCAAGAAACTATCCAAAGCAGAGCGTAACTACTCCACCATCGAAAAGGAGTGTCTTGCAATCGTGTGGGGAATTCAAAAATTCCGTCAGTATCTGTATGGTAGGACATTCGTCGTACAGACAGACCATAGACCATTGCAGTACTTGCAACAAGCTAAATCCACAAACAGTCGACTGATGAGGTGGGCTTTGCAGTTGCAGCCATTTTCCATTAGAGTAGAAAGCATAGCCGGTAAAGTAAATGTTCCTGCTGACTTTTTGAGTAGAACAGGGTGGTAGAAACCGTAAATGTGGAAGCAGTAAGGGGACAGTCATATAGTAATCAAACCCGGGTGTTTGATCTGGGAGGGGGGTATGTCACGTAACGGATGTGACAGGTTGTTTCATTTTTTTGCCAAGTCGTTTTTTTGTTAATAAATGTAGATCGCCGAATTCTGTAAATAGCCTTAGTTTAGGGAAGTTAATAAATGTAGTGTGAGCGTAATCGTAAAGCCCGTGCAGCAAGCTTAACAGTGAGCGAGTACAGCGGTTGCACGCTTTAGCCAAGTAGCTTTAACTGAACAGTGTTCAGAAGTAAAGTTAAACTGCAAGGTAGCAGAAGGATATTACAGTCAGTCAGCGGAGTTAGCCAGCGAAGTGAGAGTCTGGGTCAGGGTGCGGCCTCGTTTGGAGCCCTTGACAAGCTGTGCGAGGGTTGTTTTACCCTCCCTGCAAGACCACGGCCAGTGTTCCTGGGTGTGGGTGTCCCGAGAGACTAGCGACCACGGCTGCTGCTCACCAGAAGACCCCTCCGGTTCGTCTTCGTCCTGTTTGTCTCGTCCTGCCGGAGGACTCACCAGTGACAGGTAAATACTCATGCCATTTTCCTCAGTTAGCTGCTGTGCTCTCGGGTGTGTGAATGTGTATATAGGTGCGGAAGGGTATGTTCGTCTAGTTTTTTAGTGATGTTTTAATCGAGTCTTTAACCATGTTTTTTAGGTCGGGTTGTAACGTGGTGGGTGTCGAATTTAGTTGTTTATGTTCGGCTGTCGCCGAGTGAGTATATTTAAAGGGCCATGTTGTAAAACGAATTAAAGTGGGTATCCTTTCAAATATATTTGTATTAAGTCCTAGATGCAACGTAATAAGATTGTCACGTTGGGTGGTTGCTGGTGATTATTTCATATCGTTGTATGTACATATGGATATTTTGATAATGTTGGTTTTAGCAGTGGCAATGTTATTATACAAAAGTGGTTGTGCTAGCTTAATGTTAGTGTGATAGAATAGTGCAGACCTGGTGAATGTTGAATGTACATAGGAAGCTTTCATATCCATGATTGTATATTTAATATGGCCAAGGCAGGTATTAGGGTGAGACGAGACACAACTCACGTGGTTTGTGAGTAGGTGCGTGTCAAATAGGCCAGAATTAACTGTGTTGGCACTTTGACTGACAATGCGCCCTTTTCCAGTGCACTGGTTTCGAAGACTGGCTTCGAAGATTTCGTTCTTCGATCTCATCATCCACGACCAACGGTGACGCATCATCGGGAGTCGGAACGCCTTCGCTAGCCGGTCCTGTTGGACAAGTACGTTGGCTACAGCAGGCTGATTCTACGTTCTGAGCGTCGGTCACAGGCGTGCGTGGGCAAGCGCGGCTACGGTGCTCTGTGGTGCAGGGGTAGTACTCGTACGTTATGAGCCACCCTGTCTAGTGTGGGACAGAGGACACTGTACAGAGACAAAGTTACCCGCCTTGTATAGCCGTTGGCCATATTAGTCATTATCACCTGTTAGTCATGTTCACCTGTCAGTCATGTTCACCTGTTAGTCATATTCACCTGTTAGTCATTTTCGTCTGTTAGTCATTTTCACTTGTTAGTCATTTTTTATATGTTAACCTTTTTTAAGTGTTAATACGTTATGAGTGCATGTGTGGGTATGTGTGAGTGTGTGGGGCGTTAGTGGGTTGGGGTGGGAGTTAGAGTAAGGGTAGGCAATAAAGGATTTGTTTGTTGTTTATCACTGGCGTTGCGTTATTTATTTAGAGTGGGTGGGTTTTCTCGAGTGTCTGCACTCATATTGTCCACGGCGCCCTGACTCCGTCAGGCGTGTCGTGACAGCAGTGATGCGGTCGGATTCTTCTCTCTGAGGACGAGGCGGGCAGCATTGTTCTGGACGCGCTGGAGAGTGAAAGTGGTGGAGTGAGGGGGGCCGGAAAGGAGAGAGTTGCAGTAGTCGATGCGAGATAAGATGAGAGAGACAGCAAGTTTGGTGGCAGCTTCGGTGATGAGGCATCGCAGATACACAACTGTCAGCAGATGGTTATGGTGTCTCAGAAACCACTGCATTTACACAACTGTCTGCCTGAGACAAACTGACAACAATAAGGCCAGCATGAGTCGTAGATCATCATGCGCCCACGCCTTTGCCTTTTGTATGTGGGCGTTGTTTGGTGTGTGCCTGCAGTGAGAGAGTTAAACTACGGCATAACATTAAAACACAAGAGAAAAAAGCCAGTAGACTGTAAGGAAGGGAGACAACGCTGTCGGGGTAGTTTGGTGTGTGCCTGCAGTGAGAGAGTTAAACTACGGCATAGCATTAAAACACAAGAGAAAAAAGCCTGTAGACTGTAAGGAAGGGAGACAACGCTGTCCGGGTAGTTTGGTGTGTGCCGGCAGTGAGGGAGTTAAACTACGGCATAACATTAAAACACAAGAGAAAAAGGCCAGTAGACTGTAAGGAAGGGAGACAATGCTGTCGGGGTAGTTTGGTGTGTGCCTGCAGTGAGAGAGTTAAACTACGGCATAACATTAAAACACAAGAGAAAAAAGCCAGTAGACTCTAAGGAAGGGAGACAACGCTGTCGGGGTAGTTTGGTGTGTGCCTGCAGTGAGAGAGTTAAACTACGGCATAACATTACAACACAAGAGAAAAAGGCCAGTAGACTGTAAGGAAGGGAGACAACGCTGTCAGGGTAGTTTGGTGTGTGCCTGCAGCGAGAGAGTTAAACTACGGCATAACATTAAAACACAAGAGAAAAAAAGCCAGTAGACTGTAAGGAAGGGAGACAACGCTGTCCGGGTTGTTTGGTGTGTGCCTGCAGTGAGAGAGCTAAACTACGGTATAACATTAAAACACAAGAGAAAAAAGCCAGTAGACTGTAAGGAAGGGAGACAACGCTGTCGGGGTACTTTGGTGTGTGCCTGCAGTGAGAGAGTTAAACTACGGCATAACATTAAAACACAAGAGAAAAAAGCCAGTAGACTGTAAGGAAGGGAGACAACGCTGTCGGGGTAGTTTGGTGTGTGCCAGTAGTGACAGAGTTAAACTACGGCATAACATTAAAACACAAGAGAAAAAAGCCAGTAGACTGTAAGGAAGGGAGACAACGCTGTCGGGGTAGTTTGGTGTGTGCCTGCAGTGAGAGAGTTAAACTACGGCAAGAGAAAGGAACTATGGGTGGTTTTGGACAATTTCTATAGACCTCATAATTCCATTGTTTTTGACCACATACTTCCACACCTTCACGCCGTTCATTTTTCTTGGTTTCCCCTTATTTTATTTATTTTTTTTTTTGGTAAAATAAAGGTTTCCAAAATCAATGACATTAAAGTTAATATTTTTTATTATAAAATGAATCAAGACGAATTACTTCTTCTAAACGATATCAATGCTGTAGAAAACAAAGATTTAGACTCGAAAAAACAGCGTCTTTTGTCTGTAGTTGTTTCGGGCAAGTCAAAGGCGTATCTCGGAAAACAATACATGACAGAGGATATTGAATCTCTAACCGCTGATGAGCTAATCAAACTTCATTCGAAATATGAAAACCACATTGCTTCACTAATGACTCGTGATTTGAGTCGATCTCTTGTTTGCCTATACACAAAAGGAGTGAGTCACTTTCTACCTGTAGACACTGACAGTCTATCACACGACCTTGAAAGCAATCCTATTGTTTCAAGTTCAATTGGTAAATTAGCATGCGTCATGTTTTACAAGTTTGGAAATTACCTTGCACCTGTGGTAACCCTTCTTGTTACCGGGAGTCATATTGATTTTTCAAAATTAAATTTTACTGCAGAAGAAAATAGATGAGACCCAGACGACTCCACAACAGAACCCCGACCCTGTTTTGACACAGGTTCAAACAGTGATTAAGATTAAAAGTCCAGGAAGGGTTGAGGCTGGGGAAAAATTAGCTGAATGGAACAGACAAAACAAATTACAGCTTCAAACACAAACAGAAAAGGCTCATGTAACTGACCCACTGTCAAGACCGTCAGGACCAGTGACAATACTGCCAGGACCATCAGGACCAACACCGACAGGACAGTCACTACTATCACACCCACAACAAAGTGAGAGACAAAAAACTAAGTCTAACCCTGACCCGGAACCTCAAACAACAAAATATATAGTTGCCGGATTTGTTGTCGGATTTGGTTACGTAGGTTATCAATTATACCGAAAATATAACCCACACACTCGAACAGTGACCAAAAAATCAGACACTCCAAAAACAAAACCAGTTTGTCTTCTTCTGTCATCACCAAAGGCATCTGACATGTTGTGAGATACTGTACTACCTGACTATACAGATGTCTCATTTCTGTTAAAAACAGACATGCTGCATTTTCACCCCTGTAGATAACGGGTTCTGAATGCTGTCCGTCTGACCTAACAATAATGTATCCAAAAGAACACACCACTTGGTCACTTAGTTTTATAGTCTTTGGTAATGACTCTGGAACAGGACCTTCATACGGAACAACCAGTGATCCAAAATCAGCATACACTACAAACGGCAGCTTTTGTTGATTCCCATAGTTTTTGAAATATACTTGACTACCAGGATCTGGACCCTTAAGTACAGTTTGTATGTCATCAGCTGATCTACAATGCAGTACATGTTTATGTGCCACTGCAATAGAAGAAAATCTTTGTAAACATCTTTTACACACTTCCTGTTTGCCATTGTGTTTTGTTGTATACCCATGAATTAGTCGTGACATATTTCTGATAATTGTGTAGTGAAAGTTATCATTATCTCATATTAATAACATGTCAAAATGTTTATCTTCTGACTGCCCATATGTTGGAGCAAGTGGTGATACTCTAATGGGTTGTAACTTGTCAACAAACTCATTATCCCACACATGCACATTTACAGATATACCAGGATTTAGGTTTTCAAACAAGTCTATGTCCTCTATTTTATCAGGGAACTCAATGCCACTGAAGTTGAGTTCATTTACAAATTTGGTGTAGTTAGATACACGTTCAGGTTTTGATTTTATAAAGTGTAATTTAGCAAGCACACACCACATGAAACAGAAATTGTCATTGTTCTGTATATTAACTACAGCCTTTTTGTTTGCAACCTCTGTTGGCAGGGACAGCCATGATTTACCTAATATAGGATGATACCTTGACTGTTTTAATTGTAGTACATGTACATGACCTTCGTGCCAACCAGACCCCTTCATTTTCGCACTGTCAATTGCTTGGAGGAAGTCAGGTAATAGTTTGTCTCTAAACACGTTCTCCAATTCTCTTCTTGTGTTAACTGTGTGTTGTCTTGTTGATATGTACGATACAATCACTTCACCGTCTACTCTAGTAAATTCTATTTTAGCAACAATCTGAATCTTCACACTGCCTGTAACAAGATTATCTTGTATGACAGAAAAAGAGTTTTCTATTGATTCATAGACATTGTTACTATTAGATATAGGCAAGTCTGTTGTATGAAACACATTACGTAGGCTTGATGAGCCTGATGGGTTTTGAGCATTGTCCATCATTTTTATTTGTCCGACAAAATAATAAACAAAAAAATATTACCGCTGGCTCACCTTGTGTAATACCACTTTATTAACTGTAACACTGTAAATATAAACATTTAGTTTATGTAGTTGATTAAATATACTATAACAAACTTCCCCAACCCTCCTGGCAGAGCCTGCTGAAAAGGACAAGTTTTACACTGACCTGCGCAGCCTCCTACAGAGTACCCCTGCAGACGACAAAGTCATCATCCTTGGCGACTTCAACGCCAGAGTGGGCCAGGACTCTGAAGCCTGGAAAGGAGTCCTCGGCAAGCATGGCGTGGGGAACTGCAATGACAATGGCCGCCTACTGTTGGAGTTCTGTGCGGAGCAGCAACTGGTCATCACCAACACTACTTTTCAGCAAAACGACAGTCGAAAGACCACCTGGATGCATCCTCGCTCCAAACACTGGCACCTTATCGACTATGTCCTAGTGCGTCAGAGGGACCGCAGTGACGTCCTCCTCACCAGAGTGATGCCCAGCGCAGAGTGCCACACTGACCACCGCCTTGTCCGCTGCAAACTCAGGCTCCACTTCAAGCCGAAACCCAAGAAATGGGGGCCCCCCCAAGAAAAAGCTTGATGTTGCCAGCCTTCAGCGTGACAATGTGAAAGCTGCCTTTCAGACAGATTTACAGCGCAGGCTCAAAGACACAGCGGACCCAGTAGACTCCTCCCCTGAAACAGTTTGGGCACAACTGAAAACTGCTATTGCAAAATCCTCTGCAGAAGTCTTGGGTTTCGCCAGAAAGAAGAACAAAGACTGGTTTGACGAAAACGATGTAGAGATCCAGGAACACCTAGCAAAAAAAAAAAAGAGCCGCCCATCAGGCCCACCTAGCCCAGCCTTCCTGCCCTGTGAAGAAGTCTGCCTTCCGCCTCGTCTGCAGCAGTCTCCAGCGCAAGCTCAGAGATCTCCAGAAGGAGTGTTGGACCAGACTTGCACAAAGGACCCAGCTTTGCGCTGACAATGGTGACTACAGGGGCTTCTACGAAGCACTGAAAGCAGTGTATGGCCCCAGGCACCTGGTACAAAGTCCCCTGCGAAGCGCGAATGGCCAGGCACTCCTCACAGATAATACCTCCATCTTGAACCGCTGGTCGGAATACTTTCAGAGCCTCTTCAGCGCTGAGCGCACTGTTCAAGAAGCAGTCATCCTACAAATCCCACACCTCCCAGTAAAGGTTGAATTGGATGAACCGCCCACCGCTGAAGAGACCCTCACAGCCATCCACCAGCTCAAGAGTGGCAAAGCAGCACGCATTGATGGAATACCGCCAGAGATCTGGAAACATGGAGGCACAGCACTGCACAACAAGCTCCATAACCTCTTTCTCTGCTGCTGGGAGGAAGGAACACTACCAAAAGATCTCCGTGATGCAGTCGTTATCACCCTGTATAAGAACAAAGGCGAGAAGTCTGACTGTTCCAACTATCAGGGAAGTACCCTGCTGTCCATTGCTGGGAAAATCCTTGCAAGGCTGCTCCTGAATCGGCTCGTACCTGCCATCGCTGAAGACCAACTCCCAGAGGGCCAGTGTGGCTTCAGAGCAAACAGGAGCACCACCGATATGGTCTTTGTGCTGAGACAGCTACAGGAGAAGTGCCGTGAGCAGAACAAAGGGCTGTACGTAACATTTGTCGACCTAACAAAAGCGTTCGACACTGTGAGCAGGCAAGGCATGTGGCAGGTCCTGGAGCGACATGGCTGTCCCCCAAAGTTTCCTAAACATGATTGTCCAGCTACACGAGGACCAGCAAGGCCAGGTCAGACTCAACAATGACCTCTCAGAACCATTCCCTATTCTCAACGGCGTAAAGCAGGGCTGTGTGCTGGCACCGACCCTCTTCACCATCTTTTTTAGCATGATGTTGAAGCAGGCCACAGTGGACCTCGATGATGACGATGCAGTGTACATCAGGTATCGTCACGATGGCAGCCTGTTCAACCTCAGACGACTGCAGGCCCACACGAAAACCCTAGACCAACTGATTCGTGAGCTGCTTTTTGCTGATGATGCTGCCCTCGTTGCACACACAAAGAGAGCCCTGCAGCACATCACATCTTGCTTCGCAGATGCTGCCCAGCTCTTTGGACTCGAGTCAGTCTGAAAAAGACAGAGGTCCTCCATCAGCCGGCACCCAAGTCAGTGTATCGCCCTCCTCACATCACCATTGGCGAGTCTGAACTAAAGTCAGTGCACCAGTTTACCTACCTTGGCTGCATTATCACGTCGGACGCCAAGCTGGACAAGGAGCTTGACAGCAGGCTGGCAAAAGCGAATAGCGCTTTCGGGCGACTTTTCAAGCGGGTGTGGCACAATCAACAGCTGAAAACAGGCACCAAGATCAGCGTGTACAGAGCTGTGGTCCTCACCACCCTGCTGTATGGTTCCGAGTCCTGGGCCCTCTACCGCAGCCAACTACGCCTCCTCGTACGCTTCCACCAGCGCTGCCTGCGTACCATCCTGGGCATTCACTGGAGTGACTATGTCACCAACGTCGAGGTCCTTGAACAGGCTGAAACTGTGAGCATCGATGCTTTGCTGCTGCGGACACAGCTCCTCTGGGCGGGGCATGTCTCCAGGATGGAGGATCATCGCCTACCAAAGATCACACTGTTCGGCGAGCTTGCTACTGGACACCATGACAGAGGGGCACCAAAGAAGAGATACAAAGACTGTCTCAAGAACTCACTTAGTGCCTGCCAAATCGACCACCACCAGTGGTCTTCGCTTGCTGCGGACCGTGACACCTGGCGCTCCACCATTTACAAGGCAGCTGTCTCCTTTGAGGACTCTCACAGAGCTAGCCTTAAGGACAAGCGGCTCAGGAGAAAAAACAGAGATGCCGCAGCTCAGAACCCTGGCCATACCTTCCCCTGCAGCCACTGCGGTCGAACCTGCCTGTCTTGGATTGGCCTCCGCAACCACGAACAAGCCTGCAGACATCATAGGCAACTCCTATAAAATCTTCGTTCGCGAAGTTAAGCCAAGCCGAGCCGAACAAACTTCCCCTAACCAACCATAGTTGGTATCATTAACTTTAAAAGTAGGCGTCTTTAAATCAATTGTCATGCACTCCACATCTGGAAGCTCATCAACATAATCCAAAGTCACACTATATGTAGCATATATTTCCGATGGTGCTGAAAGGCTTATGTAAGTCTGTTTGGGTGATGTTATTAAATCAGTAAAGTGCATAACATCTTTGAAGCAGTGTGAGATATCAATCACTTGTATTATTTGTCCGTCTGTCATTTTTTATTGGACAAACAAATGTATAAATTAATTTACTAACCCATACCCTGTGGGCTGATCTGTCTTTAAAATGACCTTAGATGCTTAGTTGATTTCAGTTTATTTTTTACATCATCCCGTTCATGCTTATTTGGGATGACGTTGTTCTCTCTGAGACAGTCTTCAAAGCTGTCACAATCCTTACAGTAAAACAAACAGATAAACTTTAACTGTTCTCGAAAATCTTTCAGTACAGCATTATATTTCTGAGTGAGAATCCATACACTGACGTTTGCGTGTCTGCCACTAAAGGCAAGTTCTGCTAGAGTGTTTCTCTTCTTGACAATGTCTTTTTCTGCAGAACAATCATCAACAATAAACAAAGTTGGCTGCTCTTCAGATTGCTTGTAAAAATATTGTAGGTAGTCATTCAATTTTTTCTCAGGGTCGAATAAGTATATGTTGCTGTCAGTCCAAATGAATAAACGGTTGTGATAAGCTTTGTTATGCTTGATCGTTGGACAAAATATTACAATGTTTTCAAAATGATGGATGTATCTTGTTTGTAAGAGGTTAAGTACAAATTCAGTTTTACCACACCCTGTGGCACCACAAAACAAACCACAGTGTGGGTCGAGTGTCATCAAGTTCATTTTAATACACAATATAATTTTAATATATGTGTCCACTCAGTCTGCACTCTTGTATGTTCAGTTGTGCGTCATATATCAGGTACAAATATATATTTATTGCTGCAGCAGTTTCAACCTTTTTTTTGTATCTGGATTGTTATCCCGTCACTGCCATTCTCAACAGTTCGACCTGACCCATGAAGGTAATCATCATCTGTACTGCAAAGATCTAACCAAAGTGCATACTTATTTGTAAGGTATTGTCCGATCCTAACGTCATACAGATGTAAATCTTTACACACTATGTTTGCAGATTTATCTCTAATCCTTCCACCCGCAAAATACTTTGTGATCTAATCGTAGTGTTGATAAGGTAACATTCCAGATGCGTACACTTGATTAGGGCGGCCTTCAATTGTGCAAGACAAATGTGTAATCTTAGGATTGTAGAATTTTTCTGAATCCCGTTTGTATGGACCTGCTGGTTCAACAAACAACATGAGTATGCCTTTCAGTGACTTGGCAGGTGTGTTCAAGTTTATGTTCCACATTGGGTCGCTTTTGTCTTTATGCATTAAACTGTGTCTAATCACCCTGTCATAATAAATTGGCAGTCTTGACTGGTACTGATTTTGAATGAGAGTAGCTAAATAATCATGTGTGACAATTTCATATTCCAAAGAAATGTTAGAGATCTTATATGTCGCATTTAGATCAGATGATTTTATAATTTTGGAGTAGTCATTGAAGGTTAGCTCAAAACTCAGACGGTCATTCAGTGCTCCTCGGTAATAAGGTAAATGTGCTATTAGGATTTCAAACTCAAGTGGAATGTAAAACCTAGTTCCATATGTTTCAGCTATAATAACTTCCTTGGCCACCCCAGTAGTTACCTTATCTCCGGCATCGATTCGAAGTTTACCAACATTATCAGACTGTATGCCTTGGTAAATACGATCTTCTCGTTCTTCTCTTGTGAGCAAATATCTTTGTAACAGTAGAACACATCTGCATCATCAAGACTAAACACTTCCTGTCCTTCAAGTTTTACTTTAATAGTTCTAATAATTGCTCTGCCAAGATTGTTAACTAGTGTTCTGTTCACATCTGTGTCTGATAAAAGTTCAATATTAAATGCAAGGCGTGCAGTGCCAGAAACAATAACGTCACTGGGATCTAGGTTTGGAAACTTAACAGTAAGTATTTGGTTCTGCTCTATGGTACTTGGATTGTTCGTGATGACGATTGTTTGTCGAATGCCCTTAACACCAAGAGGCTCACGTAGTTTTCTGTTTGGGTCTAACTTTGATCTGTAAAGCTGTGTCATTTTTATTATGCACAATAAAAAATATTAAATTAATAAAAACAATGGCAGCGGGAGGATTTAATCATGAAGATTTTGAAATGGATGACATGGATGCCTCAGATACCAGTATCACAGATATGACTGGAATGGTAACTAGTAGTGGTATGTATTATGAACTGTTAAAAGACAAAGTAAACTCATTTTATGACAGTGTTGGTGCGAGCCCAGATGTAATAGATCCTAATCAGTTTGAATATAAAAAAGGTCACTTATTTGTAAATACAGACAGAGGTAAAATAAATCTAACCCATAAAAATAATCCTTCTAAGTTTAGAGCTTTAAGTACAATTAAAGGTGAAGTTGGTGGTAACTCTGGGTTGGCAAGGTACCTTGGAATTGAAGGGTCTCCTGTACCCCCACTTGCACCTAGACTGGTTAGTGCCCTTCACAACACGCAAACAAAGTTGCCAACAGGACAAGATATTGAAATGGCACCAGTAACAAGCCTACCAGAAATAGCAAACACAGTGATACAAGAAACCTCATTTACTGAAGGACAAATAAATGATGCTATGAAAACAATAGATGACCCACCTTTGTCAATGAGAGAGATTATAGGGTTGGATAAATCATTACAGACAATAAGAGGTGAGATGGTAAATAATGTAGCCAAACTAGGTGAGCTTGATAAACACATAGAACGTGAAAAAGAAAAACTGGCTACCGCAGACAATGGGAATCTTGACACAGAAATGAAAGAAAGAATCCAACACAGATTAAATGATTTACAGATAGAAAGATCAGGAAGGTTAGAAGTGATTAGTATTGGAAGACAAAAACTGAAAACACAGGTCAACAGGATTAGAGAATCTATTCAGAAAATACTTCACGAAGACACAACTCTGGCTGAGAGACTTAAAACACTTTTCAGAGAACAGGGTATCACAATTGCTAGTTTAATTACAGCTCTGGGATTTATTATCAGTACTGTTGTGTTAGCTGTCTCTGGACCTGGGGTTGGTGGGGGTCCAGCACCGCCAGGTACACCAGGCCCACCGGCTCCGTCAGACCCAAAAGATTTACAGTCATGGGTAAAAAAACAACTGTCTCACATATCAGACTTGCTTTAAAATTGGCTCTGAAAGCAATGGATTCATTACCTGGTATAATAGGCACTGTTGTCAGTTGGATGATTAGTACTACAGCAAAGGTAGTTGGTTTTATGGCGGAGCATGTGTGGGTCTTTTTGGTTATAGTAGGAGGGTTAATGGTGGGTTATTTAATGAAACAGATAAAGAAGTAATACCCCTAATCCAGTGAGGCCTATTACCAATGCTGTTCTCTCTGACTCATGTGTGTCAGGGGTTGACTGTACTAGTTGTATGAGTGCCGGTGTTGGGGCCGGTGCCGGGGTTGATACCGTCTGTAATGGTTTAAACAACTGTACATGTGTGGTTGTTTCACCCAAGTTTACAGATTGATTGAGACCTAATTTTTTATCATGACCTGCAACAATGATTTCATTATTATAATTTGTTATTGTCCCCATTTGGAGTTGAAGATCAGACGGTAACATGTATAACCCGACGCCTACTACAAAGTCAACTTTTGATCTGGCATATCTGAGAACGTCTTGATAACGCTGTATGCTAGATGTGAGATCAATTACTGAATTAATTGAATCTTCTAGGTTTGCAAGAAACTGTTTTTGTGCTTCAAATTTTCCACTTCCATTCAAAATGTTTGATTTTGTTAGTGATTGTGCACCTAGGATACACCAGACATATGTTCTGATAGACTCATTTACGCGCTCGACTCCTGCTTGAGTAAACCCGTCACTCTTGTCTAAAATAAATGTAGTCCATGCATTAGACTGTTTCTGTTCTATTGATCCTAACCAGACTTGTGATTTAGATGAGAATGAAGTGTAACCAGGGTAATAATCTTGAGGGTATTGTCTGTGACTCATAGCGAAATACAATGTACCCATACCATTGTGATCATCAAGTTTTTGTGTAAAGTCATACCTGGTACTTATGTTAAATTCATTACAAATCCGTTCAAATGCTTTCATATCCATGGGGTTATTAAACCTGTTGAAACTGGGTTCAGTGGGCAGTGGGGTATGAAGTTCTGACAAAATACGTCTAAGCTGGTAATAAACATGGAAACGATACACAGATCTAATCAGTTTGTTTGAGTGATTCAAATGGTCTGTGAATGAAACACCACAGCCTGTAGTAGAACACAGTATAGCAAAGTTAAGTTGGTTTTGAAACATCTGTAGTGGACTTGAGGACCACTTTCTTGCAGTAACATCATCTGTTATTGGTGGGTTTAGGTAATGGTCAAACGGATTGGGTACTTTGACTTGAAATAAATCTTGTTCGCTTACAGCTATATCGAGCTGATTTAGTTGATTATTTTCTGTTCATAAGTTGGTGCAACATTATATTTGGCATTCACATTGAATTGAAATGCGTTTGTAGTGGTAATGGTTGGTGATTTAAATTCCATCCTTCTTTTTATATGAGATAATAAAAATGTTTATTACCTTAACAAATCTTGATACTAGCAAACCAGTGTGGTTAACTAATGGGATTGATAATCGTGATGGTAGCAAGGCTGTAGCTATCCATGAAATGTTTTACACTGTAAAGTGGTTTAATGTAGAAGATGATATAAATTATAAAGTAATTTTTGGTGGTGTGACTGAAGCTTTACCACCTGGGTATTATGACTTTTGTACTATAGCTGAATGGTTTCAAAGTAAATTTAAAATTAAAGCAACTTTAAATCCAGCTAACCTACTTGTTACATTAGAATCTCCGAAACAAGATTGGTTAAGGATCTCAATTAAATTTGCATATTTACTTGGTTATTATTTGGATGAAGATTGGATTATATTAGGAGATGGTGATGGTTTTTCTAATATTATGACATTGAGGACAAAATAACTTAAAGTAACTGGTGAACGTCCTGTTTATTTGGCAGTACACACAGTACTTAATGTTTATTTAAAAGAACTAAACACGACTGACAATGTACACAATGGAAACCCTTCGACTTTGTTGAGATGTGTGCCAGCTGGAACTGCTCCCTATTGTGAAAGTGTGGTTGTTAGATTTCCTAATTTACAGTTTAAGAAATTAGGATCTAGTTTCTTTGAGTCACTGTATATATCTGTAACTAATCAAGATAACAAACCAGTTGTAATGCATGATTTTAGTGTTGTGTTAGAAGTTAAATAATTTTATTTTTGTTTATAAAAAATGAATGCTGGTCCAAAGAGAAAAATACCAGTTGCGTGTCCTGTAACAGAGTTGAAAGATTTGGCAGACATACAGGATTTTGAGAAGGAGGGAGAAATCGGCGAGGTGTATGGATTCGAACTTGATTTGACTGGCGTGTACAAGAGGAAAGTAATTGTTGACATGAAAGACGGTGAAAGTCAGATTCCTAAACTTGGTCAGCTGCATGACGTTACTGTACCAGTTGCACCTACTCTTGTAAATAACGTGCCTTACAACTTAATACATGTAGGTAATAAGTGGTTAGTTTCACCTGTACTGCCTGCACCTACGCCAGCACCCACAATTGACTGGGACATAAAGTTGGAATTTATTAGTCCTTATGTATACGCTGATGATGAAGGCGCCTTAGTGTTTAGGAAGGTTGTTAACTCTGGGCCGCTTATTGTAAGCCTTGTTCCAAGTTTTGCCCCAGACAACAATAGCAGAGATAAACTGAAAGTTGAAAATTATGAGAAACGGAGATATCTTCTTATGCACAGGAAGGGCAGGTCTGATGCGACGGTCGTGTTTGTACCAGAAAACTTTTCCATCGCAAGAGAAGCAACAATAGTATTTGAAATTATCATGAGATCTGTATCTTCTGCAAAAGAGGCAAAAATTGCACAGGGAATAAAACTTACATGGGATGAAACAGTATCAGAATCAACAAAGGTCTTTATTGCTATTAGAAAAAATGTAGATGTTTTTGAAGTTTCAAGCAGTATTCTAGCTGTCAAGATATTAGTCGACAAAACAACTTTTGTTCGTCTAAGTTACATAAACCTTGAACACATTGATCTTGTTTCATTTTATTATGCTAGCAAATTATATACTCTTGATGAGTTGCAAAATGTAATCACTGATTAAATAAATTAAAAAAAAAATATATGTCATTAAAAAAAATGCCAAAATTCTATCCGATACTTTTGACGCTTAAGCCAACTGAATCAATTGTGATGACTAAAACAATGCTTGCGCCTGATCCACATGCGACAGCTGTGCCAATTGCATCAGATAAAACATTACCGGCAGACGCATTCAGATTAAATAATATTACAGAAGCAATTAAATATTTGGAAAGTGAGGAGGCGAGGTATTCCAGATGTAAAAGGAGGTATCAGACCGTTTTCAATTCTGTTCAAAATACTTCAATGGCTGTTGGTGCAGTTTCAGCTGGATGTTCTGTAGGGGGTATTGTTCTGTTTGCCACAGGAATTGGAAGTTTAATTGGAATTGCAGTTGAGGGTGTTAGCGTTGCTACATGCCTGGCTTGCTTTGGTTTGGAGGCCCTAAACAAGAGGTTTCATACGAAATTACAGAAACATGAAGCATTGAGTACGCTGGCTGGTGCAAAGCTGAGCAGTATAAAACTTATTATTAGTAAGGCATTGAATGATAATTTTATTGATGACGAAGAATTTAAGCGAGTCCAGGATGATTTAAATAATTACAAGAAACAAAAATCTGAAATACAGAATAAGATGCGTAGTCAATCTCCCGTAAATGTTGAAGAACTAAAGGCTAGTTTTTTAGAGATGGGAAAACAGATTGGTGTTCAAGAATCCACAGAAAAACTACACAATCTTTTAAACAAATAAAAATCAGATTTGGTAATCGTTTATTATTTTTTCATTACACTTCGCAAAAAGATGACATGTCGCTTGCGCCTAACTATTTAACCCCATCAGCTCCACCACCACCACCAGACTATTACTTTAAAAAAAAGTTTTTTTTATTGTCCTTGTATCTTGTCAAATCTGTCTGAGTAAGTTGTGACTTAAGTCAAGAACTTACAATTTATTGTGTTTTAGTTCTTATAAGTTCTTGACTTAAGTCACTTACAACTAATTTATAGGATCTTAAAAGGTTACCTGTAAAGTTATTTGTCAGTTATAAGTGACTTTGGAGATTTGTTATCAAGCATCTGTAGGTAACTTTAATAATTTGTTATCAAGTGCATATAACAATTTGTGTGTGTGTGTGTGTGTGTGTGTGTGTGTGTGTGTGTGTGTGTGTGTGTGTGTGTGTGTGTTTGTTTATGTGGGCATTGACCCCCCCCAAAAAAAAATGGAATACATGGTATTGGAATGTATATTTTTCTATCTCTAATAACTAATTAATATGCACACATATAGGCAAACAAACACAGGCAAACAAACACAGACAAACACATACACACATACATACATATGCAAAAACATGCACTCACACACACATACACGCCTACATATGCAAAAATATGCACTCACACAGACGTACATACACATATAAACACATGCACACACGCACACAAACACACAGGCAAACACGCATACACTCACATACACACATGCACACACAGACAAACACAAAATCTTTATTCAGCATGCATGAATATTGAAGACTTTAGTCCGTCCACAGAACACCGCCAGGCTTTAGTTGTATGTCACGCGATACACAACAGCTGTGTACACAAATTGGCACTGTGCACTTAGACTCGCTACTAAGGTCCTATTCCGCGCTCATGGCATGAGCGCCGTTTCTATCGTACTACGTCATTTATTTACACTGTTACTAAGACCCTATGACGTAGTACAACATATTCCGCGCTCATGGCATGAGCGCCGTTACCTTGGACAGTCCTTTGTTTACTGCACTGCCAACATAAGACCCTTAAACAGAGTCATTTAACTCTGTGTTCTGTCTTCAAATTTCTTAGTTGTCCATGGCAAGAAAGTGATAGCAATGACTCTGTTTGAGAAAGCTCAATATTCTGTTAACACCTTCAAAACACCCTGCCACTGATTCAAGAACGCGTTTGCCAAAAGTGGATTGACTGTGTTCTGTCTCATTTTGACTACACTTACTGTTTCTCATCAAATTTGAAGCGACGTATTGATGGTATTAGCAACTGTTATATAGCTGACAGTCCGTTGCTAATACCTGTGTGATCTCAGTTTCACTCGCAAAAGCAAGCTACTTACATGAGCCGCGACGGGAATGCCTCTCACTCATTTTCATTTTTTCTCTTTATAGTATTTTTGGTGATAGTCACACTCAGACTTACAGTCGATCATTTTCGTTTTTCTCTTTGCAGTCTTTTTGGTGATAGTCACACTCAGACTTACAGTCAGTTATCAAAACAAAAAGTGTTAAAATGTCCCAGTGGTGATACAAATGGGCCCGTTAAGTCCCACCACAGACTTTGTACAAACAAACATAAAACATTTAGTGTGACAGACCTGCGTTGGGTGTAGTTTCTTTCCAAAAATTTGCTATTTCAGGTTCTTCCAACATTTCTTTAATTTGTTTTCGTAAACTATACACCTTTGAAAAAGACAGTTCAAGAAAATGAAATTTAGGATATCTGCGTAACAGTCCTGCTATATCACGCAACTTGCGAGAATAAGACTGAAATTCTAACGTGTGCTTTTTGCCAATGTTTCCAGGTCAAATTAGTTTCTTTTCGAATCTTTTGTCTTTTATGGATTTTGGCTCCTTCAATGAGCCATTCTCCATACTGAATAGAGGCTGAAATGTTTTTTTTGTTTGCCACTCTGAAGCATTTTGTAACCATCCTCTAAATGTTTTTTAAATGTTTCTAAAGAAAGCGCAGTCGAATCACACTTGTCAACTCTAATACACCCAACCGGCGGTTTGTCAATAGAAAGATATTTTGGGAAATACAAATCCAGTTCTTTTGGATTACTATCTTTTTGTTTCTTCGAACCACCTTTGATTACATCAGCCAAATTTCCTAGTGGTTTTTCCAGTTTTTCAAGCCAAAATTCCGGAGCTTTTGTCAGAACGGAAAGAATAAAAGCAGTAATTTTATCATGGTATTCACCATGTGATCACAAGATTGACACCTCTTCCGGATTCCAATTCATTTTCTAAATGAGCAAATGTTAGTGAGTGTAGCCTGGATAAATAAAACTAGACCGGTCTGTTTAACTATTGAACAGTAAGACTTAGCGCAATGCAGACTAACCACGAGGACTTTTCCTGTTTCTAAATGTGACAAATTAAACAGACAAACTATCGATCTTACCATCGTATATATTCACAAGATTTATCGATCACTGAATATCACCTCTGAAAATCAAGCCAGTCCTCAAAACACGTCCGTCTCCTACAAAGCCGCTTAACAGAAAGAAACACGACCGGCTTGGTGTTTACAAAATAACACGTGACCATTGCCAGCAACAACGACTCGTCAGCAGTGCGTACGTGTTCAGATCTAAGGGAAGTAACTGCTGTATGCTGATTTGCTTATAACCAAAAGTTTGCTCCCTTGTCTGTGCTGTTTGTTTGTGTGTGTGTGTGTGAAATTGACGAAGCCGGTGTATAAACAAGGCTATTTAGTAGGCAGATTTGATTGCTCTTATTTGATTGAGAAAATAGATTTTGTCAGTGTGTTTACCACTGATTTTTTACTGGCAGAAGTGCGCGCGTGTGTGACGGCGCCCCCCCCGATCCTCTATCGGAAATACTCCTAATTGGCTAATAAACTACGCATTGCAGAATAAACACACTTACATAACTGATGGATTAATTAGCTCGGGGGTTAACCCCCTGTTGGTAACTACTCTGCTGAGAGGTACATAAAATGGTGACTGTTCAAACAATAATGCAGTGGCGTGTTCAGTAGCGGTCGGTAATTTAGACAAGCATGCTGAGGCGCTGAAAAAAATGGGCGGCGTGAAGGTGTGGGAGTATGGGTCAAAAACAGTGGAAATTTGGGATCTATAGAAATTGTCCAAAACCACCCATAGTTCCTTTCTCTCGGCATAACATTAAAACACAAGAGAAAAAGGCCAGTAGACTGTAAGGAAGGGGGACAACGCTGTCGGGGTAGTTTGGTGTGTGCCTTCAGTGAGAGAGTTAAACTACGGCATAACATTAAAACACAAGAGAAAAAAGCCAGTAGACTGTAAGGAAGGGAGACAACGCTGTCGGGGTAGTTTGGTGTGTGCCTGCAGTGAGAGAGTTAAACTACAGCATAACATTAAAACACAAGAGAAAAAGGCCAGTAGACTGTAAGGAAGGGAGACAACGCTGTCAGGGTAGTTTGGCGTGTGCCTGCAGTGAGAGAGTTAAACTACGGCATAACATTAAAACACAAGGGAAAAAAGCCAGTAGACTGTAAGGAAGGGAGACAACGCTGTCGGGGTAGTTTGGTGTGTGCCTGCAGTGAGAGAGTTAAACTACGGCATAACATTAAAATACAAGAGAAAAAAAGCCAGTAGACTGTAAGTAAGGGAGACAACGCTGTCAGGGTAGTTTGGTGTGTGCCTGCAGTGAGAGAGTTAAACTACGGCATAACATTGAAATACAAGAGAAAAAAGCCAGTAGACTGTAAGGAAGGGAGACAACGCTGTCGGGATGGTTTGGAGTGATGTCTCTTTCTGTGACGTATTGTTTGCTTCAATGTGACGTCAGGTGTAGCAGAAAACATGGAGCCCTAAGTCGACATTCACCAGATCTGGAGTTGTCCTCTGAGGTCTAATATATTACAGTCCGGGAAGCAGATCTACCATGAAAGTTCAAGGATGTTGCCAGAGAAGCTTGGCGCTTTGATGCACCAAGCTACTCTGGTACCACCCTTCAACTATCATGGTCGATCCCTATCTTGCTGTCGTGTGTTACGTCAGTCGCAGTTTAAAGAATAAACCGTGTCAGTGGTCACAAAGGTTATCATTGTCGTGCTGTCTTCATGGGAACATCGCCACTTGCAGTCAAACGTTCGTCATGCAGAGCTGCTAGGGTTACGGCAGATAAATGCATTATTAGTTACTGATAATAACACGAAATAGACTTATGGAATAGACAGTTAAATCGTGCACAATACGTGTCTCGACTCTGGCCTGTGCGCAGCCCCAGCTATATGTGACTTGTGGACAGTGGTTCAGACACAGGACTTGTGTGAGCGGTCTGGAGCGAGCTCTCTTTCAATTCAGCAGTAAACAGCACACAGCCCCACTCGGCCAGGGAACATCACATTACAAAGCGGCGTCAACAAGATGCATAGCTCTTTATGAGCCGCTCCAACTACAGGGGCTCGTGAAGATCTATGTCTCGTGCAGGTGGATACGGTTCACTTTTCGGCCTCAGCAGTGATGGGGTTAAATAGACATCTACCATCTTGCGCCAAATGTGTCAACTAAGTTATAATAATAACCTCGTCACACGGAACTGCCCTTGTCCGAGCTGAGTAAGAACGGACGGCTTCAGTTGCACGAGTGAGAGTAAATCCTGCGCAAGCCATGCTTAGTGGCGTGCGCAGGGTTGAAGCCCACTCCTGCAACTAACCTCTAAGCTCGAGCCGGCGAAGAAAGGGCGACACGCCTTGGAATGGAGGACATGACAAAGGTATACAGGACTCACGCTCCGTCAGTATAGTTATAGCTGCTCATTTATACTGTGTGTAGACTTTCACGCAGTAAGGCAAGATCCTCGCGCAATAAACAAAGCTTGTACACACCACTATGTACAGATTTTGGCACAGTCAAACCAGTGTAAAGAGACCGCCTCAAAAAGGGGTCGCCTTAGAAAGGTATAGTCTATTTACACAGGGTCATCTAAATAATATGGTCTGCTTGTACAGGTCTTCTTCGCCTTCACAGGTGTGATTATAGCAAGGAAGTTGTGTCTATACAGATACAGCCTCGTCCATCTGCAAAAGTCAGGATGTCCATTATTGAGAAAAGTGACATTTTCATTAGTATTATACAATGCCAATCTCGCTTTACTGAAAAACGGACATAAAGTATTTTACCATATAACGGCAGTGACTACACGGGAAGGTGCAAGGAAGGTCGTGAGGTGTCGTTTGCAACGAACGAGTCCCAATAACGAACGAGCGAGAAGTGAGGGTTGGTAACCAGTGTGTACCAGAAACATACACAACACTCCAAACATCCCCAAGATGCATGAGCTCTCATGAGCTCTCTTGGAGATGTTGGGAGTGATGTCTGTACTCCTGGTACTCACATCGATCTCGTTCGTTGTTGGAAGTCTCTCGGCGTAAACGCAACCTCACTTTTGTCATGATGGGTGGAAGGAAGTACAGGAAGGGAGGAAGGACGGGGGAGTGACAGAAGAAAGGAAGTACAGGAAGGGAGGACGGACGGGGGAGTGACAGAAGGAAGGAAGTACAGGAAGGGAGGAAGGACGGGGTAGTGACAGAAGGAAGGAAGTACAGGAAGGGAGGAAGGACGGGGGAGTGACAGAAGGAAGGAAGTACAGGAAGGGAGGAAGGACGGGGGAGTGACAGAAGGAAGGAAGTACAGGAAGGGAGGAAGGACGGGGTAGTGACAGAAGGAAGGAAGTACAGGAAGGGAGGAAGGAAGGGGGAGTGACAGAAGGAAGTAAGTACAGGAAGGGAGGAAGGACGGGGAAGGGACAGAAGGAAGGAAGCGGGAATAATGAGGGAGAAGTATTCATCTCGCACGCATCACTTCCTGACCCTAATACTATCGCTCACTCGCGCGGGGCAGGGCAATTGTCCATCACTGTCACTTCTGTTTAACCAGAGCTCGCAGACCGAACACCCAGCCATCCCCTCCGCCTGCGGAACACAGTTCTAAATGAGCACCTGTTTACAGTACCGGTGGCATCATGCTCACGGCGGTTAAAGGGGTTAACGACCTACTGCAGACAGCAAAGGGTTAACAGATATCAACAATCCTTGATAACAGTTCTCTGTCTGTCCTACAGTAGTGCTGGACACAAGGACTAACTTGATAACAGTTTTTAGTCTGTCCTACAGTAGTGCTGGACACAAGGACTAACTTGATAACAGTTCTTAGTCTGTCCTACAGTAGTGCTGGACACAAGGACTAACTTGATAACAGTTCTTAGTCTGTCCTACAGTAGTGCTGGACACATGGACTAACTTGATAACAGTTCTTAGTCTGTCCTACAGTAGTGCTGGACACAAGGACTAACTTGATAACAGTTCTTAGTCTGTCCTACAGTAGTGCTGTACACAAGGACTAACTTCTTAACAGTTCTTAGTCTGTCCTACAGTAGTGCTGGACACAAGGACTAACTTGATAACAGTTCTTAGTCTGTCCTACAGTAGTGCTGGACACAAGGACTAACTTGATAACAGTTCTTAGTCTGTCCTACAGTAGTGCTGGACACAAGGACTAACTTGATAACAGTTCTTAGTCTGTCCTACAGTAGTGCTGGACACAAGGACTAACTTGATAACAGTTCTTAGTCTATCCTACAGTAGTGCTGGACACAAGGACTAACTTGATAACAGTTCTTAGTCTGTCCTACAGTAGTGCTGGACACAAGGACTAACTTGATAACAGTTCTTAGTCTGTCCTACAGTAGTGCTGGACACAAGGACTAACTTGATAACAGTTCTTAGTCTGTCCTACAGTAGTGCTGGACACAAGGACTAACTTGATAACAGTTCTTAGTCTGTCCTACAGTAGTGCTGGACACAAGGACTAACTTGATAACAGTTCTTAGTCTGTCCTACAGTAGTGCTGGACACAAGGACTAACTTGATAACAGTTCTTAGTCTGTCCTACAGTAGTGCTGGACACAAGGACTAACTTACAGTATTAACTCATTCAGCCCTGACACACCACGGCAAGACATCGATCGAGCATGATAGTTCAAGGGTGGTGACAGGATAGCTTGGCGCCCATAGCTTGAACTATCATTTTCGATCCCTATCTTGCTGTCGTGTGTTACGTCAGTCGCAGTTTAAAGGACAAACCGTGTCAGTGGTCACAAAGGTTATCATTGTCGTGCTGTCTTCATGGGAACATCGCCACTTGCAGCCAAACGTTCGTCATGTTGAGCTACTAGGGTTACGACAGAGAAAAGTATTATTTGTTAGTAATAATAACCCGAAAAAGGCTAATGGAATAATGTATCTCAACTGTGGTCTGTGCATGTGCGCAGCCCCAGCTATATTATGTGACTTGTGGACAGTGGTTCAGACACAGGACTTGTGTGAGCGGTCTGGAGCGAGTTCTCTTTCAATTCAACAGTAAACACAACACAGAAGAAAAACATGAAAATAAACTACGAAGCAAACACCCCACGGACTTTATATGCTGTACATAAAGTGCATCATCAAATACGTCACTATTGGGTTAATGTCTGAAGGTTGTATTAACCCTCTGTACCCTAAGACCAACTTCCTCAGTTGTTCTCTGAGGACTGCGTTACAATCAAGGAGACAGATCGACCATGATAGTTCAAGGGTGGTGCCAGAATAGCTTGGCGCCTATGGCGCCAAGCTATTTTGGCACCAGCCTTGAACTATCATGGTCGATCCGGTTCTAGCTGGAGTGTCAGAGTTAAATGGGTTAATTCACTGCGTCACGCTGTTTCATTCCCTGGGCAACATACAGGATTTCCAAGTTGTCTCCCCATCACAAGTGGATTGTGCATTGACACGTCCGATTACCTCCTCAGAAACAGGGACTCAGATGTAAACGGCTTTTTAAAGAAGAGTTTTTCTCACAGTAGATTCCTGTTCTGACTAGACGCTGTACCGGTACGCCCGATTACCTCCTCCAAGTGAGGAATATTAGCGCAATTAAAAAAGCAGCTAACCTCATAAGACCCCACTTTTGTTAAAGACGCCCGTAACAATCAACATGACGATGTGTTAATATTGCGCTTGTACTCCTCACTCCATTAGGTAATCGTTCGTGCCGGTACTGCGTGTTTCGTGCTGGTCAGAGTCAGTAGAATATTGGCCCGGTACTGCGTGTTTCGTGCTGGTCAGAGTCAGTAGAATATTGGCCCGGTACTGCGTGTTTCGTGCTCATCAGAGTCAGTAGAATATTGGCCCGGTACTGCGTGTTTCGTGCTGGTCAGAGTCAGTAGAATATTGGCCCGGTACTGCGTGTTTCGTGCTGGTCAGATTCAGTACAATATTGGCCCGGTACTGCGTGTTTCCTGCTGGTCAGAGTCAGTAGAATATTGGTCTGGTACTGCGTGTTTCGTGCTGGTCAGAGTCAGTAGAATATTGGCCCGGTACTGCGTGTTTCCTGCTGGTCAGAGTCAGTAGAATATTGGCCCGGTACTGCGTGTTTCGTGCTGGTCAGAGTCAGTAGAATATTGGCCCGGTACTGCGTGTTTCGTGCTGGTCAGAGTCAGTAGAATATGGCCCGGTACTGCGTGTTTTGTGCTGGTCAGAGTCAGTAGAATATTGGCCCGGTACTGCGTGTTTCCTGCTGGTCAGAGTCAGTAGAATATTGGCCCTGTACTGCGTGTTTCGTGCTGGTCAGAGTCAGTAGAATATTGGCCCGGTACTGCGTGTTTAGTGCTGGTCATAGTCATTAGAATATTGGCCCGGTACTGCGTGTTTCGTGCTGGTCAGAGTCAGTAGAATATTGGCCCGGTACTGCGTGTTTGTGTTAGTCAGTCAGTAGAATATGGCCCGGTACTGCGTGTTTCGTGCTGGTCAGCCTGCTGGTCAGAGTCACTAGAATATTGGCCCTGTACTGCGTGTTTCGTGCTGGTCAAAGTCAGTAGAATATTGGCCCGGTACTGCGTGTTTCGTGCTGGTCAGAGTCATTAGAATATTGGCCCGGTACTGCGTGTTTCGTGCTGGTCAGAGTCAGTAGAATATTGGCCCAGTACTGCGTGTTTGTGTTGGTCAGAGTCAGTAAAATATGGCCCGGTACTGCGTGTTTCGTGCTGGTCAGAGTCAGTAGAATATTGGCCCGGTACTGTGTGTTTTGTGCTGGTCAGAGCCAGTAGAATATTGAATCCAGACCAAAAAGGTGACTGCCAAGCGTGTAATATGCAAAAAAAAAGTACCCAACGGAGAAAGAAACACTCTTAGAAAAGACGGGTACAACACAATTTATTAATATTTCGGGTAAATACCCTTTGTCAAAATAGACAAACAAACAAACAGAGAGATTAGTCGCTACTTATCTTCATTGGCAGAAGGAATGTGGCAACTGAAGGAGGTGACGTAAAATAAAAGAAAAGGAAGAACAAAAGTGCGGAAAAAGTAAAAATGACGTCAACGAAAAATCGTAAGAGAGAGACTCGGAAAGAACCTGAACACGAGAGACAAGAGTGTGTGCAAGCACGTGCAGGAGCGAGCGAAAGAAAAGGCGTGTAGATGAGGCCAGAGAGAGAGAGAGAGAGAGAGAGAGAGAGAGAGAGAGAGAGAGAGAGAGAGACGGAGAGAGAGAAAGAGAGAGAGAGAACGAACTGGGAGTACCCTTGGGCACGAAGTAGGCTGAGTGTCTAATACACAAAGCCTGCTAAACACCAACCCGAAGGCAAACTTTATATCACCTTCAAGTTGAGGATTACCTCGGGGAAAAACGGGAGGACCCCGGGGAAAAAAACCCAGCATTTAGCACGGTACACAACAAGTAATAAGTCATGAAAACAAAGCAAAGAATCAAATTCAGTAAGAGAATATTGGTATAAGTGGAGAGTAGGTAGTTGTGAAACCGTCTTCAAGGGTAACTCAAAAAATAAGGGGGGGGGGGGAGAGAGAGAGAGAGAGAGAGAGAGAGAGAGAGAGAGAGAGAGAGAGAGAGAGAGAGAGAGAGAGATGGGGGTGGGGGGGAGGGGGGGGGGGAAGGAGGAAGGATGATGATGATGAAACTTTATTACATAACGGTAGAAGTTTTGACAGATACAAATACGTCATTTTTCAAACTTGCCGTTTCTAAAGTACTACAACATGAAATATAATGAAGACAAAAAAAAAAAAAAAAAAATTACGCAAACAAAAATCATAACTAAATAAGTACAGACACACGCAGTACAGAAAATGATACTACTAAGGTAGCAATAAACAAATACAAAAAAAGAAAGTAACACTCCTCAGCGCAAATTACATAGGGAAAAAAAATCATAGTACAGCAAAAACAAGCACAAAGTACCAAGAAACAAACATACATACACACACCTTTACAGCCGTATAAATGCACACACTAACATAATATACATTTACATAACCTTTCACCAGAATGACAGGATAAAAATAATATATCTAAGCAGTTTCCATCAGGTATATGTGTAGTTTTGTTTTAAAGGAGGAAAGGTGGGTTAGTGTTTTTAAATGTTGAGGAAGTGAATTCCATAAAAGTGGTCCCGAAAAGGCTAGGCTTGATTTGAATAAGTCAATGCGAGGTAGTGGTAATCGAAGAGTACTGTTCCTCGAGGACCTTTCACACTGTCGTTGTGGAGTAAATTTAGCTGTTAGATACTGTGGAGCTTTCTTGTGAAGAATTTTAAACATAAGTATGCACTTGTTGTAAACGAGTTGTTGACGAAGGCCAAGAAGGTTGAGATTTTGCAGTTTTACAGCGGTAGGAATGGGTCTTATGTCTACATTTTTAATGGCTCTTTTGTATAGTGAATTTAGTTTTTTGATATGCACATCACCGCTTCCATCCCAAACAGTGGAGATGTAATCAACATGAGATTTAATGTGCGCATGAAAAAACATTTTTCGCGTATTTATGTCACTCACACTTCTCAATTGTGATAAAAGAAATATATTTTTTTATATCTTTTTACATATATTAGTCACGTGTTTCTCCCAACTTAGTTGCTCATCTATACATATTCCAAGGAAGTTGCGTTCATGAACTTGTTCAATAGGTTGGCAATTAAGACTGAGCGTTAGTGAAGGGGGGTGAAGTTGATGTTTTTGTCGTGAGGTGATTAACATACTCTTCGTCTTATCAGGATGTAGTACCATGTGGTTTTTACAGCACCAATCAGAAACTTCGTCAAGACTGGATTGTAAACGACGACTAATATCATGACTGTTCTTACCAGGAATGTGAAGACTTGTGTCGTCCGCAAAGAGATTACAATTAACGTTAGGGTCGGAAATATGTAAAGGAAGGTCATTTATAAAAAGTAAAAATAGGAGGGGTCCTAGAATTGATCCTTGAGGAACTCCAAATTTAACATGGCCTTGCATAGAGTACTGACCATGGACGTATACTTTTTGCTTTCGGTCTTCCAAATAGGATCTGAGAAAAGTTATTGTAGTTTCGTCCATGTGGTATATTGTAAGCTTATGTAAGAGAATCTCATGGTCCACAAGATCAAAAGCTTTTTTAAGATCTAGGAAAACTGCTCCCGACATTAAATTTTTATTAATTGACTCTAGCCAGCAATCTACGATATGTGTGAGTGCTGACTGGCATGAATGGGTCGGGCGAAAACCGGACTGATGAATGTTTAGTAAATTACCCTTCTCAAGGAAATTAAGAAGATGCTTGTGAATGTGCCGCTCTAATGGCTTTGACAAGGCTGAGAGCAAAGAGATCGGTCGGTAATTATGAATATCTTCAAGGTTTTTAGTTTTGGGGATCGGAACTACCTTTGCTTCCTTCAGGACTGTAGGAAAATAACTTTTATTTATACACAGATTAAAAATGTATGTAAGGGATTGTATTGTATAAGGCAATGACAATTTTAGCGATTGGTTATCAATATCATCAATCCCTCTACTTTTCTTATTCGGCATGTCAGAAATATACTTACCGATTTCTGCTATTGATATATTAGGAATTACGAATTTTTGTGTTATATTTGTTGTTTCGCTGAAAGATCTCAGAAGACTTGAGATACTATATTGCGTACTGATATTTGATGCCGATTGGGCTAGATTTTCAGCGGCTGATAGGAAATACTTGTTAAATTTAAAGGAGGAAGGGGAAGAAGGGAAAAGGAAAAAGCGTAAAGAGAGAAAGAGGGCTAGACTCAAGACTCAATCATTTTATTGTTAAGGCCATCGGCCCATCACATGAAAACTCTGGAAAAACGTACATCAACAACAACAACAACAACAACAACACAAATTACAAAATGCGAATAAGTTATTTACACACTCCATGCGTATTTCATGCCACATCATGAAAAACGAAGTAAGTTTATTCTTGCCAAGAATGGACCAGCTGCGTTTTTCAAAATATGGCCGCAGTGGTGGCAAGCCCGTGAGCCACACAAATATCAGCGGACCTCACGGCGGCGTTTTAAACTGAAATAAATGAATCGAGCAACATTCTGCACCAACTCTCTGTCATTAAGCAGACGACTAAGGGACCCATAATTGGCATAAAGGGTGTATTTAATAGGAATAAACTTTTGTCTAAGGTCTTCAAGTGATCTGCAATGAAACAAAAAATGCATTTCGTCCTCAAGTCGGCAGTTGCATAATGGACAAATAAAGGCGAAATTGGTATCGTTGGTATATCTGAATTTGTGCGTATTAATTTCTGAAGCCCCAATTCTAAACCGTATAAGAAGGTCCCGTAAATGTTTATTGTGAATATCAAAGAAGTAGGTTTCTAAATATAAAGATGCTTTAAAATGCTTATAAACATTGAACCGTGGACTGTCTGCCAAGTGACTATGCCAGGCCTGCCCAAACGAATCAATCAATCTTTGTTTGTATTCTAGCAAAAACCTGTCAACATTGCCAACACCTTGGTTCTCCCATACAAAACCAAAACCATACCGGTACAGTTCATCATGAACACGAGTGACCCAACAGTCTTTTCCACTATTTTGTAAAGCTAGCAACATTTTGTACGCTTTAGAAGGAAGTCTGTGAGGCGCCATTTGTAACAGACGAAACCAATACCTTAGGCAGCTAACCCTGGCATAGATGTATAGTGGATATCGGCCGGTTTCGCCATAAACAAGGTCATTTGGTGTACGTGGACTTACATTAAGCAGCTTTTTGAGTGCAAAGAGATGTAATTTCTCAATCTCTTCGTGCCTGTACAGACCCCATATCTCTGAAGCGTACAACAATATGGGCTTAATCTGGCAATCAAACAGCTTGAAAAATATGGTTGGGGAAAAGTCCCCAGTCTTCCACAAGATCTTAAATATTTCTATAGTGCCCCTCCATGCTCTAGTACAAATATCACCAAAAGCTCTGGAAAATGATAGTCGGGTAGAAAAATACAGTCCTAAATATTTATAAGCATTTACTACTGACACTTGTGTACCTTTAATAAACCACTTCTCTATGCATGCTAAGTACCCTCCTTTACGAAAGACAACAATGTTTGATTTGGCCAGATTAATAGACAAGTCCATAGCATCAGCATTTTTAATCAAAATATCAAGCTGATTTTGCAGACCACGTCGTGGTGTGTCTGACACAAGTACTACGTCATCTGCAAACAATAAAATAAAAACTTCAACTAAGTCTGGAAGAAGCTGAACACCATGTTTTCCATTATTCATAATTTCAGTGGCAATTTCATTAATAAACAAGGAGAAAAGTGCGGGCGAGGTTATCTCCCCCTGCTTCAAGCCTCTAGGGCAGAGGAAGAGATCAGTCACACTTTGGCCACACCTTACGCGAGCTTTGACCACTTTGTACATACATTGAAATGCTTGCAGCATCCTGCCATTAACGCCCCTTTTCTTAAGAACTGTCCATAATTTAGAACGTGATATATAGTCGAAAGCTTTCTGAAAATCTATAAAAGCAACGTACATTTTTTTATTGCGGGTAAAATATCGTTGAATCATAGAAAATAGAGTGAAGATGTGATCAATAGTAGAGTGATCTCTTCTGAACCCAGCCTGCACTTCTCCTAGCACATCATGACTTTCGGACCAATCGGTCAAACGCTTAATTAAAAATGAAACTATAAAGTTTACTACAAACAGCGAGTAGTGAAATGCCACGGTAATTATCAGGTACATCCATATTGCCCTTTTTATGGATAGGCTGGATAATCGCTTCTGACCAAGACTCAGGGTACAGGCCTGTGGAGAAAATGTGATTAAACAGCTTCACAAGAAATGGAACAATCACATCCGAGGCATGCTTAAAGACTTCAGGAATGAGACCATCAGGACCAGCAGCTTTATTATTTTTTAGGTGCTTAATGGCCTCATTCATTTCCTCTACTGAAATATCTGCGTCTAAGTTTTCATCTGTTGACATGTCAGAACTACTGAATAAATTACCATCCCCATTTGAGTCGTCAATTTGATCAGCACCAAAAACTTTCTTGAAGTGCACAAACCATTGCTCTTCGGAAATTGCTCCGCAAAAAGCCATGTTTGAAGATAATTTCTTAATTGTTCCCCAAAAGGTACGCGAATCGGTTATGTTATTCTCTAACTCCTTCCTCATCTGTATTTTATGACATTTTTGTTTACTTTTTAACAGCTTTTTATAATCTCTTCTCTTTTCCACAAAATCCGTTCGGTCAGCAGAAAGGCCAAAATGCTTAAAAACTCTCAAGCTTTTTCTAACCTCTGCACGTTTGTTTTTACAATCTTTATCAAACCAGTTACGACTATGCCCTGTCTTGTCAACACGGATTTTTTTCTGCATACAGGCAGCAGCACGGCTAAGACCTAAATAAAACATGTCAACAGAAGAATCAATATTTGTAGTGATCATGGTTTCTGCATCCTGCATGAGTTGACCTACTTCTGCAGAGTGCAATGCTTCACGAAATTGGCCGAGCAAGTCATCCGACCATTTCAGTTTGTGCACAAAAACGGGGTCAGGTCGCCGGAGAGTGGGCGTGTCAACAATACACTGCATGTGGCATGTGACAGGCATATGACAAGAATCAATCTTTTCTTCTACATTTAACTTTTTGCACAAAAACGCTACTGAACTGGACATGATGAAATAATCGATTACACTACAGCCTTGCTGGGAAATGAAAGTATAGCGGCCAGGTATATCCCCGTCACATGCCCCATTCAGTATGTGGAGATCGAACCCTGCACACAACTGTAGCAAGGAAGTACCATAGGCATTTACAACGTTGTCCTTTGACTGTCTATGGTGAACATCACAGGTGTAATCAGTTATCATACCAGTATTTACCTGACAACCAGGAGATGCCAGGTCAATACTGGCAGGACTGTCAGCAACTATTCTAGCGTTAAGATCCCCACAAATTATAAACTGAGCTTCCGGCAGTTTCTGTGTAATATCCAGCATGCACTGCTCTAGTAGAGAAATGCCATCATCAAAATCGCTGGTATGGTAAGCAGGAGAGTCACACGGGGGAAGATACGCGCAAATAAGCATAATATCCTTCCCTACGTTAAAAAGCTTGCGTGAAATTTCAACACAGACGATGTTGTCATAAAAAAACATCAACACGCTTTACAAAAGAAGCTAGGCATTTTCTCACAAGCAACACAACACCACCAGACGCTCGCCCCTGGCTGCTCAATTTCCTGGCCGGAGCAACAAAGCTAATATGAGAGGCAAAAATGGTAGTGGTCAAATCAATCAAAAATGTTTCGACCAAACAAACAAAATCAAAAAATGAGACAAAAGAGACGAAATCGTTATCATATAGTTTTGGTGCCAGACCTTCAATGTTCCACGTTATGAACTTCAGTTCACAAAAAGTGGAAACAGATGGGCCGTGGCCTGTGTCCTATCTATTCAGTTTACGCTGTCGCGTTGTCATGCGCGTGGCTGCAGGAACCCAGGAATCGGTCAGCCGTGCTTGCCTACTGTTCTGCTGACCCACATTAACCTGTGCACGGGCTGGTTTTGCAGTTTGTTGACTGTCAGTGTCATTACCTGTACCGTTTAGCAGTGGCGGGTGCACGGGTGTCACTCTGCCTGCACCTCCAGTGACCGTAGCTGGGGAAACCACTTGTTGACTGACGGCTGTAGCCGGGGACTGTGCGCTGCTATCCACACTGGCTGCTGGTGACCGGGGGTCCGCTGCCCGCCTGCCTCGTGGAGTCTGGGACACTGGTTGTGACACAATCACAATGCCACTACCAGGAGAACTGACGACGGGTTCTCCTTGGCCGTCAATTGTGACCTGTGGCTGCATACAGCTGGACACAACAGACACAGGAGATGTAGCAGAGCCAATGACAACGCCACTAATCGGAGATGGCGGTGCCACTGTCTGAATACCAGCTGGAGTGGAGGTCACCGTCTGACAGCCAGCTGGGGTGACAGGTTGCTGAGCGGCGCTGCGACATGCTGCCTCACTGTCACAAGCAGCCGGGGGAGGATGGAGATCGCTGTCAGATGCCAATGAGCGATCCTCTGTCTGGCCGTCCGTGGTAATGCCAGACTGCTGCTGGGTCACTGTGACACTGACAACTGAAGCCTGGGGGTCCCGGTCATCGACCCCACGCAGGCGAGTGCCAGCAACATCGCCAGTGCCGGGACCGACACCAGCCACGTCTCTGCTGTCACGGGCAGTGCAGTCCTGAGAGGATGACCGCGGGTGCGGGGACGGGGACCGGTACCGGGGGTGGGGGTTAGGAGCAGGTGACGGGGAGGGTCGGTGAGAGGACGTGGACGAAACTACACTCCGGCAACGCTGCGCCAAGTGAGGATCCAAGAATATCCAGTCAGTGGCCCGAGTATCTCGCCATTCTGATTCTCGTACCGCAGGGTCCCCGAACGCCAGGGGGGCGGGACCTGTGGCACGGTGCGGCAGTCCCGGATAATCCTGGTAATAGTCTTGGTGATGAGTATGCCAAATGCTGTATTCGTACTCGTCACATGCATTATCCTCGTAATCGCCGTGCTGCTGACTGCCGCCTCGCTGGGGCAGTCGACCATCATACCCCCGGGGGGTTGGGTACTGACGGTCGCGCTGGTCGTTGTAGTGGTCGTCGCGGAAGTGGCTAGAGTCTCTGCGGCGGGACCTGCGAGGGCTGGCGTTCCTGGGGCGGTACTGATCAGCAGCCCGACCCCCGGGCTGTCCACCGTCATCCACGTGGAGTCGGCCGTTACGGTAGAACCCACTCCTCCCCTCGTCGCGCAGGACTCGAAGTTCAGCTGCTTGCCGCCTGGTAAGGTCAGAGGCAATACGATACCCATCCTCTCGCATCGCGTCGCGTGCTTCACGACTGCGAAGTAACTGGAGCTTGTCCGTAGACCTGTACAGTCTCACAATCATAGGGCGCGTACGTCTACTGTTTTCCTGCGGTCTGCCCACACGATGGGCCCTCTCAAAATCGTCATAAACCCACTCTCTGTAGGAAGCATAATAGTTCAGGAAACGTAGCACATGTTCAGCACAGTCCTCACCTCTATACTCCTGCAGCCCATAGATCCTTACATTGTTCATTCGGGAATAATTTTCCAACTTTTCAACTTCATTTTCTAGGCTGGAAACTCTGCACAACAAGTCATGTAGAATCTTACCAACATCAGGTCTGTCGGATTTGTAGGATGCCATGTTGACAGTACCCATCCACTGAAAATTCGATCACTGTAAGCAGTTACACGTTGCATGCCTCACATGCTGAACACACGGCTGTGAAGGGTCCTGCCACAACCGGTTTGAGAAAAACAGTCACCCGGCAGCCACACACTGTAAAAACAGTCACTAATACGGCGCATATCCTGTATATGAGAGCTTTTCCAGAAAGAACAGCAATCCACACACTCACTTGCCAAAATGTTTAGTAAATCAATCACTCTAGCAGCTATAAATGCCCAAATCTTCGTCCTGGGAACGTAGCCGGAGAAAAAAAAAATGTCTACCGGCCGCCAGGGGAGGCCACTCGAAAGAGGGCTAGAGAGAAGTGGTAAAGGGGGTAGGGGGGGGGGAGAAAGAGGGAGAGAGGTAGAAGGAGAGAGAAAAAAAAAAAAAAAAGGGGGGTGGGGGGTGGGGGGTGGGGGGGTGGGGGCGGAAGACAACCAGCCAGAGCCACCAACCCCACCCAACAGGCACCCACCAGCCCACATAAAAACACACAGGCACGCAACAAGACGACCACATACATCCCCAAGGGATCAAGGGATGCACACGATCGCCTCGCCCCAAAACAGCGTATCAAACCGTGAGCCGGAGACACGGCGCCCGACAGGGAAGGGCAAGGGATCCAACTAAACGTTCGGCCAGCGCTGAGAAAGTCCCCAAGGGAAATGTACATATCAACCAGCGCCAACCTCACCTAACTGATTAGTGAGTAGTAAAACAGTGAGGTAAAGTAGCAGACACAAGCAAGGTAAACAATGTTAATCTTTCATATTCATCCCGAGTGGCGCCACAGTGCCCAGTTTATTAATCAGAAATTTTTCACGGTCTTTCCTGGCCCAGACATTACTGGCTTGCATAAGCCAGAGGCCTTTAACCCGAATGTCCGAGACGGAGTGGTCGGCCTGATTGAAATGTCGTCCGACCGGTCTGTTGTATTGGTACTTGACAGACTGAAGATGTTCTTTGAAACGGTCGTTGATGGTTCTTTCCGTCTCTCCAACATAGAGTTGGCCGCATTTCACACATGAGATGACATAAATCACGTTGGTGGTTTGACACGTGAAGTATCTGTCTATGTTGAATTTGTAACGTGGACCATTCACCACGGTGGAAGGGCAAATAAAAGGACACGTCTTGCAATTAGGAACATTGCATGGAGTGGAGCCGGAAGGTCTGGTGGTATGACGAGGCTTGAGAGTAGAGCGAACAAGCATATCCCGCAAATTAATATCCCTCTTGAAAGCTACCAACGGAGGTTCAGAAAAGATAGCAGCAGATTCTTGACTGGATGACAAAAGACCCAAGTTAGAAAGAAGGATTTTACGCACCGGATTATTGAATATTGGCCCGGTACTGCGTGTTTCGTGCTGGTCAGAGTCAGTAGAATATTGGCCCGGTACTGCGTGTTTCGTGCTGGTCAGAGTCAGTAGAATATTGGCCCGGTACTGTGTGTTTCGTGCTGGTCAGAGTCAGTACAATATTGGCCCGGTACTGCGTGTTTCCTGCTGGTCAGTCAGTAGAATATTGACCCGGTACTGTGTGTTTCGTGCTGGTCAGAGTCAGTAGAATATTGGTCTGGTACTGCGTGTTTCGTGCTGGTCAGAGTCATTAGAATATTGGCCCGGTACTGCGTGTTTCGTGCTGGTCAGAGTCAGTAGAATATTGGCCCGGTACTGCGTGTTTGTGTTGGTCAGAGTCAGTAGAATATGGCCCGGTACTGCGTGTTTCGTGCTGGTCAGTCAGTAGAATATTGGCCCGGTACTGTGTGTTTTGTGCTGGTCAGAGTCAGTAGAATATTGGCCCGGTACTGCGTGTTTCGTGCTGGTCGGAGTCAGTAGAATATTGGCCCGGTACTGCGTGTTTCGTGCTGGTCAGAGTGGGCAGTGGGCAGATGTTCGCATCTGCACGGGACATGGACGACCCCGCCCTCCACGAGTCCCCTGCTGCCTTGCAGGCCTGGCCGCTTGGCTGCGGAAAGGCTAAGGGAGGAAACCCCTGACATCAAAGCCCCTGTGTCTCCGGGGAAGGCTTTTGAGCCAGAGACTAGGACAAGGACAGTCTGATATAAAACCTACGACCCGAGGACCTCGATGCCACCGTCCCAGCTTGCTAGGCCATGGCAGACGAACCAAGGGTTTAAAGGGTGGGGCCAGTACTGCGCACACTGCACTCCACCAAAAAGCTCCACCGCGCAGGCTTTAGGAAACGTCCACGGACCATGACACTGACCATTCCAAGTCCTGTAGCGACGGGCGAGGGGCGAAACGGCAGGTGAAAGATGTCACTGGAAGCCGCAGTCTCAAACCTGCATGCAGGCGGTTCAGGATATTGGTCGCCTGATGTTGACCTGGGGATGACAACATCACTCGGCACACCCTGAACGACCAAGCAGCCTTCTCTAGGGACAGCACTCCTTGCTCCACACGGAGAGGGGCCTAGAAAAGGTGGCCTAACCAAAGCGTGTCCCCTCGCAACCCCAGTTGGCTAGCCGCGGTCAACGGGCATCTTCTCCTGCGGTCCAAAAAACAAGAAAGAATAACGGATCCACTCTCATGACGACCACGACCGGACTCAACGTACCATGCTGGAACATCCGAACCATGCTCGACAAAGCAGACAGCGGACGCCCTGAACGTCGCTCCGCCCTCATTGCCCATGAATTGCGGAGGTTAACTCATTCTACCCCAGACACACCACAGCAAGATCTGGATCGACCATGATAGTTCAAGGGTGATGCCAGAATAGCTTGGCGCCTATGGGCGCCAAGCTATCTGGCACCACCCTTGAACTATCATGGTCGATCTGTGTCCTGCACTAGAGTGCAGTCTTCAGAGGACAACGGCAAAATTTGGTGATTTCGGTGTTGGGGTAGGATGAGTTAAACATCGACATCGCCACGCTCAGTGAAGTACGCCTTCCGGACGAAGGCAGCCTCCAAGAACTTGGCGCTGGGTACACCCTCTACTGGTCAGGCAGGCCTGAATCAGAAAGACGGCTCTCAGGCGTGGGTTTCATGGTCAAGACCTCCATTGCGACTAAGCTGGAAAACCTACCAACGGGGCACTCAGACCGCATCATGTCCATGCGCCTCCCACTGAGACACCAGCAACACGTCACCCTTCTCAGTGTGAACTCCCCAACCCTCCTGGCCGAGCCTGCTGAAAAGGACAAGTTTTACACTGACCTGCGCAGCCTCATACAGAGCACCCCTGCAGACGACAAAGTCATCTACTCAAACCAAGGGGAATCACAGCGCTGGACAGACAAACAGTTAGATCCCCTGCCCCCGCCTATCAGGCACCCAATCGCCAGCCCACAGAGAAATACGCAGGTATAGAATAAGACGATCATTTCCATCCTCTAATAAGAATGGATCAGGTCTCTTATATAACCCATGTCTTTCTCCGGAACTTAGGAAGTAGGCAGGAGAAACATACATACACAAACATGAAGGTGCGCTACTATATGTGGTCGGGTAAATACCCTGAATTCCCACAGTAGATGCACAGAACATTACACAACAATGTAACGATACAAATTTGCCTCGAGTTATTGATACAAGTACTCACAAACCATATAGGTGAGGCTAGCGCTGGAAGAAATGTACTCAAACCAAGGGGAATCACAGCGCTGGACAGACAAACAGTTAGATCCCCTGCCCCCGCCTATCAGGCACCCAATCGCCAGCCCACAGAGAAATACGCAGGTATAGAATAAGACGATCATTTCCATCCTCTAATAAGAATGGATCAGGTCTCTTATATAACCCATGTCTTTCTCCGGAACTTAGGAAGTAGGCAGGAGAAACATACATACACAAACATGAAGGTGCGCTACTATATGTGGTCGGGTAAATACCCTGAATTCCCACAGTAGATGCACAGAACATTACACAACAATGTAACGATACAAATTTGCCTCGAGTTATTGATACAAGTACTCACAAACCATATAGGTGAGGCTAGCGCTGGAAGAAATGTACTCAAACCAAGGGGAATCACAGCGCTGGACAGACAAACAGTTAGATCCCCTGCCCCCGCCTATCAGGCACCCAATCGCCAGCCCACAGAGAAATACGCAGGTATAGAATAAGACGATCATTTCCATCCTCTAATAAGAATGGATCAGGTCTCTTATATAACCCATGTCTTTCTCCGGAACTTAGGAAGTAGGCAGGAGAAACATACATACACAAACATGAAGGTGCGCTACTATATGTGGTCGGGTAAATACCCTGAATTCCCACAGTAGATGCACAGAACATTACACAACAATGTAACGATACAAATTTGCCTCGAGTTATTGATACAAGTACTCACAAACCATATAGGTGAGGCTAGCGCTAGAGACAAAGTCATCATCCTAGGCGACTTCAACGCCAGAGTGGGCCAGGACTCTGAAGCCTGGAAAGGAGTCCTCGGCAAGCATGGCGTCGGGAACTGCAATGACAATGGCCGCCTACTGTTGGAGTTCTGTGCAGAGCAGCAACTGTTCATCACCAACACTACTTTTCAGCAAAAGGACAGTCGAAAGACCACCTGGATGCATCCTCGCTCCAAACACTGGCACCTTATCGACTATGTCCTAGTGCGTCAGAGGGACCGCAGTGATGTCCTCCTCACCAGAGTGATGCCCAGCGCAGAGTGCCACACTGACCACCGCCTTGTCCGCTGCAAACTCAGGCTCCACTTCAAGCCAAAACCCAAGAAATGGGGCCCCCCAAAGAAAAAGCTGATGTTGCCAGCCTTCAGCGTGACGACGTGAAAGCTGCCTTTCATACAGATTTACAGCGCAGGCTCAAAGACACAGCGGACCCAGCAGACTCCTCCCCTGATACACTCTTGGAACAACTGAAAACTGCTATCACAAAATCCTCTGCAGAAGTCTTGGGTTTCGCTAGAAAGAAGAACAAAGACTGGTTTGACGAAAACGATGTTGAGATCCAGGAACACCTAGCAAAAATAAAGAGCCGCCCATCAGGCCCACCTAGCCCAGCCTTCCTGCCCTGTGAAGAAGTCTGCCTTTTCGCCTCGTCTGCAGCAGTCTCCAGCGCAAGCTCAGAGATCTCCAGAATGAGTGGTGGACCAGACTTGCACAGAGGACCCAGCTTTGCGCTGACAATGGTGACTACAGGGGCTTCTACGAAGCAATGAAAGCAGTGTATGGCCCCAGACACCTGGTACAAAGTCCCCTGCGAAGCGCGAATGGCCAGACACTCCTCACAGATAATACCTCCATCTTGAACCGCTGGTCGGAGTACTTTCAGAGCCTCTTCAGCGCTGAGCGCACTGTTCAAGAAGCAGTCGTCCTACAAATCCCACAACTCCCAGTAAAGGTTGAATTGGACGAACCGCCCACCGCTGAAGAGACCCTCACAGCCATCCACCAGCTCAAGAGTGGCAAAGCAGCACGCATTGATGGAATACCGCCAGAGATCTGGAAACATGGAGGCACAGCAATGCACAACAAGCTCCATGGCCTCTTTCTCTGCTGCTGGGAGGAAGGAACACTACCAAAGGATCTCCGTGATGCTGTCGTTATCACCCTGTACAAGAACAAAGGCGAGAAGTCTGACTGTTCCAACTATCGGGGAATTACCCTGCTGTCCATTGCTGGGAAAATTCTTGCAAGGCTGCTCCTGAATCGGCTGGTACCTGCCATCGCTGAAGACCACCTCCCAGAGGGCCAGTGTGGCTTCAGAGCAAACAGGAGCACCACCGATATGGTCTTTGTGCTGAGACAGCTTCAGGAGAAGTGCCGCGAGCAGAACAAAGGGCTGTACGTAACGTTTGTCGACCTAACAAAAGCGTTCGACACTGTGAGCAGGCAAGGCATGTGGCAGATCCTGGAGCGAATTGGCTGTCCCCCAACGTTCCTCAGCATGATTGTCCATCTACACGAGGACCAGCAAGGCCAGGTCAGACTCAACAATGACCTCTCAGAACCATTCCCTATTCTCAACGGCGTAAAGCAAGGCTGCGTGCTGGCACCGACCCTCTTCACCATCTTTTTTAGCATGATGTTGAAGCAGGCCACAGTGGACCTCGATGATGATGATGCAGTATACATCAGGTATCGTCTCGATGGCAGCCTGTTCAACCTCAGACTACTGCAGGCTCACACGAAAACCCTACACCAACTGATTCGTGAGCTGCTTTTTCCTGATGACGCTGCCCTCGTTGCACACACAGAGAGAGCCCTGCAGCGCATCACGTCCTGCTTCGCAGACGCTGCCCAGCTTTTTGGACTCGAGGTCAGTCTGAAAAAGACAGAGGTCCTCCATCAGCCGGCACCCAAGACAGTGTATCGCCCTCCTCACATCACCATTGGCGAGTCTGAACTATAGTCAGTGCACCAGTTTACTTACCTTGGCTGCATTATCACGTCGGACGCCAAGCTGGACAAGGAGCTTGACAGCAGGCTGGCAAAAGCGAACAGCGCTTTCGGGCGACTTTTCAAGCGGGTGTGGCACAATCAACAGCTGAAAACAGGCACCAAGATCAGCGTGTACAGAGCTGTGGTCCTCACCACCCTGCTGTATGGTTCCGAGTCCTGGGCCCTCTACCGCAGCCAACTACGACTCCTTGAATGCTTCCACCAGCGCTGCCTGCGCACCATCCTGGGCATTCACTGGAGTGACTATGTCACCAACGTCGAGGTCCTTGAACAGGCTGAAACTGTGAGCATCGAGGCTTTGCTGCTGCGGACACAGCTCCGCTGGGCGGGGCATGTCTCCAGGATGGAGGATCATCGCCTACCAAAGATTACCTTGTTCGGCAAGCTTGCTACTGGACACTGTGACAGAGGGGCACCAAAGAAGAGATACAAAGACTGTCTCAAGAAGTCACTTAGTGCCTGCCAAATCGACCACCACCAGTGGTCTTTGCTTGCTGTGGACCGTGACACCTGGCGCTCCACCATTTACTGTCCTTTGAGGACTCTCGCAGATCTAGCCTTAAGGACAAGCGGCTCAGGAGAAAAAAACAGAGATGCCGCAACTCAGAACCCTGGCCATACCTCCCCCTGCAGCCACTGTGGTCGAACCTGCCTGTCCCGGATTGGCCTCCGCAGCCACGAACAAGCCTGCAGACGTCGTGGGCAACTCCTATAAAATCTTCGTTCGCGAAGTCAAGCCAAGAGAGAGACTGCGTGTTTCGTGCTGGTCAGAGTCTGTAGAATTTTGGCCCGGTACTGCGTGTTTCGCGCTGGTCAGAGTCAGTAGAATATTGGCCCGGTACTGCGTGTTTCGTGCTGGTCGGAGTCAGTACAATATGGCCCGGTACTGCGTGTTTCGTGCTGGTCAGAGTCAGTAGACTATTGGCCCGGTACTGCGTGTTTCGTGTTGGTCCGAGTCAGTAGAATATTGGCCCGGTACTGCGTGTTTCGTGCTGGTCAGTCAGTAGAATATTGGTCCGGTACTTCGTGTTTCGTGCTGGTCAGAGTCAGTAGAATATTGGCCCGGTACTGCGTGTTTCGTGCTGGTCAGAGTCAGTAGAATATTGGCCCGGTCTGTGACAATCTAAGAATAAAGACTATGGGTGATTAGGAAGATTACCAACAGATATAAATTCTCATAAGCCTCCGCTGTATTTCTGTTGCAAATGGTTGACTTTCATATAAGACAGGTCGTTAGGTCCAAAATCACAGGCCAGCACACACAGTCTGTCTGTCTCACTCTCTATTTCTCTGTCTGTCTGTCTGTTGGTCCGTCCGTCTGTCTGTCTGTCTGTCCGTCCGTCCGTCCCTCTCTCGCTCTCTCTCTCTCTCTCTCTCTCTCTCTCTCTCTCTCTCTCTCTCTCTCTCTCTCTCTCTCTCTCTCTCTCTCTCTCTCTCTCTCTCTCTACAGTACAGACACAAACGCGTGTCGAAGTAAAAGTCTCAAGCAAGCGGAACATTTTTTTAACGCTGACAAAAGAAATGCTACAACCTTGATGGACCATTCTCATCACGCCCAACATCCCAGTACGCCCAAGGGTCATTACCATTTCCTAATCTGCTTTTGCAACGCGACCCACGAGACTTGACGTTCGGGACTGCCGGGACCGGACGATGTAGTTTCGGCGGGCAGTGTTTTTGGCACTTTCTGCGCTGTTTTTAACTCATTAACGCCAGTGAGGACCGTGCAAAGGCTAACAGTACGCAACACAAGTGTGTATGCCAAAAACCATGAGCAAGCTTATTAGGAAAAGATGCCTTTTGATCTTTAGTGCCAACATCTGGAGTGCATCGAAAACAGAAGATTAAGATATTCCCTTATACATCTTCATGTTCTCAGGCGCACTAGTGTGGCACTATCGTTTAATTATCTGGTCGATCCATCTCCCATTGATGCACTAAACGTAAATGTGTTCAGGAAATAAAGTCCAATCGTCAAATTTTACCTGGGTACGTACCAGAAACGCTTCAAAATGTAGGAAGTCGGCTTTTGTAAAGTTTAACCCTTAGGAAGTCGGAAGAAGTTTTTGCCGTGATGATTCCTGCTACCAACGGCGAATGGGTTAAACGTTCTTTACATAATAATATTAACCATTCAGCGCTACCAAAGCTCTATCACTCAACACAGAACAAGCAAACAAGCAGACCCCTTAACTCTTTCTTACGACACCAGTATAGTGTGGTTTATTCCGCTTGGTGTGTATCGCATCGCCTTTCAACGCCTGCCTAATATTTTGGTCAGTACACAGTCTACGGAACGTTCTAGCTAACAATTCTTTCGCCTCAGCCGCAGCAAGTTAACATGACCGACGTGCAGGGTCAGTGGACTGAACTTTCTTCCTGAAGAGTTGGTCCTCATCCGCCGGCTGACTTACACAGCATCACCTTAGGCCAGCCTCCTTAATTCCACCATGGACCAACTTGATGTGGATCGACCGTGATGTTTCAAGGGTGCTGCTAGAAATGCTTGGTGCAAAGTACCAGCCATGATAGTTCAAGGATGAGTTCAGAAGACTTGGTGCCTACTGGCGACCATGATAGTTCAAGGATGGGGCAAGAAACAGCGCTAACTATAACAACCATGACAGTTCAAGGGTGGTGCCAGATGGGTTTGATGTTTACTAGCGACTATGATAATTTAAGGGTGGTGTCAGAATGAGCTGAAGTCTAATGGTGACCATGATAGTTCAAGGGTGGTGGCAAAACGCTTGGCACTAACTAGCGACCATGGCAGTTCAAAGGTAATGCCAGAATAGCTTGGCGTCGAGAGGCGCCAAGCTATTATGGCACCACCCTTGAACTATCATGACCTATCTCTCTCCTGGACTGTAGTCCTCAGAGTAGAACTACCAAATCTGAGAACTTGGACGCCAGTCCAGTCTGGCTCAGGACCAACCATGGGTCAAGCCTCTGACCCCTTCTCTCAGACTATGGACATTTGCTTAGTGTCCGGCCCTATCCTTCTCCCATTCCTCTTTGTATTTCTACGTCACGAGGAAGACAGAGATAAATGCGGTCAGAAGGCTCCAGACCTGTTGCATATTACTGCATGAATTCATCCAAATATCCAACCTAGAAGCGTCGAGGTAACGGAGAGCCACTCCTTGTCTATCGCCCACGAGTTTGACATCACCACACTGCAAAAGTTAACTCATTCGATTCGTGGCACATCCGGATACGCGACTTAAAGCCGCGTATCCGGATGTGGCACGTCTCGAATGTGTTAGGAATAAACATATTAAAATTCGGATATACATATACTTTAAGTTCATATTACGTTTGTGTCGCCATCTTACATTACCGGACTGATAAAACTGACAAGCCGAGTGACCACGTGAGACTCATGAGAATCTATGCTTTTTGTGGATGTGTGGGGTTCGCTAGATTGCTTTCGCATCACTCTGTCTGCATGGTCACAAAATTCCACTCTGGCTCGACCCTGGGGCTCACCTCCTCCACCTACACGCACTGTACCCGCAGGCCATGACTACTTGGTTAGTGTGGGCCACACCAGTACTGTGTTACCTCTCTCTATCTCTCCCCTTCTTGTCGATGTCGCATTATTGAGTCCAGCAGTTGTCCAGTGGTGAAATGGAAATGAGAGAATCAGAAGATGAAACGTGACGATTATAATGTCAGATATAAACATCATGCAGTCAAATAGGGTACACTAATGGTTTTGTCGATAATGTTTGAAACATGGGTCAGTACAGAACAGCAGTGAGTAATTAACCCATTCACTGATAGTGCAGGCAGACCGTGTTTCTGAAACATTTGTAACTTCAACACTAAACAGCCCCAGCCATCCAAACATGAATAGATACAAAATGGTTTCAGCAAAAGGAATAGTTCCTCATGAACACCCGAAACTGCAGGGGTTCATGAGCGTCTATGTCTCTTGCAGTTTTACAGAAAGACGTGCGGTGAAGCCTCTCCCTGTAGTGTACAGTGTGTACTTCAATGTCACATCAGGTTATAGTACAGACAGACGTGCGGTGAAGCCTCTCCCTGTAGTGTACAGTGTGTACTTCAATGTCACATCAGGTTATAGTACAGACAGACGTGCGGTGAAGCCTCTCCCTGTAGTGTACAGTGTGTACTTCAATGTCACATCAGGTTATAGTACAGACAGACGTGCGGTGAAGCCTCTCCCTGTAGTGTACAGTGTGTACTTCAATGTCACATCAGGTTATAGTACAGACAGACGTGCGGTGAAGCCTCTCCCTGTAGTGTACAGTGTGTACTTCAATGTCACATCAGGTTATAGTACAGACAGACGTGCGGTGAAGACTCTCCCTGTAGTGCACAGTGTGTACTTCAATGTCTCATCAGGTTATAGTACAGACAGACGTGCGGTGAAGCCTCTCCCTGTAGTGTACAGTATGTACTTCAATGTCACATCATGTTATAGTACAGACAGACGTGCGGTGAAGCCTCTCCCTGTACTGTACAGTGTGTACTTCAATGTCACATCAGGTTATAGTACAAGACACACTGAACACTAGGTCGACATTCACCACATCTGGAGTTGTCCTCTGAGGTCTAATATATTACAGTCCTAGAAGCAGATCGACCATGATAGTTCAAGGGTCGTGCTTTGAGGCGCCAAGCTACTCTGGCACCACCCTTGAACTATCATGGTCGATCTCTATCTTGCTGTCGTGTGTGACGTCAGTCGCAGTTTAAAGGATAAACCGTGTCAGTGGTCACAAAGGTTATCATTGTCGTGCTGTCTTCATGGGAACATCGCCACTTGCAGTCAAACGTTCTTCAGATAGAGCTGCTAGGGTTACGACAGAGAAATGCATTATTAGTTACTGATAATAACACTAAATAGACTTATGGAATAACCTGTCAAATCGTGCAAAATACGTGTCTAGACTGTAGCCTGTGCGCAGCCCGAGCTATATGTGACTTGTGGGCAGTGGTTCAGACACAGGACTTGTGTGAGCGGTCTGGAATGAGACGCAACATGGAAGTCCTTCACCTGTGTTTGACACTCATTTGCTTCCATGGTAAGTGTACGCGGCGTGCCTGTTTTATATAAGGTTGTTGTTCTTGTTATACTGCATTTGTTTTTTGTTCGATCATTGTTGATTTCGAGCTAAGGCAGAACTCTCCTAAATACATCAGTGGAGAAGCAGTTCTATATTTTTCTGGCACGAGTTCGTACTGAAACTTCCATGTAGGTAACGTGTTACTTATAAACAACCAAACAAATAAACAACCAACCAAATAAACAACGAAACAAACAACCAAATAAACAACCAACCATCCAAACAAACAAACAAACAAACAACCAACCAACCAAACAAACAAACAAATAAACAACCAACCAACCAACCAAACAACCAATTAACCCGTTAACTCTCGATAGCGGTTTTTGGCGGGATGGTTCCTTCAGGTATCATCGCGACAACCCGCTACCGACAGCCCACGGGTACACTGACCTTTCTTGGGCTGCCCAGTACTGTTGTCTTTTTTTAACCTTAAATGTGTGCAGTCGTTAGTCACGTTTCGCCTAGATCTATTCACTCATCAGTGCACAATGTACCTTTTGCATACTGGTGTGCTGTTAGTTAGTTAGTCAGCCAGAAAGTTAGTTAATTTGTTAGTCAGTTAGTTAGCTACTTAGTTTCTTGTATTTACTTGTTTATTTATTAATGTACATATCATAAACCTTTTTATTTATTTATTTATTTATTTATTTATTTATTTATTTATTTACAGTCTCTGGGACCAGGGCCTTCCAATGGACGTCTGCCGGCACTTTACCTAATGGAACAGTCATCCCATCATGCCCCGGACAGGATGTGACGTTAGCCTGGAGCTACACGGTGGAACCGGAAGAACATCTGAACAGTGTGGAGTGGCACTACACGCCATCAGGTGGGATCAGAGTACAGTGAGCTGTAAAAAAAAAAATTCTGTCACTTTCCAGTTTGGTACTCAGACGGTTTGCGTTTGGGGAGGGGAGGAGAGTTAAATGAGAGAGGGGAGCTTCCCTAAATTCTTGCGGCCGGAAGGGGGGTGGGGCAGGCGGTGTGGGGGAGAGGGAGGGGGAGATGGCGAAACGAAGGGGTGGGGGGGGGGGGAAGGGGGGATGCGGAATCTCTGTGACCGTCCCGAAGATCTGCCCCTGACAGAAATTCTTTATGTAATAAAATTACAGTCATTTAGGAAAGGTAGTCATTTTGACCAAAGTATCTATACTAACAATAAAAAAAGGAGTGTGACAAGACGTAAATGTCACAGCGGTATCAAACCTTCTGCGCCAGAATTATTTCACGCAGGAAGTGACGTAGTGACGTGTTGATTTTTTTAAATAAATGATTTATTAGCGCCAATAAATCAGGATAGTAATTCAGATAAACCAGGGTTGTTTTTAATCCAGTCAATTTATGGAGACATGAGCAGGGTTCTTTAAAGGCCCACTACCGCCGTAACTGTTCAAAGATACACTTCTGTAACAGATGGTTACGAAACGCTACACACAGGTCTAGCTATGATTTATTTAGACATATGAGGACAATACATTTAGCACACGTCGTCTTTATTATTATCATGTAATCTGTCAATGATGCTATGCTATTTTTACAGGACACGGACTTCCAGCTCTTGCTGATTTCGTCCAGGGTGGTGGTGCAGGGGGGGGGGTGTCTATATTTGACTGTCCGTCGCTGACGCCCGCGCATCACTTTTGTTCAACCTCTCATCATGGCTGCCCGCGTCTCAGGGGGTTGGGGCGTTGGGGGAAGAGAGTGAACTCCCATGGGGGTCCGGGTTCCTGTCTTTGTTGGCTGGTGGTGTAGGTTTCTGCTCCTCCTTTATATAGTCACAGTCCCAGGCCCGGTTTCTTGTAGGCATCACCCTCTCTTGCTTTGAGGGGGGTTGATTTTTACTAACCCCCCTATAAGTGTTTCTGTATATTTCTGGACGGGGGTGTTGTACCCTCCATTACCCAGGGAGTGCATAGAAGAAGGATGCTAAGCCTCCCTGGGGTCCCTATTTTTTTTTTTTTTTTTTTGATGGGTGGCGACCGTACGCAGGCGAGCGGGGAGTCACGCGGTGTCAGAGTGCCGACTAGGGTACCTCGGCCCCCTGGGTTGTCTAACACCCCTATCCCGCAGACTGGACCTTCCTGGAGTGTCCTCCTCTAAGTCCCAATACGGGGCAGACGGACCCCGGAGCCGGCCGCCAGCCCCCGGGCGCGTCCCACCAAGAAACTTGGTGGAAGTGGGGGGGGGGGGGGGGGGAGGGGGCCTCAGGTGCCCGCCGCCGGCCCCCGAGACCCTCTTCCCGCTAGGAGGGGGGTGATTGGTCACAAAGCCTCCCGGCAGAGACCTATGGGGCATTCCCTCCGAACTCCTGGGGGGACAATCAACGTACCGGGGGCGGAAAAATAAAGGAAAGTAACGTAAAAAAAAAAAAGGGGGATGATGATTGTGATGTTTGGTTCCTGGGCACCCCTCCCCCCACGCCCGATCGGGCCCCCCGAACCCGGCGGCGGCCTTCCGCCGGGCCGGAGGACCCCACCCGCGGCGGGGGGGGGGGGGGGAGGGGGCGCCAAGGGACCGGGTGAGTGGTGGTGATGGAGATGATGTGATATCATTTTATTAACCATGGGGAGCTGGGGCGGGTGTGGGACCGTGAGATGGGATGGTGATGAGGGTGACCTGTGTTTGCTGTTCGGCCCTGTCGGGCCCACGGCAACACTTCGCGAGTGGATAGTTTGAGAATAAGTGGGGAGGGGCCGGTGGGGGGCGGGGTCCGCCACCGCGAGACTCTAGGAGGGTATTATCCTGCACTTAAGGCACCACCCATTATCTGTGTTTATAAGGAGTGCATTGACGATGAATGCTAAACCTCCTTTAGTCGGGCCTAGTTTACTTAAGTGTTTGGTTCCCCCTCTGTTCAGGCTGGGCTCCAGCCGCCTGGATTTGCCTGCTGTCTTTTCTCCCCCTATATTCCTCCCCGGGTCTGTCCCAGCTTAGTCCCGGGGGCCCAGTGTGGGGCCGGGACTCCTCGGGGCGCGCCGCGGCTTCCGAACCCGGCCCGTCGTGGTATGATCAACCCCAGCGCGGGCTCCGCGAAGCTCCACGGGTCCCTGCCCCCTCCGGGTATGGTTAGGAGTTGTGGGCCAAGTTATCTCCGACCATTGGGGTGAGGGGGGGGGGGGAACCCGCGACTCTCGAGTCTGGGGAGGGTCGCGGGGGCCACCCGGTCGAGGAAAAAAAAAAGAAAAAAAGAGGGGGTGGGGGGGGGTGGGGGGATATGAAGGTGAGATGACTCTTTATTTATTATCCGATGGGTGGGGGGCGTGTGCACGGGCCATGAGATGGAGGGGTGGGAGATGATAGGTTCACCCTCTCCCCACCCTGCCGCCCCTCCGGCCTTTTATTGAGGGGGCGGCGGGGCGGGGCGGGCGTCCCCGGAGCGGACAGAGCACAATAAGCTAAGGGGGTGGGGATGTGAGAGCAGGCACCTGGCAGTTCCGGGAGACCTGACTCGGGAGGGCTTCCCACTATCTAGGGAGCTATCTTTTGAGTGCTCCGGCTGGGCTGTCCGGGCGGGGTGGTTATGATGGGAGTGGGAGGCGTGTTCATGACGGGGAGGAGGAACCCTTCTTTATTACCGCGGGGGTTGAGGGAGGGGGGGCGGGTGCTTGGCCATGGTCGATGATAGGGGGTGATTGGTGGTGGGGGACCCCTTCATTCTCTCTACCCATTCTTCCTTCAATCTCACTTCCTTTATTGCCTTTCACGCACTCATATTTTCCCCTTTCCGTTCATTCTTACACCCGTTGAGCCCAGCCGGGAGCCTGTCTACGTTTGAGCACTCATCTGTCAATGACTCCACTCCGTTCTATAAATACACCGATTTCAGTACGAGAAGCAGCTAAGAATATATTGTCACGCTAACGTCTGCGCAGAATAAATAATAAGTTGCGATTACGCGTGCGCTTTTGCTGCGTGTGCCAACTGCTGTTATTGTTCATTAGGTGTGTCGACAAGGCATAGCAAACACAAATGGTGCTGAAATGTGTCTTCAGATTTATGAGTAATGGTACTTTAAAGGTTATACATAAACCAAGGGGAATCACTCAGCGCTGGACAGACAAACAGTTAGATCCCCTGCCCCCGCCTGTCAGGCACCCAGTCGCCAGACCACAGAGAAATACGCAGGTATATAACAAGACGATCATCTGCATCCTCAAAAAGGATGCATCAGGTTTCGCTGATAACCCATGTCTTTCTCCAAAACTTAGGAGGTAGGCAAGAGAACTTTAAAGGTTGTTTATTTTATTTTATTTTATTTGTATTTAATTTTTATTATTTTTATTATTTATTTTATTTGTATTTATTTATTTTATTTTATTTGTATTGTTATTATTTTATCAAATGTACTAAGACATATGGAACATTGATCCTTGTCAGCATCAGTTTGTCGTGCATTTGTTGCATGTATTAATCGTTCGAGACGTGTGCATTCGAGACGTGTGCATTTTGCCGCATTTTGCCGCACTTTGCCGCGTATCCGTATGCGGCACGTCTCGAATGAGTTAATTTGCAGGTGGAAGTGAGACGCTGTTGGCCACACAAGTGATGGGCGTCTTTGTCAGCATTCCCGGTTCCTCGCAACACGTGCAGTTCATCGCTAACGCCGGTATCCGTCTACAACACGTGGCCACAGCGGACGCTGGAAACTACTCCGTTCACGTCAACCTGGATGTACACGGGACAATCGTCAGACAAGTGCACACGGTGCAGGTGCAAGTATCAGGTGAGGATCAATCACCGTGAAATATAAATGACTTCCCTCAGGCCTACAAGGGTCCGTGTAGCTACCAATACTTTATATTGTAGCGATTAATGGCGGACGTCTGTATCATCCTAGTCCCAGTGCCGAGGAGTTTGATTCATGCTTACGCACTGTCATAGACAATCATGCACCATCTTCAAAGCGTAAAAAGTCAGCTCATAGAATCAGCCCGTGGTATAGGCTTGTGAGCAAAGAGCTGCGTTCAGCTAAGCAGAGGCGGCGCCAGGCTGAGAAAATGTGGCGCTCAACTAGGTTGACTGTTCAGAAGCAGATATACACATGTTCTAAGAAGCATGTGAATAAGATTGTTCATGGAGCAAAAGCTTCGTTTTACAATAGGAAAATCAGTGAGTGCACAACAAGCAAAGAGTTGTATAATGTGACCAATAAGCTTATGGTAAAGAAGTCTCCATCAAATCTTCCAACTACATTTCCCCCGTGCCAGCTGCCTCAGCGTTTTGCCGATTACTTCGTTGATAAGGTCCGCGAAATTCGTGAATCTCTGGATCTCATGCCCACTTCAGTTTGTTCACCAAAAAACGCTTCAGTGGAGAAACTCTCTCAGCCTTCGAGCCTGTGCTAGAGGATGAGGTCAGAAAAGTGATCACAATCACAAACACTGTCCCAAAAACTTGTGAGTTAGACCCCATCCCCACTCCCTTGTTGTATGAGTGCCTGGATGAAGTGTTGTCTGCCAATACACGTCATCAACAACTCTCTCTCTCCACTGGTATTTTTCCTGAAAGCTTCAAGACTGCATTTGTGAAACCCCTATTTAAGAAACCATCTTTAGACCCAAATGTACTGAAAAACTATCGCCCAGTTTCCAATCTTGCATTCCTATCAAAGATTCTTGAGAAAATTGTCCTTGCCCAAACTTTAAAGCATGTCACCTCTAATAGTCTGTTCAGTGTATTCCAGTCTGCATATCGTTCCCATCGTAGCACTGAAACAGCTTTGCTGAAGATATCCAATGACCTGCTTTGTGCTTTGGACGAGCGCAAGATCACAGTCCTTGCTTTGCTGGACCTGTCCAGTGCGTTCGACACTATTGGCCGTGACATTTTGCTGTGCGTCTTCAATCTGTATTTGGCATTGAAGGCACAGTCTTGCCATGGTTTAGTTCATACCTGACTGAACAATCCCAGATTGTTTCTGTTGACGGCTGTCGTTCTGAGCCATCACCTCTTCGGTTTGGTGTACCCCAGGGCTCGGTCATAGGACCTGTATTGTTCTTACTGTGTGTTCAGCCTCTGTCCGACCTGATTTGTAGTCGCTCCAATTCCCATCATGCATTTGCAGATGATACGCAGATGTACAAAAGTGATACTGTCGAGCGAGCTGTGAATGCCGTCCAAAGCATAAGCCAGTGCATTGACTATGTCAAATCATGGATGACCACCAACAAACTGATGTTAAATGATGGCAAAACTGAAGCAATGTTGCTAGCTATTCCAAGATTATCTTCGTCTTTGCCTTTACCGTCATCATTGTCTGTGGATGGAACACTCATTGGCTTCTCTGCGAGTGTGAGAAACCTGGGTGTTACACTTGACAGCGGGTTATCTATGTCGCAGCATGTCAGTGCAGTGTGTAGATCAGCATATCTGGAACTTCGTCGCACTAGTTCAGTTCGTCACCTGCTCACCGTGGAAGCCACTAAAGCACTAGTTTGTGCATTTGTGCTGTCCAAGCTAGATTATTGTAACTCTTTGCTTTGTGGCTGCCCTCAGAATCTCATTGATCGCCTCCAAAAGTTTAAGAACAACGCAGCCCGGCTTGTTGTGAGAGTCCGTAATCTGAGCATGTCACACCCATCTTGAAATCCATTCACTGACTACCTGTGTCCATCTTGAAGTCCCTTCACTGGCTACCTGTGTCCTCACGTATTCAGTACAACGTTATGTCAATCTGTTTTAACTGCCTTTCAGGAACCAGCCCAGAATACTTGTCCTCTTTGCTGCACCTATAGACCCTCTCATGAGCTCCGCTCCTCTTCTGATAAACGGAAGTTGTGTGTACCTTCTGTCCAAACTAAAATATTTGGTCAGCGCACTTTTGTTTATCAAGCCTCAGTGTTATGGAATACACTTCCTCTTGAGGTCAGAAACGTTGAGTCTGTCTCTGACTTCAAGAGGTCGTTGAAAACTCACCTCTTCAAGCTTTACTTTGAATAACTGCCAGTGTTTCATGCCTTAGTTGTAGTTCTGTAATCCTCCTTGTTTAGACTGAATGTTAATTAGAATATAAATTATTATGTATGTATTGTTGTTTAGTTTATTGTAAAAGTGGTGTGCTCGGGCATTGTGTTTTGTTTGTTATGTGCGTAATATGTCATTGAATTTTTATTTTTGTGTACAGATTGTAAAGTGCTTAGAGCTTTGAGTAAGATTAAGCACTATATAAATACTCATTATTATTATTATTATTATTATTATTATTATTATTATTATTATTATTATTATTATTATTATCACTCGTTATGACCTTATTTTCGACTCTTGAGTACGAGCCAAACAACGAGGCTTCTTAACATAGTTCGAAACAATACGCACTCTAAAGCTGTGTTGTTGTTTTTTAAAGACGAGAGCATCCAATTTTCAACAATATTTTCCGTCGAAATGCGCGAAACTAAACATGTAGCAGGCCTTCACCGGATCGAAAATGGCGCACAACAATCACTGTCACACGTACGATCGTCGCTTCAATGCCGAATATTAAATTCTCAACTATTTTTTAGTGAACGGCAACGGGAGGTCAGCGTTACCATTGTACCCCTCATTTCTTCGGGGAAAATGGTTACTATACTTTGACCTCCCTCAGGCCTACACGGGTCCGTGCAGCAAACCCTTGCTACCAATAACTTATTATGCTCCTGGTTATATCTACCTTCACTTCCTTCCTCTCCCAATCCCAGCCACCCACCCCACTCGTGATATATTATATGTCTGGAGCAATAGCTCCCATGTGTCATGTCACTGTGCTAGTATCAGTATTAGTAATCCTCCCTGTGTGTGTGTGTGTGTGTGTGTGTGTGTGTGTGTGTGTGTGTGTGTGTGTGTGTGTGTGTTCCAGACCAGGGTGTGACGACTGACGACCAGCTTCACGTGGAGATGTTAGCGGACGCTGTGTACGACAACTCCACTCAACAGTTTCACGTCCAGTTGGCCTGTGGTCACTTCCTGCCGGTGTGGTCAGCCTGGGCTAGGGTGGTCTGGAAGGTGAGAGAGAGAGAGAGAGAGAGAGAGAGAGAGAGAGAGAGAGAGAGAGAGAGAGAGACGCACCTACAGCATGGTCAGTAAAACAATCAGAAACGTGTTTGAAAGGATCCAGAAAAGGGGGAGGGGGTGTCCGGAGGTTTTGAGACGCAAATTCTATCGGGCTATCAGAGCTATCAGCCCCCCCCCCCACCACCACCCCCCCCCTCACAACCCCCCCTCCCTCACCCCCACCCCCCTCTCATTACACTACTCACTTCACAATCTGGGCATTTCTGTCACGCCAGATCTCACCCCCCTTGACAGAAGCTATACACTACACTCCCCCCCCCCCCACAAACACACATACACACGCACATACACACCCCCTCCCCATGTTCTAATTTTTTAATTTGAAACTTACAATGAAAAAGGGTCAACGTTGTATTGAACATCGTGCATTGTGACATAATAACAGTCCTATTGCTGCTTCTAAACATAAAAAATACCCCAAGCGTAATATCATACAGAACAGGTGTTTTTTTTCAGTCTTGTGCATGAGGACACCAGTACTGCTTACAAGGGGTTAACTTCTGGACCAAGTGGGGATAGAAGCAGGTACCTGCAGATATTAACCCATACAGTCAATGCGCTCTATTTTATGTCGACAGACACCATCCGGACAGAGCCTCCCCAGCACTGACTACGACAACAGCCGCTTCCTGTTGTCTGTTCCCAACCCCGTCGTCAGCGGAGAGTACATCTGTGTCATAGACAACACCTCCCTGGCCAGTCTGTGTGTACAGAGTGATTCCCTTTTACACAGGGGCGCTACAGTCAACGTAGACGGTTTGCTATTATGGATGCCCGGATAAATTCCGAACAGAAAAATAAGGCACTAGAGACCCACGTGAACAATCTGGAGACCCAGCTGACCAGTACCCAACAAAAGAACGCAGCCCTTGAGATCCAGCTGAGCAGCTACCATCAGGAGAACACGGCCCTGAGACAGCAGCTAGAGACTGTACGTCAGAACCTGACCTCCATGATACGTGAGTCAGATCGACTCCGTCTTCTCAATAAATAATAGTGGTTTTTCAGTTAAACAGACAGAAGATGTTCTTCACTACTAGACTTAAGATTACTACAGTAACAGTCTCAAAATGTGCGTCTTAACAAAACGGACGATTTCAACTAGGTCAAAACTGAGCGTGTTTCGGCAAAAACAGTGGATTAAAACTCAGGAGAAATATGCGATATTGCCTGTTTTTCCGGGCTTATAGTCCACTGTTTTCGTCGAAGCACGTGCAATGTTGACCTACTTATGATTTCCGAACGTCTATTATTACACGTCTGCTGGTCTGTGGTTGTCTATTACACGTCTGCTGGTATGTGGTTGTCTATTACACGTCTGCTGGTCTGTGGTTGTCTATTACACGTCTGCTGGTATGTGGTTGTCTATTACACGTCTGCTGGTCTGTGGTTGTCTATTACACGTCTGCTGGTCTGTGGTTGTCTATTACACGTCTGCTGGTCTGTGGTTGTCTATTACACGTCTGCTGGTCTGTGGTTGTCTATTACACGTCTGCTGGTCTGTGGTTGTCTATTACACGTCTGCTGGTCTGTGGTTGTCTATTACGCGTCTGCTGGTCTGTGGTTGTCTATTACACGTGTGCTGGTATGTGGTTGCGGACAGAACCATAAGGTTCAAAATCACAGACCAGCACACACGTGGTAAATTTCACTGATAATGTGACGATCAACTGGCATAAAATATTACTTCACATGACAATACCAAACCTCGTCAACAGCTGAGCACATCGAGTTGTGGAGGAAATTTAATCAGTGTATCTAACGAGATAAGGTCAGAGAACGCTATAATACTGCATGTAGTTAACCCTTTGGGGGTCGGTAGCGGTTTTAGTCGCGATGATTACTACAATAACCATCGCGACTAAAACCGCTACCGAAACCCAAAGGGTTAACAAATACCCACGATGACCATTGATCTGACCTTCCCTCGCTGTGCCACATACCGATACTTACTTCAGTTGATGTACTCCTGTGCTGTCTAATTATTTATTTTCTGTACATGTGTTAAACAGTGACCGTTGCCCGCAGCGTATCCTTTCACGCTCTACTAACAACCTATCGCCAGACACAGAACGATGGAGACACACTGATATTCAACTATGTCCACTCTAACTAGGGCGGAGCCTACAACGCAACCACGGGTGTATTTACCGTTCCTGCTGATGGCACCTACGTCTTCTTCGTCACCGCCATAACCAGCATTTATAGTGAGACAAATAACACTCGAGTTTATCTATTTGTGGACGGCACAGAAAAGTTTTCTGCCTACTCTAGTTACGAGTCTGGTCAGTCTGAGTCCAACAGCTGTAGCGCTGTTCTGGTTCTGATCGCCGGGCAGCGCGTGGACGTAAGAAGTGACACCGATAATTCTCGCTATAACCCGCTCACATTCTTCAGCGGGGCCCTCTTGCACGCCGCCATGCCATAGACATAACCAACATGGGGTGATCTAACAAGTTTTCTCAAGCGCTCAACTCATTCAAGGCGCACTGCATCAAAAACTGCGGACGTGTCGTATAGCGGGGCGTCTTATATCCGTTATTACCCTTGTGCATGCAGTCAACGACAGTGTAAACATTGTGTGATCGTACTGTCGTTCATGTTACATATTCAAATGAGGTAGTTCAGGCAGTGAGGACCGGTGTTTTCTAAAAAAAATCTTCTCCCTTATTTGGTATTTTGTACAGAGGCAGTATGCTGGATTTTGCTTAAAATCTCTTGATAGATGAAAAGAAATATGTTTGGTGCGTTGATTCATACCAACCTGAGCTTATCCAGTGGACAATATTTTGGGCATATGTTGACTTGCCGTTGCTATGGTGATTTGAGGGGCACGCTGATTTCAGCTGTACTTGAGTGTGGGGTTGGTAAGGAATCAGGTTCATAGCAAATAAATTAGACTGTCAATGTTCTGTTTGTTTCTTTTTTTTATTGTGTGTGTGGCAAATGTGCAGCAAGTGGGCGGTAGTGTTGTTTAGGAGATTGCAAAATTAGGGGATGACTGGGACAGACTAAGACTAAGGCATTTTAACAGATGAGACTGCAGGGGAGGCCCACTGTGTATATGGCCTGTCAGAGACACCACATGCCATACAAAAATTATGTGACATAAACCAGAATCTGGTTTAATGTAACCATATCATTGAGTTTAGACGTTTGCAGTTGGAAAACTGAGAAAATCATGACAAATTTGAAATTTCGCCCAAAAATTGCTTTGATTGCAGTTTTATAGGCGTTTTTGCATGTTTTGCGTCGCAACACCCTGTTTACCTTCACTGTGGGCCATGTTTAGTGTGTTTGTTCATTTATTTTTTGTCTTACGGACAGTCATGAGCCTGACCTTCGACCTTGAGCTGTGACCTTTGACCTTGACCTTGAAAGGGGTGGTGTTTGGGGCATTCAGTTTGCTAAATTCATCAACAACAACAAATGCACTCATTCAGTTATTGAGGTTGTGGGGTGGGGTGGGCAAGGGGGTTGTTGGGTAGGGGTGTGGGGGTGTGGGGAAGGTCAAAGGTTAAGATCAAAACTAAAATGAAACAGAGTCAGCAGGTTCATTTCATCAAAAAGCTGACTTTAGAGTGAAATCAGCCGCCAAAACAATGTGACATGCAGAAGTTATTTTGCATGCTGCAACATAGGCTGCATCTGATGTGTCATTCTGCTGTAACTGTCATGAGGCATGTCTCTATTATCTAGTTTGAGCCGAACACAAGCACTTTTACACTGCGTAAAGCTCATTTGAGTGCGTTGTTATCGGAACAGCAGCTGCGGCCATCGGTACAGGTTTTTACAGGAGTGTTCACAAGTTTGACACACACATACTTGCTGCATTTGCAACATGAGTTGCGGTGTTTTGAGACTCTGACACGTGTGTTCTATATAAAAATGAACTGCACATAACCATTGTTCTCTGCCAACTGCTGCATAAGCACCCCCAGACACTTGTTTGGGTATGGAGTGTGTCCCGCGTAGCATAGTTTTGGCTGTTTTGTGAAGTCTTTTGGGTGTAGGATAGCTCAGTAGACTTAATGTTCAAATTGCACAGCTGTTTCATGACTCTTATTGCCTGAGGAAAAGATTGGAAGCAGCAGATAGGGCATGGCAGCTGGTTACAGGCTTCTTCCTGCTTGTTGTCACCAGACAACAGGGTCAATGAGGATGCCTGGGCGTTGTCATTTTGGCTGCCCTGAGATACACAAGAAAATGGCCTTGGGTCTAAGAGCTCATTTTTCATCAATGTCAGTGTTATGGTAACCTTTTGCAATTGTTCAGCCCACCGGGAGTCAGTTTGACTGTATTGCATGTGTATGAAAACTTGGAAAAACAGAAAAAGTAGTTAAGTGGGTAATGATAAAATATGAAAAAAAAACTTTCATGTGGCTGTGCCTGAAATGCAACATTTATGAGAATCAGGTATATTACTTGATGTACATGCCACTTCTAGAGGCATTCTGACCATATCGAGTCTGTTTTTCATGGCATCAGATATGCATGATCCAAAACATACACAGCATAGTGAACGCTTCAACGACGCGCTACACATAATGGGCCATAACATAAAGATGCAGCAACATTCAATGGTGTCACTTTAGGTTTGATTTAGCTGGTGTCTAAGGATTGCACTAATGGCAGATTGAATGGTGTTCAGGTGGGAGAGTTTCTCTGACAGATCACGTTATATATTCAAATGAGGTAGGTGAGGCAAGCAAGAGAACCGGTGGGTTTTTAAAAAAAATCTTCTCCCTTCTTTGGCATTTTATACAGAGGCAGCATGCATGATTTTACTTAAAATCTCTTGATTGATGAGAAGAGACATGTTTGGTGCTTTCGATTCTTCATACCATCCTGAGCTTATCCAGTGGAAAATTGTGGGCCTATGTTGAGTTGCCGTTGCCACTGTGATTTGAGGGGCACGCTGATTTCAGCTGTGCTTGGGTGTGAGGTTGGTAAGGAATCAGGTTCATAGCCAAAACATTAGACTGCCAATGTGCTGGTTCTTTTGGGTTGTTGTTTTTTTTATTTGTTGGTATTTTGTGCATGACAAATGTGCAGTAGTGTTGTTTCCATCATCCATCTATCCATCCATCCATCCATCCATCCAATCCATCTAATCCATCCAATCCATCCAATCCAACAATCCAACAATCCATCCGTCCAATCCATCCAATCCATCCATCCAATCCATCCATCCATCCATCCATCCATCCATAGTCTTGCCGACCGTTGGGGCACCACTGATGAATTGGCAACCAGCTCCCTCCATTCCTCTATGTTCTCTGCCATTCTTAGCGTATCACCCAGCCTCAGTCCTGTCCACTCTGAGATATTGTCCTCCCATCTTTTCCTCTGTCTTCCTCTCCTTCGTCCTCCTTGCACAGTGCCTTGCAGGATTGTTTTTAGTGGTGTTTAGGGGATTGAAAAATTAGGGTGACTGGGACAGACTAAGGCTAGGGCATTTTTAACAGATGGGACTGCAAGGGAGGCCCACAGTGTGCTTTGGCCTGTCAGAATACCGGCGGCTACATCCACACGGGCAATAATCCTCAAGCAACACAATGATGATCCTGAAAACAAGAAATCATTTATGTCCCTTTATAGTGACTGCAGAGTTAATCATCAACATTGATGATAAGACCTAAATTACCCATTAATTTTAAATACAATCAGAAACATCATTTATATATCGCTAATACACAGAGTTAAATGGAAATGTGTTTTCTTCAAGACTGCAATAAAACAGCAGATACAGCACGAGGCGTTGTTCACCTTGGCTATTGACCCCTGATCTCTCTCTCTCTCTCTCTCTCTCTCTCTCTCTCTCTCTCTCTCTCTCTCTCTCTCTCGCTTTGAATGTGACTTTTGAAGTCAAAACATAGTAAGTTCATTTTTGTGAAACGCGCGATTTGTATTGTATTCGAATAATAATCTCAATTTTCCCCAAAATGGACTTACCGCCTTTTGCTATCACAGGGCAGCTGTCTCTGGGGCGTCACTCACATTATGTCACGTGGCTAGTGGAAAAAGGGACTTAAATAAAGTATCGCAAGATGAAGCCAGACGAGACAACAATGTGAGAAATCAGCATCATGCACGAGTTGACAGAGGGTATCGGCCACTCCAACTGTTTTCTGTCTCTTTTACATCACACTAACCTCCTGATTGTCAGCAGCTGGTTATGGTGTCTCAGAAACCATCGCAGTTACACAACTGTCAGCTGCTGGTTATGGTCTCTCAGAAACCACCTCAGATACACAACTGTCAGCAGCTGGTTATGGTGTCTCAGAAACCACCTCAGATACACAACTGTCAGCAGCTGGTTATGGTGTCTCAGAAACCACCTCAGATACACAACTGTCAGCAGCTGGTTATGGTGTCTCAGAAACCACCGCAGATACACAACTGTCAGCCGGAGACACACTGACATCAATAAGGCCAGCGAGAGGCATAGATCTTCATGAGCCCCAGCCGATGCGGGGGCTCATGAAGATATATGCCTATTGCATTTGGGCGTTGTTTGGTGTGTGCCTGCAGTGAGAGAGTTAAACTACGGCATAACATTAAAACACAAGATAAAAAAGTCATTAGACTGTAAGTAAGGGAGACAACGCTGTCGGAATGATCTGGAGTGATTCCTCTTCCTGTGACGTATTGTTTTCTTCAGTGTGACGTCAGGTGTAGCAGAAAACATGGCGCTTTAAGTCGAAATTCACCAGATCTGGAGTTGTCCTCTGAGATCTAATATCATACAGTCCGGGAAGCAGATCGACCATGATAGTTCAAGGGTGGTGCCAGAGTAGCTTGGCGCCTTGAGGCGCCAAGCTACTCTGGCACCACCATTGAACTATCATGGTCGATCCCTATCTTGCTGTCGTGTGTTACGTCAGTCGCAGTTTAAAAAATAAACCGTGTCAGTGGTCACAAAGATTATCATTGTCGTGCTGTCTTCATGGGAACATCGCCACTTGCAGTCAAACGTTCGTCATGTAGAGCTGCTAGGGTTACGGCAGAGAAATGCATTATTAATTACTGATAATAACACAAAATAGGTTTATTGTATAACAAGTCAAATCATGCAAAATACGTATCTCGACCGAGACCTATGGAAATTGCACCTCACTGTTGCTCTGGGGGACAATGACAATGACAATGACAATGAATCTTTATTTTCCAAGGATAAAAAGATTTAGGTCTGAAGACCTTTCTTCCATCTTGTCCTGGCTAAACTATTTACACACCCACTCACGGGGCCGCACGCACTGACATACCATAAGCGCCCAACAAGGCGAGTCATACTGGCTGCCCCCCTCGATCAGCTGCCGCTCGAAGGTGACAGCAGGGATACAGCCAGTGTGTACATATGGCGATCATATACAAAAACATCATAAACACATTTAATACACATAATGAGATATACATGCGCTACCATCTAACAAGTGTACCATAAGATTTCAAAAAAAAAAAAAAAAAAAAAACCCAATCAGATAGACAAATTCAAAATACCACGTCATTCTAAAACAAAAGCAGTTTACGATTGCATTTGTAGCAAATGCTGATGAAGCCGTGTCTTGAAAGCATTTATGGTCGTGATAGATTTTATTTCTTTTGGAAGTAAATTCCATTCTTTGGCTGCTGAATATGACAAGGCCGATTTAAAAATGTCAAGGCGGGACCTAGGCACTACCAGGTCGTTCCTCAGTGTCGGGTACGGAGTGTGAGGAGCCTTAAAGAGAGCAGCGAGATATCCAGGTGATTTTGAAAGTGTGATCTTACGCATAAATACACATTTATTGAATAAAAAGTGCTTACGAAGGGGCAACATATTTAATTTTGTTAGTTTATCGTCGGTAGTCAAAGGGGTGTGGGAATCTTTTAGGATAAGCTTTGCCGCAAGTCTATGGAGTGAATTTATTCTTTTTAAAGAAATATCGCTGCATCCATCCCATACTGTCGATGCGTAATCTAGATGGGATTTTATGTGTGCATTATAAAACAACTGCCTGGTTGAAACGTCGGTGAATAGAATTAGTCTAGATAACAAATATAGATTTTTTGACAAAACCTTACAAATAGAATTAGTATGCGAGTGCCAACTGAGCTGGTCGTCTACAGTGACACCAAGCAAACGATGTTCTCTAACTTGCGCTATTGGTTGCTGTTCAAGGTAAAGTTTGAGTGGCGGCGGGCTCAGCTGATGCTTTTGCCTTGTTGTCACAAGCATACATTCCGTCTTTGATGGATTTGGAATCATGGAATTAGTCTGGCACCAATCAAAGACTTCATTTATTGTTTGCTGGAGTGAACTAGTGATTGTGGGCACGTCTGGCGCAGACACATCCAAAGTTGCATCATCTGCAAATAAGCTACAGGTAACGTCGGGCTGTGAGATATGTAAAGGTAAGTCATTTATGTAAAGTGTGAACAATAAAGGCCCGAGAATAGATCCCTGGGGCACGCCATGCATAATCAGCTCCTCAGAGGATGATTTGCCATTTACGCTGACATACTGTCGTCGGCCTTCAAGGTAGGATTTAAAAAAGGATACAGATCGGTCACTTACGCGGTAGACTGAGAGTTTTTCGGTAAGGAGGGTATGGTTAACTAAGTCGAAGGCTTTGGTAAAGTCTAAAAAGACCACTCCAGTCAACAGTGCTTTATTTATTGATGTGAGCCAACGATCCGTTAAATGTGAGAGAGCTGTTTGACAAGAGTGCCGCGGGCGAAATCCTGACTGTAAGGGATGAATAAGGTCGTGTGTGTCAAGAAAGTGCTGTAAGTGTTTGTGTATGTGCTTTTCTATGGGTTTTGAAAGTGAAGACAAGATAGAAAAAGGCCTGAATTTATTGGGATCTGTAAGATCTTTGTTCTTAGGAAGCGGAATAACTTTGGCTTTTTTCAAATAAGAGGGGAATTCGCCACGCTCGATACAACGGTTGTAGATGTACGTTAAAGATTCTACTATGAAAGGTAGTGATAGTTTTAACACAGCAGTACTAATTTCATCATGTCCTGAAGTGCGCTTACTTTTGAGACATTCAATCGCTTTACCGACATCGTGCACTGTCATGCAAGGTATGTGGAAAGATGAACGAGAAGAAAGTTTGCCATCACAATATTTGACAAGGATTGGGGATACAAACGGTGCCTTAGACGTAGTGTTTTGCAGCAACGACTGGGCGGCAGAAAGAAAATGATTATTAAAAGTTTCTGCAGAAATAGAGGTATGTGTAGGGCTATAGTTAGATTTTGTAAGGGCGTTAAGCGCTCTCCAAACAGAGACTGTATCCTTTTTGTCATTCATTATTCGTTTAAAGAGTGACTTTTTGGCATCAAGAACTAATTTTTTAACGCGGTTGCGTTGCTTACGGTAAGCAGGGAAATCTTTGTTCTGTTTTAATTCATCTCTCAGTTGCATGGCATCGACCAAACCTTTGTTTAGCCAAGGCGGCAGTTGCGGGTTTTTTACTCGTTTTTCCCTAATCGGGGCGTGCCTATCAAGAACACTGAGGAACAATCTGTACCACTCAGACAACGCACCATCAGGTTCACAATGGTGATAAACAGTATCAAAAGAAACGGAACTAAGGTCAAACAAAAAAGCCTCTTTGTTAAAATGTTTAAGCGATCTATACTTGATGGTAGAGAGAGAGAGGGGCGGGGGGGGGGGGGGGGGGTGGGTGGTCGTGCGAGTGTGTGTATGCGTGTTGTGTAGTGTGTGTGTGCTTTGGTGTGTGTGTGTGTGTGTGTGTGTGTGTGTGTGTGTGTGTGTGTGTATGTGCGTTTGCGTGTGTTGTAGTATGTGCGTGTGTCTTTGTGTGCATGTGTGTGCTGTAGAATATGAGTGTGTGTTGTGTTTGTGCCTGTGAGCTTTTATTTACTTTCGTGTGAAACTGTTGTTTTCTTTCTGATAGAGTTCTTAGCTTAATGTTAGTAACGGCAAGTTTGAAAATTGGTCCTGTTACAAAATACTTTTCCTGTTATAAAATAAAGGTTCATTGTTCATTGTTCATTGTTCTCTCCTTTCTTGTCGATGTCGTATTATTAAGTCCTACAGTTGTCAAGTAGAGAAAAGGAAATTTGAAAACCAAAAGATGAAAAGTGACGATTAAAACGTTACCTAGCAGTTAAAAAGGGTATACTAATGGTTTTGTCGATAATGTTTGCAACATGGGTCAGTACAGAACAGCAGTGAGTAATTAACCCATTCACTGACAGTGCAGGCAGACCGTGTTTCTAAAACATTTGTGAATTCAACACTAACGACCCCCAGCCATCCAAACATGCATAGACACAAAGTGCTTTCAGCAAAAGGAAAAGTTCCTCATGAGCCCCCAAAACTGCGGGGGTTCATGATGCTCTATGTCTCTTCCAGTTTTACAGACAGACGTGCGGTGTAGCCTCTCCCTGTACTGTACAGTGTGTACTTCAATGTCATATCAGGTTATTGTACAAGACACATTGAGCACTAGGTCGACATTCACCAAATCTGGAGTTGTACTCTGATGTCTAATATATTACAGTCCGAGAAACAGATCGACCATGATAGTTCAAGTGTGGTGCCAGAGTAAGGCGCCAAGCTACTCTGGCACCACCCTTGAACTATCATGGTCGATCCCTATCTTGTTGTCGTGTGTTACGTCAGTCGCAGTTTAAAGGATAAACCGTGTCAGTGGTCACAAAGGTTATCATTGTCGTGCTGTCTTCATGGGAACATCGCCACTTGCAGTCAAACGTTCGTCATGTAGAGCTGCTAGGGTTACGGCAGAGAAATGCATTATTAGTTACTGATAATAACACGAAATAGGTTTATCGAATAACCAGTCACAATACGTGTCTCGACTGTGGCCCACAGCCCCAGTTATATTATGTGACTTGCGCGGACAGTTTCCTTTTCACCTCTAGTGCCAACAGCTGGAATGAGTCAAAAACAGAAGATTAAGATCTTTCCTAATTAGTCTGAGCTGCATGTTCTGAGGTGCGCTAGGGTGACACTAGCCTTGACTCATCTGGCATCTGGTCGATCCATCTCCCAGTGGTGCACTAAAACGTTAAAGTGTTCACGAAAAAAAAGTCCCATCATCAAATTTTACCTGGATCTCTGGTTGGAACGCTTCAAAATGTAGGCAATCCTTGCTACAGTTGAACCCTTTTGCTATCGTTAGGGGTTTTTGTCGCGACGATTCCTGCAGGAATAACAACACCCTGATATCCTGCAGGAATAACAACACCCTGACATCCTGCAGGAATAACAACACCCTGACATCCTGCAGGAATAACAACACCCTAACATCCTGCAGGAATACCAACACCCTGACATCCTACAGGAATAACAACACCCTGACGTCCTACAGGAATAACAACACCCTGACATCCTGCAGGAATAACAACATCCTGACATTCTACAGGAATAACAACACCCTGACATCCTGCAGGAATAACAACACGCTGACATCCTACAGTAATAACAACACCCTGACATCCTGCAGGAATAACAACACCCTGACATCCTGCAGGAATAACAACACCCTGACATCCTGCAGGAATAACAACACCCGAACATCCTGCAGGAATAACAACACCCGAACATCCTGCAGGAATAACAACACCCTGACATCCTGCAGGAATAACAACACCCTTACATCCTGCAGGAATAACAACACCCTGACATCCTGCAGGAATAACAACACCCTGTCAACCTGCAGGAATAACAACACCCTAACATCCTGCAGGAACAACAACACCCTGGCATCCTGCAGGAATAACAACACCCTGACATCCTGCAGGAATAACAACACCCTGTCATCCTGCAGGAATATCAACACCCTAACATCCTGCAGAAATAACAACACCCTGACATCCTGCAGGAATAACAACACCCTGACATCCGGCAGGAATAACAACACCCTGACATCCTGCAGGAATAACAACACCCTAACATCCTGCAGGAATAACAACACCCTGACATCCTGCAGGAATAACAACACGCTGTCATCCTGCAGGAATAACAACACCCTAACATCCTGCAGGAATACAAAACCCTGACATCCTGCAGGAATAACAACACTCTGACATCCGGCAGGAATAACAACACCCTGACATCCTGCAGAAATACCAACACCCTAACATCCTGCAGGAATAACAACACCCTGTCATCCTGTAGGAATAACAACACCCTAACATCCTGCAGGAATAACAACACCCTGACATCCTGCAGGAATAACAACACCCTGACATCCGGCAGGAATAACAACACCCTGACATCCGGCAGGAATAACAACACCCTGACATCCTGCAGGAATAACAACACCCTAACATCCTGCAGGAATAACAACACCCTGTCATCCTGCAGTAACAACACCCTAACATCCTGCAGGAATAACAACACCCTGACATCCTGCAGGAATAAGAACACCCTAACATCCTGCAGGAATAACAACACCCTGACATCCTGCAGGAATAACAACACCCTGACATCCTGTAGGAAAAGCAACACCCTGACATCCTGCAGGAATATCACCACCCTGACATCCTACAGTAATAACAACATCCTGATATCCTGCAGGAATAACAACACCCTGACATCCTGCAGGAATTACAACACCCTGACATCCTGCAGGAATAACAACACCCTGACATCCTGCAGGAATAACAACACCCTGACATCCTGCAGGAATTACAACACCCTGACATCCTGCAGGAATTATCGCGTCAAAAACTTACCGACTACCAAAGGGTTAAACGTTCCTCACATAATAAGATTCACTATTCAGCGCTCACCAAATCTCTGTCAGTCAACACAGGACACACAAACAAGCAGACTCTTTCTGTACGACACCAGTGAGATGTGTTTGATTCCCCTTGGTGTATATACTGCGCCTATCAACGCCTGCCTACTATCTTGGTCTGTACACAGTCTACGAAACGTCTTGAAGGTTCTTTCGCCTCCGCCGCAGCAAGTTAACATGACCTCCGTGCAGCACGTGCAGGGTCAGTGGACTAAACTTTCTTCCTGAGGAGTTGGTCCTCATCCGCCGGCTGACTTACACAGCATCACCCTAGGCCAGCCTCCTTAATTCCACAATGGACCAACGTGATGTGGGTCGACCATGATGGTTCAAGGGTGCTGCTAGAAATGCTTGGTGCAAACTACCGGCCAAGATAGTTCTCTCTCTTTCTCTCGCTCTCTCTCTCTCTCTCTCTCTCTCTCTCTCTCTCTCTCTCTCTCTCTCTCTCTATCTGTCTGTCTGTTTTATCTCTCTTATTTTATCCAAGTTAAAACATATAGCTAATGTACAAACACGAAAACTGTTCTTCAACGCCCACATCAGGTCACATATAGATTATGCTTCTACGGTGTGGGATGGCGCAAGCGAGGTCCAGTTAAAGAGACTGAACTCTCTTCATCGTAGAGCCGCGAAGCTTATCCTTTCAAACCCTAACTCAACAACGGATAATAAACTGAAAACCTTAGAAATTCTCCCCTTGAAAAAACATTTATTATACAATAAGGGAATAACGATGTTCAAAGTATTGAATAACAGACTCCCCGAGTATATAAAAAAAATGTTTTCCCTCCCGGCATCAACATACTCCAGATCAAGGCAGTCCATTACTGTGCCACGACCTAGAATCGATCTCTATAAGACTAGTTTAGCGTTCTCAGGTGCTAGCATGTGGAACACATTGCCCAAACATGTTACAACATCAACAACGCTTTCGTCTTTTAAAACCGCTCTCTTTAAGTACCTCACCTCAGCATCGTAAGATTTTCACAGCAACCTGCACTTGCAGTGTACGATTTTCCCCTTTCTAACTCTTCAATTCAGTTATATCTTCAGTTAATACAAGATGCTAATGCTGCATGTATTGTGTGTGTGTGTGTGTGTGTGTGTGTGTGTGTGTGTGTGTGTGTGTGTGTGTGTGTGTGTATGTGTGTTTTGTGCTTGTGCTTGTGTTTATGAATGTATGTATGAAGATTTATACCTTTATAATTGTGTGTATGTGTGAGATTTGTTATGTTTATTTCCACTTTTTCAATGATTTCTTTTTTTAAAACTTTATATTTCAATTTTTATTAGTTATATATTTAGTTTTTCCCTATTTAATGATAGTATTTTTTGTGATTTGTGCATTATATGTAAAGTAGATTAGCAACGGCAAGTTCGAAAAATGGTTTCACCAAAACTTTCACCGTTGTAAAATAAAGAATCATTGTCATCATTGTCATTGTCATTGTCATTGTCTCTCTCTCTCTCTCTCAAAGATACTACTGATGTAAATGACCTTCGTCCCATTTCTCTTCTGTCTGTTTTATCAAAGCCACTTGAGAAGCATATTCAAAAGCATCTCCTCCAGTACCTCGAAGAACGGTCCTTGTTAAATAAGTTCCAGTCCGGTTTTAGACCCAAACACTCATGCCATTCTGCATTAGTACGTATGGTTGATTCATGGCTAGATAACATCAACAATAACAAAATGACTGGCACGGTATTCTTGGACCTGAAAAAAGCGTTCGATCTGATAAATCATGAAATCTTGCTGAGGAAACTTAATGTTTATTTCAACAACAACAGCCCGTCAGCCCTTTCATTCTTTAACTCTTATCTTTCTGCGAGAACACAAGCTGTCTATGTAAATGGTAACTATTCCACAGAGGGTAAGGTAGAGCTTGGTGTTCCTAAGGGTTCGGTTCTGGGCCCATTGTTATTTTGTATCTTTATTAATGATTTACCACTACACATCACATGTGCTAGTACCGAGTGTGACATGTTTGCTGACGATTCGACGCTACATGCATCCAGTAAAACTGTAGCTGACATAACCAACAGCCTCCAGCAGAGCCTACAAGAAGTCTCTAAATGGTGCAGTAGAAATAGAATGATAGTCAATCCAACTGAAACAAAAAGCATGTTAGTCACAACACGTCAGAAACATCAGCTGCAACCCGCTCCTCTAAACCTCTCATTTGAAGCTGTCCCCATAGAGCAAGTACAGCAGCACCGTTTACTAGGGGTAGTTGTAGATAACCAACTTAGTTGGCAGCCTCATCTCATACACATCGGAAAGACAATTTCAAATAAATTATTTTTACTGTCTAAACTGAAAGCGGTCATTAATCTGAACACGCGTAAACTATTTTTCAATGGATACATCAAGCCCCACATTGATTATGCCTCAACAGTTTGGGATGGCTGTAGCGAGGTTCAGTTCAAGAAAATAAATTCGCTATACAGAAGAGCAGCCAAACTCATTATTCCTAGCTCATCTCTACCCACTGAGGCGAGGCTCGAGGCAGCTGGACTCCTTCCTCTTGACAAACACTTAGTATTTAACAAGTGCGTACTAGTGCACAAAGCTCTTAAGGGTAAGGCCCCCGGCTACTTATCGGAACTTTTTACTCTTACTGAGAAGAGATACAGCACCTCTCGGAGCAACCTGAGCATAAAACGGCCCCGCATTGATTTGTATAAATCCAGTTTGTCATACTCAGGTGGTTTCCTGTGGAATTCTATTCCTCTGCATCTACAACACGTTAATTCACTAGCTGCTTTTAAAGCAAAACTGTACAAGCACTTATCCAAGGAAACGTAAATTTAATTATCTCGTGTTGTCTAAACATAATATATTTTAATTTCTTTTTATGCAACTATTATTTTTATTATACCATTTGCGTTCACGTGCCGTTTGTGGGGGTGCTTCCCGTATAGACATGGTCAGGGGATGCAGTGCCGCTGCACAGTTTATTCAAACGATGTGCTTAGTATGTCATTCGAGTGAAAGTATATTTGTAGCGTGCCCCCCCCCCCCCCCCCCCCCCCGGGTGGGAGTGTCTGGGGATGGCTCCCGCAAACGGATATTATGACACGTGCAAACATCTTCGTATGGGTACCTGTGTGTTTTGTTAAATCATTGTTGCAGTTTGTAGTGTTGTCGTAATTCGCATTACTTTCGATGTTGTTTGTGAGTGTAATGTACCTTTTGCCTGTTGTTATATGTCAGTAGATGTAGCAAGGACAGATTGGAAGAAAGGCCTGAGCGCCTAATATCTCAATCCTTGATAAATAAAGTTTCAGTCAGTCAGTCAGTCTCTCTCTCTCTCTCTCTCTCTCTCTCTCTCTCTCTCTCTCTCTCTCTCTCTCTCTCTCTCTCGCTCTCTCTCTCTCTCTCTCTCTCTCTCTCTCTCTCTCTCTCATGACTACTGGCGACCATGATAGTTCAAGGAAGGGACAAGAACAGCGCTAACTATAACAACCATGACATTTCAAGGGTGGCGCCGGACGGGTTGGACTCCTGCTTGCGACCATGATAGTTCAAGGGTGATGCCGGATTGGGTTGAAGTCACTTCTGACCATGATAGTTTAAGGGTTGTGGAAGAACCCTTGGCACAAACTAGTGGCCATAAGAGTTCAAAGCTGATGCCAGAATAGCTTGGCGCCCAGAGGCGCCAGGCAATTATGGCACCACCCTTGAACTACCATGACCTATCTGTCTCCTGGACTGTAGTCCGCAGTGTACAACTACCAAACTTGAGAACTTCGATGCCAATCCAACCTGCTTAATTCCTCTCAGCACCAACTATGGGTCAGGCCTTTGACCTCTTTTCTCTGACGATGGACATTTTACTTAGCGTGGGGCCCTGTCCTTCTCCCATTCCTCTTTGTAGTCCTACACGACGGCGCCTACGTCATGAGGAAAATAGAAGTAAATGAGATCAGAAGGCTCCATACTTGTTGCATATTGCTGCATACATTCATCCACCTATCCACCCTTATAGCGCCGACTTAACGGAGAGATTAGCTATTGCAGAGGACACTGCGAAGTTAACTCATTCGAGACGTGCCGCATCCGGATACGCGCATCAAGCCGCGTATCCGTATGTGGAACGTTTCGAATGTGTTAAAAAATAACATGTTGTAACCAGATATGCATATGTTTAAAGTTGATATTACTTTTGTGTCGCCATCTTACATTACCGGACTGATTAAACAGACAGCCCGAGTGACCACGTGAGGCTCATGCGAATCTTTGCTTTTTGTGGGTGTGTGGGGTTCGCTAGATTGCTTTCGCCTCACTCTGTCTTCATTGTCACTCTGGTCCCACTTTGGCGCGCACCTCCCCGACCCACACGCACTGTACCCGCAGGCCATGGCTACCTGGTCAGTGTGGGGCCACACCTGTTCTGTGCTACCCCCCCCCTCTCTCTCTCTCTCCCCATCCCCCCAGCCCCCCCCCCCCCCTTCTTTCATGCCGATGTCGTATTGTCGACAATGTTTGCAACATGGGTCAGTACAGAACAGCAGTGAGTAATTAACCCATTCACTGACAGTGCAGGCGGACCGTGTTTCTGAAACGTGTGAATTCACCCCTAAAATGTCCCAGCATCCAAACATGCATAGATACAAAGTGGTTTCAGCAAAAGGAATAGTTCCTCATGAGCCCAGGTAACTGCGGTGGCTCTTGAGGGTCTATGTCTCTTACAGTTTTACAGACAGACGTGCGGTGAAGCCTCTCCCTGTAGTGTATAGTGTGTACTTCAATGTCACATCAGGTTATAGTACAGACAGACGTGCGGTGAAGCCTCTCCCTGTAGTGCACAGTGTGTACTTCAAAGTCACATCAGGTTATAGTACAGACAGACGTGCGGTGATGCCTCTCCCTGTAGTGTACAGTGTGTACTTCAATGTCACATCAGGTTATAGTACAGACAGACGTGCGGTGAAGCCTCTCCCTGTAGTGTACAGTGTGTACTTCAATGTCACATCAGGTTATAGTACGGACAGACGTGCGGTGAAGCCTCTCCCTGTAGTGTACAGTGTGTACTTCAATGTCACATCAGGTTATAGTACAGACAGACGTGCGGTGATGCCTCTCCCTGTAGTGTACAGTGTGTACTTCAATGTCACATCAAGTTATAGTATAGACAGACGTGCGGTGAAGCCTCTCCCTGTAGTGTACAGTGTGTACTACAATGTCATATCAGGTTATAGTACAGACAGACGTGCGGTGAAGCCTCTCCCTGTAGTGTACAGTGTGTACTTCAATGTCACACCAGGTTATAGTACAGACAGACGTGCGGTGAAGCCTCTCCCTGTAGTGTACAGTGTGTACTTCAATGTCACATCAGGTTATAGTACAGACAGACGTGCGGTGAACCATCCCCCTATAGTGTACAGTGTGTACTTCAATGTCACATCAGGTTATAGTACAGACAGACGTGGGGTGAAGCCTCTCCCTGTAGTGTACAGTGGGTACTTCAATGTCGCATCAGGTTATAGTACAGACAGACGTGCGGTGAAGCCTCTCCCTGTAGTGTACAGTGTGTACTTCAATGTCACATCAGGTTATAGTACAGACAGACGTGCGGTGAAGCCTCTCCCTGTAGTGTACAGTGTGTACTTCAATGTCATATCAGGTTATAGTACAGACAGACGTGCGGTGAAGCCTCTCCCTGTAGTGTACAGTGTGTACTTCAATGTAACATCAGGTTATAGTACAGACAGACGTGCGTGCGGTGAAGCCTCTCCCTGTAGTGTACAGTGTGTACTTCAATGTCACATCAGGTTATAGTACAGACAGACGTGCGGTGAAGCCTCTCCCTGTAGTGTACAGTGTGTACTTCAATGTCACATCAGGTTATAGTACAGACAGACGTGCGGTGAAGCCTCTCCCTGTAGTGTACAGTGTGTACTTCAATGTCACATCAGGTTATAGTACAGACAGACGTGCGGTGAAGCCTCTCCCTGTAGTGTACAGTGTGTACTTCAATGTCACATCAGGTTATAGTACAGACAGACGTGCGGTGAACCATCCCCCTGTAGTGTACAGTGTGTACTTCAATGTCACATCAGGTTATAGTACAGACAGACGTGGGGTGAAGCCTCTCCCTGTAGTGTACAGTGGGTACTTCAATGTCGCATCAGGTTATAGTACAGACAGACGTGCGGTGAAGCCTCTCCCTGTAGTGTACAGTGTGTACTTCAATGTAACATCAGGTTATAGTACAGACAGACGTGCGGTGAAACCTCTCCCTGTAGTGTACAGTGTGTACTTCAATGTCACATCAGGTTATAGTACAGACAGACGTGCGGTGAAGCCTCTCCCTGTAGTGTACAGTGTGTACTTCAATGTCACATCAGGTTATAGTACAGACAGACGTGCGGTGAAGCCTCTCCCTGTAGTGTACAGTGTGTACTTCAATGTCACATCAGGTTATAGTACAGACAGACGTGCGGTGAACCATCCCCATGTAGTGTACAGTGTGTACTTCAATGTCACATCAGGTTATAGTACAGACAGACGTGGGGTGACGCCTCTCCCTGTAGTGTACAGTGGGTACTTCAATGTCGCATCAGGTTATAGTACAGACAGACGTGCGGGGAAGCCTCTCCCTGTAGTGTACAGTGTGTACTTCAATGTCACATCAGGTTATAGTACAGACAGACGTGCGGTGACGCCTCTCTCTGTACTGTACGGTGTGTACTTCAATGTCACTTCAGGTTATAGTACAGACAGACGTGCGGTGAAGCCTCTCCCTGTAGTGTACAGTGTGTACTTCAATGTCACATCAGGTTATAGTACAGACAGACGTGCGGTGACGTCTCTCCTTGTAGTTTACAGTGTGTACTTCAATATCACATCAGGTTATAGTACAGACAGACGTGCGGTGAAGCCTCTCCCTGTAGTGTACAGTGTGTACTTCAATGTCACATCAGGTTAAAGTACAAGACACAGTGCGCACTAGGTCGATATTCACCAGATCTGGAGTTGTCATCTGAGACCTAATATATACTGATCAACAATACAAACTCGAATTTCGAGTGTATGGTGTATTTGTATGATAAATCCACGAAAATACAACTTACACTATTTTTGATAGCCAGTGTACGAGCAACAACATGTAAGCATGCAGTCACCGTACTGTAGTAACCGTGTTACCCTCCCTATGCACGAGGCACCCGTATTGGTTAGGACGCCGTATGCTTTCCACGCACGTGCATACACTGCAGAGTGATGTTGGGTCATAAACTGTGTTCAGCAATGCAAGGCAATACAAAATCAGCAGTGTTACGCCTTCTGTCACTTTTGTCGTTAAGGCCCCGCTACACGAGCCCGGTTTTGAGGCCGATTCCCGATCAGTTTTCGAATCGGTAGGTGATCGGACCGGACTAAGAAACGTGTGCACTGCCACACAACTCCCGACTTGTTTAGCCGACCGGTTTGAACCGAAGATCAAAAGTCGTACCTGTTCTGCAAAATGACTGCTAGTTTTGACAGTGATGATGATGTGCTTGCATTATCAGCAGTTTTGCATCATACTCGGGAAGAGGCGTGCGAAACATCGGCAACGAAGGTGGTACTGATCACAACAGGCGTGTTCAGTCATTTGCAAACGACATGCTTTGCGAGACGCGCTCTGATTGGTTGAAGCTTACAACCGGGGCCGAATCGGATCGGAAAAATAGTGCAGGTTCTAGTCACCCGATTCCCAGCCGATTGGGACCGGGTCGGATAATTGACGTCATCCGATCGCAATCGGATCGGAATCGGCTTCAAAATCGGGGCACAACCGGCCCGTGTGGCGGGGCCTTTACCACATCAACCATGCCAAGACTTAGTGCTCCCCAACGAGAATGAGCTCTTGGGCGTTTGGAAGCCGGAGAAGATCCATAAGCTGTGGCAGTGGCCTTTAGATGTCACATTTCAACCATTTACAAGCTGCAGCAACTCTATCATGCCAACGGTTCTTCTGCTGACACCCCCAGAAGCGGACGACCACATGTGACAACTCCACGGCAAGACCGCCATATTTTCCGGGCTCACGTGCGAAATTGCTTTCAGCCGGCCGAGGAAACAGTAAGAGAAGTTATCGGCAACCACCAGGCACCCATCAATGGCCAGACAGTGCGACGACGGCTAGAGGAGCATAATCTGCACAACCGCCGTCCAGCCCATGGACCTGTCCTTACTGACCGTCATCACCGTGCACGCCTACAGTGGTCACAGGCTCATGTCGACTACACCTGGCGACAGTGGCAGAACGTCCTGTTCACGGATGAGAGCCGCTACTGCATCAGCCATGCAGATGGGCGCATAAGAGCGTGGCGGAGAAGGGGTGAACGCTATGCTGATGGCTGTGTGTTGGAGAACAATGCCTGGGGCGGGCCAAGCGTGATGATTTGGGGTGGGATTACCCTGAACCAGACAGTAGGACCTGTGTTCTTCCGTGGACTCGTACCAGGTCGCGTAAATGGCATCACAGCTCAGCGCTACATTTACCAAGTACTACACCCATATGTCCTGCCATTTTCTCAGGCACGCAGAAACTTCATTTTGCAGAAAGATAATGCGCGTACACACACTGCACGTATCATTCAGCACTTCTTGCAGCAGCACAACATCCCAGTCATGCCCTGGCCTGCCCTCAGCCCGGACCTCAATCCCATCGAACATCTCTGGGACCAGCTGCAAAGGGAGGTCAACGCTGTAAGCCCCAGACCATCGACAGCCGCAGAACTGTAGAATACCATTGTCCAGGCCTGGAACAACATCCCCAGGGCAGCTGTCAACCGCCTGATGCACTCTATGCGCCGACGCTGCCAAGCCGTCATCAATGCCAATGGGGGTCACACGCCATATTGACTTTGTGCTGTGCCATGCTTGCTCTAAATACAGAATAAACTTACACACTGATTACGCTGGTGTCTATAATTTCATTCCTAAAATGTCGATAACATCCTTTGTATGGTTTGTCCGATATCGACTTGCAGATGTTGGATTAAATGTGATTTGTATGGGCTACTTCGCGTTTCGTTTGTTGATCAGTATATTACAGTCCGAGAAGCAGATCGACCATGATAGTTTAAGGGTGGTGCCAGAGTAGCTTGGCGCCTTGAGGCGCCAAGCTACTCTGGCACCACCCTTGAACTATCATGGTCGATCCCTATCTTGCTGTCGTGTGTTACGTCAGTCGCAGTTTAAAGGATAAACCGTGTCGGTGGTCACAAAGGTTATCATTGTCGTGCTGTCTTCATGGGAACATCGCCACTTGCAGTCAAACGTTCGTCATGTACAGCTGCTAGGGTTACGGCAGAGAAATGCATTATTAGTTACTGATAATAACACGAACCAGGCTTATTGTATAACCAGTCCAATCGTGCAAAATACGTATCTTGACTGTGGCCTGTGCGCAGCCCCAGCTATATGTAACTTGTAGACAATGGTTCAGACACAGGACTTGTGTGAGCTGACTGGAGCGAGACGCAACATGGAAGTCCTTCACCTGTGTTTGACACTCATTCTCTTCCATGGTAATTGCACCTTATTTGTACAGATTATTGTTATTGTTGTGGTTATACTGCATTTGTTGTTTTGTCGATCATTGTTTATTTCGAGCTGAGACAGAACTCTCCTAAATACAACAGTGGAGAAGAAGTCCCAAGAAGAGCTCCGAATTCTTCTGGCGCGAGTTCGTGCTGAAACTTAATTCTATGTAGGTAACGTGTCATCACCACATCCGTGGGCAGCCCCCAAGGATGTGTGATCTCGCCTGTCCTTTACATCCTTTTCACAAATGACTGTACCGGCTCCAACGACAGAACTCACTATGTCAAATTTGCAGACGACACTGAAGTTGTAGATCTGTCAAACTCAGATGATGACTACTTCGCAGAAGTGGGTCAGTTTGTCTCATGGTGTCATAACAACCATCTACAGTTGAACGTTGGCAAGACTGAGGAGATGGTTGTCGACTTTCGGAAGCCTGGCAGTGGGCCAACTTCCGGGAGTCCACTCCCACCTCCTTAGTCCCTGGTGATTGACGGCACTTTTGTCACACGCACAGATGTTTACAAATACCTAGGGACCTTGATTGATTCACGGCTATCCTTCACCGACAACACAGACCTCATCTTTAAGAAAGCCCAAGGAAGAATGTATATGCTGCGCAAACTCTGCTCCTTTGATAAGAGCCCCAAATCCTCAGGCAGTTCTACCTCTGCTTTATGGAAAGCCTTTTTACGTTCTCCTTTGTCTCATGGTTCGGCTCCCTGGGCGAGAAGAACTTTAGGAAGCTGAATAAGATAATCAGGCTTAGTGAGAAAATCGTTGGGGGCAGGTTGGAGAGCCTTGAGGGCCTCTACAGGACGAGAATGATACGCAAGGGCTTGAGGCTGGCAGCTGACACTTCCTACTGCCTTTCTAAGCACCTTCAAAAGCTCCCGTCTGGCCGTAGGTTCAAGGCTCCTCTTGTTAAAACCAAACGCTACAAGGGCAGCTTTGTACCCTCGGCCATCCGTCTCCTAAATGAAGAGTGTGTTAACTAGCGTATCTCTCTCTCTCTCTCCCTGTTGACGCCGTCGAGGAACTTGCACCTCAGATGTCGCAGTGGCATCTTGCAAGTGGCAGACTCACTCCTAAATCCGAAATCAACTTTCAGATGTTTGATTAAATGTGATTTGAATGGGCTACTTCGCGTTTCTTTTGTTGATCAGTATATTACAGTCCTACTAGCAGATCGACCATGATAGTAGTCATGTAGTGTTTTTTTTTTTTTTCACCTTTGTCATAATGCGGCTGAAACCGTACGCGCCCATGTGATCCCAACAAAAGAATTTTTGTCGGATAGGCTGACACAATAAAGTTTTTGAATTTGAATTTTACAAATGAGTTACAAATAACCAAACAAATAAACAACCAACCAAACAACCAACCAACCCAAAAACCAACCAAACAACCTAACAAACAATCAATTAACCCTTTATCTGTAGGAAGTGTTTTCTGGCGGGATGGTTCCTGTTTGGGCTGCGCTGTACTGTTGTCTTTTTAACCTTCAATTTGTGCTAAACGTAAGCCACGTTTCGCCTAGATCTATTTAATTATCAATGCACAAAGTACCTTTTGCATACTGGTGTGCTGTTAGTTAGTTAGTTAGTTAGTTAGTTAGTCAGAAAGTTAGTTTGTTATTCAGTTAGTTATTTAGTTAGTCAGTTAGTTTGTTAGTTAGTTGGCTAGTAAGTTTCTTGTATTTACTTGTTTATTAATGAATTTACCTATTATAAACGTTTTATTTATTTATTTATTTATATATTTATTTATTTACAGTCTCTGGGACCTGGGCCTTCCAATGGACGTCCGCCGGCACTTTACCTAATGGAACTACTATCCCAGCATGCCCCGGACAGAATGTGACGCTAGCCTGGAGCTACACGGCGGAACCGGAAGAACATCTGAACAATGTGGAGTGGCTGTACACGCCATCAGGTGGGATCAAAGTACACTTAGCTGTAAAGAAAACATTTCTGTCGCTGCCCAATATACTCTCACCCCACCTGATGTCCTGTAGTGCCGACAGACTTTCCAGTTTGGCACTGAAACGGTGTGCGTTTGGGGAGGGGAGGGGATGTTACGTAGTAGTCGTAGTCTGATACAATCACACCAGACGCACGCACGTAGGGCTCTTATAAAGAAACGTCACTCAGTTGCAACTCGTCACACGTGGCACAAGGTTGTAGACCACACTGGAGTAACAGTTTCAACAATATTTTAATCTTACTATACAATCTCTGCACAATGCATCTACAACTGTATCCACACTTTGGTACACTGTCTCATTCAATGCATCCACAATTCTGATACACTGTGTCTCCCATACAATGTACGCGCATATTTCCTAACACGCTCTTTTATACTATTAAAGATATCCAGAACAATCCCGCAAACTACACAACTCAACCAATTAGAAAAGAAAACGTAACCAAAACGCATTAATATTCATGAATAAGAACACTCTAGATTTGACTATAAATTTCCACTACCATCTAGGTGTGATATGCCATAAATGTTGCAAACTGTTGCCAACGATTACTACACAACTTTGCCGTCATATTTGAGGTCACTAAAACGGCCGCGACCCTTCCTTAACCTTTCAGTGTAATGTAGGTCAGACTTTACAACATTGTAGCCAAAATAAGCGTCACAACAAAAAGTGATCGCAATTCTCCGTGCAAAAGAAAATAAATAATACTAAAAAGGTACGTAATTCTTATCGAAAATAACTCAAATGAATATCGGATATTTCCTATGGTCAACACATACATGCTCTCAAAAAAAAGTAATACAACCACAAACGTAACAGGGGAGTTGGATGAGAGACGAGAGTTTTCATATGTTCTTGAGGCAGAAGGGGGGGGGGGGGGGCGTCCCGAAAACCAGCCCCTCGAAAAGGTAGTCATTTTGACCAAAGTACCTATACTAACAGGAATAATAGGAGTGTGGCAAGACGTAGATGTCACAGCGGTATCGAACCTTCTGCGCCTGAATTATTTCACAGAGGAAGTGAGGTTGTAGCTCTATCTTTGTCAAGAAAAGCTGTGCATGCTTGCTGTTTTATGATTTATTAGCGGTAATAAATCAGCAAAGTAACCAGATTTATTTTTTAATGAAACCAATAAATGTTTCTAAAGGGAGCCATTAGCAAGGTGTTTTAAATGTTGTTTTTATTTTATTTTATTTTATTGTTATTAGTATTTCATCAACTGTACTAAGTCATAAAGAGCACAGTGACCTAGAACTATGGAACATTGATCATTGTCAGCAGCAGTTTGTCGAGCATTTTGTCGCATGTTGTAATTGTTCGAGACATACCCCTTATGAAAATGTGGAATTTTACCGCGAATCCGTACACTGCTAGTCCTAAATGAGTTAATTTCCAGGTGGACGTGAGACTCTGTTGGCCACGCAAGTCGTCGGTGTCTTTGTCAGCATTCCCGGTTCCTCGCAACACGTGCAGTTCATCCCTAACGCCGGTATCCGTCTACAAAACGTGGCCACAGCGGACGCTGGAACCTACTCCGTTCACATCATTTTAGATCTACACGGGACAATCGTCAGACAGGTGCACACGGTGCAGGTGCAAGTATCAGGTGAGGATCAATCACCGTGAAATATAAATGACTTCCCTCAGGCCTACAAGGGTCCGTGTAGCAAACCCCTGCTACCAATAACTTATATTGTAGCGATTAATGGCGGACTTCTGTATCATCCTAGTCCTAGTGACGAGAAGTTTGATTCATACTTACGCACTGTCATAGACAATCATGCACCATCTTCAAATCGTAAAAAGTCAGCTCATAGATTTAGCCCGTGGTATAGGCTTGTGAGCAAAGATCGAGCTGCGTTCAGCTAAGCAGAGGCGGCGCCAAGCTAAGAGAATGTGGTGCTCAACTAGGTTGACTGTTCACAAGCAGATATCTTGGCTTGACTTCGCGAACGAAGATTTTATAGAGGTTGTCCACGACGTCTGCAGACATGCTTGTGACTGCGGAGGCCAATCCGGGACAGGTAGGTTCGACCGCAGTGGCTGCAGAGGGAGGTCTGGCCAGGGTTCTGAGTTGTGGCATCTCTGTTTTTTCTCCTGAGCCGCTTGTCTTTAAAGCTGAGAAACAGTAAAAAAAAACTCTGCCCCGCACGTGTTTAAAAAAAAAAACACTTTACAGGACCCAGCGAGGGCCCTGTCGTGAACGTTCGGCTAACTTGACCCTAAGTCGGCAAACCGGTTTGCAACTCAGTTGACTGAGTTTTCAACTGCGTTTGTCGTGCAGGCAAAACTCCCGTGAAAAAGACAGGCCACTTCGAGTATGCAGCATCGCACCGCGATCACTGATGTAAATCAACGATCGTCATCATCATCATCATCAGTCCCTTGCCCGAACTGGGCGTTGGGGGGACTGAAAGGCAGCAGCAACAGACAGTGCTCTCCACTGAGTTCTATTATGGGCGGTGGCAAGCAAGTCTGGCATCTCGAGTTCGGTCCATTTTTTTATGTTTGCGACCCAACTCTTTCTCTGACGACCTCGCCGACGACTTCCTTCGAGAGTGCCTTGGAGGATAGTCTTGGACAAGGTGTTGTGTCGGGTCACGTGGCCAAACCAAGCAAGCTTGCGCCGTTTCACGGTTGCCAGAAGGGGTTCATGTGGGCCCACCAGGGAAGTGACGATGCTCCGTACATATTCGTTGGTCTTGTGCTCGCGGTACGAGATGCGGAGCAACTTCCTCAGGCACTTGTTCTCAAAGGCCTGGATTTTCTTTTCTGAGTCTGCAAGCAGTGTCCAAGTCTCACAGCCGTAGAGTAGAATAGACACTACGAGGGACTTGTAAAGCCTGTACTTGATGGTGAAGCTGATGGAGTTACTTCGCCATATCCTGTCCAGCCTGGCCATTGCGGATGTTGCTGTACCTATCCTGATACGGATCTCTGCTATGCAACTACCGTCTTTGGACAGGGTGGCTCCCAAGTACTTGAAGCTATTGACCTCTTCTAGCTTCTGGCCGTTCATGTGAATGTTGCTGCTGCTGTCGCTTGTGGTGTTGATCATCACTTTGCTTTTATCCGTACTGATCTCCATGCCATAAGACCCTGCGCTACTTGAAAGTTTGTCTGTCAGGTTTTGAAGCTCACTATTGCTGCCTGCCATGAGGTCAATGTCGTCTGCGAATCGAAGATTGCACAGGGATCTGCCACCAATAGAGATTGAAGTATGGTGGTCGTGGAGGGTTTCCTGCATGATCTTCTCCAGGAATATGTTGAAAAGGACAGGAGAGAGCAGGCATCCTTGACGGACACCGATCGTCGTCCTGAAGAACACGCCTGACTGATTGTTAAGTAGAACCGCGCTGCAGGCGTTCTTGTAAAGCGCTTCTATCATAATTTGGATCAGTCCCTCCTCTATGTTGAACGATCTCATGACTTGCCAGAGTCCGTCGTGCCAGACGCGATCAAATGCTTTCCTGAAATCAATGAAGTTGTGGTAGAGTTCGCGCTGATGCTGCAGATGTTTCTCAATCAGGACGCGGCAGTTGAAAATCTGCTCTACAGTGCTTCTTCCAACTCTGAAGCCAGCCTGTTCTTCTGCCAGCAGTTCCTCGGCGAAAGTTTTGAGGCGGTTGAGAATGATCCTAAGCATTACTTTGCTAGGGTGACTTATCAGACTGATAGTTCTGTAGTTCTGGCACTGTTTCAGGTTTCAACGATCGTATTTCTACTGAAAGCAACAGTAGCAGACGACACTCGACCTCCCGACAGACGGAGCAGGCCATTTGTGTCTTGATTGGACGCAAACTGGAGAGAGTAGAAAATGTGGGGCTTCTGTGACACACCTCTCCCAAACAATTGATTTATTCTAATTAGCACGGTAATTAAGCAAGCCCACGTCAACAAAGACACCCAATACCTTTATTACCTAGCCATTTTAGTTCCACTCCAGAAATCATTCAAGCTACGTTTTTTGATCAGCTGCCAACCCGCGATTATTAAGGCAGATACCCCACCCCACCTAAATAATTAATGCTGTCATTGACTACTATCAGCTGTTTTCTGGAAATGACTACTTGCGTCATTGTGGAAATTCCCGTTAGGTATAATTGCCACATCACCCCACCCAAAAGTAAGTGACGTCAATGTTGCTATTAGCAACTTACCTCACGTGCCTAGCTCGTGACCCTAGTCTCGTGACAAGTATTACGTCGTTGAGACATTCCTAGGGTGTGAAGACGAACATTTTCGTTCTTTCCATTACTTTGCGTTGGAGTGCGGTTGTGTTTTCAGAGTGATGGACACTAACTTATCCAGTGATAGCACTAAATCTTGTAAAATATACTACGTGGTGATCGGTAAGTGACTGTTAATTGAACGCTGACTAACGTAAGTTACAAATGACTGGTAGTTTGACGGTAATTTGTCTGTTAAACTTGTAATATTTTGAAACAAGAAAAGGTTTCACAATTAGTCTACAGTGCGCTAGTGTTAACCAGATCGGTTTAGTTTAATTTGCCTACGCTGACTAACATTCGCTCATTATAAAAATGAATTGGACTCAGGAAGAGGTGTTGATCTTACAATCACATGGTGAATGCCATGAAAAAATGGCTACTTACATTTATTCTGTTTTGACCAAAGCTCCAGAATTTTGGTTAGAAAAACCGGAAAAACCAGTGGGAAATTTGGCTGATATACTAAACACTAGTTCGAAGAAACAAAAGGCTAGTAAAGAACCAAAAGAACTTGATTTGTTTTTAAAACAAAATCTTTTTCATGACAAAAAGATTGAGTGTCTTAAAGTAGATGAGTGTGATTTGTCTACATATAATTTAGATAACTTAAAACAAAATTTAGAGGACGGCTACAAAATACTTCGACGTAATGAAGAAAAAAGCATGTCAGCTTTTATTTACTATGGTGAGTGGCTTATTGAAGGATTTAAAATTCACAAACGACAAAAGATTCGAAAAAAAATGAACTGAACTGGAAAGATTGGCTAAAATTACACGTCGGAATTTGAGAGTTTTATTCTCGTCAGTTACGTGATTTAGCCAAGCTGTTACGCAGGTATCCAAAATTTCATTTTCTGGCACTGCCTTTTCGGAAGGTGTATGGTTTGTGGAAGCAAATTGAACAAATGTTAAAAGTACCGGAAATAGCCGATTTTTGGAAAACACCTAACGCTGGTCCATGACCTTGTTTGTTTGTTTGTTTGTTTGTACAAAGGTTCTAGTGCATCTTAACGACCCTGTTTGAATCACATCTGAGACATTTTATCACTTTCGTTTTGTTAACTGACTTAAGTCCGTGTGATCTATCACCGAGCAGGCCGCACTAACAAGGAAAATAAAAACGTGTAACTATAAGTCCGTGAGAGTGATATATCACCGAGCAGGCCGCAAACAAGAAAAATGAAAACATGTAACTGTAAATGTAAGTCGGAGTAAAAAAATCACTGAGGAGATCACAAACATTACAAATGAAAATGTGATCTATCACCTAGTAGATCTTAGAGTGAGAAATCACAGAACATACCACAAAAAGGCTGTAAGTCTGAGAGTGAGAAAATCATTGGACATGTTACACGTAAAGTGGCTTTAAGACTAAGAGTGAGAAAATCAACGGGCAGGTCATAAATGGATGGAGTGAGATTTTGTCTGATGTGTCAGCAAGTCGCATCAGAAGCTCATGTTTGTATGTTTGTTTGTTTGTCTCATCCTAAATGTTATGGACCAAGTGTGAGGTGTTTTTGCCGCGGCTCATGTAAGTGAAACTGACTTTACATAGGTGTTAATATGTTATGGACCAAGTGTGAGGTGTTTTTGCCGCGGCTCATGTAAGTGAAACTGACTTTACATAGGTGTTAATAACGAGTCTGACGTGTTAAGGTCTGTGGTAAGCCCGTCTACAGAACATGTAAGTGAAACTGACTTGACATAGGTGTTAATAACGAGTCTGACATGTTAAGGTCTGTGGTAAGCCCGTCTACAGAACATGTAAGTGAAACTGACTTTTACATAGGTGTTAATAACGAGTCTGACATGTTAAGGTCTGTGGTAAGGTCTGTGGTAAGCCCGTCTACAGAACATGTAAGTGAAACTGACTTTACATAGGTGTTAATAACGAGTCTGACATGTTAAGGTCTGTGGTAAGCCCGTCTACAGAACATGTAAGTGAAACTGACTTTACATAGGTGTTAATAACGAGTCTGACGTGTTAAGGTCTGTGGTAAGCCCGTCTACAGAACATGTAAGTGAAACTGACTTTACATAGGTGTTAATAACGAGTCTGACATGTTAAGGTCTGTGGTAAGCCCGTCTACACGGAACACGTTAAATCTGTTGAGTAACGGTTGGTTTGTAAACAACTAAGAAATGAGAGTAGAACACAGAGTTAAATGACTCTTAATACAAAGTATTTAATATTTTGTTTACCCCATTGCCGTTAACGCCGTCAGCGCGGTGCAGCAAAGACTGCAGACAGTGTCATTTGAGTACAGCGAGGAGACCAATACGTCACTAGCAGAGACAGAACACAGAGTTAAATGACTCTTAACATAAAGTCTTCAGTCTTCTATTGACACCCTTGCCGTTGACGCCGTCAGCGCGGTTTTTAATAGCGCGGACTGCAGACAGTGTCATTTGAGTACAGCGAGGACAGAGACAGAACACAGAGTTAAATGACTCTTAACATAAAGTCTTCAGTCTTCTATTGACACCCTTGCCGTTGACGCCGTCAGCACGGTTTTTAAAATAGATTGTACGTAGCAAACACCGCTGGCGCGCGGCGTGCAGACAGTTCAATTTGAGTACAGCGAGGAGACCAATACGTCACTAGCTGCAATGCGGAAGTTGCCGATCTACTTATATTTTATATTTAGCGACCTGTAGCGTCTGTAGCAAGCAAAAACAGAGACAGAACATAGAGTTAAATGACTCTTAATACAAAGTCTTCAGTCTTCTATTGACACCCTTGCCGTTAACGCTGTCAGCGCGGTTTTTAACGTAAACAATGACATACGTGACGAAGTGCACAGTGCCAATTTAAGTCCACAGTCGCCGCGTCTATATCATGTCATACAACTGAAATGCGGTGAAGTTTTCTGCGGACTGGAGTCTACAATATTCAAGCATGCTGAATAAAGATTTTGTGTTTGTCTGTCTGTGTGTGAGTGCTTGTGTGTGTGTTTGTAGGTATGTGTGAGTGCATGCGTGTATGCGTCTGTGTGTGTGTATGCGTGTGTATGTCAGTGTGTGAGTGCATGTATGTATGTGTGTGTGTGTGTTTGTGTGTGCGTGTGCATGCGCGTATGTATGTATGTGTGTATGAGTGTATTTGTCTGTCAGTGTGTGAGTGCATGTATGTATGCGTGCGAGTGTTTGTGTGTATGAGTGTGAGTGTTTGTCAGTGTGTGAGTGCATGTATGTATGCGTGTGCATTAGTGTTAGAGATATGATAAAGAATATTTCAAGAACATTTATGCCATTGACTCTACGTCAATACCCCAAAACACAGTTATTTAATAATAACCACACACACACACACACACACACACACACACAAAACATTCTTATATACACTTGATACAAATTTAAGTTACCTACAGACACTTGTTAACAAATTTCCAAAGTCACCTATAACTGCCAAATAACTTTACAGTTAACTTTGAAGTTATTATAAGTGACTTAAAACAAGTTCTTATAAGTGTCTTAACATAAGATCTTGTAAGTTATTGACCCAAGACAACAACTTACTCGGACAGATTTGCCAAGTTACAAGGACAATATAAAAACTTTTTTTTAGTAATAGTCTGGTGGAGGGGCAGATGGTGTTAGATGGGCAGATGTGAAAGGCATGACATCTCTTTGTGAAGAGTATGACAAAAATAATGGATTACCAAAACCTATCATCAATTTTTTATAAGTACTTTTACTTTTTTCATAGTTTCTTCTACGCCTCTCTTTTTTCCTTGTTCTATAAAAGATTTCTTTAGCTCTTCAACATTTACAGCCTGACTACGCATCTTATTCTGTATTTCAGACTTTTGTTGTTTATAGTTGGCCAAATCATCCTGGACTCTCTTAAATTCGTTATCGTCAATTTCATTATCTTCCAAAGATTTACTAATAATAAGTTTCATACTCGTCAGCTTAGCTCCAGCAAGCGTACTTAATGCTTCATGCTTCTGCAACTTTGTATAAAATTTTTTGATAAGGGCTTCCATACCAAAGTATGCCAGGCTTGTGACAAGGCCAACAGCTTCAACAGCAATTCCTAGACACTTCCCACTCCCGTTGCAAACAGAGCTATACCTCCTACAGATAATCCGGCCAAAACTACACTGACGGCCATTGATGTGTTGTGTACAGAATTGAAAACCGTTTTGTAACTGCATTTGCACCGACAGTATTTTGCTTGTTCTCCTTCCAAATACTTCAATGCTTCTGTAATATTCATTAAACGGAATGAATCTGCCTTTAATGTTTTATCACGCTCAATAGGCTAAAGCTGCTCAGGTGGTATTTGTGGATACAGTGGTGGCATTTTTTATGGCGAATATTTTTTTTGTTTGTTAATCTTCTAATTTCTAATTCTAATCTTTGGACCAAGGCCTCTCATTTTTTATAAAACAAAAATAAAATTTATTTCACTTCCAACATTACAGTAAAATCATGCATCTGAACTGGTTTACCATCCTGATTAGTTACAGATAAACACAGTGATTCAAAGAAACTAGAACCTAATTTTTTAAACTGAGAATTAGGAAATCTAGCAACCACACTTTCACAATATGGGGTAGTTCCAGTCGGCAAGCATCTTAACAAAGTTGAAGGCTTTCCATTGTGTACATTTTCAGTAGTGTTCAGTTCTTTCAAATAAACATTTAGCACTGTGTGTACTGACAAATGAACAGGATATCTGCCAGTTATTCTTGTTTTTTTTTGGTGATAGTAGACGTCCATCTGATTGTGACCAATCTTCATCTGGATGTGTTATTTTTTTTACCTAAAAAACCAAGTAATAATAAAAGACTAATTGATAAAGAAAACTGACCACTTTTCGGAAATTCAATTGTAACAAGTAAATTAGCTGGGTTTAAAGTTGCTTTAATTTTAAATTCATTTTGAAGCCATTCAGCTAAAGTACAAAAGTCATAATATCCAGCTCGTAAAGTATCACCCTTTTCTAAACCATCGAGAGTTCCACTTACAGAATAATTGTTGTCATCTGTTACATTAAACCACTTTACTGTGTAGAACATTTCATGAATAGCTACAGCTTTGCTACCATCATGATTATCAATCCCATTAGTTAACCACACTGGTTTGCTTGTGTCAATATTTGATAAGGTTATAAACATTTTATTATCACATAAAAGAGAACAATGGAATTTAAATCACCAACAATTGTTACTACAAACGCGTTTCAATTTAATGTGGATGCCAAGTACAATGTAGCACCTACTTATGACCAGAAAATAATTCAACTAAATGAGCTTGATATAGCTTTGTCCGAAGCAGATTTATTTCAAGTGAATGTACCCAACCCTTATGATCATTACCTAAACCCTCCAATAACAGATGATGCAACTGCAAGAAAGTGGTCTTCAAGCCCACTACAGATGTTTCAAAACCAACTTAACTTTGCTATACTATGCTCAACTACTGGCTGTGGCGTTTCTTTTACAGACCATTTTAATCACCCAAACAAACTGATTAAGTCTGTCTATCGTTTCCACACGTATTACCAGCTTAGAAGAATACTGTCAGAACTCCACACACCACTACCAACTGAATCCAGTTTCAACAGGTATAACAACCCCATGGATATGAAAGCATTTGAACGCATCTGTAATGAATTTAACATCAGTACAAAGTATGACTTTACACAAAAACTTGATGATCACAAAGGCATGGGAACATTATATTATGCTATGAGTCACAGACAATACCCTCAAGATTACTGGCCTCCCTACTCTTCATTCTCATCAAAATCTGAAGTCTGGTTAGGCTCAATTGAACAGAAACAGTCTAATGCCTGGACCACATTGTCTTAGATAAGAGTGACGGGTTTACTCAAGCAGGAGTCGAACGCATTAATGAGTCTATCAGAACATATGTGTGGTGTATACTAGGTGCACAAGCTCAAACAAAATCAAACATCTTAAATGGTAGTGGGAAATTTGAAGCACAAAAACAGTTTCTGGCAAACCTGGAAGATTCAATTAACTCAGTTGTTGATCTCCCATCAAGCATACAACACTACCAAGACGTTCTCAGATATGCTAGATCGAAAGTTGACTTTGTAGTTGGCATCGGGTTATACATGTTACCATCAGACCTTCAACTCCAAATGGGTACAATAACAAATTATAATAATGAAATAATTGTTGCTGGACGTGATCAGAAATTCGGTTTCAATCAATCTGTAAACTTGAGTCCATCAACCACTCACCTACAACCATTAATAACACCAGTAACATCATCATCACCTGTACAGGCAGTAACAGCCCCAACATCGACAACGGCACCAGTACCAGCACCAAACATACATGAGTCAGAGTGAACTGCATTGGTAATTGGCCTTACTGGATTAGGAATGGTACTTTTTTTACCTGTTTCATTAAATAACCTATAATTAACCCTCCTACTGTCACCAAAAAGACCCATACATGCTCTGCCATAAACCCTACTACCTTTGCTGCTGTACTGATCAACCAACTGACAACACTCCCTATTATGCCAGGCAAAGCATCCATTGCTTTCACTGCCAATTTCTGAAGCAAGTCTGATATATGAGACAACTGTTTTTTTACCCACGACTGTAAATCTTTTGGGTCTGATGGAACTGGAGGTGTTGGAGGGGCTGGGGCGCTACTACCACCCATTACAGCTAACACAACAGTACTGATAATAAATCCAAGAGCAGTAATTAAACTTGCAATAGTGATACCCTGCTCTCTGAAAAGTGTTTTCAATCTCTCAGCTAATGTTGTGTCTTCGTGAAGTATTTTCTGAATAGTTTCTCTAATCCTGTTGACCTGTGTTTTCAGTTTTTCTTTCCCAATTTCTACTACTTCTAGCCGTGCTGATCTTTCTATCTGCAAATTATTTAATCTGTGTTGTATTCTTTTTTTAATTTCTGTGTCATAATTCCCATTGTCAGCTGTAGCCAGTTTTTCTTTTTCTTTTTCAATGTGATTATCAAGCTCTCCTAGTTTGGCTACATTATTCACAAGCTCACCTGTTATTGACTGCAGTGTTTTATCCAATGTAGCTAACTCCCGCATTGTCAAAGGAGAGTCGCCAATTGTTTATAATTCCTCATTTATTTGCCCTTCTGTAAATGAAGTTTCTTGTATTACTGTGTTTGCTATTTCTGGCAGTCTTGTTACTTCAGTCATTTCAATTTCTTGATGAGTTGGTAACCTTGTTTGTACGTCATGAAGAGCACTAGCAAGACGAGGTGGCAACTGTTTATCTCCAATACCAATTTGACGCAAGGCGCCAACACCACCTTCACTTTTGATTGTACTTAAAGCTCTAAACTTACCAGGGTCTCTTTTGTTAGTCAATTGTACTTTTCCTTTGTCAACAGTGTTTAAATATAAATGACCTTTTTCATATTCAAACTGATTAGGATCTATTTCATCTGGGCGGTCACCAACACTATCATAAAACGAGTTCACTTTGCTTAGTAAAACTTCGCGGTTCCCTCTACTTATAATATCCATTGAACTATTAACTGTTGCACTAGTATCAGAGACATTTATGTCATCCATTTCAAAATGGTTAGATCCTCCCGCTGTCATTGTTTTTATTAATTTAATTTTTTTATTGTGCATAATAAAAAAAATGGCACAGTCCTATGGATCAAATTTAGACCCATACAGAAAACTACATGAGCCTCTTGGTGTTAAGGGCATTAGGCAATCAATTGTTATCACAAACAATCCTAGTACTATAGACCAAAACCAGACTCTTACTGTTAAGTTTCCTAACCTGGGCCCCAATGATGTTATTGTTCCTGGTACTGCACGCCTTGCATTTAATATTGAACTTTCATCAGACACAGATGACAAAAAAACACTAGTTAACAATCTTGGCAGAGCAATTATTAAAACTATTAAAGTTAAACTTGAAGGTCAGGAAGTGTTTAGTCTTGACGATGCTGATGTATTCTACTGTTACAAAGATCTGTGGCTTACAAGAGAAGAAAGAGATGACCGTATTTATCAAGGTATACAGTCTGATAATGTTGGCAAACTCAGAATCAATGCATCAGATAAATCAACAAAAGTCAAGGACGTTATTGTGGCAGAAACATATGGAAATAGATTTTGCATTCCACTTGAATTTGAAATCCTAACAGCACATTTGCCTTATTACCAAGGAGAACTGAATGACCGTCTGAGTTTTGAACTAATGTTTAATGACTACTCCAAAATTATTAAATCAACTGACACAGACGCATCATACAAGATCTCTAACATTTCCTTGGAATATGAAATTGTCACACATGCTTATCTAGCTACCCAAATTCGAAATCAGTACCAGTCAAGACTGCCAATTTATTATGATCGTGTGATAAGACACAGTTTGATTTCAAAAGACAAAAGCGACCCAATGTGGAACATCAACTTGAACACACCTGCTAGGCCACTGAAAGGCATTCTTATGTTGTTTGTTGAACCAGGAAGTCCCTATGGACGGGATTCAGAAAAATTCTATAATCCAAAGATTACTCATTTGTCTTGTACTATTGAAGGCCGTCCTAATCAAGTCTTTGCTTCAGGCATGTTACCTTATCAACACTATGATGAGATCACAAAGTATTTTGCTGGTGGAAGGCTCAGAGATAAACCAGCAAACATAGCATGCAAGGATCTGCATCTGTATGATGTAAGAATCGGTGAATACCTGACAAACAAGTATGCACTGTGGCTAGATCTGCATTCTACGGACGATGATTACCTTCATGGGTCGGGCCATACTATTGAAAACGGCAGTGACGGGATTACAATTCAGATACAGAAAAAGACTGAAAAAGCTGAAGCAATAAATATATATTTGTATCTGATTTATGATGCCCAACTCAATATTGCAGAAAGCAGACTAAGTGGACACATATATTAATTATATTGTGTTTTAAAATGAACTTGATGTCACTTGACCCACACTGTGGCTTGTTTTGTGGCGCCACAGGCTGTGGAAAAACTGAATTTGTTCTTAATCTCTTACAAACAAGATACATCTGTCATTTCGAAAACATTGTGATATTTTGTCCAACAATCAAACACAACAAAGCTTATCACAACCGATTATTCATTTGGACTGATCACAACATTTACTTAGTTGATCCTGAGAAGAAACTAAACGACTACCTGCAGTATTTTTACAAACAATTTGAAGGACAGTCAACTTTGTTTATTGTTGATGACTGTTCTGCAGAGAAAGATATTGTTAAGAAGAGAAACACGCTGGCAGAACGTGCCTTTAGTGGCAGACACGCAAATATCAGTGTCTGGATTCTCACTCAGAAATATAATGCTGTACTGAAAGATTTTTGTGAGCAACTAAAGTTTATCTGTTTGTTTTACTGTAAGGATCGTGACAGCTTTGAAGACTGTCTCAGAGAAAACGATGTCATCCCCAATAAACATGAACGAGACTGTGTGAAAAATAAACTCAAATCGACTAAGCATATAAAGCTTATTTTAAAAACAGATCAGCCCACTGGGTATGGATTAGTAAATTAATTTATACTTATGGTTTGTCCATAAAAAAATGATGGACAGACAAGCGCAAGTGGTTGATGTTACAGACTACTTTCAATATATCCAGCACTTTGAAGAGATAAGAACACATTACAAAAACCCATTTGCGCTTGCTATAACACCAATAGCGGTACCAGCGGTTATATATGTGACATATAATGTGACTTTGGAATATATTGATGAGTTTCCATTTGGAGGGTGCATTGCTGGTAATTTTAAGACAAATACCTTTGAAGTTGATGATGACTGGTTTATAAAAGTGTGCGAACACATGCCCCAACAACTAAAAAAACTAAATTTTTGTTTTTTAGGTGTTACAGTCAATAAAGTGGTATTACACAAGGTGTAATTTTTCTATTTATTATTTTGTCGGACAAATAAAAATGACAGACAATGCCCAAAGCTTAAGAAACGTGTTTCACACAACAGACTTGCCTATATCAAACACTTACAGTGTTTATGAATTGATAGAAAGTCTTTTTTGGTCATACAAGATAAACTTCTTTCTGGTAGTGTAAAGATTCAGATTGTTGCTGAAATAGAATTTACCAGGCTAGATCGTGAAGTAATTGTTTTGTATATCTCGACAAGACAACACACAATTAATTTGAGAAGGGAATTGGAAAAAGTGTTTAGAGAAAGTCTGTTGCCTGACTTCCTTGAAGCAATCGACAGAGCAAAAATGCAGGGGTCTGGTTGGCATGAAGGTCGTGTACATGAACTGCAACTAAAGCAGTCTAGGTATCATCCTATTTTAGGCAAATCATGGTTGCCACTGCCAACTGAGGTTGTAAATAAAAAGGCTGTAGTCAATATTCAGAACAATGATAATTTTTGTTTTATGTGGTGTGTGTTTGCTAAACTACACTTTGTAAAAACAAGACCTGAACGTGTATCTAACTATACCAAATTTGAAAACGAACTCAACTTCAGTGGTATAGATTTTCCTGTTAAGGTAGAGGACATAGATCTGTTTGAAAAACTAAATCCTGGTATATCTGTAAACGTGTATGTATGGGATAATGAGTCTGAGAACAAGTTACAACCAATTAGAGTATCACCACTTGCCCCCACCTATGGTCAGCCAGAAGATAAGCATGTTGACATGTTACTAATAAGCTCTGGTGATAACTTTCACTACACAATTATCAGAAATATGTCAAGACTAATTCATTATACAACAAAACACAAGTGTAAACAGGAATTTTGTAAGAAATGTTTACAAAGGTTTTCCTCTATCGAAGTAGCACACAAACATGCTAAACATTGCAAGTCACCTGATGACATTCAAACAGAACTTAGGTATCCAGATCCTGGTAGCAAGGTTTATTTTAAAAACCATGGAAATCAGCAAAAGCTGCCATTTGTAGTGTATGCTGATTCTGAATCACTGGTGGTTCCATATGAAGGTCCTGTTCCAGAATCATTGACAAAGACAGTAAAATTGAGTGATCAAGTGGTGTGTTCTTTCGAGTATATTCTTGTTAGGTCAGACGGCCAGCATACAGAACCTGTCATCTATAGGGGTGAAAATGCAGCAGCTGAGTTTTTAACAGAAATGAGACAACTGTATAGTCAGGTAGTACATTATTTGGAAAAGTGTCAGATGCCTTTGGTGATGACAGAATAAGACAAACAACATTTTGATACAGCAGTGATGTGTTGGATTTGTGAACAACCTTTAGGATATTGTGATCAACTTCTGAACGGTGATAAAGTTCGTGACCATGACCACATAACTGGACGTTACAGAGGTGCTGCCCATGGTTATTGTAACTTGAAATTAAAAATAGATCCTGAAAAATACAAACTGCCCATCTTTTTCGAAAATCTTAAAGGGTATGATTCACATATTATCATGCAGGCTGTGGATGAGTCTTACAAAAAAAAAAAATAGTTGTATTGCCCAGACAACTGAAAAATACTTGACTTTTAGGCTGGACAACAAATTAGCATTTTACCACTCCATGCAACATTTGTCCTTAGGGCTTGCTAGTCTCGCAGAAGGACTGACTAAGTTTCCAATAACAAGTAAATATTTTGAGCCAGAATTGATTAAGAAAGGAGTGTATCCGTACGAGTACATCAGTGACTGGGTTGTGTTTGAGGAAACAAGACTGCCAACAAAAGATAAATTTTATCTTACACTAAATGGCAAAGGTATTTCTGACTCTGATTACCAGCACGCACTTGATGCATGGGATAGACTGGGGTGTGAAATGATTGGTGATTACCATGACCAATACTTGAAAGCTGATGTTTGCTTGCTAGCAGACGTATTTGAAAGTTATCGTGAAAAGGGTTTGTTACACTACAGACTTGACCCTGCCTGTTACATAACTAGTCCTGGCATGACATGGGATGCATTTTTGAAATCCAGTAAGATATTTATAGACCTGTTGTCAGATCGTACGATGGGTGAAATGGTGGAATGTGGTTTGAGGGGAGGTATTAGTATAGCCGCAAACAATTATGCCAAAGCCAACAACAAATATCTTGACGACTTTGACACCTCAAGGTCAAGGTCATTCGTTACATACCTTGACGGTAATAACCTTTACGGATACGCGATGTGTGAGTTATTGCCCTTGAAAAACTTTTGTCTGTATGATTTGTCACAGTATGACATAACACAGTTAACAAACAATATTATGAGTCATGACCGGAATGATGTAAAGGGTTGGATCTTTAAAGTAGACCTGGAGTACCCACACCATCTACATGATTATCACAATGATTATCCATTGGCTGTTGAGAAAATGAGTATGACGGGTAAAAAAGAAGACACCAAACTTGTGCCAAATTTGAATGACAAATTCAATTACGTTTGCCACTATCGCTTGTTACAGTTTTACATCAGACATGGGTTAGTATTAAAGAAAGTTCACAGGGGTATTCAATTTGAGCAAAGTGCTTTCATGAAAGATTACATAATGAAAAACACAACATTGCGTGCCAGGGACGGCAACACTGCATTTGACAAAGACTTCTTTAAGCTTATGAACAATGCCTGTTTTGGAAAGACAATAGAAAATCCTCATCACAGAAAAGATGTGAGACTTGTCACAACTGAATTGGGTGCAATTAAACTTACATGCAAGCCACAGTACACAGGGTACAAAGAGTTTCATTCATCATTGTATGCAGTGTCACTCAAAAAAAAAAGATTGTTAAACTGGACAAGCCAGTATTCATTGGTATGGCAATACTCGAGTTATCAAAATTATTGATGCTTGAATTTTACTATGATTACTTCAAACCAAAGTATCCTGAGTGCCGTCTGTTATACACTGACACCGACTCTATGATCATTGATGTGCCTACTGAAGACTTTTATGAAGACATGAAAACAGAGTTGCATATGTATGACATGTCTGACTACCCTAAGGATCACCCGTTGTTTAGCACACAGAACAAAAAAGTGCCTGGAAAGTTTAAAGACGAACTGAATGGTGTGCCTATAGTTGAGTACATTGGACTGAGATCAAAAATGTTTTCCATACTGCACCAAAAAGGCAGTCAGTCAAAAGCCAAAGGTATCAAAAAAACAGCGATAAAAAATAAAGACATTCGACATGAACATTACAAGCAAGTATTAGATGGAGAGTCACTGAGGTCAAATAGACACAATATTGAAATGATCCAAATACATAAAAAGTCTCTAGCAGTAGGGGACACAAAACGAGTGTTTCAAAGTAAGGAAAAGGCTTATGCACCTGGGCATTATGCGCTTAAGTTATCTGAAGAAATAGCTGATGAACTAATCGATGAATTAGTTGATGAAATGGTTAAAAATGTGTAACAGTGTCTGGGGGAATAATCTGTAATTCTTCTCTAACAAATGCCCTCTGTGGGGCAGGCTCATACAGATAATAAATCGATGCATTAGCGGAAGGAACTATTTTTTTATATTGTGAACAGATGTAGACCATATTGGATCAGTTGCCCTACGTCTGACATCATTCTCAGCCTCGCCGGGTTGATATAAATATCTTACCTGTTTTGTAAACAAGCTTGTATCTGGAGGTGTTGTTTTTATTTCTGACCCTGATGGCATTGTTTTTAATTTAATAGCATCAGCAGGTTTTAAATGACCCTCATTATTCATTGCTTTTATCACAGATGATAATCTCTTAACCCACTCAGTGTTACGTGCGTCATGCATGAGTTCCTTAAAATACTGATAGCTGAAAAGTCTCTCTGATAATTGCTTATTAAAGTTTTCAACAATTGCCTGTGATCTATGTACACCTGGTATGCCTCACCACACTAGCACTCCATGCTTTGCAAATAATTGATTAACGGCACCATTAAATTCAGATCCGTCATCGACTTGCACAAGCCTAGGGTATTTTAAAGGGCCTCGACTATATATTTGTGTTAACGCAGTGGCTACCGTGGTAGCATTTTTGTCAGTTATGGGTTCGGCATCCTTGTACCTTGAAGCTATGACGACAACAGTTAATGCATACTTGTATCGTTTCTTTCTTATTGTATCATGTGGCAGGAACAGAAGATCCATTTGATGGGTGTCTTTAGGGATATTATTTACAAAATGAGGTCTTGTTATTTTTCTTGGAGCAGGTAAATATATTTGCCAAATTGCCTGTTTTTTGAGCCACTGTTTTATTTGGTCGAGTGTAACATCCCCACCCACAGCTACATGTAATTTTTCTATTGCGGTTTTTCCTTTCCAGTAACCAAGAGGAGAGTAATATATTTTTGATAGTTTAGCTCCGACATCTGTCATTTCTTCTAGCAATAAAAACTCCTGTAAAATATACAAATGTCATTCCTACTAGAACAAATATTAATTTTCCATTTCTTTGTTCTGGGCTTGGCTGGTAGTAGTCACTAAGTTTTGGTTGTGGGATGGTCATGTAACAAGGAAATATTCTTTGATCGCATCGTCGACGTTTGAAAATGTATGCTGTGCATGACCTTCAAGCCTGAGTTTTACATTGATAAAATCAAGTTTCTCTATTCTTTGCTTCTCATAATCCTGCTGAGCTTGTGCAAGTTTTTCAGATGCCTCATTGTGACGCTTCATTTCTTCTGCTGATTCCTCTCTTCCTATTTTTGAAAAGAGATAGTTTGATCCACTGAAAGCCAATGCATTAACAACTGCACCACCAATCATAATAGCTATTGTTGCCATATTTTTTTTATTACTTAGAAACATTTTCTGGAATAATTCCTTGCTTAACTAGAGAGTCTTTTGTTGCAATTGATGCTGTTACAACAGCTACTAGCTTAGCACTATCTTCGAAGTCTAATCTACTTAAGTCTGCTGATTTCATTTTGAGAAGACTTTTCCCCAACATAGAATAAGCAACTGTTAGCCCGCTTATTACGGCAGAGTGATAGACAAGGTTCATTATGTTTTTTGCGTCGCTCATTTTCTTATACCACAAAAATTAAAATAATAAATTTATTTACTGCATGTAAAATGGGTCCACGGCTTTGGGTGTTGCTGGTAATGTGGCGACTACTTCTTTTACTTTTTGAGTGCTTGATTTTTTGACACTGTTTGAGTCTGTGGTTTGTATTTTTTGTATAATTGGTAACCTACGTAACCAAATCCGACAACAAATCCAGCAACTATATATTTTGTTGTTTCAGGTTTAGACTCAGTTGTTTGTCTCTCACTTTGTTGGGGGTGTGTTGGTCCTGCCGGTAGTGACACTGGTGCTGTTGATGGTGTGTCAGTCTTTTGTGCCTGAATCTGTAATTTCTTTTGTCTGTTATATTCAGCTAATTTTTTCCCAGCCTCTATTCGACCTGGGCTTTTAGTCTTAGTCACTGTTTGAACCTGTGTCAAGACAGAACTCTGTTGTGGAGTCGTCTGGGTCTTGTCCATTTTCTTCTAATTTAAAATTTATTTTAGAAAAATCAATATGACTACTAGTAACGAGCAAGGTTACCACAGGTGCAATGTAATTCCCAAACTTGTAAAACATAAGGCATGCTACTTTGCCTATTGAACTTGAAACTATGGGGTTGCTTTCTAGATCATGTGAAAGGCTGTCACTATCAACAGGTAGGAAGTGACTCACAGCTTTTGTGTATAGGCAGACAAGAGATCGACTCAAATCACATGTCATTAGTGAAGCAATGTGATTTTCATATTTAGAATGTAGTTTAATTAGCTCATCAGCAGTAAGGGATTCTATGTCTTCTGTAATGTATTGTTTACCAAGAAAAGCTTTTGATTTTCCAGAAACAACTACAGAGAGAAGGCATTGTTTTTTAGAGTCTAAGTCTTTGTTCTCTACAGCACAGATATCGCTTAGAAGTAGCAATTCATCTTGATTCATTTTATAATGTAATATAATAATTTTGCTTAAAAAAGTCAATGACAGCATTAATAATTTAGGTTGGGTGGGGTATCTGCCTTAATAATCGCGGGTTGGCAGCTGATCAAAAAACGTAGCTTGAATGATTTCTGGAGTGGAACTAAAATGGCTAGGTAATAAAGGTATTAACTGTCTTTGTTGACGTGGGCTTGCTTAATTACCGTGCTAATTAGAATACATCAATTGTTTGGGGGAGGGGTTTCACAGAAGCCCCACATTTACTACTCTCTACTGGATATGGACCAGGCCGAGCTATCCGCAAGTTACACAGTACAGTCTGAAGTTTTTTTTATACCGGAAGGTTGAGGAAGGAGGAGTTATTTGTCGTTTTGTGTTTGTTATTATATCTTTTCATCTGGAGTGGACTACAGCAAATATTTTTTTCCATACGAAAGGCAGCTACTATAAATCAGCTTGACCCATGGCGACCTAAGATTGATCTCCCTTGTATCTGCACTATATGTACAATATCATGGACTGGATGTATATGTTCAAAAAAATTCGTTCACAACTACAAAGTGTCAGGAGTCATACTTACAGCTTGTACAGCCGTACATTCTGCCGTCATCCAGAGTGCATAAAAATCCGTGGCTGCCGGTCAGTTTCAAAGTGTCACAGAATCGTCTGCTGTTGTCCGATCTGCTAATCGTGATGATTTCCGTGCAACAGGAAGTGGCCTGTCGTTTCCCGGTAGTTTTCCAAGCTCGGGATACGCAGTTGCCAACTCCGTCAACTGAGTTACGAACCGATTTGACCCACTTAGGGGCATGGCCCAAGCTGGGTCCTGTAAAGTCTTTTTAAAACACGCGCTGCGCGGGTTTTTCTCATTGCACCTCATCTTTAAGGCCAACTCTGCAAGAGTCCTCAAAGGAGACAGCTGCCTTGTAAATGGTGGAGCGCCAGTTATCACGGTCCGCAGCAAGTGAAGACCACTGAGGGTGGTCGATTTGGCAGGCACTAAGTGACTTCTTGAGACAGTCTTTGTATCTCTTCCTTGGTGACCCTCTGTCTCTGTGTCCAGTGGCGAGCTCGCCGAACAGGGTGATCATGGGTAGGCAATGATCCTCCATCCTGAAGACGTGCCCAGCCCAGCGGAGCTGTGTCCGCACCAGCAAAGCCTCGATGCTCACAGTTTCCACCTGTTCAAGGACCTCGACGTTGGTGACATAGTCACTCCAGTGAATGTCAAGGATTGTACGCAGGCAGCGCTGGTGGAAGCGTTCGAGGAGTCGTAGTTGGCTGCAGTAGAGGGCCCAGGACTCAGAACCATACAACAGGGTGGTTAGGACGACAGCTCTGTACACGCTGATCTTGGTGCCTGTTTTCAGCTGTTGGTTATGCTACACACGCTTGTATAGACGCCCGAAAGCGCTGTTTGCTTTTGCCAGCCTGCTGTCTAGCTCCTTGTCCAACTTGGCGTCTGACGTCATGATGCAGCCAAGGTAGGTAAACTGGTGCACTGACTTCAGTTCAGACTCGCCGATGGTGAAGTGGGAGGGCGATGCTCTATCTTGGGTGCCGGCTGATGGAGAACCTCTGTTTTTTTCAGACTGACCTCTAGTCCAAAGATCTGGGCAGCGTCTGCGAAGCAGGATGTGATGCGCTGCAAGGCTCTCTCTGTGTGTGCAACGAGGGCAGCGTCGTCAGCAACAAGCAGCTCACGAATCAGTTGGTCTAGGGTTTTGGTGTGGGCCTGCAGTCGTCTGAGGTTGAACAGGCTGCCATCGGGACCATACCTGATGTACAATGCTTCGTCATCGTCGAGGTCCACTGTGGCCTGCTTCAACATCATGCTAAAAAAAGATGATGAAGAGGGTCGGTGTTAGCACACAGCCCTGCTTCACACTGTTGAGAATGGGGAATGGTTCTGAGAGGTCATTGTTGAGTCTGACCAGGCCTTGCTGGTCCTCGTGTACCTGAACGAACATGCTGAGGAACTTTGGGGGACAGCCATGTCGCTCCAGGATCTGCCACATGCCTTGCCTGCTCACAGTGTCGAACGCTTTTGTTAGGTCGACAAACGTTACATACAGCCCTTTGTTCTGCTCGCGGCACTTCTCTTGAAGCTGTCTCAGCACAAAGACCATGTCGGTTGTGCTTCTGTTGGCTCTGAAGCCACACTGACCCTCTGGGAGGTGGTCATCTGCAATGGCATGTACAAGCCGATTCAAGAGCAGCCTTGCGAGTATTTTCCCGGCAATCGACAGCAGAGTAATTCCAGGGTAGTTGGAGCAGAAAGACTTTTCTCCTTTGTTCTTGTACAGGGTGATGACGACTGCATCGCGGAGATCCTTTGGTAGTGTTCCTTCCTCCCAACAGCAAAGAAAGAGGTCATGGAGCTTGTTGTGCAGTGCTGGGCCTCTATGTTTCCAGATCTCTGGTGGGATTCCGTCAATGCCTGCTGCTTTGCCATTCTTGAGCTGGTGGATGGCTGTGAGGGTCTCTTCAGCAGTGTGTGATTCATCCAATTCAACCTTTACTGGGATGTGTGGGATTTGGAGGATGACTGCCTCTTGAACAGTGCGCTCAGCGCTGAAGAGGTCCTGAAAGTATTCCGACCAGCGGATATACACATGTTCTAAGAAGCATGTAAATGATATTGTTGATAGAGCAAAATCTTCGTTTTACAACAGGAAGATCAGTGAGTGCACAACAAGCAAAGAGTTGTATAAAGTGACCAATAGGCTTATGGTGATTAAAACTTCATCACCTCTTCCCACTACGTTTCCCCCGTGCCAGCTGCCTCAGCGTTATGCCGATTACTTCGTTAATAAGGTCCTCGAAATTCGTGATTCTCTGGATCTCATGCCCACTTCAGTTTTGTTCACTGAAAAACGCTTCAGTGGAGAAACTCTCTCAGCCTTCGAGCCTGTGCTAGAGGATGAGTTCAGAAAAGTGATCACAAACACTGCCCCCAAAACTTATGAGTTAGACCCCATCCCCACTCCCTTGTTGTATGAGTGCCTGGATGAAGTGTTGCCTGTCATTACACAAGTCATCAACAACTCTCTCTCCACTGGTATTTTTCCTGAAAGCTTCAAGACTGCACTTGTGAAACCCCTATTGAAGAAACCATCTTTAGACCCAAATATACTGAAAAACTATCGCCCAGTTTTCAATTTTACATTCATATCAAAGATTCTTGAGAAAATTGTCCTTGCTCAAACTTTAAAGAATGTCAACTCTAATAGTCTGTTCAGTGTATTCCAGTCTGCATTTCGTCCCCACTGAAACAGCTTTGCTGAATACTCACAAACCAGATAGGTGAGGCTAGCGCTGGCAGAATTGTCAGTACTCAAACCAAGGGGAATCACAGCGCTGGACAGACAACAGTTAGATCCCCTGCCCCCGCCTATCAGGCACCCAATCGCCAGCCCACAGAGAAATACGCAGGTATAGAATAAGACAATCATTTCCATTCCTAATAAGAATGGATCAGGTCTCTTATATAACCCATGTCTGTCCAGCGCTGTGATTCCCCTTGGTTTGAGTCTACTGACAATTCTGCCAGCGCTAGCCTCACCTATCTGGTTTGTGAGTATCATGTATAACTCGAGGCAAAATTTGTATCGTTACATTGTTGTGTAATGTTCTGTGCATCTACTGTGGGAAATCAGGGTATTTACCCGACCACATATAGTAGCGCACCTTCATGTTTGTGTATGTATGTTTCTCCTGCCTACTTCCTAAGTTCCGGAGAAAGACATGGGTTATATAAGAGACCTGATCCATTCTTATTAGGAATGGAAATGATTGTCTTATTCTATACCTGCGTATTTCTCTGTGGGCTGGCGATTGGGTGCCTGATAGGCGGGGGCAGGGGATCTAACTGTTGTCTGTCCAGCGCTGTGATTCCCCTTGGTTTGAGTACTGACAATTCTGCCAGCGCTAGCCTCACCTATCTGGTTTGTGAGTATCATGTATAACTCGAGGCAAAATTTGTATCGTTACATTGTTGTGTAATGTTCTGTGCATCTACTGTGGGAAATCGGGGTATTTACCCGACCACATATAGTAGCGCACCTTCATGTTTGTGTATGTATGTTTCTCCTGCCTACTTCCTAAGTTCCGGAGAAAGACATGGGTTATATAAGAGACCTGATCCATTCTTATTAGGAATGGAAATGATTGTCTTATTCTATACCTGCGTATTTCTCTGTGGGCTGGCGATTGGGTGCCTGATAGGCGGGGGCAGGGGATCTAACTGTTGTCTGTCCAGCGCTGTGATTCCCCTTGGTTTGAGTACTGACAATTCTGCCAGCGCTAGCCTCACCTATCTGGTTTGTGAGTATCATGTATAACTCGAGGCAAAATTTGTATCGTTACATTGTTGTGTAATGTTCTGTGCATCTACTGTGGGAAATCAGGGTATTTACCCGACCACATATGTAGCGCACCTTCATGTTTGTGTATGTATGTTTCTCCTGCCTACTTCCTAAGTTCCGGAGAAAGACATGGGTTATATAAGAGACCTGATCCATTCTTATTAGGAATGGAAATGATTGTCTTATTCTATACCTGCGTATTTCTCTGTGGGCTGGCGATTGTGTGCCTGATAGGCGGGGGCAGGGGATCTAACTGTTGTCTGTCCAGCGCTGTGATTCCCCTTGGTTTGAGTACTGACAATTCTGCCAGCGCTAGCCTCACCTATCTGGTTTGTGAGTATCATGTATAACTCGAGGCAAAATTTGTATCGTTACATTGTTGTGTAATGTTCTGTGCATCTACTGTGGGAAATCAGGGTATTTACCCGACCACATATAGTAGCGCACCTTCATGTTTGTGTATGTATGTTTCTCCTGCCTACTTCCTAAGTTCCGGAGAAAGACATGGGTTATATAAGAGACCTGATCCATTCTTATTAGGAATGGAAATGATTGTCTTATTCTATACCTGCGTATTTCTCTGTGGGCTGGCGATTGGGTGCCTGATAGGCGGGGGCAGGGGATCTAACTGTTGTCTGTCCAGCGCTGTGATTCCCCTTGGTTTGAGTACTGACAATTCTGCCAGCGCTAGCCTCACCTATCTGGTTTGTGAGTATCATGTATAACTCGAGGCAAAATTTGTATCGTTACATTGTTGTGTAATGTTCTGTGCATCTACTGTGGGAAATCAGGGTATTTACCCGACCACATATAGTAGCGCACCTTCATGTTTGTGTATGTATGTTTCTCCTGCCTACTTCCTAAGTTCCGGAGAAAGACATGGGTTATATAAGAGACCTGATCCATTCTTATTAGGAATGGAAATGATTGTCTTATTCTATACCTGCGTATTTCTCTGTGGGCTGGCGATTGGGTGCCTGATAGGCGGGGGCAGGGGATCTAACTGTTGTCTGTCCAGCGCTGTGATTCCCCTTGGTTTGAGTAGTAGCTTTGCTGAAGACATTCAATGACCTGCTTGTGCTTTGGACGAGCGTAACATCACAATCCTTGCTTTGCTGGACCTGTCCAGTGCGTTCGACACTGTTGACCATGAAATTTTGCCGTGCCGTCTTCAATCTGAATTGGCATTGAAGGCACAGTCTTGGCATGGTTTAGTTCATACCTGACTGAACGATCCCAGATTGTTTCTGTTGACGGCTGTCGTTCTGAGCCATCACCTCTTCGGTTTGGTGTACCCCAGGGCTTGGTCCTAAGACCTGTATTGTTCTTACTGTATGTTCAGCCCCTGTCCGACCTGATTTGTAGTCGTTCCATTTCCCATCATGCATTTGCAGATGCTAGGCAGATGTACAAAAGTCAAATCATGGATGACCACCAACAAACTGATGTTAAATGATGGCAAAACTGAAGCAATGTTGCTAGCTAATCCAAGATTATCTTCGTCTTTGCCTTTACCGTCATCATTGTCTGTGGATGGAACACTCATTGGCTTCTCTGCGAGTGTGAGAAACCTGTGTGTTACACTTAACAGCGGGTTATCTATGTCACAGCATGCCAGTGCAGTGTGTAGATCAGCTTATCTGGAACTCCGTCGCATTAGTTCAGTTCGTCACCTGCTCACCGTGGAAGCCACTAAAACACTAGTTTGTGCATTTGTGCTGTCCATGCTAGATTATTGTAACTCTTTGCTTTGTGGCTGCCCTCAGAATCTCATTGATCACCTCCAATAGATTCACCGCCGTGAGATGGCCTTAGTTGCTTGCTCGGCGAAAAACCCAAATAACTAACTAACTCCAATAGATTCAGAACAACGCAGCCCGGCTTGTTGTGAGAGTCCGTAATCTGAGCATGTCACACCCATCTTGAAGTCCCTTCAATGGCCACCTGTGTCCTCACGTATTCAGTACAAAGTTATGTCAATCTGTTTTAACTGCCTTACAAGCACCAGCCCAGAATACTTGTCCTCGTTGCTGCACGTGTATACACCCACTCGTGAGCTCCGCTCCTTTTCTGATAAAGGGAAGTTGTGTGTACCTTCTGTCCAAACTAAAACATTTGGTCAACGCACTTTTGTTTATCAAGACCCAGTGTTATGGAATACACTTCCTCTTGAGGTCAGAAACAGTGAGTCTGTCTCTGACTTCAAGAGGTCGTTGAAAACTCACCTCGTCAAGCTTTAGTTTGAATAACTGCCAGTGTTTGATGCCTTAGTTGTAGTTCTGTAATCCTCCTTGTTTAGACTGAATGTTAATTAGAATATAAATTATTATGTATGCATTGTTGTTAAGTTTATTGTAAAAGTGGTGTGTTCGGGCATTGTGTTTTGTTTGTTATGTGCATAATATGTAATTGTATTTTTATTTTTGTGTACAGATTGCAAAGCGCATAGAGCTTTTGAGTAAGATTAAGCGCTATATAAATACTCATTATTATTAATATTATTATTATTATTATTATTATTATTATCATCATCATCATCACGCGTTATGACTCTTGAGGACGAGCCAAACAACGAAGCTTCTTAACATAGTTCGAAACAATACGCACTCTAAAGCTGTGTTGTTGTTTTTTTAAAGACGAGAGCATCCAGTTTTCAACAATATTTTCCGTCGAAATACGCGAGACTAAACATGTAGCAGGCCTTCTCCGGATCGAACATGGCGCACCACGATCACTGTCACACGTACGATCGTCGCATCAATGCCAAATATTAAATTCTCAACTATTTTGTAGTGAACGGCAACGGGAGGTCAACGTTACCATTGTACCCCTCATTCCTTCGGAGAAAATGGTTACCTTGACCTCCCTCAGGCCTACAAGGGACCGTGCAGCAAACCCCTGCTACCAATATCATATAATATGCTCCTGGTTATATCTACCTTCACACCCTCCCTCTCCCAACCCCAGCCACCCAAGCCACTCGTGCTATATTATACATCTGGAGCAATAGCTCCCTTGTGTCACGTCACAGCGCTAGTATCAGTATTTGTAATTCTCCCTGTGTCACGTCACTGCGCTAGTATCAATATGTGTAATTCTCTCTATGTCACGTCACTGTGCTAGTATCAGTATTTGTAATTCTCCCTGTGTCACGTCACTGCGCTAGTATCAGTATGTGTAATTCTCTCTGTGTCACGTCACTGTACTAGTATCAGTATTTGTAATTGTCTCTGTGTCACGTCACTGTGCTAGTATCAGCCTTTTGTAATTCTCCCTGTGTCACGTCACTGTGCTAGTATCAGTATTTGTAATTCTCCCTGTGTCAAGTCACTGTGCTAGTATCAGTATTTGTAATTCTCCCTGTGTCACGTCACTGTGCTAGTAGCAGTATTTGTAATTCTCCCTGTGTCACGTCACTGTGCTAGTATCAGTATTTCTAATTCTCGCTGTGTCAGGTCACTGCGCTAGTATCAGTATGTGAAATTCTCTCTGTGTCACGTCACTGCACTAGTATCAGTATTTGTAATTCTTCCTGTGTCACGTCACTGTGCTAGAATCAGTATTTGTAATTCTCCCTGTGTCACGTCACTGTGCTAGTATCAGTATTTGTAATTCTCCCTGTGTCACGTCACTGTGCTAGAATCAGTATTTGTAATTCTCCCTGTGTCACGTCACTGCGCTAGTATCAGTATTTGTAATTCTCCCTGTGTCACGTCACTGCGCTAGTATCAGTATGTGTAATTCTCTCTATGTCACGTCACTGTGCTAGTATCAGTATTTGTAATTCTCCCTGTGTCACGTCACTGCGCTAGTATCAGTATGTGTAATTCTCTCTGTGTCACGTCACTGTACTAGTATCAGTATTTGTAATTGTCTCTGTGTCACGTAACTGTGCTAGTATCAGTATTTGTAATTCTCCCTGTGTCACGTCACTGTGCTAGTAATAGTATTTATAATTCTCCCTGTGCCATGTCAAGTCACTGTGCTAGTATCAGTATTTGTAATTCTCCCTGTGTCATGTCACTGTGCTAGTAGCGGTATTTGTAATTCTCCCTGTGTCACGTCACTGTGCTAGTATCAGTATTTGTAATTCTCCCTGTGTCACGTCACTGCGCTAGTATCAGTATGTGTAATTATCTCTGTGTCACGTCACTGCACTAGTATCAGTATTTGTAATTGTCTCTGTGTCACGTCACTGTGCTAGTATCAGTATTTGTAATTCTCCCTGTGTCACGTCACTGTGCTAGAATCAGTATTTGTAATTCTCCCTGTGTCACGTCACTGTGCTAGAATCAGTATTTGTAATTCTCCCTGTGTCACGTCACTGTGCTAGTATCGGTATTTGTAATTCTCCCTGTGTCACGTCACTGCGCTAGTATCAGTATGTGTAATTATCTCTGTGTCACGTCACTGCACTAGTATCAGTATTTGTAATTGTCTCTGTGTCACGTCACTGTGCTAGTATCAGTATTTGTAATTCTCCCTGTGTCACGTCACTGCGCTAGTATCAGTATGTGTAATTATCTCTGTGTCACGTCACTGCACTAGTATCAGTATTTGTAATTGTCTCTGTGTCACGTCACTGTGCTAGTATCAGTATTTGTAATTCTCCCTGTGTCACGTCACTGTGCTAGTATCGGTATTTGTAATTCTCCCTGTGTCACGTCACTGCGCTAGTATCAGTATTTGTAATTCTCCCTGTGTCTGTGTGTGTGTTCCAGACCAGGGTGTGACGACTGACGGCGAGCTTCACGTGGAGATGTTAGCGGACGCTGTGTACGACAACTTCACTCAACAGTTTCACGTCCAGTTGGCCTGTGGTCACTTCCTGCCGGTGTGGTCAGCCATGGCCAGGGTGGTCTGGAAGGTGTGTGTGTGTGTGTGTGTGTGTGTGTGTGTGTGTGTGTGTGTGTGTGTGTGTGTGAGAGAGAGAGAGAGAGAGAGAGAGAGAGAGAGAGAGAGAGAGAGACAATGACAATGACAATGAAGAGGGGGAGAGAGAGAGAAAGAGAGAGAGAGAGAGAGAGAGAGAGAGAGAGAGAGAGAGAGAGAGAGAGAGAGAGAGAGAGAGAGAGAGAGAGAGAGAGAGAGAGAGATGATGATGATGATGAAACTTTATTTTTCAACGGTAAAAAGTTTTGACAGAAAACAAATCGTCATTTTACAAACTTGCCGTTGCTAACATCTACAGCATAAAAAGGGGAAACTATAAAAATTTATTTACATACAAAACCCAATAGCATCATTATCTACAGAAAAAATAATAACACTCATCACACACACATGCACACACGCACGCACACGCGCGCGCCGCTCAGACATACACACACACACAAACAAACACGAGCACACACACACACACACACACACACACACACACACACACACACACACACATACACACACATAAAAACCATGAAATACATGAGGTAAGGAGGTAAGGAAATATTACAGTACTTGAGAAGTACTAAGTTTGACTCATCAGGTAATCACAAAGTTTTGTTTTAAAACTTCCTGGTGAGGTAATAGTTTTCAAATGTGCAGGGATTGAATTCCAAGCAAACGGACCAGAGAATGACATACTAGTTTTAAAAAGGTCGATTCTTGGCAGTGGTAAGGTTAAGGTATTGTTTCTTGAGGTCCGTTCATGTTCTTGGTGAGATATAAATTTAGTGATTAGATACTGGGGTATCATATTATTCAGTATCTTATGCATAAAGACGCATTTGTTTAAAGTAAGTTGCTGACGCAGACCGAGAATGTTTAAATGTCTAAATTTGTCTGTGGTAGGGATGGGTCGTCTATCTATCATTTTTACAGCTCTTTTGTATATGGAGTTTAACCTCTTCATGTGGACATCACTGCTGCCGTCCCACACCGTTGAAACATAATCAACGTGGGACTTTATATGAGCATGAAAAAACAATTTACGGGTATTTGTATCCGTTACATGTCTAAGCTGGGACAATAAGAAAGTGTTTTTAGCAATGGTCTTACAAACAACATTTATATGGGTCTCCCAGCACAGTTGTTCATCAACATGTATTCCTAAGAATTTACGCTTAGTGACTTGTTCAACAGGTTCAGCGTTTAATTGTAATTGTAATGGCTGTAGTCGGCGTTGATGTTTTTGACGCGTGGCGATTAAGATACTCTTTGTTTTATCTGGGTGAAGAACCATATGGATCTGTCTACACCAGTCAGATACCTCATTGAGACTGCATTGTAAAACTATGGCTAATGTCCGTCGTTTTTTTTTTACCAGAAACATGAAGACACGTATCGTCAGTAAATAGATTACAATTAACGTCAGAAATAGTGATATGCAACGGTAGATCATTGATAAATAGTATGAATAGAAGAGGTCCCAAAATAGATCCCTGGGGGACGCAGTATTTTACATTTCCTTGCTTAGAGTATCTTCCATGGGCGTACACCATTTGTTTTATGTTTTTGAGATATGATCGGAAGAATGCTATGGCGGTTGCGTTCAAGTGATAAACTGTTAGCTTATTTGGAGAATGTCATGGTTCACAAGGCCAAACGCCTTTTTAAGGTCTAAGAAAACTGCTCCTGACATCAGGCTTTTATTGATTGATTCCAGCCAGCTGTCTACAATATGTGTCAGTGCTGACTGACAAGAATGTTTCGGTCTAAAACCAGACTGGTGAATATTAAGTAATTTACCTTTTTCCAGAAAGTCAAGGAGATGTTTTTGAATGTGTTTTTTCAAGGGGTTTTGACAAAGCTGACAGAAGGGAGATTGGACGCTAATTATTGATATCTTCAAGATCTTTTGATTTAGGGATTGGGATTACCTTTGCTTCTTTAAGAATTGTTGGAAATGTACTTTGCTTTATGCAGAGGTTGAAAATATATGTTAGTGATTCTACTGTATACGGTAATGAGATTTGTAGGGTTTCATTATCAATACCATCAATGCCAGCAGACGTTTTGTTCGGCATGCTAGAAATATATTTGCCGACTTCCGCAGCTGTAATATTAGGGATGGTGAAAGTATTTGATATAGTTGTTTTTTAAAGTGTTCTCTGAGAAAACTCGGCACTTCATAAGGTTTACTGTTATTTGCAGCTGACAATGCCAGTATTTCGGCTGTCGTTAAGAAATGGTTATTTAATATATCAGCTGACATATGAGATGGGATTTCGGGTGCTGATTTACCCTTTGTTATGACGTTCAGAGCTTTCCAAACAGATGCCGTGTCCTTTTTGTCTCGAATCATTTGTTGGAAAAAAAGATTTCTTAGACGCTCTAACTAAATATTTGACAGGATTGCGTTGTTTTTTGTATTCTTCGTACTTTTGCTCTTTTTTAAGTTTGTCTCTAAATGGCATGGCCCGCTTGATATCCACTGTTAACCACGGTGGTCTGGTGGACTGTTTAACTCGTTTTTCACGTATTGGCGCATGCTTATTGAAGACACTGAGAAACAAATCCATCCATCACGACAAGGCACTGTCAGGAGATTTGTGATCATAAACCTCAGTAAACGGAGCATTGCGCAGGTCCCACAGAAAAAGAGAGAGAGAGAGAGAGAGAGAGAGAGAGAGAGAGAGAGAGAGAGAGAGAGAGAGAGAGAGAGAGAGGGACGCACCTAGCACCTACAGCATGGTCAGAAACAATCAGAAACGTGTTTAAAAGGATCCAGAAAAGGGGGAGGGGGTGTCCGAAGGTTTTCAGACACAAATTCTATCGGGCAGAGCTACCAGCCCCCCCCCCTCTCCCTCCTCATTACACTAGTCACTCCACAATCTGGGCATTTCTGTCACGCCAGACCCTATCCCCCTTGACAGAAGCTATACACTACACTCCCCCCCCCCCCCCACACACACACACATACACACGCACATACACACCCCTTCCCAACTTTTTTATTTATTAACATTCTTTTTAAACTCTTACGGTGCAAAAGGGTTAACGTTGTATTGAACATCGTGCATTGTGACAATAATAGTCCTATGGCTGGTTCTATAAATACAAAAAATACCCCATGCGTAATATCATACAGAACAGTTTTTCAAACAGTCTTGTGCATGAGGAAACCAGTACTGCTTTCAAGCGGTTAACCTCTGGACCAAGTGGGGAGAGAAGCATTTCGCTGCAGATATTAACCCTTTCAGTCAATGTGTCCTGTTTTATGTCGACAGACACCATCCGGACAGAGCCTCCCCAGCACTGCCTACGACAACGGCCGCTTCCTGCTGTCTGTCCCCAACCCCGTCGTCAGCGGAGAGTACACCTGTGTCATAGACAACACCTCCCCGGCCAGTCTGTGTTTAGTGAGTGATTCCCCTGTACACAGGGGCGCCACTGCAAGCGTGGATGGCGTTCAAGCCCGGTTCGCAATTATGGATGCCCGAATAAATTCCGAAGAACAGAAAAATAAAGCTCTGGAGTCCCAGCTGACCAGCACTCAGCACCATTTAGAGTCTGTACGTCAGAACCTAACCTCCATGATACGTGAGTCAGATCAGTCATCTCAATCAATGATTAGTAAAGTTTTGCTCTCAGGGAACGTTTAGCTTTAGATTTCAGGACCGATTTCCACGTAATTTTCTCTACCTGTAACCATGCCAACAACTGCCCCTCTGTATTGTGTACTTAGCAAATCTAGAGTTTTACGTGGGGTTATAAATAGCAAAAATGTAACTGTGACCGGAAGTGGCTATTGACAGTAAACACTATCCCAAAATCAACAAGTCAGGCTACAGCACGCAGATCACGGGAATTGCGGTTCAGTCAGTCTGCAAGAGGCATATATTCTTCTGAGCCCGTGCGGCCTTCAAGATTCGTGAGAGTTATGTCTCTTGCTAGCAAGGAGTGGCCTCACTTACATCCCCAGTCTGGGCTGCTCATCCGCTGTAGAGGCCTGTCTGTTGGTTCCTTGTCTTAGGGGAAGTTATCGCATCAATCCAGCAAAGCGGTCCACATGCTTCTATGTGGATGTTTCGACTATCAGGGGCCGCAACAGCTTCTATTACCGACAACTAGCCACAAGTTCGCACAGTAACAGTTATGACCGATAGACCCATACTGATTACACAAAAATGTACGTCTCTAACCCGGCTTTGGCTGTAGGTAGCGCTTTTTGTCCAGGTGATTCCTGAAGGAATCACCTCGACAAAAATCGCTACCGACAACCAAAGGGTTAAAATACTAGATGCGTGCTGGTCTGTGGTTGTGGATCAGAGCCTTACAGTCCAAAATCACAAACCAGCATACAACTAGTACATTCAATGATATCTGACGATGAACTTGGTTAAAATATGACTTTACATGACAATACCAAACCTCGTCAACACGGCTCAGCACATCGGGATGATCAGGAACTGAAAATTGGTTCAGTTTTGTCTCATGAGCTGAGGTCAGAACAAAGAACGCTGTAATCTTGTATGCAGTTTAACCCTTTGGGTGTCGGTAGCGGTTTTAGTCCTGAAGGAATCATCGCGACTAAAACCGCTACCGACACTCAAAGGGTTAACAAATACCCACGACGCCCACTGATTTGACCTTTCCTCGCTGTGCCAGATACCGATATATATATACTTCAGTTGAAGGACACACGTTTTCTTATTAATTGTGTCTACGTGTGTTAAACAGTGACCGCCGCCCGGAGTGTGTCCTTTCACGCTCGACTAACAACCACCAGCCAGGCTGTAAACTATGGAGAAACACTGAAATTCAACGATGTCAACACTAACGATGGCGGAGCCTACAACGCTACCACGGGTGTGTTTACCGTTCCTGTTGATGGCACCTACGCCTTCTTCATCACCTTCATGGCCGACGATACCAGTGTGCCAAAGAACACTAGAGTTTATCTGGCTGTGGACGGCGCAGGGAAGTGTTTTGCCCTCTCTAGTTACGAACTTGGTCAGTATGAGTCCAACGGCTGTAGCGCTGTTCTTGTTCTAAGGGCCGGACAGCGCGTGGACGTCAGAAGTGACATCAATAATTCTCGCTATACCTGGCCAACATATTTCAGCGGGGCCCTCTTGCACGCGGCCATGCCATAGACATAACCAACATGGGGTGACCTAACATACGTTCTAAAGCGTTTAACTCATTCAAGGCGGAAGTGACGGATAGCATGGCCCCCGGCAACGCTATATGACATTTTCGCAGCTATTGATGCCGTGGGTATTACATCAGTTACTGCCCTTGTGCATGCAGACAACGGTAGTGTAAACATTGTGTGTGATCGTACTGTCAACAATACCGGCGGCTACATCACCACGGGCAGTAATCCTCAAGCAACACAATATTGATCCTGAAAAAGGTAATCATTTTACGTCCCCTTGTAGTGACTGCACAGTTAATCATCAACATTGATGATAAGAAATAAATTACCCATTATTCTTAAATAAAATCAGAAACATAATCTTTAAAATATATATAGTTAGTGCTAATTCACAGAGGTAAATAGAAATCTGTTTTCTTCAAGACTGCAATAAAACAGCAGATACAGCATGAGACGTTGTTGAACTTGACTATTGACTTCTGATCTCTCTCTCTCTCTCTCTCTCTCTCTCTCTCTCTCTCTCTCTCTCTCTGTCTCTCTCTTTTTTTCTCTTTATGTCTGTCTTTTTTGTTTGTGTGGTTTTTTTGTATGTGTGTGTGTCTGTGTCTGTGTGTGTGTGTGTCTGTCTGTCTGTCTGTCTCTAAATGTGCCTTATGAAGTCAAAAGACACTAAGTCCATTTTTGTGAAAAGCGCGATTTGTATTGAATTTGAATGACAATCGCGATTTCCACAACATGTACTCCATAAGCTAGCCAGGTTTACCGTGCCCCTCCCAACCCCCTCCCCTCCCCCCTCTCCGCCCAAACCCAGTACTAAATAAGATGGGTTTCAAAGTGTACCTTAGTATGTCCTGAGCTGTTTAAGCCATGTTCCCCGAAAATCCTTAGTAACACTCCAGAGATATAGTCGTGGCGCAAGGGTACCCCCGTTCACGCTCTTCGCAGGTGCTAAAATGAGGTTGAGAAACATTTTCCTCTAAATAAATCTGAATTCATTCCAGAAGCCCAAATCAGGCGATTTATGTTAAGGCATACTTCTGTATCCTTTGCAAATAAAACAGAAGGGACTCGTGAAGATCTATGTCTCTTGCAGGTGGATGCGGTTCACTGTCCGGCCTCAGCAGTGATGGGTTTAAATGGACATGGACCATCTTGCGTCAAATGTGTCAACTAAGTTATAATAATAACCTCGTCACACGGAACTGCCCTTGTCCTAGCTAGGTGAGAATGGACTGCTTCAGTTGCACAAGTGAGAGTAAATCCTGCGCAAGCGACTGAGCATGGTGTCGCCGCGAGCTGAGCCCAACAAGCACCTGCTCGTGAAACACGAGCATTTACTGACACACTTCATGGTAGTATGAATTTATTTACTACTAAAACAGAAGCTTCATGCTGACTGTGGCTGTTTCAATGTGTGTGTTGATCTGTGATTGTGGACCTTACAGTCGAGAGTCGTACAATCCACATCGCGCACAAGCACCCATTTGACAGAGACGTACAATCCAACATCGCACACCAGCACCCATTTGACAGAGTCGTACAATCCAACATCGCACACGAGCACTTATTTTACAGATTCGTACAATCCAACATCCCACACCAGCAACCTTTTTACAGAGTCATACAATCCAAATCCGCACACCAGCCCCCATATGACAAAGTCGTACAATCCAATATCGCACAACAGCATCCATTTGACAGAGTCGTACAATCCAACATCGCACACCAGCACCCATTTGACAGAGTCGTACAATTCAACATCGCACACCAGCATCCATTTGACTGGTGCGTCATCGTGAGAGAGGACCTACTAGCTGCAGGAGTGGACAACCCTCATCCTGGCTTTCGGAACTGTGAGAATTATCTCCCTTGCCAAAATCAGTATCAACACCCTGTACCTGACAGGAAAAGTGAAGGCGTTTTGTGTGAAGACCCCTGTCTACGACCTTATCATGGGAAACGTTGACGGTGCTACAAACGCAGAGGATCTAGATCCGGAGTGCAGACCTGAAACCTGTGCCGTTACCACGAGAAGTCAAGCAAAGGTGAGTCATCAGACCATCCCTCTAAAAGTAGCTGACAACACAGAAGCAGCCGTGATGAACAGGGGCGACCCCACACTTGACAAGTTTCGGGGTCAGGCCGAGCCCATGACACGAAGAGGGAAGAAGGTAACCTTCGAGACCAGAAAGGACATCTTGTACAGCCATGGAGAAAAGCCTGTGTGTCAAGTGGTGGTTCCTGAACCCCCGAGGATGCAGGTGCTGAAACCGGCCCATGATTCCATCTTAGGAGAACACATGGGAATCAGTAAGACCCTCGACAGGATCCGAGCAGTCTTCTATGACCTGATATGGGGGAGGGGGGGGGGGGCGTCACCCGTTTCTGCAGGTTGTGCGACATATACCCGAAGACAATCTCCAAGGCAAAGGAACCCAAGGTTCCTCTCGGGAAGATGCCACTGATCGATATGCCTTTCAAGTGGGTAGCTGTGGATCTGGTGGGGCCAATATCTCCTCCAAGTGAAGATGGTCATCGCTGCATTCTGACACTGGTGGATCATCGCTACATTCTGACACTACACGATATCCTGATGCCGTACCACTACAGAAGATCGACACTCCAACAGTAGCAGAGACGCTCGTGGACATGTTCAGCCGTATGGGGATTCCTCTTGAGGTTTGATTGATCTAGTGACCCAGTTCGTTTCCGACTGCATGGAGGAAGTCAATAGGCTGTTGAGCATCCGACACCTCACCACGACCCCGTATCACCCCATGTGTAACGGGTTTATTGAAACGTTTAACGGAACATAGAAGTCTATGCTGAATAAACTGTGTGCTGAGCAGTCAAGGTTGTGGCATAGGTACATCAATGCCTCGCCCTTTGCTTACCGTGAAGTTCCCCAGGATTCGACCGGGTTGACCCCCTTTTAATTACTGTGCCCCCGGAGTGTAAGGGGAACAATGCACATCTTGAAGAATCTGTGGACCAAATACATCAAAGCGCCTGAGGTGAAGATCAGCTACAAGTATGTCTTTGACCTGAGAAAGAGCCTGGAGAATACTCTCAGGATTTCTAAAGAAGAACTGGAGAAGGCACAGAGCAAGGGAAAGCATTACTATGACCTTAAGCCCAAAACTTCGACGGTTCCAGCCAGTTGACCAGGTCCTGATTCTTCTCCCCACCGACCACAAACAAACTGTGATGCAGTGGTTGCCCGTTCGTGGTTGACGCAGTAGTTGGTATCAACGACTACAGAGTCAAGGTCAACAACAAGATGAAGACTTACACACGAATTTGTTAAAGAATTATGTCGAGAGAGGTCATCAGGACAAACCACAACAAGTGGCGTAGGTGCATCTGGCTGCTGACAAAAGACTAGACGACGAGAACATGTTCGACCTTAATGAACTCCGCCACAAGGAGGGTGTAAAAGACATCCAGTTTGGTCAAAACCTGACCCAGGCACAACAAGAAGAGCTGAGAGCCCTAACTTCGGATATCAAACATCGGTTTATGCCTGACCAGGGGACAACAGACACCATCCAGCATGAGGTTAATCTGACATCAAACGAGCCGATTTGCAGCAAGCCGTATCGTCTACCTTACAACACGAGGGAAGAACTGAAGAAAGACATCAAGGAGATGCTGGACCTGGGAGTCATCAGAGAGTCCAAGTCGCCATATGCAACTCCAGTGGTTATCGCGAAGAAACCAGATGGATCCAACCGGGTGTGTGTGGACTACCGTAAACTCAATAAGCTGATAGTATTCGACCCAGAGCCCATGCCCACAGCGAAATAACTATTTCAGAAGGTCAATGGAGACCTGTTCTTCTTTAAGATTGGCCTAAGCAAAGGGTACTGGCAAATCACGGTTGCAGAGAAAGATATCTACAAGACAGCTTTCTTCACACCCGACGGTCATTGGGAGTTCCTGAAGATGCCTTTTTACTTGGCAAACAGTGGTGCCACTCTGAAGAGAGTACTGACTAAGATCCTAGAGAATATGCAAGATGTGGTCTTTTACTGAGGCGACATCTTGATCCATACCATGTCCTGGGGAGATCACCTCAAGGCCCTCCGAGAGCTGTTCCAGCGCCTGTCAGATGCAAATTTCACTATCCGACCAAGCAAGTGTATCCTTGGGGCCGACAACGTGGACTTCATCGAGCACCGGGTTAAGCGAAGGAGGACTTCAAGACGACAACGTGAGAAAGATTGTCACGTAACGGATGTGACATGTTGTTTCATTTTTTCGCCAAGTCGTTTTCTTGTTAATAAATGTAGGTCGCCGACTTCTGTAAATAGCGTTAGTTTAGGGAAGTTAATAAATGTAGTGTGAGCGTAATCGTAAAGCCCGTGCAGCAAGCTTAGCGGTGAGCGATTACAGCGGTTGCACGCTTTCGTCAAGTAGCTTTAACCGAACAGTGTTCAGGGTAAAGTTAACCTGCGAGGTAGCAGAGGGATATTACAGTCAGTCGAGTTAGCTAGCGCAGCGAGAGTCTGGGTCAGGGTGCGGCCTCGTTTGGAGCCCTTGACAAGCTGTGTGAGGGTTGTATTACCCTCCCTGCAAGACCACGGCCAGTGTTCCTGGGTGTGGGTGTCCCGAGAGACTTGCGACCACGGCTGCTACTCAACAGAAGACCCCTCCGGTTCGTCTTCGTCTTGTTTGTCTCGTCCTGCCGGAGGACTCACCAGTGACAGGTAAATTCATGCCATTTTCCTCAGTTAGCTGCTGTGCTCTCGGGTGTTTGAATGTGTACATAGGTTCGGAAGTGTATGTTCGTCTAGTTTTTTAGTGACGTTTTAATCGAGTCTTTAACCATGTTTTTTAGGTTGGGTTGTAATGTGATGGGTGTCGGATTTAGTTGTTTATGTTCGGCTGTCGCCGAGTGAGTATATTTAAAGGGCCATGTTGTAAAATGAATTAAAGTGGGTATCCTTTCAAATATATTTGTATTAAGTCCTAGATGTAATGTAATAAGATTGTCACGTGGGGTGGTTGCTGGTGATTATTTGATATCGTTGTATGTACATGTGGATATTTTGATAATGTTGGTTTTAGCAGTGGCAATGTTATTATACAAGTGGTTGTGCTAGCTTAATGTTAGTGTAATGGAATAGTGCAGACCTGGTGAATGTTGAATGTACATAGGAAGCTTCCATATCCATGATTGTATATTTAATATGGCCAAGGCGGGTATTAGGGTGAGACGAGACACAACTCACGTGGTTTGTGAGTAGGTGCGTGTCAAATAGGCCAGAATTAACTGTGTTGGCACTTTGACTGACAATGCGCCCTTTTCCAGTGCACTGGCTTCGAAGATTTCGTCCTTCGATCTCTTCATCTTCCATGACCAACGGTGACGCATCATCGGGAGTCGGAACGCCTTCGCTAGCCGGTCCTGTTGGACAAGTACGTTGGGCTACAGCAGGCTGATTCTACGTTCTGCGCGTCGGTCACAGGCGTGCGTGGGCAAGCGCGGCTACGGTGCTCTGCGGTGTAGGGGTAGTACTCTTACGTTACGAGCCACCCTGTCTAGTGTGGGACAGAGGACACTGTACAGAGACAAAGTTACCCGCCTTGTATAGCCGTTGGCCATTTTCACTTGTATAGCCATTGCCGATTTTCGTCTGTTAGTCATTTTCACACGTTAGTCATTTTCGTCTGTTAGTCATTTTTCACATGTTAGTCATTTTCGTCTGTTAGTCATTTTTCACATGTTAGTTATTTTCACCTGTTAGTCATTTTCACTTGTTAATCATTGTTATCTGTTAATCTTTTTTCAGTGTTAATACGTTATGAGTGCATGCGTGGGTATGTGTGAGTGTGTGGGGCGTTAGTGGGTTGGGGTGGGGGTTAGAGTAAGAGTGGGTAATAAAGGATTTGTTTGTTGTTTATCACTGGCGTTGTGTGATTTATTTAGAGTGGGTGGGTTTTCTCGAGTGTCAGCACTCATATTGTCCACGGCGCCCTGACTCCGTCAGGCGTGTCGTGACAAAGATCATGGATGCCCCACGACCTACTACCAAGACGCAGGTTTGCTCATTCATGAGACTGACGAACTACTACCGAGACTACATCCCGAACTTTGCAGCTGTCACAGCACCCCTGACTGAAATGCTACATAAAGGACAACCCAACGAGGTGAAGTGGGAGGAGGCCCAAGAACGTGCATTCCAGGCGGTTCGTGACATCCTGACCGAGACGTTTTACACTCCCCGACCCATCAAAGACCTTCGTCTTATCGACCAACGCCTCCAACGACGGAATGGGTGCATCCTAATGCAGGAGGATGACGGGAAACTCTACCCAGTGAGCTACTTCAGCAAAAAGTTGACTATTGCCGAGAAGAACTACTCTACCATCAAGAAGGAGTGCCCGGTCATCATCTGGGGAGTGAGGAGGTTTGAACTGTACCTGCAGGGTTTACGATTTGTTTTGCAGACGGTCCATCTGCCCTTGAACTATTCGAACTCTGCCAAGTTCAAAAACGTCTGTATTATGAGATGGGAATGTTCTTACAGAACTTTGACATTAAGTTACAGTCCATCAAGGGTTCACGAAACTTTGGAGCGGATTACCTGAGTAGCGCAGTTTAAAGAAACATTTCTTTCTTTTGTTTAAGACAGTTTAAAGGAACTGTGAGACAATTATTCCAACGTAGTTCATTCGATTTAATTTTGACGTGAGATTGTTAGTGTTTATAGTCCTGTGTAGACTGATAAAGCCACAACCGTGTTTGAGGGTTGAGAAGGATATTTGTGAAATTTCCTTCTAAAAAGGAGGGTAATGTTACGTTTGTGGTTGCGTTATTCTTTATAGGGCTGTGATGAAGCTCTATGCTCGTGCATAGTGCTCACACATTAGGGTTAGTACGGTACGGTTTTTGTTAACGGTTTGTTTGTGCCGATAGTCCGTGGGGCCTGCTGCCCACGTGGAATCTTTAAGACATGGTTAACACGGGAGTTTTAGTGAGTTCTGTTATAGTGAGTTCTAGGCGGAAGCTGTCTGGCGGAGCAGTAAATGCGTCAGTACGGGCTGTCTTGTTGTATGAAACGGATGTGTTTGAGATACCTAGCCCGTATTCCAAGACTCTGAAGCCTAGAATTCAGGTATGTTTCTATATATGTAGTATTATTGATGCTTAGTTGAAGAATAGTATGCGTTGCTAAGAGTAATTTGATTGTGTAGTGTGGACCGGTTTGGTTCAGTTATGTTGGTTTAGAATTCAGTGAAGTAACCGGTGTTTTTGGTATACAGGTATTTACCGAGATGGATGACTAAAGGAATGTAAGGTGTGTATGCTTAAGTCGCTATGAAGGTAGTACGTGGATGGTTAAGCATAGTCTTTTCCAGTGTATAGAGTAGTGGATAGCAAGAGTGTTAGGCTATAGTCTTTTTCAAGATAGTGACAGAGATATGGGGGTGTTACGGAAGTAGACAGTTTATGAAGCACGTGTGTGTGTGTGTGAATGAACATGTGAGTTATTTGTATCAGCCAGGTTACGTGACGTTTCTCATTGATCCAATATGTTGTGTGTTTAGCAAGTGTTACGTTGGGACTTTTGTTGTCGTATTCAGAGTGCTTGTAAAGAGTGGAACGACGGACGCCGAGACGTCAGTCACAGGTGGGACCTAACGTGACGTCATCCCTCCAGCTCTTCACTCAGAGTGAGTCTGATCGGGACCAAGATACCCGGATCACAGCGAGAACTGCGCTACGGTGCGAGTACAAGGACGTCCGTGTTACAGACAGGACGACAGGAAAGAGCATACAACGGACTTGCACGCCTAGACGTGAGAATGACCAACGTAACCAGGCAATAACATCAAACAGGTTGGAGACTCTGAGAACTAACACCTAGCCTGGCGAGATATTGTGAATTGTGTGTGTGTGATGTTCGGATGTTAGTAGAGAAGTGTATATAGTTTGACAATCTTTTTGAACCTTTTAGTGTATAAAAGTTACTTTAGAAAGGGAGCCCGTGTGTTGAGTTTTACCGCATGAATGCGCCCGTCTGAGTCAGTGGCGGTGTATGCGTCTGTTGTGCGAGAGTCTGTGCGTACGACTGGGGGCAAGTCTGCGTGCGTTACAGTGGTGACCCTGTTTTAGCGGTAGGTTATTGTAGCTGCGGGCGATAGTGGAGTAGTGGATTTAGAGTTTCAGTATTGCTTGGTGCGTGTTTTGTTGTTGATATTTTTGTGAGTTTTCGTTTAAGTTTTTGTCGTTCATTTGGTTGTGGTATTTGTATTTTTACGTTTTCAAGTGTGGGAAATTGTTGCAGTAAGTATGGAGTCAGACCCGGTAGAGGTTTATATTAAACAAGGTGAGAGGTTACGGCTTAAAGATGGGAAACTTTTTGACTATGTTGAGAAGTGTAAAGATAGAGAGGACAGGGAGAGGGAGAGAGTACTTAGGAAAGAGAAACTAGAGGTTCAGAAAGTCTTAAAGGAGAAAGAGTTAGAAGCTCAGAGAGAGCGAGAAGATAAAGAAAGGGTCTTAAAGGAGAAGGAATTATAAGTACAGAGAGAGAGAGAGAAAGAGAAGAGAGAGCGTTTCAGAGAGAGAAAGACGAGAAGTCTCTAGCGTTTCAGAGAGAGAAGGACGAGAGGGAACATGCGTTAAGAGAAAGAGAATTAGAATACCAGAGAGAGAAAGATAGGGAGGTACAACTACAGTTAGCTCGAGATGCGGGGTCTAGGACAGCTTCAGAGGGTGACTCCGTAGGCCGGGGCATCCGTAATTTTCCTAGACTGCCAATGTTTAAGGAGTCTGTGGACTCTATTGACGCTTTTTTTGTGTCGTTTCGAGGCTCACGCGAAGGCGTTGAGGTGGCCTTCTGCCAACTGGCCCGTTTTGCTTTCGTCTGTGCTAGAAGGTCAGGCCTTGAGTCTTTTCCATAGCTTGAACGTTTCGGGGAACGTAGATTACGAAACGTTGAAGGAGTGTCTCTTGCAGAAGTTCCAGTGTAGTGTGGAGGGTTTTAGAGAACGCTTGAGAGCTTGTCGGCCAGAGACAGGGGAATCGTTTGTGTCGTTTGGCAAACGATTTTCCCATTTGCTCGTACGTTGGGTCGAACTGTCAAAGATCGACCACACGTACGAGGCATTGTTCGATCTCATGTTGGCAGAACAGTTCTTTGGTAGCGTTTCCAAGGATCTAGCGGTATTCTTGAGGGAGCGTAACCTCAAGACTACGGACGAGTTAGTACAGAACGCGGAGGCTTTTCGGATGGCGCATCCTACGAAAAACCTCGCGCGTAGGACCGAGACACCGCCAGTCGGGTTGGTCGCTGCTAACACGACTGGGGGTTACCGGGGCGTCAATACTTTACGTGGAGCCCAGCTGGTTAGCGGTAGAGGTACTTTGCGTTTTCGACACGGTGATCGAGGTAGCAGCAATGGCGGTCGCGATCCGTACGCACGAGGAGAAACATCTAGTCGAGGGTATGGTCGTAGTCGTATGGCGAATTCGGACACTCAGTGTTTTGCGTGTCATGCATACGGTCATTTTAGTCGTGACTGTCCTAGCAGTAGTTCAGGGGCTCAGTGTTTCACCTGTCAAGGGTACGGCCATCTGGCTCATCAATGTCCTAACAGTCCTGGTATGGTGGAGGGGGCGGAGCAGCCCACTCACATGGCCAGTTTTGCAGTCCCAGTCGGGGAGGAACCACAGCTGGGCGCAGTGTGTTCAGATGACGGAGGTGGTTGCCTACCGCTGGTGGACGGGGTTGTTAACGGATGGCTCGCTTCTGTTCTCCGTGACTCAGGTACAACGACCGCTGGGGTCAGACGTAGCCTAGTTAGACAAGATCAGTTCACGGGCGAGACGCAGAAAGTAGTTTCGTTCGGAGGGAAAGTAGAAGTTTTTCCGTTGGCAAAGATAGAGATTGACACGGAGTTTTTCTCGGGTAATCTGATTTCTTGCGTTATCGACGAGTCGGTAGTCGATTTAGTCATAGGTAATATGAAGGGTGTGCAGCCAGTCATCAGTAGGGTCGGGGCGATGAAACGGCGAGCTCACGTTCCTCACGGTGTAGTCGCATCAGTCGCGACGGCAGCTCAGAGCAAGCGTGCTCGTGTGCAGAGGGAACGTGTTATTTCCGTCCAGAATCGGGGGATCGGTCAGCGGGTGTGGCCCAATAGTCGGGTTGGCTGGAGACGGCATACTTCTGTTGCGGACAAAAATGCGGCTCAGCACCCAATATGTAGGTAGGTCGGAAATTGGAGTCTCGCGATTGTGTGTTTTGTGTGTGGGCAGCCGTTGGGTCATTTTCATTTCTGGAGGGTTTAAGGCGTTAGTTCTGTTTTTGTGTATGCAGTGCGATCCGAGAGTGTACGTTGAGGCTTAAGGCTGTAATATTTTTGCTTTCTCGTAGTCTAGATAGTCAAAGTTAGTCCCTTCGTGTTTTAGGATAGTGTAGTACGTCGAGTAGTCTTAAAAAGAAACTCGGTCGTTTCTTTATTTCCCGAGGAAGGGGGAACTGTGATGAAGCTCTATGCTCGTGCATAGTGCTCACACATTAGGGTTAGTACGGTACGGTTTTTGTTAACGGTTTGTTTGTGCCGATAGTCCGTGGGGCCTGCTGCCCACGTGGAATCTTTAAGACATGGTTAACACGGGAGTTTTAGTGAGTTCTGTTATAGTGAGTTCTAGGCGGAAGCAGTCTGGCGGAGCAGTAAATGCGTCAGTACGGGCTGTCTTGTTGTATGAAACGGATGTGTTTGAGATACCTAGCCCGTATTCCAAGACTCTGAAGCCTAGAATTCAGGTATGTTTCTATATATGTAGTATTATTGATGCTTAGTTGAAGAATAGTATGCGTTGCTAAGAGTAATTTGATTGTGTAGTGTGGACCGGTTTGGTTCAGTTATGTTGGTTTAGAATTCAGTGAAGTAACCGGTGTTTTTGGTATACAGTTATTTACCGAGATGGATGACTAAAGGAATGTAAGGTGTGTATGCTTAAGTCGCTATGAAGGTAGTACTTGGATGGTTAAGCATAGTCTTTTTCAGTGTATAGAGTAGTGGATAGCAAGAGTATTAGGCTATAGTCTGTTTCAAGATAGTGACAGAGATATGGGGGTGTTACGGAAGTAGACAGTTTATGAAGCACGTGTGTGTGTGTGTGAATGAACGTGTGAATTATTTGTATCAGCCAGGTTACGTGACGTTTCTCATTGATCCAATATGTTGTGTGTTTAGCAAGTGTTACGTTGGGACTTTTGTTGTCGTATTCTCTCTTGGCTTGACTTCGCGAACGAAGATTCTATAGGGCTTGCCCACGTCGTCTGCAGGCATTTTCGTGGCTGCGGAGGCCAATCCGGGACAGGCAGGTACGACCGCAGTGGCTGCAGGGGAAGGTCTGTTCAGGGTTCTGAGTTACGACAGCTCTGTTTTTTCTTCTGAGCCGCTTGTCCTTAAGGTTAGCTCTGCGAGAGTCCTCAAAGGAGACGGCTGCCTTGTGAATGGTGGAGCGCCAGGTGTCACGGTCCGCAGCAAGCGAAGACCACTGGCGGTGGTCGATTTGGCAGGCACTAAGTGACTTCTTGAGACCGTCTTTGTATCTCTTCTTTGGTGCCCCTCTGTCTCGGTGTCCAGTGGCGAGCTCGCCGAACAGAGTGATCTTGGGTAGGCGATGATCCTCCATCCTGGAGACGTGCCCCGCCCAGCGAAGCTGTGTCCGCAGCAGCAAAGCCTCGATGCTCACAGTTTCCGCCTGTTCAAGGACCTCGACGTTGGTGACATAGTCACTCCAGTGAATGCTGAGGATGGTACGCAGGCAGCGCTGGTGAAAGCGTTCGAGGAGTCGTAGTCAGAGTGCTTGTAAAGAGTGGAACGACGGACGCCGAGACGTCAGTCACAGGTGGGACCTAACGTGAGGTCATCCCTCAAGCTCTTCACTCAGAGTGAGTCTGATCGGGACCAAGATACCCGGATCACAGCGAGAACTGCGCTACGGTGCGAGTACAAGGACGTCCGTGTTACAGACAGGACGACAGGAAAGAGCATACAATGGACTTGCACGCTTAGACGTGAGAAGGACCAACGTAACCAGGCAATAACATCAAACAGGTTGGAGACTCTGAGAACTAACACCTAGCCTGGCGAGATATTGTGAATTGTGTGTGTGTGTGATGTTCGGATGTTAGTAGAGAAGTGTATATAGCTTGACAATCTTTTTGAACCTTTTAGTGTATAAAAGTTACTTTAAAAAGGGAGCCCGTGTGTTGAGTTTTACCGCATGAATGCGCCCGTCTGAGTCAATGGCGGTGTATACGTCTGTTGTGCGAGAGTCTGTGCGTACGACTGGGGGCAAGTCTGCGTGCGTTACAAGGGCATGTGTGCGTTAATGAAAAGAAAAGATTGTGATGAGTTGAGTTATTTTAGGTACGAATCACGTACCTTTTTAGTGTGATTCGTTTTCTTTTGCACGGACAATTGTGATCGATTTCTGTTTTGTAGCTAGTATGTTGTATATCTCGCTACATTGTTGCTGACCTAAAGTCTGACCTAGATTAACTTGGAAGGTTCCAGAAAAGGCACGTTCGTTCTATTGACCACAAATATGACGTCAACGTTTTGTAGTACACATGTTGGCTACATTTCGCAACATTTACGGAGTGGGCCTAGATGTTAGTGGAGGTCTGTGGATAGATCTAGAGTGTTCTTTATAATAAATGTTAATGAGTTTTGGGTACCTTTTCTTTTCTGATTGGTTGATTTTGTGTTATTTGCCGGATTGTTCTGGAAATCTGTAATAGTATAAAGAGGGAGTTAGGGAATACGTAGTACATTGTATGGGAGACACTGTGTATCAAAAGTGTGGAGGCATTGTATGAGACAGTGTATCAAAGTGTTTATGCATTAGTGGATACATTGTGCTGAGATTGCCTCGTGAGAATAAAGTTCTGTTGGAACTGTTACTCCAGTGTGGTTTTCAAGCTTGTGCCAGGTGTGAAGAGTTGCAAATGAGTGACGTTTCTTTACAAGAGCCCTACGTGAGTGTGTCTGGTGTGATTGCATCAAAGACACGACAACGACTACCACGTAACACATGTGATTGTTGGTAAACTTGTACGTGTACATGGGCTGTCCAGAGTCTCCGGAACGAAAGCGTTTCAGTGGACGTCCACGGGCAGCTTACCTAATGGAACAGTCATCCTAGCATGCCCCGGACAGGATGTGACGCTAGCCTGGAGCTACATGGCGGAACCGGAAGAACATGTGAACAACGTGGTGTGGCGCTACACGCCATCAGGTGGGTGCAGGGTATACTGAACAGCTGAAAGGCAAAATAGATGTAAAGAACCACTACCGCCTTAACTGTTCAAAGATACGCTTTTGTAACAGATGGCTACGAAACGCTACGGATCTGGGGGGGGGGGGGATATCCTAGGGATTCAGGACCTCCCCCACTTCCAGACCCAAATTATTTAAAATGCTATAACAAAGTACCTTTTTGGGATGTTTGGAACCCCCCCCCCCTCCCCCTCCATTCCCCCCGTTGTTGATATTTTGGCGAATGGTGAGAGTCTAAACACACGCAAGTACGCACGCGCCTTCCCCCCCCCCCCCCACCCAAAACCTCCCCTCAAAAAACCTTCCCCCTCCCACCCCCCGATTTTCCGACCCCTGGAAGCAAGGTCTAGCGTCGGGGAGGTCTTTTGTGGTAGGTTAAAGGTCTCAGACAAAAAGTTGGAACCCCCCGCTCCTGGGGTAATTGATCCGCTCCTGCAAATGTCTAGATATGATTCACATGATAAAACAACTTACTTACTTACTGACGCCTGTCACCCCTACCCGGGTATAGGCCGTCGACGAGAGACCTCCAGCAAGTCCTGTGCTTCTCCTTCGATTCTACTCCAGGTGTTTCCCAGTCTCTTGATGTCTGCTTGGAGGTCTCGACGCCAGGAGTTTCTCGGCCTACCTCTTTTCCTCTTTCCCTGGGGGTTCCATGACAATGCCTGCCTAGTGATACTGGAAGCTGGCTTTCTCAGACTGTGACCGATCCATCCCCATCTTCTTCGCCCAATTTCATTCTCTGCCGTTATCTGCTCTGTTCTCTCCCAGAGTCTGACGTTGCTGATCTTCTCTGGCCAGTGGATTTTCAAAATTCTTCTAAGGCAACTGTTCATGAAGGTCTGTACTCTGTTGACTGTGGTTTTTGTCAATCTCCATGTCTCTGCTCCATATAGGAGAACTGCTTTTACATTGGAGTTGAAAATCCGGACTTTGGTGTGTTGTGACAGCTCTCTGGAACTCCACACTTTTTTCAACTGGAGAAAGGCTGCTCTGGCTTTACCGATTCGTGCTCTGACATCTGCATCAGTGCCGCCTTTTTTGTCTATGATGCTCCCGAGATAGGTGAAGGACTCCACCTCCTCCAACGGGGTGCCAGCAAGCAAGACTGGTTCTTCCCTGGTTGCGTTCAGCCTCATTGTCTTTGTTTTCTGTTTGTGAATGGTGAGGCCCACTTGGGACGAGATGTCAGCAAGCCTCGTGGTCTTGTCCTGCATTTGTTGATGGGTGTGGGACAGTAATGCCAAGTCGTCTGCAAAATCGAGGTCGTCAAGCTGTGTCCACAGTGTCCACTGTATTCCACTTCGTCTGTGCTCTGTGGTCATCTTCATGACCCAGTCTATGGCCAGTAGGAAGAGGAACGGAGACAGCAGACACCCCTGCCTGACACCAGTTCTGACCTGGAGCTCTCTGGTGAACTGCCCTTCGTGGATCACGCGACATGGCATGCCATCATAGCTGCTCTTGATCAGGCGGACGAGCTTTGTGGGTACACCGTAGTGTCGTAGGAGTTTCCACAGAGTCTCTCGGTCCACGCTGTCAAATGCTTTCTCATAATCCACAAAGTTGACGTACAGCGGGGAGCTCCACTCCAGAGACTGTTCCACGATGATGCGGAGAGTGGCGATCTGGTCTGTACATGACCGGTTCTTCCTGAATCCTGCTTGCTGGTCTCTCAGCTGGGGGTCAACGGAGCTCTTCATTCTCTCTAGGATGATCCTGTTGAAGACCTTTCCTGGTACTGACAGCAAGGTGATTCCTCTGTAGTTGGAACACTTGCTGAGGTCGCCTTTCTTGGGAAGCTTGATTAGGTACCCCTCCTTCCAGTCAGCTGGCATCACCTCCTCTTCCCAGATCTTTCCAAACAGTGGGTACAGCATCTCAACTGTTGTCTCTAGGTCTGCTTTCAGAGACTCCGCTGGGATGCCATCTGGCCCTGCTGCTTTGCCATTCTTCAAAAATGCTACTGCTTTTCTGATCTCTTCCCGGCTGGGTCTGTCACAGCTGATGGGTAGGTCGGTCTCTGCCGGCTGGATGTCGGGGGGGGGGGGGGGTCGGGTGGGCTAGGTCTGTTCAGTAACTCTTCAAAATACTCGGCCCATCTGTCGAGTTGGTCTGCTCTGTCTGCAATAGGCTTGCCTTCTTTGTCTTTTACTGGTCTTTCTGTATGGCCATACTTACCCGACAATCTTCTGGTAATGTCGTAGAGCTGTTTCATGTTGCCGCTGCCTGCTGCCTTTTCTGCCTCTGCTGCCAGGCTGTCTGTGTAGGCCCTCTTGTCTGCCCTGATACTCCTCTTCACCTCGCGGTTGGCTTCCGAGTATTCCCCCTGTGCCCTTACTTTGGCTGCTCTCGTGCGACTGTTGTTGACCGCTGCTTTCTTCTGCTTCCTCGCTTCTATCTTCTTCAAGGTCTGTGCCGACAGCCAGTCCTTGTGGTGGTATGATAAAACAAGCAAAGGAAATAAGAGATGAATTAAAACGAGACAAGAAACTTACTGAATACAAGAAGCAGCGAACAATGTCAAATCTCTAGTTCGTAAAGCACAGAGGCAAAATGCAGAACAAGTTATTGCCGACGGCAAAGACAACCGTTCAGTCTGGCAAGTAATAAACAATTTCACCAAAGGTAACAGTAAACAATCGCCTAATATTCCGCCCGATCATACTTCAGATGCGTTTAACGCTCACTTCATAACTGTTGCTCAAACTCTGGCGAAGTCAAATACACCTAACCCTGTAAACTGCACTTGCTCTCATCAACTACGTCACCATGCCTGCGGCCCATTTTTAGTACCGCTTATGACTGTCCTAGATGTAGGCAAATGTATTTTCAGTTTAAAGAACAAATCGTCTTGCGGTCCAGATAGTATTAGTAGTCAAATTTTAAAAATATCTCTGCCCTGCGTCGTCGAATCCCTGACCTTTATTTATAATTTATCGATCAGACATAACGTTTTTCCCGACGAGCTAAAAAAAGCGAAGGTAATCCCTCTTCCTAAAAGCAAAGATTATGCAACCTAAACGAGTACAGATCCATTTCCATATTATCCTGTATTTCAAACCCACTCGAGAAACATATCCATACTCATCTTCTAAACTTTCTGGAGGAAAACCATCTGATAACTGCAGCACAATCAGGATTTCGACCTCTCGACCTCTACATTCGTGCCAAACTGCCCTCAATCACTTAATTGATAAATGGCTCTCTGCAATAAATGACAGTAAAGTATTAGGTTCAAAAGCTTTCGATTTTGTCAACCACTTTATCCTACTAAAAAAAATTACCATTCTATCACATTGATTCAAATACTGTCTCCTTTATATCTTCCTATCTTAGGGACAGAACGCAGAAAGTACTGCTAAATGGCAAATATTCGACTGACGGGTTAGTAACTTGCGGTGTTCCACAGGGGTCTATTCTAGGGCCCTTATTATTTAATCGAGGCATCGAGGCTTTGCTGTGAGCATCGAGGCTTTGCTGCTGCGGACACAGCTCCGCTGGGCGGGGCACGTCTCCAGGATGGAGGATCATCGCCTACCAAAGATCACCCTGTTCGGCGAGCTTGCTACTGGACACCGTGACAGAGGGGCACCAAAGAAGAGATACAAAGACTGTCTCAAGAAGTCACTTAGTGCCTGCCAAATCGACCACCACCAGTGGTCTTCGCTTGCTGCGGACCGTGACACCTGGCGCTCCACCGTTTACAAGGCAGCTGTCTCCTTTGAGGACTCTCACAGAGCTAGCCTTAAGGACAAGCGGCTCAGGAGAAAAAACAGAGATGCCGCAGCTCAGAACCCTGGCCATACCTTCCCCTGCAGCCACTGCGGTCGAACCTGCCTGTCTCGGATTGGCCTCCGCAGCCACGAACAAGCCTGCAGACGTCGTGGGCAACTCCTATAAAATCTTCGTTTGCGAAGTCAAGCCAAGAGAGAGAGATTATTTAATCAATTTATTAATGATCTGCCACTGTGCATATCTCATTTAGACGCAAACTGCGATCTGTTTGCAGATCACACTACCATACACACATCTGATAAAGATATCGCAACCATTAATAAGGTACTCCAACAAAGTCTTGATGAAGTAGCGGGCTGGTGCAGTGATAAACACATGATTATTAGTATTCCAAAGGCAAAGAGCATGTTAGTTACTACACGTCAGAAACACCAGCATGGCTACCACCTTTAACACTCTCCTTAGATAGCCAGGCTGTAGAACAAGTAACTAGGCATCGTTTATTAAGCGTTATCGTGGGCAAAAAAATTAAGCTGGGAACCGTATACTGACTCTATACGCAAAACAATCTCCAAAAATCTGTTCCTGTTATCAAAACTACGCCATATAGTTAATTCTGATATCCGTATACTCTTTTTCCATGTGCATATCAAAACGCATTGTGACTACAGTTCTACCGTCTGGGATGGATGCAGCGAAGTTCACATGAAAAAAGTTAATTCCTTGTATCGTCGGGGCATTAAATTAATATTTCCCGGTTCTTACTTTGACTGACAAAAAATTAAAATATCTGAAGTTATTAACTTTGAAAAAACAGCTTGAATTTAAGCGCAGTGTTCTACTGCACAAGATCATGCACGGAAAAGCCCCACCCTATCTAAGAACTCTATATTCCGACAATAATGGGAAAAACACGAGAAATAGCTCGATCTACCTTCCAAAAATTAGATTAGACATCTGTAAAACCAGCCTGTCCTATTCAGGCGCTAAAGCATGGAATATTTTACCCCCACACCTGAAATCACTATTTAAGATTAGCGTCTTCAAAGATCGCCTCCATAAATATTTACTTCAGAAGTAATAGTATGTTCGGCTCCCTTTTGTTACTATTCGTATAGTTAGTGACAAGTTTCCTATTACCTAATACTCTTCTACTGTTGCTGCAGATTATGTAATAGTTCGACTGTCTGTTTTAACAAGTCAGGTTCATACCCGTGTATATATATATATATATATATATATATATATATATATATATATATATATATATATATATATATATATATATATATATATATATATATATAATGGGTGGACCATCGAAACCGATGATGTCGTCATTGTGCATATCTTCTATTTGTGGGTGCGGGTGTGGCTGGCCAAGCCAATCCTGGAGCCGCACCTGCGAGGGCAATGGGGGCACTGGAACGTAGCTGTAGGGAGAGTCGACGCTGTCTTTCTGCGAGCTCTGGCACTGGTGATCCGTTCGCGCCGATTTTGTTCAAAGAGCGTGCAGGCTTTCCTGGTGGCGGCACGCCAGCCAGATCTGTCTTGTGCTTGTGCTTCAAGTTCCTTAACCGGGAAGACGCAGTACTTGAGGCTGTCTTTTAAGCAGTCTTTGAAGCGTTTCTTTGGCCGTCCTTGCTTCCTGTGGCCTTTTGAAAGTGCACCATACATGAGTTGGCGTGGCATACGAGAGTCATCCATGCGTATGACATGACCTGTCCAGCGAAGTTGTGTCTTTAAGATCAAGGCTTCAACACTCACTAAGCCAGCATTGTCCAGGACTTCCAGGTTTGTCACCTTGTCTTGCCATTTGATGCCCATGAGTGAGCGCAGGGATCTCATGTGGAAACGTTCAAGCTGCTTGAGGTGTTTTCTGTACAGCGTCCATGACTCACAGCCGTAGAGGAGGCTGGGGAGGACTACTGCCTTGTAGAATTTGATCTTGGTGGAGAGCTTGACGTTGTTATTATTCAACACACGAGTGCGCAGACGACCCAGGGCTTGGCTGGCTTTGCTGATGCGAGTACCGTCAGAAGAGATAATGCTCCCAAGGTACCTGAACTGGTCGACAGTCTTCATCTTAGTGCCTTCGATATACACTTTGGGTGGGGGGGGGGGGGGGGGGGCTCTTGTGCCTGGGGCTGGTTGGTGCAGGACCTCGGTCTTGTTGAGACTGATTGTGAGGCCAAACAGTCGAGAGGCTTCCGAGAACCTGTTGACGATGGTCTGGAGGTCAGACGCCGTGTGCGCCATCAGCGCACAGTCATCGGCAAACAGCGCCTCAAGGATCAGTCTCTCGATGGTCATGGTCCTGGCATTCAGTCGACGGAGGTCGAAGAGAGAGCCGTCTAGTCTGTACTTCAGTCCGTATATATTAATTTTTTTTTTTTAATTCATTTATCTTTTTATTTATTTTTTTCTGAGGGTGGGGTTGGGGTGTGGGGGGGGGGGAGGTCTTTTTACTTATACATGTTTTATCTTTTGTTGTATCGTCTGATGTATTTTTATATGTGCAGAGTAGCAGGACAGTTTGGAAGATAGGCATTGCTATGCCTAAAACTTTTTATCCTGAATAAACACATTTCATCATCATCATTTAGACACAGGATAATCCAGTTCAGCACACATCGTATTTATATCAAGTATCTGACAATGGCTCTACTACGTTCTATAAATGCCACGCTACCAGTGCGAGAAACAACTAAAAATAGACTGACACGCTAACGGTAGCGCAGATCAAATAAGTGTGATTACGCGTGTGTTTTTGCTGCGTGTCCAAACTGCTGTTAAAGTTCATGAGGTTTGTCGACAGGGCTAAACAAACACAATTGGTGCTGAAATGTGTCTGTAAAGTGTCTTCAGATTTATGCGTAATGGCACTTTAACAAGTTTACATTCTGTTGTCTGCACTTGGAGTAGCGAACTAGAAGTATTCAGCAAAATGACCGTTTCCGCTCTGGTGCCCTGTGCTTTTTGTTGCCTGCTCAATTTCCAGATGGAAGTGAGACGCTGTTGGCCACACAAGTCATGGGCGTATTTTTGGCTGTTCCGAGTTCCTACCAACAGATTCAGTTCATCGCTAACGCCGGTATCCGTCTACAACACATGGTCACAGCGGACTCCGGAACCTACTCCGTTCACGTCAACCTGGATCTACACGGGACAATCGTAACACAGGTGCAGACGGTGCAGGTGCAAGTATCAGGTGAGGATCAATCACTGTGAAAAATAACTGTACAACCAGAACGTAATAATTATAATAATAATAGCAACAATAAGACGAAGAAGAAGAAAGAGAAGAAATATAATAATAGCAGTGGTAAAAGTGATAATAATAATATAATAATATTAATAATAATAATAATAATAATAATAATAATAATAATAATAATAAATACAGCAAATTATGTGGGCGCTTTCTCCAATTCACAATCGGTTCAGATAAAAGTGTCGCCGCGAGCTGAGCCCAACAAGCACGTGCACGTGAAACACGCGCATCTACTGACACACTTCATTGTAAATGAATTTATTTACTACTAAAAGAGAAGCTTTATGCTGACAGAAGCTGTTTCAATGTGTGTGTTGATCTGTGATTGTGGACCTTACAGCCGAGAGTCGTACAATCCAACATCGCACACCAGCACCCATTTTTTTTTTTTTTTTTTTTTGCATCCAAAATTGTTTTACTAACTAGTGGCTCATCTCCAATCTCCCCCTTTTTTTTAATCAAATCTATTAGAACGCATTGTTCTGTCTCAGCTCCAAAACCATCTCGTCTCCAACAACCTCCTAGAAACGTTTCAGTCGGCTTACAGAAAACAGCACAGTACAGAAACTGCTCTCCTGCATGTTACAAACAGCCTTCTGTGTAATGCTGACAACAAGCTGGTTTCCATTCTTTTCCTTCTTGACCTCTCGGCGGCATTTGATACGATTGTCCATACTGTACTCTTAGAGAGACTAGAGGATCCGTCCTTGGGCCCGTCCTTTTCAGTTTTTACACCCAATCCCTCTCTGACGTCATCACCCGACATGCCTGTGAATTTCACAAGTATGCCGATGACACTCAGCTCCACAAAGGTGCTTCTCCATCTAATTTTCCTGCTCTTGTGAAAGAGATTGAACTTTGTATTTCCTCCGTGAAAAAATGGATGCTGTGCAACAAACTGAAGCTGAACGACGGCAAGACTGAATCAATTTGCGCTGGTTCCGACCACTCCCTTAGTCAGGTCCCACCATGGGCCTCCCTCGTGGTTGGCGACAGTGAAATAACTTTTAGCCAGTCTGTACGTAATCTGGGAGTTCAGCTCGACTGCAGTATGTTCATGCTTCATCACATTACTAATGTGTGCAGGACGACTGCAGTATGTCCATGCATCATCACATTACTCATGTGTGCAGGTCGACTGCAGTATGTTCATGCATCATCACATTACTAATGTGTGCAGGACGACTGCAGTATGTCCATGCATCATCACATTACTCATGTGTGCAGGTCGACTGCAGTATGTTCATGCATCATCACATTACTAGTGTGTGCAGGACGACTGCAGTATGTTCATGCATCATCACATTACTCATGTGTGCAGGTCGACTGCAGTATGTTCATGCATCATCACATTACTCATGTGTGCAGGACGACTGCAGTATGTTCATGCATCATCACATTACTAATGTGTGCAGGACGGCGAACTTCCAGCTGTGAAGAATCAGCTCCTTTAGACCATTCATCACCCGGTCCGCTACTGTTCAACTTATTTGTTCCCTTGTCCTTGGCCGCTTAGACTATTGTAACTCCCTCCTGGCAGGTGTCCCCCAGAAAAAAAACTCTCTCGTCTGCAGACAGTCCTCAATAATGCTGCCAGACTTGCTTTTGACAAATCTTGGCTGCCGGACATTCCAGTATCAAGCCTCTGTTGTCTGGAACTCCTTTCCCCAATACCTCCGGAATGCTGAAAACATTGACGTCTTTAAGAACCAACTTAAAACCTACTTCTTTCAGAGTGCGTAACATTAATTCACAGATTGTGTGTGCGTGTGTGTGATAATGGTCTGGCCTGCATACATATTTCTGTGGCTTATGATGCCTCACTTAGCACCATCATGGTGGCATTTATTACCTCGGTCTTTCTTTTGTTGACCGTGTGGGATCATCTTGGTGGCTTCACTTTACATCCTTAGTTTATTGACCATTTGGTGGCTTGGACGATCACAGGTCATCTATTTGTTCACCATGTAGCGCCATCGCGGTTGTGCTGATCCTGGGTCTTCCTTCTGTTGAATTTGTAGCACCATCATGGTGCCTATGATCTCAGGTCCTCTATTTGCTGACCGTTTAGCATCATCGTGTTGGCTTTGATCTTAGGTCTTCCCTTTGTTGACCGTGTAGCACCATCGTGGTGGCCTTGAACTTAGGTCTTCCTTTGTTGACCGTGTAGCAACATCGTGGTGGCGCATCAGCATGACCAAAACGCGTTTAAATTGTGATTGTGAATGGTTTTGTTATGTGTGTTATAAGTTGTATGTGTGTGCGTAGATTAAACTTTTTAAAAAGTAGTGAGATTCTGCATATATACTTTTTTTTGGTAACGCACTTTGAGCCCACTGTTCCTGGGGATTCAGCGCAATATAAATGCTCTTGATTATTATTTATTATTATTATTTGACAGAGTCGTACAACCCAACACCGCACACCAGCACCCATTTGACAGAGTCGTACAGTCCAACATCACACCAGCACCCATTTGACAGAGTCGTACAGTCCAACATCGCACACCAGCACCCATTTGACAGAGTCGTACAATCCAACATCTCACACCAACACCCATTTGACAGAGTCGTACAATCCAACATCTCACACCAGCACCCATTTGACAGAGTAGTACAATCCAACATCTCACACCAGCACCCATTTGACAGCGTCGTACAGTCCAACATCACACCAGCACCCATTTGACAGAGTCGTACAATCCAACATCGCACACCAGCACCCATTTGACAGAGTCGTACAATCCAACATCTCACACCAGCACCCATTTGACAGAGTCGTACAATCCAACATCGCACACCAGCACCCATTTGACAGAGTCGTACAGTCCAACATTGCACACCAGCATCCATTTGACAGAGTCGTACAGTCCAACATCGCACACCAGCACCCATTTGACAGAGTCGTACAATCCAACATCGCACACCAGCACCCATTTGACAGAGTCGTACAATCCAACATCTCACACCAGCACCCATTTGACAGAGTCGTACAGTCCATCACACCAGCACCCATTTGACAGAGTCGTACAATCCAACATCGCACACCAGCACCCATTTGACAGAGTCGTACAGTCCAACATCACACCAGCACCCATTTGACAGAGTCGTTCGCCAAGTGAAGCCGACACCAGTTCAGTATACAGGACAGATGCCTGGAACCGATCAAACCGTCCAGAAAATCGGGAAAGTAGAAATACGCAGAAAATCATTCCGCGGATCACTGATCCTTTGCAAGGTAGTGCTTTTTACACTTCAGGGCCCAGCGGAACACCGTGCTTAGTGGCTGGAGCAGGACTAAGCTCACTCATGCAACCGGCCCTCGGTGCCGACTCTGCGACAGAAGCGTTATTCGCGATTCTCTTGAATATTCCTGAGGTGATTGTCTCAAGGAACCTCGCTCTCGAGTTGTAACTTTCACACTGTGGTGTGACGCTATTTTGAGTCTGACGTCACTGCGGGCCGGGAGTCCAAGAGAGATGAAATTCAGAACAACAACAGAAGGAAATTGCACAGAATGACGTCGAAATAATGTTGTAGCTCGTGGTGACCCAACACTGCCCCACCACTCCCACCCCCACCCCACTCCGCAACCCAGATCGTTTGATTTTATAAGAGTGGGGCAATACCTCCCCTGTGTCACGTCACTGCGCTAGTATCAGTATTTGTAAATCTCCCTGTGCCACGTCATTGTGCTAGTATCAGTATTTGTAATTCTCTGTGTAACGTCACTGTACTAGTGTCAGTATTTGTAATTCTCTATGAAACGTCACTGTGCTAGTGTCAGTATTTGTAATTCTCTGTGTAACGTCACTGTGCTAGTGTCAGTATTTGTAAATCTCTGTGTCACGTCACTGTGCTAGTGTCAGTATTTGTAATTCTCTGTGTACCGTCACTGTGCTAGTGCCAGTATTTGTAATTCTCACTGTGTCACGTCATTGTGCTAGTATCAGTATTTGTAATTCTCTGTGTAACGTCACTGTGCTAGTGTCAGTATTTGTAATTCTGTGTCACGTCACTGTGCTAGTGCCAGTATTTGTCATTCTCTGTGTCACGTCACTGTGCTAGTGCCAGTATTTGTAATTCTCCCTGTGCCACGTCACTGTGCTAGTATCAGTATGTGTAATTCTCCCTGTGTCACGTCACTGCGCTAGTATCAGTATGTGTAATTCTCCCTGTGTCACGTCACTGTGCTAGTATCAGTATTTGTAATTCTCCCTTTGTCACGTCACTGTGCTAGTATCAGTAATTGTAATTCTCCCTGTGTCACGTCACTGCGCTAGTATCAGTAGTTGTAATTCTCCCTGTGTCACGTCACTGCGCTAGTAGCAGTATTTGCAGTTCTCCCTGTGTCCCTGTGTCACGTCACTGCGCTAGTATCAGTATTTGTAATTCTCCCTGTGTCACGTCACTGCGCTAGTATCAGTATTTGTAATTGTCCCTGTGTCTGTGTGTGTGTTCCAGACCAGGGTATGACGACTGACGGCCAGCTTCACGTGGAGATGTTAGCGGACGCTGTGTACGACAACTCCACTCAACAGTTTCACGTCCAGTTGGCCTGTGGTCACTTCCTGCCGGGGTGGTCAGCCAGGGCCAGGGTGGTCTGGAAAGTGAGCTACCCCAACCAATCCCCACCCCACCACTCCCCCCTCTCCCCCCGCCCGCCACCCTCTATGCTTACTGCTGTTGCACAACAACAAAAAAAAACCCATATGGCGCCCTGTCCACCCCCACCCCTCATGACAAGAGCTGAACACCTACCCCAGCAAATAGACAAAACTGCGTTGAAAGCAAGATGGGGTGAACCATAACCCACAAAGTCCCTTTTATATGAGAGCTGTCCTCGCTGTCAAGGTCTCTACCTTTTGTCTTTGACCTGATTTTATGTTGAAATAATATCTCCTATTGAAAAAGTCTCGCAGATCTGCCAATGCGTCAGTGAGCTCTATAACCTTTGGAAAGAGACAATATTATTTATATGCATAGACAGTGTAACCCCTAGCAACATTTCTACTGGGGCCTTACTGCAAAGTCCACATACGAACTGCCTGTAATAGCAAAAACCTAACATAAATAGCCTTCTTACTTCCCGTGAACTTTGACCTTAACGAGAGGTTAACTTAGTAGAGCTGAAAAGCTTTATCATCAGTTTTCTCTTTGGCAAGTTTTTTTTTTTTTTTTTTTTTAAATAAAATTATAACTAGTTTCTTTGTAATATCGCCTGTTTATTGACCTTTGTAATCTTGACCTTTAATGGAGGTCAGTGCAAATGACAATCAAAGCTATTGTCAAATAGGATCACTGTGCCAAATTAGAAGTCTGTGGCTCTGATGGTCTCTAAGAAAATCTAAAAAAAATCTGTCACAATTGGATATACAAAAGATGATGAATGGATGGACGAATGGTGGACTAGTGGAGGATGACTCATTATATTTAACTTACTTTTAATGTTAACTGAGCCTAAAATGTGTGCTAATCATCTCTCATACCTTAATTTTCCAACAAAATGTAAGTGAAAATTTGTAAAAATGACATATTCACACTGTTTCATAATAGGAGACCTCGTGTTTCATATTAGGCAAATGGTGCCTAGTATGAAACAATGTGTCATTGTTTTTTTCAAACTGGAACTGCTTCTGCGTCGATTCGAGTTTTGCAATTTGGATTTGTCCTAAAGGCCCCGCCTGCCGGTTGTGCCCCGATTTTGAAGCCGATTCCGATCCGCTTGCGATCGGATGACGTCAATTATCCGATCCGGTCCCAATCGGCTGGGAATCGGGTGTCTAGAACCTGCTCTATTTTTCCGATCCGAATCGGCCCCGGTTGTAAGCTTCAACCAATCAGAGCGCGTCTCGCAAAGCATGTCGTTTGAGTTTGCAAATGGCGGAACACGCCTGTTGTGATCAGTACCACCGCCGTTGCTGATGTTTCGCACGCCTCTTCCCGAATATGATGCAAAACTGCTGATAATGCAAGCACATCATCATCACTGTCAAAACTAGCAGCCATTTTGCAGAACAGGTACGACTTTGATCTTCGGTTCAAACCGGTCGGCTAAACAAGTCGGGAAATGTGTGGCAGTGCACACGTTTTTATAGTCCGGCCCGATCACCTACCGATTCGAAAATAATCGGGAATCGGCCTCAAAACCGGGCATGTGTAGCGGGGCCTTAAGATGCACCAATATAATCTCTATTAAACCCTGGTTTCGGATTGATTCTACCTTTGTTTGGACGGTCGCGCGAGACGTTTGTGGTTAAGATTTTCATACATGGGTCTCCTCCCCTACAAAACTGGCTAACGAACTCATCCAATATCTTTCTCCAAACTAGCTATATCTACATTAAAAAAAAAATGACAACTATTACGGACTCTAATTTAGGTCAACCGATTTTATATAAACGGTTGTTTATGTTTTCAATGAGACATTCAATTACAATATGCTCAGGGCTCTCTTAGCCACCCCTTTAACCAAGTTTCAAACTTGTGCGTACAGCAATATCGGAGATTCAATTGTTTACACACACACACACACACACACACACACACACACACACACACACACACACACACAGAGACACAGACACACACACACACACACACACACACACACACACACACACACACACATACGGCGATTCGCGCCAAATGTACGTTCAGCAGCGAGGTTAGCGTAACTAGACATGACGTAATTTTTTCTTTGTACGTCAGTTGCCAGCCCGCCTGTGACAAGGTCATGCTGTTAAATTCGCCCCATCGCGACCGATCCTAAAAAGGGACGTAAGTAGTGTGATTCAATAAGACTCTCGCTGCTTCATGGGGGAAACAAGACTACACATGCGTCATCAACCTATTGTAGTATTAACCCGTTTAGTGACGAGATCACACTATTTAGTGGGCAGTGGGCAGATGTTCATATCTGCACGGGACATAGACGACCCCGCCCTCCACGAGTCCCTTGCTGCCTTGCAGGTTAGGTTTTGGATAACCAAAGGCTAGGGTGCTGACACGGTACCTGATTGGGTGTATAAACTTCCTTGATGAAGTCACCACTCAGGGCGAAAGAGTCCCATGAGGGTCTCATCGGCCACGTGTCCAGGACCAAGGAGAGCCACAAGTTATGTGGAGTTTCGGTTGTGGTTAACAGCCTGGTTCCGCCAGGTTCTTTTGCCCAAGAAACACCACATGCAATGACAACCTTACCTCAATCCATACCGGATCGGTCGTCGCCCGGAACAAGGACCGCGCCTTCTGTCTTGCGCCAGGGCAGAGGTGTTAAGTGTGTTACTGGTGCACCATCAACATCAAAACTCCGTGCCAGAAACAACATCAGCATTGTCACTTGGAACGTCAGAACATTAAGAACGCCTGGAAAGGTAGAGGAAGTGACACATGAAATGAACAGATACCATGTGGACCATCCTAGGACTTTGCGAAGTACGATGGAAGAACCTTGGGGAAACATCAACCCAGGAAAACCACAAACTGTACTACAGTGGCAGAGAAGACAAACATGAACAGGGTGTCGGATTTCTCGTCCACAAAGACATCGTGAACACCGTCATGAGTTGCCGGCCAGTCTCCAGTAGGCTTATCACCATACGCTTGAGGGCAACCCCATTTAATTTCACCATTGTACAAGTTTATGCCCCAACAACAGACTATGGCGATGAGGAAATAGAAGACTTCTATGACCAACTGCAAGAAGTTCTAGACCAGAAACCCAAGAAAGACATTCTTGTGGTGCAGGGAGACTGGAATGCCAAAATAGGAGAGGATGCTGCTAGGAACTTGAAAGGTACATGCGGACGCTACTGCAATGCAGAGGCCAACGACAGAGGCTTAAGGCTCCTGGAATTTGCCAGTTCAAATGATCTAAAGCTGATGAACACGTTTGGCCCGCACAAAGCATCCAGAAGGTGGACATGGCACAGCCCGAACGGAGACCACCATAACCAAATTGACTACATCATGGTGAAGAGACGCTTCCAAACCAGTGTGAACATTGCCAAGACAAGACGTTTTCCAGGAGCAGACATTGGAAGCGACCATGACTTAGTGATGATGACCTTCCGACTCCGCCTAAAGAAGGTCAACAAGCAGGATCCCACCAGAATCAAGTTTGACCTCGAGAAGCTGAAAGACCCAGAGGTAGCGGAAGCCTTTCAGGCAAAGATAGGAGGAAAATTCGCACCACTGCTACTTCTAGGTGCAGAAGACACGGAGGTGGACACACTGATTGACACATTTAACACTGTTGTAACCCAAACAGCCAGTGAGATCCTTGGCAAACACCGACAAGCAAAGAAACCTTGGGTTACAGCTAACATCTTTGTTCTGTGTGACAAGCGTCGAGAATTAAAGAAAAAGAAATCAGAGGTAGAAGGAGCTAAACAATACAGGGAAATTAACCAGGATATCAAGAAAGCATGAAAAAGGCAAAGAATAAGTGGATTGAAGATCAGTGTAAACACGTAGAAGAAACTCTGAACAAAAATAATAGAAAAAAGCATACCAGCTGGTGAAAGACCTGACCAGTGTAAAACAAGGACGTTCCTCGATCATTCGAGATAGTGAAGGGAACTGTCTTACGGAAGACCAAGACATACTGAAGAGATGAACAGAGTACTGCTTAGATTTGTACAACCACCGAGCTGCAGGGGACCCAGGCATACTTGTCAACCCACCCGTGACCAACAATGGCAACTATCCCATCCTCCGAGAAGAAGTAGAGGCTGCAGTGAAGTCGCTGAAAAAAGGGAAGGCAGCAGGAGCAGACAACATCCCTGCAGAGCTAGTCCAAGAAGGGGGAGAAGACTCGATAAGCGCCTTACTAACAATCTGCAATAAGATCTGGCAGTCAGGGGATTGGCCCACACCATGGATCCAATCACTTATAATAACTCTCCCCAAAAAAGGCAACTTACGTCAATGCCAGAACTATCGCACGATCAGTCTTATATCCCACCCAAGCAAAGTCATGTTAAAGATCCTACTGAACAGGCTGAAGCCACAGGCAGAGGAAATCATAGCTGAGGAACAGGCAGGCTTCAGACCAGGGTGCAGCACAACTGAGCAGATCTTCAACCTGAGAGTTCTATGTGAGAGGTACCGCCAGCATCAGCAAGAGCTCTATCATGTCTTTGTGGATTTTAAGAAAGCGTTTGACAGGGCGTGGCATGCAGCCCTTTGGTCCACCATGAAGCTATACAACATCAATGCCAACCTGATCAAAGTCATAGCAAACCTTTACAACAAGGCCACTAGCGCAGTCTGCTACAACGGCAAAATAGGAAACTGGTTTAGGACTACAGTTGGAGTCAGACAAGGCTGCTTGCTCTCACCTACTCCTTTCAACATCTTCCTGGAAAGAATCATGACGGTTCCTCTGAAAGATCATGAAGGAACTGTCAGTATTTGAGGCAGAACAATCACGAACTTGCGCTTTGCGGACAACATTGATGGTCTTGCACGAACAGAGAAGGAGCTAGCTCAGCTGGTGGAAAAGCTGGATAGTACAGCCATTGCATATGGGATGGAAATCAGTGCAGAGAAGACCAAACTGATGACCAATAACGCCAGTGGCTTTAGCACTGAAATCATGGTTGGAGGCCAAAGACTGGAAACAGTTAAGAAATTCAAATACTTAGGAGCCATTGTGACAGATGAGGGATCAAAACCAGAAATACTGTCAAGGATTGCGCAGACAACAACAGCACTGACAAGATTGAAGACCATATGGAAGGACATAAACATCACACTCTGCTCCAAGATCAGACTGATGCGCTCCTTAGTCATCTCAGTGTTGTTGTATGCCTGCGAGTCATGGACCCTCACAGCAGACCTTGAAAGGAGGATACAAGCCACTGAAATGAGATGTTTTCGAAGGCTGCTTGGCATCTCATACAGAGATCACATCACAAACGAGAAAGTGGGAAGCAGAATCAGGCAAGCCATCGGGCCCTACGAAGACTTATTAGCCATTGTGAGAAAACGCAAACTGAAGTGGTATGGGCATGTCACGCGTTCAGCAGGGCTTGCCAAAACAATCCTGCAAGGCACTGTGCAAGGAGGACGAAGGAGAGGAAGACAGAGGAAAAGATGGGAGGACAATCTCTCAGAGTGGACAGGACTGAAGCTGGGCGATACGCTGAGAATGGCAGAGAACAGAGAGGAATGGAGGGAGCTGGTTGCCAAGTCATCAGTGGTGCCCCAACGGTCGGCAAGACTACGGGATATAGATAGATAGATAGATAGATAGATAGATAGATAGATAGATAGATAGATAGATAGATAGATAGATAGATAGATAGATAGATAGTGCCGAGATAAGGTTAACACTACCCAAATGCAAGAGGTACAGATCCTCACGAGCTCCCGCAGTTGCTAGGGTCCATGAGGATCTATGCCTCTTGCTGACGCCACCCGGAATCCATGTTCCTGGGGTATAGGGTTTGTTGGTCATGAAATAACAAAGATTGCAGAAACACAGTCGGCGTCAGCTGGGGTACATGTAGCTATGGTTTGTTGGTCTTGAAATAACAAAGATTGCAGAAACACAGTCGGAGTCAGCTGGGGTACATGTAGCTATGGTTTGTTGGTCTTGAAATAACAAAGATTGCAGAAACACAGTCGGCGTCAACTGGGGTACATGTAGCTATGGTTTGTTGGTCTTGAAATAACAAAGATTGCAGAAACACAGTCGGCGTCAACTGGGGTACATGTAGCTAGGGTTTGTTGATCTTGAAATAACAAAGATTGCAGAAACACAGTCAGCGTCAGCTGGGGTACATGTAGCTAGGGTTTGTTGGTCTTGAAATAACAAAGATTGCAGAAACGCAGTCGGCGTCAGCTGGCACTGAACGGGTTAACCCGGTGTTATTTAAGGTCGCGGTGATTGCATGAACAAAGGGGGGGGGGGGGGGAGGGTAATCTCTGGACCAAGTAGGATGAAAAGCAGACACCTACCCGGTGTTATTTAAGGTAGCGGTGATTGCATGAACAAGGGGGATAACTTCTGGACCAAGCAGGATGAAAAGCAGATACCTACACACACATTCCCCTTTCCGCCAAAATGTCCTGTTTTATGTGGACAGACACCATCCGGACAGAGCCTCCCCAGCACTGCCTACGACAACGGCCGCTTCCTGCTGTCTGTCCCCAACCCCGTCGTCAGCGGAGAGTACACCTGTGTCATAGACAACACCTCCTCGGCCAGTGTGTGTTTAGGGAGTGGTTCCCCTTTACACAGGGGCGCCACAGTCAGCGTAGACGGCGTGCAGGCCCGGTTTGCTCTTGTGGATGCCCAGCTGACCAGCTACCATCAGGAGAACACGGCCCTACAGACCCAGCTGACGAGAACCCAACTGGAGAACACGGCCCTGAGACAGCAGCTGGAGACTGTACGTCAGAACCTGACCTCCATGATACGTGAGTCAGATCGAGTCTTCTCAATAAATACTAGGGTGTAGGGGGGCTCTGGATAGAGGTAGTACCTTTGCTGTTCGGCAGCTGCGTCCTACATAGGACGGACGGGCATCACTGGTCCTTATCCATCTCCTTAATCTCTCACGTGCTGGCTCCAAGTGCCACACCCTGGCAAACCACCTCAGCTGGTGGGCTAAACCATGTGAGGGGGTGGTGTTCACATTGCACCACTAGGCGGATGAGCTGTTTCTGACAGCCAACGGCTAGAAGACGGAGGAGATCAGGTTGGATCCAACGGCCAAATGTGGGGGAGTAAACCCTTCAAATCAGGAGTGGAGCCCCGAAGGCAGACAGCTGCCTGTATTCACGCACTGTTCTGGCAGCTCCTGCAGCCAAACTGGTGCCAAACGTACTGCTTTGCATTCCTTTGGATGCATCAGCGAGGCCGAGAGGGGGGATCTTGACGACTGGGCATCCCAGGATCTCCATACACTTCGCCCAGGCTTGCGCACTGGAGAGGTCACTCCAGTGACTGACCCAGCAAGCGCATACTCCATTGTCTTTCGAGACAGGATGCCGAACAGTGGCTGATCAGTTAAACAGATCAGAAAACGTTCTTCAGTACTGAACAGTTTCAAAAATGTGCGTCTTACCAAAAGACGATTTCAACTAGGTCCAAACTGAGCGTGTTTCAGCAAAACCAGTGGAGTAAAAGTTCGGACAAATATGCGATATTGCCTGTTTGTCCGGGCTTATAGTCCACTGTTTTCGTCGAAGCACGTGCAATGTTGACCTACTTATGATTTCCGAACGTCTATTATTACACGTCTGCTGGTCTGTGGTTGTCTATTACACGTCTGCTGGTCTGTGGTTGTCTATTACACGTCTGCTGGTCTGTGGTTGTCTATTACACGTCTGCTGGTCTGTAGTTGTCTATTACACGTCTGCTGGTCTGTTGTTGTCTATTACACGTCTGCTGGTCTGTGGTTGTCTATTACACGTCTGCTGGTCTGTGGTTGTCTATTACACGTCTGCTGGTCTGTGGTTGTCTATTACAAGTCTGCTGGTCTGTGGTTGCGGACCAGAACCATAAGGTTCAAAATCACAGACCAGCACACACGTGGTAAATTTCACTGATAATGTGACGATCAGCTGGCATAAAATATGACTTTACATAACAATACCAAACCTCGTCAACAGCTCAGGGCATCGAGTTGATCAGGAACTCATAATTAGTTCAGATTTTTTTTCTCATGAGATGAGGTCAAAACCAAGAACGCTGTAATATTGCATGTAGTTTAACACTTTGGGTGTCGGTAGCGGTTTTAGCCCTGAAGGAATCATCGCGACTAAAACCGCTACCGACACATGAAGGGCTAACAAATACCTACGACGCCCACTGATTTGACCTTCCCTCGCTGTGCCAGATACCGATACATATATACTTCAGCTGATGTACACACGTTTTCTTATTAATTTTGTCTACGTGTGTTAAACAGTGACCGCTGCCCGGAGTGTGTCCTTTCACGCTAAGCGAACAACCTGGGACCAGACTCTCAACAATGGAGACACACTGATATTCGACTATGCCCACTCTAACGAAGGCGGAGCCTACAGCGCTACCACGGGTGTGTTTACCGTTCCTGTTGATGGCACCTACGCCTTCTTCGTCACCGTCATGACCTACGTTAACAGAGTGACAAAGAACGCTAGCGTTTATCTGGCTGTGGACGGCGCAGGAAAGTGTTCTGCCTCCTCTAGTTACGAGTCTGGTCAGCATGAGTCCAACAGCTGTAGCGCTGTTCTGGTTCTGAGGGCCGGGCAGCGCGTGGACGTAAGAAGTGACACCGATAATTCTCACTATCACCCGCAAACTTTCTTCAGCGGGGCCCTCTTGCACGCCGCCATGCCATAGACATAACCAGCATGGGGTGACCTAACAAACATACTTCAGCGGGGCCCTCTTGCATGCCGCCATGCCATAGACATAACCAGCATGGGGTGACCTAACAAACATACTTCAGCGTGGCCCTCTTGCACGCCGCCATGCCATAGACATAACCAGCATGGGGTGACCTAACAAACATACTTCAGCGTGGCCCTCTTGCACGCCGCCATGCCATAGACATAACCAGAATGGGGTGACCTAACAAACATACTTCAGCGGGGCCCTCTTGCACGCCGCCATGCCATAGACATAACCAACACGGGGTGACCTAACAAACATTATAAAGCGTTTAACTCATTCAAAGCGGCCCGCATCAATAGTTGCGGAAGTGACGTGTAGCGTGGCCGCCGGCAACTCTATACGACACTATACGACACTTTCGCAGCTATTGATGCGGTTGGTATTACAACAGTTACTGCCCTTGTGCATGCAGACAACGGTAGTGTAAACATTGTGTGTGATTGTACTGTCAACAATACCGGCGGCTACATCACGACGGGCAATAATCCTCAAGCAACACATTTTTGATCCTGAAAAAGTAATCATTTACGTCCCTTTGTAGTGACTGCACAGTTAATCATCAACATTGATGGTAAGAACTAAATTACCTATTATTTTTAAATAGAATCAGAAACATAATTTAAAAAATATATATCGCTAATTCACAGAGGTAAATAAAAATCTGTTTTCTTCAAGACGGCAACAAAACAGCAGATGCAGCAGGAGACGTTGTTGAACTTGGCTATTGACCTGATCTCTCAATGTCTCTGTCTGTCTGTCTGTCTGTCTGTCTGTCTGTCTGTCTGTCTGTCTGTCTGTCTGTCTGTCTGTCTCTCTCTCTCTCTCTCTCTCTCTCTCTCTCTCTCTCTCTCTCTCTCTCGCTGCACCTGATCCTTACACATATTTACCCTCTGCTAGGCCTCCAAATGACCCTCCTTGTGAGGCAAAGAGACAGGGTAGCTTATCATCCTCTTTTAGGCCCACAGAAGATACAATTGTAAAGAAGGTGGGAATAAGCTCAGGACCACTATAGTAGGGTCTGCCAAACTCGTAGCAGATATTTCGAAATTGTCTACTAGGCCCATAGAAGACACAATGGTAAAGAAGGTGAAATATTTTGAACGGCCGTGGCCGAGAAGATCTGTAATAGACCTTGCAACTGAACTATTGCAAAAAGCTACTACTAAGCCCAAAGAAGTTACAATGGCAAAAAATGAGGTGGAATATTTTTAATGGTCCTTGAAAAGATTTTTTGGGGCTGGATCTGCGGTGGCGTCTGGTACCGTAAAACCAAACAAAGAAATAACAAGATGAGGATTCATCCCCGGCAAAGTCTACCGTATTGTTTGGACTCGGATGCGTTTATTTTTTAGGAACATTCAGAGTTGTTCATATTTTTCAGCTTATTATGCTGATCCATTTCCCTCCTCTCTAAGCCAGCCTCTCATCAATGATCAACACACATGTCGGCGCACACAAATAAAGACAGACACACGACGCTGCCCGCCATTAGTACACTCTGTGGGCTCGTGTAGCGACAGGAATCCATCTCCTCATTCTCTAACCCACCCTCTGATCCACACACACTGACAGCGACACACAGAAATAAAGACACACAGTCTGGCGTAGCATAGTTATTCTGAAAAATAATAGCAGGAGCAGCGAAATGACGTCACTTCAAGCGGTTTTACATCTGCATCATTAGTCCCATGACGCTGTGTTCATATTGACGACTCGATGTTATACGTCACTCATCGCGGTGCTAACATAACATTTGACATATCAGAAATCAAGTTTGCAATTTTTTTTTTTTTTTTTTTGCTGATTTTCCAGCCTAGAAATTACAGGTCACAATTTGACCTAATCCTACCCTAGGGCAGGGACAAACCACAGCCTTATGCAAACACTATTTATGAAAAATCATGCAGGTAATAATGAGAAGATAGATTTGTTTTGTTTTCGTAAAAGAAAAATTGAAGTTAAGTTAGCTGTTTTACAAATGACTCCGAAAAAGTGCTGCAGAAAATTGCCTGATTTTCACACCTATAGAGCATACAGGTCACAATTGACCTAATCATACCCGACAGCCCAGACAAACTGTAGGCCGTATGTAAATACCGTATACGGGGGGAGGGGGGGGGGGGGGGATGGAATCATGTGATTCAGTAATCAGACGACTGTTGTTTTTTGTTGTTGTTGTTTTTTTATTATTTGTTTCTAAAAAGATTCAATTGTTTTGAAGATTAACCCATGTAATTTGTGAAAATAATCCCCAAAACGTGAATATATATATACATAAAAGGTCAGTCTAGAGGTACAATGCTGAAATAGCTCAGACGGATAAACGTCGGAGCAGGAGAGCGAAGGGAATCGCCGGGTCAACGTGGGTTCAATACCGTCCCGGCCCCGGTAGCTGGACTCACAATCCAGGGTGAAAAACGGATTTGTTCAATAGCATGTCCGTTGAAAGGTCCTGGTAAATCAAAGTGACACATTTGGAGTGCGCCTGAGTTGATTAGTGTTCAGGGCGTACTCCATCTGAGATTTCCCTGTTCCCCCATAACCCGCCCGTCAGGGCCGTCCATATAACCTTTGAACGTCGATAATTTCATAACATCTCTAAGAAGAAAAGATAGGCACCAACTTTGGTTTTAATTTATTTCAAATTTTATTTAGTCCGCCTGACAATAAAGGTTTAGCTGACTAGGGCCATCCGGTCCACGATCTCCAGAGGGTAGTGGCCAAACCGGCCATTGAGTATGAAACCATCTAAATTTTAAGATGCTATGATATTAGGACCGAGTTTGGTAATCTCTTTTTGTTTTTAGTGTTGTCTTGAAATATATATGTCTTGTTTAAAAGTTAATTGAGGAAAACACAAGGCAAGCTTCGCTCACTGAAAAGGCCATACAACATGCGAAAAAAGTAAACTAGTAGGCTTACTTCTGAACTGGAACTTAGATTGTTATGCTTTCCTTCGCATAAAAAAAACCACTTTAGATGTTTAAAAAAAAAGATGGTAGAAACCATAACCCACAAAATCCCTTCATATATGAGAGCTGTCCTCGCTGTCAAGGGCCTCTACCTTTTGTCTGACCTGATTTTGATGTTGAATTATCTCCTTCTGAAAAAGTCTCGCAGATATGCCAATCCATCAGTGAGTTTTATAAGGGGCGCAGGACATACGCCTCATTGATTTGTCAAACGCCATTTGTGATGAGGTAAGTTTTAGTTTTTATGTAATTTTATATTTTACCCGATATGAGTTTCTCTTTCACTTCATAGGCTTGAGAAAATGGTGACAAAACAAGAATTTCACGGAGTCAGTCTTGCTATAATTTGTGTGAAAGCACTAGCTACTAAGTACACGGGTCACTTA
>BTPG01000004.1:34835682-34858925 GCA_036245525.1 Semisulcospira habei
TCAACAACAACAACAACAAAAATAAATTAATAGGTTGCCTTAAACTAACAAGTAACTTCAAAGTTACTTCTACAATTGTTTTAAGTTAGTTGACATAAGTTTTTATAAGTGTCATTAAACAAGTTCCTTTAAGTTCTTAAAACAAGTTTTTATAAGTTCTTATAAGTGACAAACAAGTTTTTATAAGTGTCTTAACATAAGTTCTTATAAGTTTTTGACTTAAGTCAACAAGATACTCGGACAATTTTGTCAAGTTACAAGGACAACAAATTAACTTTTTATCAGTAATAGTCTGGTGGTGGAGCGGATGGGATTAAATAGACAGGTGGTGTTTCATCTCTCTGTGAAGTGTATGACATAAATAATGAACAATTACCCAAACTGATTTTTATTTGCTTAAAAGTCCTTGCACTTTTTCCATTGTTTTACTCCATTTTTCCCCTTCCTCTAAAAAAACATTTCTTTAGTTCTTCAACATTCATGGGTTGACTATGCATCTTATTCTGAATTTAGACTTCTGTTGTTTGTAATTGGCCAAATCATCCTGCACTCTCTTAAATTCAATATTGTCAATAAAATTGTCCTCCAACGCATTACTGATAATAAGTTTCATATTTTCATATATTTGCACCAGCAAGAGAGCTCAATGCTTCATGCTCCTGCAACTTCTTATGAAATTTTATGTTAAGGGCTTCCAAACAAAACATACCACCCTTGTGGTAATGCCAACTCCTTCAAAAGCAATTCCTATGACACTACCAATTCCTGTTGAAAACAGAGCTAAACTACTGACAGTGCAACCACCAGCAACCACTCCCACAGCCATTGATGTGTTGTGTACAAAATTGAAAACTGTGTTATATTTCTTTTATACCTTGATTTTTTTTTTGCCTGTTCTCCTTCCAAATACTTTAACACGTCTGAAATATTATTTAATCCGAATGAGTCTGCCTGTAATGTTTTATCGGATGCAATCGGCACAGTAAGTTCAGTCAGTATTAGCAGATACAAGTTCACCATTTTTTATGACAACTATTTTTTTGTATTTAATCCGCAATTACATTTTGCAACTCGTCAAAAGTATACAATTTGCTGGCGTAATCAAACGAAACAAGATCTATGTGTTCCAGCTTTATGTAACTTCGAAAAACCAGACTTGTTTTATCGACCACCACATTTACAGCTGGGATACTGCTCGAAACTTCAACAACATCAACACTTTTTCTAATAGCAATAAAGACCTTTGTTGACTCTAACACTGTGCTATCCCACATAAGTTTGATTCCCTGTGCAATATTTGTTTCTTTGGCAGCATCCACAGATCTCATGATAATTTCAAATACTATTGTCACTTCTCTAGCTATGGCAAAGTTTGCTGGCATAAACACAACAGAAGTATCTGTTCTACCCTTTCCATTTGTAAGAAGATACCATCGTTTTTCATACTCTTGTATTTTTAGTTTATCTCTGCTATTGTTGTCTGGGGCAAAGCTCAGGACAAGGCTCACAGTCAATGGCCCAGAGTTTATATTTTTTTAAAATACTAAGGCTCCTTCATCATCAGTATATACATAAGGACTAATAAATTCAAACTTTATGTCCCAGTCAACTGCAGGTGCGGGCGGTGCAAGCGAAGGCACAGGCGCAACTACCCACTTATTGCCCATAAGGATTTAAGTTGTAGGGCACATTATTTACGGGAGGAGTAGGAACAGTAACATCACGATGCTGCCCAAGTTTAGTAATCAGTCTTTCAGTGCCTTCTTTTATGTCATCGATTACTTTCTGCTTGTACATTCTGTATGAATCAAGTTCAAAACCATACACTTCTCCCACCCCACCTTCTTTATCAAAACCCTGTACATCAGCCAAATGGCAACTGGTATAATTCTCGGCTTTGGACCAAACATTTTTATTTAACAAAAATAAATTTATTTAACTTCCAACACAACATTAAAATCATGCATCAGAACAGGTTTACCATCCTGATTAGTTCCAGATAAACATAGTGATTCAAAGAAACTGGAACCTAATTTCTTAAACTGTCAATTAGGAAATCTAACAACTACACTTTCGCAATAGGGAGCAGTTCCAGTCGACACACATCTCAACAAAGTCAAAGGCTTTCCATTGTGTATATTCTCAGTTGTGTTTAGTTCTTTTAAGTGAACATTTAGTACTGTGTGTACTGACAAATTGACAGTATCTTGTTTAATTGTCTTCAACGTCTGTCTGCCAAATTAAAAAGATACGTTTTCAGGTTGGTATTGATGAATGAGAGTGTCTTGGATTGACGTACATTGGGAGGTAGGGAGTTCCACACATGAGGGGCCTTGTACTGAAAAGCCTGAGCACCTGCAGCCTTCTTGGTTGGACCAGTAATTTCTGGGAACATGAACATAGGCTATGGGAAGGGTTATGAGAGTAGAGACTGGAGGAGAGGTACAAGGGGAGTGTGTTGTCAAAGTGCTTGTATTCCAGGGTAGCCAGTTTATATTAAATTCCCTGTTTAACGGGAAGCCAGTGGAGTTATTTTAACAATGGGGTAAACACAAGCTATCATGTGTTTTGCTCGTGAGCCGACAAAGTCAAAGGAATCCCTGCGACTGGTACCCTCAGACAGGTCTCATGCCATTCCTCAGCTTCACGTGCAAGAGGCGGCATAGATGATGATGAGCACCTGCAGCACCTGGGTCTCACAAGTCATGAGAATTAACACCTCTTTGTGGCCAAAAAGTTTCCTTTCTGATAGTTGCGTTAATTTGACGCTAAAGCTGAGCCCAAAGCCATCCAAATAAACATAGATACAAATTTGTCTCAGCAAGAGGCATAGATCCTCATGAGCCCCCGCAACTGCGGGGCTCATGAGGTTCTATGTCTATTGCAGTTGAATTTAAACCATTTTTCAAAATATACATACTGTATGCAGACAAAAATATAATAGGTCCCTTTTTTTTTTCTTTTTCTTTTTTTTTTTTTGGGGTGGGGGGGTGGGGGTGGGTGCGTGGGGGGGGGGAGATGTAATGTTTATCACGGCCGTGCTGACAATCTAAAAACGTGCCAGTTAGGACTGTAGCGTTGAGGTGTTGTGCGCATTCCCTCTAAAATTCTTTCAGTAATTAAAAAAAAAAAAAAAAAAAAAAAAGAAAAAAAGAAAAAAGAAGAAGAAGAAGAAAGAAAGAACAATAAAAGTGACCTGCTCCAGGCACTAACCCATTCAGCCGGGACGCACTACAGAAGGTGCTGGGTTGACCATGATAATTCAAGGGTAGTGCCAGATTTGCTTAGCGCCTGTTTGGGCCAACAGGCACCAAGCTAATCTGGCACTACCCTTGAATTATCATGGTCAATCCATTTCCTGCAAATGGCTGTGCATTTACGTCTTCCAAGCAATATATGTTTCAGCTTTGGGACTATCTCAATATATGCTTTTCTTGCTTTATGTGGGTCTTTAAAGTCGGCTCCTTGAAGAGGCAGACTTCTAATTTGGGCACAATTATCGCGCGGACCAAAAGCACAGAATTTAACTCTAGACAGCTGATGTTTTTCACTTTTGTTTTTATGCTCACATTCATTGCGTTGTTTCTATCTTTGTGTTTATGCTGACATTCATTGCGTTGTTTCTATCTTTGTGTTTATGACGTTCATTGCGTTGTTTCTATCTTTGTTTTTATGCTGACGTTCATTGAGTTGTTCCTATCTTTGTGTTTATGCGGACGTTCATTAAATTGTCTCTATCTTTGTGTTATGCTGACGTTGATTGCATTGTTTCTATCTTTGTGTCTATGCTGACGTTCATTGCAATGTTTCTACCTTTGTGTTTATGCTGACGTTCATTGCGTTGTTTCTATCTTTGTTTTTATGCTGACGTTCATTGCGTTGTTTCTATCTTTGTGTTTATGCTGACGTTCATTGTGTTGTTTCTATCTTTGTTTTCATGCTGACGTTCATTGCGTTGTTTCTATCTTTGTTTTTATGCTGACATTCATTGCGTTGTTTCTATCGTTGTTTTTATGCTGACGTTCATTTCGTTGTTTCTTTCTTTGTGTTTATGCTGATGTTCAATGAGTTCTTTCTATCTTTGTGTTTATGCTGATGTTCATTACGTTGTTTCTATTTTTGTTTTCATGCTGACGTTCATTGTGTAGTTTCTATCTTTGTTTTGATGCTCACATCCATTACGTTGTTTCTATCTTTGTGTTGATGCCCACATTCATTGCATTGTTTCTATTTTGTTTTATGCTGACGTTCATTGCGTTGTTTCTATCTTTGTGTTTATGCTTACGTTCATTGCGTTGTTTCTATCTTTGTGTTTATGCTGAAGTTCATTGTGTTGTTTCTATCTTTGTTTTCATGCGGATGTTCATTACGTTGTTTCTATCTTTGTGTTGATGCTGACGTTCATTGCGTTGTGTCTATCTTTGTTTTACGCTGACGTTCATTGCATTGTTTCTATATTTGTTTTATGCTGACGTAAATTGCATTGTTTCTATCTTTGTGTTTATGCTCAGGTTCATTGCATTGTTTCTATCTTTGTTTTTATGCTGACGTTCATCGCATTGTTTCTATCTTTGTGTTGATGCTGACGTTCATTGCGTTGTTTCTATCTTTGTTTTATGCTGACATTTATTGCGTTGTTTCTATCTTTGTTTTTATGCTGACGTTCATTGCATTGTGTCTATCTTTGTGTTTATGCTCAGGTTCATTGCGTTGTTTCTATCTTTGTGTTTATGCTGACGTTCATTGTGTTGTTTCTATCTTTGTGTTCATGCTGACGTTCATTGCATTGTTTCTATCTTTGTGTTTAAGCTCAGGTTCATTGCGATGTTTCTATCTTTGTGTTATACTGACGTTCATTGCGTTGTTTCTATCTTTGTGTTGATGCTGACGTTTATTGCGTTGTTTCTATCTTTGTGTTTATGCTGACGTTCATTGCGTTGTTTCTGTCTTTGTTTTTATGCTGACGTTCATTGCATTGTTTCTATCTTTGTGTTTTTAATCAGGTTCATTGCGTTGTTTCTATCTTTGTTTTTATGCTGACGTTCATTGAGTTCTTTCTATCTTTGTGTTCATGCTGACGTTCATTGCGTTCTTTCTATCTTTGTTTTATGCTGACGTTCATTGCGTTGTTTCTATCTTTGTTTTTATGCTAACGTTCATTGCGTTGTTTCTATCTTTGTTTTTATGCTTACGTTCATTGCGTTGTTTCTATCTTTGTGTTTATGCGGACGTTCATTGCGTTGTTTCTATCTTTGTGTTTATGCTGACGTTCATTGCGTTGTTTCTATCTTTGTTTCATGCTGACGTTCATTGAGTTCTTTCTATCTTTGTGTTCATGCTGACGTTCATTGCGTTCTTTCTATCTTTGTTTTATGCTGACGTTCATTGCGTTGTTTCTATCTTTGTTTTATGCTGACGTTCGTTGCGTTGTTTCTATCTTTGTTTTATGCTAACGTTCATTGCGTTGTTTCTATCTTTGTTTTTATGCTTACGTTCATTGCGTTGTTTCTATCTTTGTGTTTATGCGGACGTTCATTGCGTTGTTTCTATCTTTGTGTTTATGCTGACGTTCATTGCGTTGTTTCTATCTTTGTTTTTATGCTGACGTTCATTGCGTTGTTTCTATCTTTGTGTTTTTGCTCAGGTTCATTGCGTTGTTTCTATCTTTGTGTTTATGCTGACGTTCATTGCATTGTTTCTATCTTTGTGTTTTTGCTCAGGTTCATTGCGTTGTTTCTATCTTTGTGTTTTTGCTCAGGTTCATTGCGTTGTTTCTATCTTTGTGTTTATGCTGACGTTCATTGCGTTGTTTCTATCTTAGTTTTCATGCTGACGTTCATTGCGTTGTTTCTATCTTTGTTTTTATGCTGACATTCATTGCGTTGTTTCTATCTCTGTGTTTATGCTGACGTTCATTGCGTTGTTTTTATCTTTGTTTTTATGCTGACGTTCATTGCGTTGTTTCTATCTTTGTGTTTATGCTGACTTTCATTGCGTTGTTTCTTTCTTTGTGTTTATGCTGACGTTCATTGTGTTGTTTCTTTCTTTGTGTTTATGCTGACGTTCATTGCGTTGTTTCTTTCTTTGTGTTTATGCTGACGTTCATTGCGTTGTTTCTGTCTTTGTCTTTATGCAGACGTTCATTGCGTTTTTTCTGTCTTTGTGTTTATGCAGACGTTCATTGCATTGTTTCTGTCTTTGTGTTTATGCAGACATTCATTGCGTTGTTTCTGTCTTTGTGTCTATGCTGACGTTCATTGCGTTGTTTCTGTCTTTGTGTTTATGCAGACGTTCATTGCGTTGTTTCTGTCTTTGTGTCTATGCTGACGTTCATTGCGTTGTTTCTGTCTTTGTGTTTATGCTGACGTTCATTGCGTTGTTTCTGTCTTTGTGTTTATGCAGACGTTCATTGCGTTGTTTCTGTCTTTGTGTTTATGCAGACGTTCATTGCGTTGTTTCTGTCTTTGTGTTTATGCTGACGTTCATTGTGTTGTTTCTGTCTTTGTGTTTATGCAGACATTCATTGCGTTGTTTCTGTCTTTGGGCCGTTTGTTTCATTGTTAACCTTTTACTGCCGGGAGACAGAACACGATCCAACTGCAAGAGACATGCGAGGGCTCATGAGGATCTATGTCTCTTGATAAGACCAATTTCATTGTCGTTCAGTCACTCTATTTTCCGACACTGTGATTGGTCAGCATCTAAAAATCGCAGGGGGTTCAATGCCCCAATGCCTACCTCCTAAAACCATTGCCATACCTGTAATTTTTAATCAGCTGGCCAATCCGCAATTCCATATCGCACACTAATCTGTCCTAGGTTTTTCGTCTGAACGCTTTGATCAGGTCTGTCCGGCACCTTACATCATAAATAACCGGAAAACACAAAGATCACATGGTGGTAGACGATAGGGAAATGAAAGAATTGTACCTTATTTCGGCATGACTCAAGTGGTGAGCACACTACACAAGTGCTACACAAATGTGTCGCATTTCAAACTCTGCACTGAGACAGCTCGAAACTTTTTATTGTGCTCCATGTCGACTCGTATGCTGTTTAGAAAGCAAAAACTGTTGCAACTCGTGCAGTAAGAAAGAAGAGAAATAATAAAGAAAATGTGACAGATCTATGACATTTCAGTTTTTGTTGAAAAGATCGAGTATGATCTCAATACCGGTTGGCGAAAGATGCCAACAATACATGTATCATGTACGAAATCAGATCTACCGTATATCCAGTCGCTTGCAACGCAATCCAGCGCTCTAAATTTTGAAGTTGTATCGCTTGAACCCAGTGAGGAAAAGTCCGCACTTGATAGCCACACATTCTGATTTTGTCACTGGCTGCTTAGAAGCAACACCGCTGGTAAACGATTGAAAATTCCAGCGGCAAAAATCAAGCACATTTGCACTACCGGGCATAGTAGCGTATTCACAAAGAGTCGCGTCCCCTGTGTGTTTCCAAGAAAATACAGTCTGACGTCAGAAATATTTGGCGTGTTACTTTTGACGTCAGACACAGGTTCGAAGCTTCATATAGTGCGTAATTTAGACTGAACGACAATGGCATTGAACCGTCTGTGTTGGGTCACTTCTCGGGTTACATCGTGGTTTGTAGTCCTCTGAAGCTGATTATCAGACACCCGTGCCTTCCGCACGTCGGTCTAATAATCAGCTTCAGAGGACTACAATACCACGATGTAACCCAAGAAGTAACCCAAGACAGACGATATTCAATCCCTAATTATTCTACCATTTGTGACTTCTGGTGATCGAATGAACAAAGATTTCAGAAATACAACAGAAATACAACATACGTTCATTGGCAGGGAAGGGCTTAACGGTTTGTGTGGATGGGTGGCTGTAATTGATGGTTAGTTGGGTGGGTCGGCTGCTGATTGAATGGTTAGATTGATGGTTGGTTTGCTTCATTATTATTATTATTATTATTATTATTATTATTATTATTATTATTATTATTATTATTATTCTTTTTATTATTATTATTTGGTTGTTGTTTTTTGTTGTTGTTTTGTATTTTTGTTCTTTCCTTTTTTATTTTTTATTTCTTAATTTTTGTTTCGTGTTTGTTTTGCCAGCTTGTTTGTTGCGTCTTTGGCTTTTGTTGGCTCAGTCGAGTTGTGTTGTTGCTCATTGTTGTGCCGTACAACATTATACGAGATCTGTTTTCTAGACCTATTTTCGCCATTGCTGTCCGACTCACAGATTTTCTGAGAATTATTGACTGATGAACTTGTGTACTTTCTCTTTATCAACTCCGGGTGTTCGGGTACTTGAAACAAACTGACATTTGTATTCGAATACCACTGTCCTTCTTGGCTTATTAGTCACACGCAGTACTCTATATCTTTAACCCTTTCAATGCCAGCTGACGCAGACGGAGTTTCTGCAAGCTTCGTTAACCCATTCAGCCCTGACGCACTGCAGCAGGAGATGGGTCGACCATGATAATTCAAGGGAAGTGCCAGATTAGCTTGGCGCCTGTTGGCGCCAAGCTAATCTGGCACTACAACAGGTACATAGTACATAGGTGCAACAGGTACATAGTCGTTAGATGACGCCTCCACAATTTGGGAAAATAATACGTGCGTCGCGCTGAATGAGTTAATTCAACACACGCACACACAAACTAGGTTTCCCTGGGACATGGATTCGAACGGGTTTCAGCAAGAGGCATAGATCCTCACGAGCCCCCGCAACTGCGGGGGGCTCATGAGGATCTATGCCTCTTGCAGCTTAATGATGTTCAAATTATCTCGGCACTAAACGGGTTAAACTGAACTGTTTCCAAAACACAGCAGGGGAGTCGGTTATGCAAACTAAATGTTCCTATTTTCCCAGCCCCATACCGCTAGTCGGTTCTAACATTAGCTAAAGTGAGGTGAGGGCCAAAGGGGAAAACAACTTCGACGTGCGGCCTGAGCTCATGTAGCCTACTGCGAACTTTGCCTGTTCGTGAAGATGGTCCGTGATAACTGACTGATGCTTCGACGTGCGGCCTGAGGTCCTGTAGCCTACTGCGAACTTTGCCTGTTCGTGAAGATGGGTCGTGATAACTGACTGATGCTGTCGATGAAAACTACTGTAGCACTACGCCTACGTTCAGGACATAAATATGTTTTGGTCTATGTTTTAACCCTGCCGAGAAAAATAATGTGAACACACGGCCCAGCTGCAAGAGGTATAGATCCTCATGAACCCCGCAGTTGCGGTGGCTGATGGGGATCTATGCCTCTTGCTGACACCACTGACGTTGAATGCATGCTCCTGGGACATGTACGGTTTCAAGTTTTCATTTGGAAGTAACGAAGCTTGCAGAACACAGTCTGCTTTGAACTGACACTGAACGGGTTAAGATGAGCCTTACGGCCCTAAAACATGGGCACCTTGCCGTGCGCGTCAGTGCCGGGCCAGCCCGCAATGACCGACTTTAGCCTGATGACTCAACTTGTTTCAGTACTGAGATCTTGTCTCTGTGTGATTTCGGCGCCGAGACAAATACTTTATTCATGTGAAGTTAATAGGCCTGCATTTTCGACAGTTTTGTGTGTGTGTGTGTGTGTGTGTGTGTGTGTGTGTGTGTGTGTGTGTGTGTGTGTGGTCGTATGTCGTACACAGCGCGTCTTGATTGAATGAGTGAAATGGGCGATGGCCAGTCTGTGATTTTGGATGCTTTCAGGTTCAAAATCACAGACCCAACACACAAATATTTATCTTTCAGGGTGATCATGTTTTCTGTGTCAAGAAACATCTAGGTTTAGTTGTTTTTTTTCCCCTCTTTTTTTTTCTCTCACAAGCGTGTCGAAGTTGTATAGACACGTTTTCAGTGTGATTCTCCTTCACACTGGTTTCCTCCCTCGATTTGCTACCGCTTATCAGTTGAGAATCGATTGATTGTACATTGCTTAACGTCCCGACAGCAACAAGGCTTTCTCAGGACGTGCCTGCACTGCTTGTGAAAAAAAACTAAACAGAAAATTGAATGTATGTCGCCAGCCGGTCAAATACATTAAATAAACCTACAACATGGGGCATAAATAAAGCTAAGACCATTTAGCAACACACATCCAATATCAAGAGCTACAGGCAGTGCAGACAGTAGGGAGAGTTTTAAAAAGGCAAATACAGGTGAATGGACAAAGGGTAGACAGAAACACATGCCCCAGAATAGAGAGAAAAACCCACCCTGTGGGGCTGACCAGGGTGACCCTGGGAACTAAAAAATACCTAACCCCACCCAAGTCCCCCAGGGCAGACCCGGGTGGGGAGAGTTGAGAATCGAGGGAGGCAACCAGTGTGATCCACCTTATCAAATAATTCGCTGGCACCGCTGGCATAACAGACTTAATCTCCGTGTCGAGACTCTTCGGCTCTAGATACACAGATGGCCCTTTCCTTAGATAAGCCGCGAAAACCTGCTAGTAAAGAGGAGAGAGAGAGAGAATGATATGGTAGGGGGGAAGGGGGGGGGGGGAACAGGGGCGAGAAAGAGAGCGAGATGATGATGATGAAAGGAGGAGACAGAGAAAAGGGGCTGAAGAAGCATTCTAAAGAGAGGTGTTTCCGTATGAACATGTTCATGCCGTTTGCTTTTTCCTTCTTTTTTTTTTTTTTTTTTTTTTTCTTTCTTTGTGCAAAAACCAGTCTTTCACTTTGAAAAATGCCCTGTTGGCTGAATCGATACCTGACTGGTTCGTTGGTTGGTCGCTCGGTCGATTGGCTGGTTGGTTGTTTGGTTGGTTGGCACCGGCCTGTGGTTAACCACTTGCTGGTTGAATGGTTGGTCGGATGGATGGAAGACGTAAAACGTTCAAGGCTAAAAGTCCATTATTCACCACGACGTAGCTGATGGATGGATGGATGGATGGAGGGGTGGATGGGTGGGCGGATGCATGGATGGGTGGAGGGGTGGATGGATCGATCGATCAATCAATCGCCTGATCGGCAAATCAACTTACTATTCATTTCTTTTTTTTTATAGAAAAATCATGTTACGTCCTTTTTTTAAATTTTTTACCACATATGTCTTTTTTTTTTTTTTTAACCACAGATGTCTTCCAACACAAAGGCAAAGCCGTTCAAAGGCCAGCGCTACTCCAAACTGAGGCGACGGTGCATCAGCAAGAAAACGCTGTTTGTGGATGAAGAGTTTCCCCCTACTGGGTCCTCCCTCAACTTTTCCAGGAAACAGCCTGCTGACATAGTTTGGAAACGGCCCAAGGTGAGCATTAGGCAGAAGGGAGGGAAAGTGTTAATAATGGTGTGTGTGCTGGCTTCCGGCCGTAAGATCCAAATTCACAGACCAGCACACTAAATGAGTAAGAATTGCAAAAAGAATTGTTTCAGCTTTGGTGGTGGTGGGAAGGGGGAGGGGAGGAGGAGGAGGTGGGGGGGGTGGGGGTGTGGGGGGGGAGAGGTGGAAGCCTGATAATACTGATGGCCAGTAATAGTGTCTGCAGACTTACCTTTTGCGACTGGGTCTCGTTCGATGAAATATGGTAGTTCAGGTGTGGTGCCTAATTTAGGTTTGTGTCTGTTTGAGCACTACGCTCTCACATTAATTTATGGTCGATCCGACCTCCAGCTTTTTTTGCACCAGAACTGAAACAGGTATAATAAATATTATTAGTCTGTTGAGCGTTTTTATTAAGAGAATCATGCCCCCCCCCCCCCCAACAAAAGAAGAAGCACGCTTAGAAAAGTAAGTTGCATCGTACAACACAGTTTATTATATTTTCGAGTTGTGTTGCTGTTGTGTTCTTGCTGTTATGTCTATTTTCAAAACACTTTTTTTCAAAATAGGCACACAAACACGTGCGCTCAATGATCTACTCATCTTTTTTTCTTCTTTTTTTGTGAGCGGGATGGGGGTGGGGGAGGTGGGGGGGGGGGAGTTGGCATCTCACTAGACAAAAGCTAAGTACCTGTTTGTACGTCTGTTTGGAAAATGTAATACATTGTGTTCTAACTGTATGTTTCTTTTTTCGTTGGGACTGTCTTTGCAGGCTTTACGCTTGGCAGTCAATGTCTTAGCAGGCTTTACGCTTGGCAATCAATGTCTTTGCAGGCTTTACGCTTGGCAGTCAATGTCTTTGCAGGCTTTACGCTTGGCAGTCAACATTTTGGTCTGGACTGAGTGTTTTGATTGTTTGTTACTCACAAACCAGATAGGTGAGGCTAGCGCTGGCAGAATTGTACAACAAACCAAGGGGTATTACTCAGCGCTGGACAGACGAACAGTTAGATCCCCTGCCCCCGCCTATCAGGCACCCATTCGCCAGCCCACAGAGAAATACGCAGGTATAGATCAAGACGATCATCTACATCCCTAAAAAGGATGCATCAGGTCTCTTATATAACCCATGTCTTTCTCCGGAACTTAGGAAGTAGGCAGGAGAAACATACATACACAAACACGAAGGTGCATTACTATATACCCGACCACATATAGTAATGCACCTTCGTGTTTGTGTATGTATGTTTCTCCTGCCTACTTCCTAAGTTCCGGAGAAAGACATGGGTTATATAAGAGACCTGATGCATCCTTTTTAGGGATGTAGATGATCGTCTTGATCTATACCTGCGTATTTCTCTGTGGGCTGGCGAATGGGTGCCTGATAGGCGGGGGCAGGGGATCTAACTGTTCGTCTGTCCAGCGCTGAGTAATACCCCTTGGTTTGTTGTACAATTCTGCCAGCGCTAGCCTCACCTATCTGGTTTGTGAGTATCTCAGTATAACTCGAGGCAAATTTGTATCGTTACATTGTTGTGTAATGTTCTGTGCATCTACTGTGGGAATTCAGGGTATTTACCCGACCGCATATAGTAATGCACCTTCGTGTTTGTGTATGTATGTTTCTCCTGCCTACTTCCTAAGTTCCGGAGAAAGACATGGGTTATATAAGAGACCTGATGCATCCTTTTTAGGGATGTAGATGATCGTCTTGATCTATACCTGCGTATTTCTCTGTGGGCTGGCGAATGGGTGCCTGATAGGCGGGAGGGGATCTAACTGTTCGTCTGTCCAGCGCTGAGTAATACCCCTTGGTTTGTTGTACAATTCTGCCAGCGCTAGCCTCACCTATCTGGTTTGTGAGTATCTCAGTATAACTCGAGGCAAATTTGTATCGTTACATTGTTGTGTAATGTTCTGTGCATCTACTGTGGGAATTCAGGGTATTTACCCGACCACATATAGTAATGCACCTTCGTGTTTGTGTATGTATGTTTCTCCTGCCTACTTCCTAAGTTCCGGAGAAAGACATGGGTTATATAAGAGACCTGATGCATCCTTTTTAGGGATGTAGATGATCGTCTTGATCTATACCTGCGTATTTCTTTGTGGGCTGGCGAATGGGTGCCTGATAGGCGGGGGCAGGGGATCTAACTGTTCGTTTGTCCAGCGCTGAGTAATACCCCTTGGTTTGTTGTACGATTGTTTGTTAGTTGGTAGGGATGACTGGTTCGTGTGTGTGTGATTGTGTATGTGTATGTCTGTGTGTAAGTGCGTGCGTGCGTGCCTGTGTGTGTGTGTGGGGGGGGGGGGGAAGCGGGGTGCGTGCGTGCGTGTGTGTGTGTGCGTGCGTGCGTGCGTGCGTGTGTTTGGGGGTGATATGTCTCTTTTTCTCCTCTTTTCTTGTTTTGGTTTGCTCTTGTTCATTGATTGGGGTTTTCGGATTGTGCTTGTTTGCTCATTAATTTTTCCTTTTTACCACAGATTTTCAAATCTTGTACCCTCAAATCAAAAGCAGAACAAAAGAGCCCATCTGCTTTGACTCTGCATGTTTTGCTCCAAGAATAACCTCAGTCTTGTACCTGGAAATGATCTGCGGTTGATGTCTTGAGAGGTGCACCAGAACGTATTAAAATTATGTGGCGTGAAAGATTGCCAGACGAGAGAGATTTAAAGGGGTTCTCTTATCATTCAAGTGGCATTATTTTGATGCGGTGTTGTGATAATTGGCCATACAAGCTTGCACTATCTTAGAGAAGTAATTCCCTGCCATTGCTATGTAAAACCACTTCTATTTTTAACTCGTTCACTGCTATCGGATGTAGACTTTGTTTCTGAAATCTTTTCTGTCAAAGGATCAAGGACACAAAGTGGTTTCAGCAAGTGGCATATATCCTCATGAGCCCCCCCCCCTCCCGCAGCTGCGGGGCTCATGAGGATCTGTGCCTCCTGCAATTGGATCGTTTTCACTTTTTCTAAACTTACTAACTGACATTGTGTTACGTTCTATCCACACAACAAGAAGATATATTATTACATAAGCAGGCCTCATTAATTTCGCATCATCGGGAGCTCTGTGTCTGTCTAGACTAAATATTGCAGGAGATAAATCGTCCAGTATAATTCAAGGGCAGTGCCTATTAACTTGGCATCTTCGCCCCCCCCCCCCCTCCCAATTTTTTTTTAAACATTCCAACATAAACAGACAAACAAACAAAATCTGAAAAATGGCTAATAATATTCCATTGTTTGTTTGTTTGCTTCCGTGTTTGTTTCTTTCTTTCTCTCTTTCTGTCTTTGTTTCTTTGTGGTTTTGTTGTTGTTATTATTGTTCGTTGTTTTTGCGGCTTTTTGTTGCTTTTTGGGGGATCTTGCAACGCCGTGAGATGACCTGGGCCGCCTGGTCGTCTTTAACCCATTTAGCCCCGGATCCCTACAGCAGGAGATGGCTTGACCATGATAATTCAAGGGTAGTGCCAGATTAGCTTGGCGCCTGAAGGCGCCAAGCTAATCTGGCACTACCCTTGAATTATCATGGTTAAGCCATCTCCTGCAACTGGTACATAGTCGCTAGGCAACACCTCCAAAATTTGAGAAATGGGACCTTGGGGCTAAAAGGGTTAACGCAAATAATTCATTATTTTCTCTTGCAGGACATATAAGTACCCAACGGAGAAAGAAACACGCTTAGAAAAGACGGGTACAACACAATTTATTAATATTTCGGGTAAATACCCTTTGTCAAAATAGACAAACAAACAGAGAGATTAGCCTCTACTTACCTTCATTCGCAGAAGGAATGTGGTCTGGATTGCAGGACATAGTTTCAGAGCCACGTTTCCTCATCGACAAAGCTAGCGCGGACGACTCATCGCAGGGCAACCTGGGCAACTGCTGGTTCGTGGCGGCCTGTGCTTGCGTGTCCGAGGATTCCACACTGTGGAAAAAGGTAGTGGCAGCATGTATACCTCCTACGTTGTGGGCCAGCGGCTTACATTTCAGTGATCATTCAACCCTAGGTCCAAATTTCCAAAACTATGGAATTGTCCTCTGTCTCTAAATTGACGTATACTTCATACACTGCAGGGGCGGATCAGTTACCTCGAGTGGGGGTTGGGGGGTTGGGGGGGTTCCAACTTTTTGCTTGGGAACTTCAACCTCATCCTAAGGGCCTCCTTGACGCTAGATCTTGCTTCCAGGGACCGAAAAAATCGAAAAGCGGGGCGGGGAGGGCGGGGGGGGGGGAGTGGGGTGGGGGGGGGGGGGGAGAGGAGGGCGGTAGAGAGAGATAAGGCACATGCGTGTTAATGCTCTCCCCATTCACCAAAATATCAAACAACGGGGCGGCCGGGCGTGTGTGTGTGTGTGGGGGGGGGGGGCAAACACCCCCCCAAAAGGGACTTTGTTAAGCATTTTTTTTTTATTGGGTCTCGGGGGGGGGGGGGGGGGTGTGAGGGGGTCCGCAACCCTTGGAACTGACGAGCTAAAGAAATGCGACGTCATTCAAATCATCGGAAACACGTCAGTGTACTACCATACTAAACACATCAGTGTACTACCATACTAAACACGTCAGTGTACTACCATACTAAACATGTCAGTATACTACCATACTAAACATGTCAGTGTACTACCATACTAAACATGTCAGTGTACTACCATACTAAACATGTCAGTGTACTACCACACTAAACACGTCAGTGTACTACCATACTAAACACGTCAGTGTACTACCGTACTAAACACGTCAGTGTACTACCATACTAAACATGTCAGTGTACTACCATACTAAACACGTCAGTGTACTACCATACTAAACATGTCAGTGTACTACCATACTAAACACGTCAGTGTACTACCATACTAAACACGTCAGTGTACTACCATACTAAACACGTCAGTGTACTACCATACTAAACATGTCAGTTTACTACCATACTAAACATGTCAGTGTACTACCATACTAAACATGTCAGTGTACTACCATACTAAACACGTCAGTGTACTACCATACTAAACACGTCAGTGTACTACCATACTAAACATGTCAGTGTACTACCATACTAAACACGTCAGTGTACTACCATACTAAACACGTCAGTGTACTACCATACTAAACATGTCAGTGTACTGCCATACTAAAGACGTCAGTGTACTGCCATACTAAACATGTCAGTGTCTCTCTCTCTTGGCTTGACTTCGCTAACGAAGATTTTATAGGAGTTGCCCACGACGTCTGCAGGCTTGTTCGTGGCTGCGGAGGCCAATCCGAGACAGGCAGGTTCGACCGCAGTGGCTGCAGGGGAAGGTATGGCCAGGGTTCTGAGCTGCGGCATCTCTGTTTTTTCTCCTGAGCCGCTTGTCCTTAAAGCTAGCTCTGCGAGAGTCCTCAAAGGAGACAGCTGCCTTGTAAATGGTGGAGCGCCAGGTGTCACGGTCCGCAGCAAGCGAAGACCACTGGTAGTGGTCGATTTGGCAGGCACTAAGTGACTTCTTGAGACAGTCTTTGTATCTCTTCTTTGGTGCCCCTCTGTCACGGTGTCCCGTAGCAAGCTCGCCGAACAGGGTGATCTTTGGTAGGCGATGATCCTCCATCCTGGAGACATGCCCCGCCCAGCGGAGCTGTGTCCGCAGCAGCAAAGCCTCGATGCTCACAGTTTCAGCCTGTTCAAGGACCTCGACATTGGTGACATAGTCACTCCAGTGAATGCCCAGGATGGTACGCAGGCAGCGCTGGTGGAAGCGTTCGAGGAGTCGTAGTTGGCTGCGGTAGAGGGCCCAGGACTCGGAACCATACAGCAGGGTGGTGAGGACCACAGCTCTGTACACGCTGATCTTGGTGCCTGTTTTCAGCTGTTGATTGTGCCACACCCGCTTGAAAAGTCGCCCGAAAGCGCTGTTCGCTTTTGCCAGCCTGCTGTCAAGCTCCTTGTCCAGCTTGGCGTCCGACGTGATAATGCAGCCAAGGTAAGTAAACTGGTGCACTGACTTTAGTCCAGTCTCGCCAATGGTGATGTGAGGAGGGCGATACACTGTCTTGGGTGCCGGCTGATGGAGGACCTCTGTCTTTTTCAGACTGACCTCGAGTCCAAAGAGCTGGGCAGCATCTGCGAAGCAAGACGTGATGTTTAGTATGGCAGTACATGTCAGTGTACTACCATACTAAACATGGCAGTGTACTACCATACTAAACATGTCAATGTACTACCATACTAAACATGTCAGTGTACTACCATACTAAACATGTCAGTGTACTACCATAGTGTACTACCATACTAAACATGTCAGTGTACTACCATACCATACTAAAAATGTCAGTGTACTACCATAGTAAACATGTCAGTGTACTACCACACTAAACATGCCAATGTACTACCATACTAAACATGTCAGTGTACTACCACACTAAACACGTCAGTGTACTACCATAATAAACGTCAGTGTACTACCATACTAAACACGTCAGTACTACCATACTAAACATGTCAGTGTACTGCCATACTAAACATGTCAGTGTACTACCATACTAAACATGTCAGTGTACTACCACACTAAACATGTCAGTGTACTACCACACTAAACACGTCAGTGTACTACCATACTAAACACGTTAGTGTACTACCATACTAAACACGTCAGTGTACTACACACTAAACATGTCAGTGTACTACCACACTAAACACGTCAGTGTACTACCATACTAAACATGTCAGTGTACTGCCATACTAAACATGTCAGTGTACTACCATACTAAACATGTCAGTGTACTACCATACTAAACATGTCAGTGTACTACCACACTAAACACGTTAGTGTACTACCATACTAAACACGTCAGTGTACTACCATACTAAACACGTCAGTGTACTACCATACTAAACACGTCAGTTTACTACCATACTAAACATGTCAGTGTACTACCATACTAAACACGTCAGTGGTACTGCCATACTAAACATGTCAGTGTACTACCATACTAAACATGTCAGTGTACTACCATACTAAACATATCAGTGTACTACCACACTAAACACGTCAGTGTACTACCATACTAAACACGTCAGTGTACTACCATACTAAACACATCAGTTTACTACCATACTAAACATGTCAGTGTACTACCATACTAAACACGTCAGTGGTACTACCATACTAAACACGTCAGTGTACTGCCATACTAAACATGTCAGTGTACTACCATACTAAACATGTCAGTGTACTACCACACTAAACATGTCAGTTTACTACCATACTAAACACGTCAGTGGTATTGCCATACTAAACATGTCAGTGTACTACCATACTAAACACGTCAGTGGTACTGCCATACTAAACATGTCAGTGTACTACCATACTAAACACGCAGTGTACTGCCATACTAAACACGTCAGTGTACTGCCATACTAAACATGTCAGTGTACTACCATACTAAACATGTCAGTGTACTACCACACTAAACATGTCAGTACTGCCACACTAAACACGTCAGTGTACTACCACACTAAACATGTCAGTACTGCCACACTAAACACGTCAGTGTACTACCATACTAAACACGTCAGTGTACTACCATACTAAACACGTCAGTGTACTACCATACTAAACACGTCAGTGTACTACCAAACTAAACACGTCAGTTTACTGCCATACTAAACATGTCAGTGTACTACCATACTAAACACGTCAGTGTACTACCATACTAAACACGTCAGTGTACTACCATACTAAACACGTCAGTGTACTACCATACTAAACACGTCAGTTTCTTCTTGGCTTGACTTCGCGAACGAAGATTTTATAGGAGTTGCCCACGACGTCTGCAGGCTTGTTCGTGGCTGCGGAGGCCAATCCGAGACAGGCAGGTTCGACCGCAGTGGCTGCAGGGGAAGGTATGGCCAGGGTTCTGAGCTGCGGCATCTCTGTTTTTTTCTCCTGAGCCGCTTGTCTTTAAGGCTAGCTCTGTGAGAGTCCTCAAAGGAGACAGCTGCCTTGTAAATGGTGGAGCGCCAGGTGTCACGGTCCGCAGCAAGCGAAGACCACTGGTGGTGGTCGATTTGGCAGGCACTAAGTGACTTCTTGAGACAGTCTTTGTATCTCTTCTTTGGTGCCCCTCTGTCACGGTGTCCAGTAGCAAGCTCGCCGAACAGGGTGATCTTTGGTAGGCGATGATCCTCCATCCTGGAGACATGCCCCGCCCAGCGGAGCTGTGTCCGCAGCAGCAAAGCCTCGATGCTCACAGTTTCAGCCTGTTCAAGGACCTCGACGTTGGTGACATAGTCACTCCAGTGAATGCCCAGGATGGTACGCAGGCAGCGCTGGTGGAAGCGTTCGAGGAGTCGTAGTTGGCTGCGGTAGAGGGCCCAGGACTCGGAACCATACAGCAGGGTGGTGAGGACCACAGCTCTGTACACGCTGATCTTGGTGCCTGTTTTCAGCTGTTGATTGTGCCACACCCGCATGAAAAGTCGCCCGAAAGCGCTGTTCGCTTTTGCCAGCCTGCTGTCAAGCTCCTTGTCCAGCTTGGCGTCCGACGTGATAATGCAGCCAAGGTAAGTAAACTGGTGCACTGACTTTAGTTCAGACTCGCCAATGGTGATGTGAGGAGGGCGATACACTGTCTTGGGTGCCGGCTGATGGAGGACCTCTGTCTTTTTCAGACTGACCTCGAGTCCAAAGAGCTGGGCAGCATCTGCGAAGCAAGACGTGATGCGCTGCAGGGCTCTCTCTGTGTGTGCAACGAGGGCAGCATCATCAGCAAAAAGCAGCTCACGAATCAGTTGGTCTAGGGTTTTTGTGTGGGCCTGCAGTCGTCTGAGGTTGAACAGGCTGCCATCGAGACGATACCTGATGTACACTGCATCGTCATCATCGAGGTCCACTGTGGCCTGCTTCAACATCGTGCTAAAAAAGATGGTGAAGAGGGTCGGTGCCAGCACGCAGCCCTGCTTTACGCCGTTGAGAATAGGGAATGGTTCTGAGAGGTCATTGTTGAGTCTGACCTGGCCTTGCTGGTCCTCGTGTAGCTGGACAATCATGTTGAGGAACTTTGGGGACAGCCAAGTCGCTCCAGGATCTGCCACATGCCTTGCCTGCTCACAGTGTCGAACGCTTTTGTTAGGTCGACAAATGTTACGTACAGCCCTTTGTTCTGCTCGCGGCACTTCTCCTGTAGCTGTCTCAGCACAAAGACCATATCGGTGGTGCTCCTGTTTGCTCTGAAGCCACACTGGCCCTCTGGGAGTTGGTCTTCAGCGATGGCAGGTACCAGCCGATTCAGGAGCAGCCTTGCAAGGATTTTCCCAGCAATGGACAGCAGGGTAATTCCCCGATAGTTGGAACAGTCAGACTTCTCGCCTTTGTTCTTGTACAGGGTGATAACGACTGCATCACGGAGATCTTTTGGTAGTGTTCCTTCCTCCCAGCAGCAGAGAAAGAGGTCATGGAGCTTGTTGTGCAGTGCTGTGCCTCCATGTTTCCAGATCTCTGGCGGTATTCCATCAATGCCTGCTGCTTTGCCACTCTTGAGCTGGTGGATGGCTGTGAGGGTCTCTTCAGCGGTGGGCGGTTCGTCCAATTCAACCTTTACTGGGAGGTGTGGGATTTGTAGGACGACTGCTTCTTGAACAGTGCGCTCAGCGCTGAAGAGGCTCTGAAAGTATTCCGACCAGCGGTTCAAGATGGAGGTATTATCTGTGAGGAGTGCCTGGCCATTCGCGCTTCGCAGGGGACTTTGTACCAGGTGCCTGGGGCCATACACTGCTTTCAGTGCTTCGTAGAAGCCCCTGTAGTCACCATTGTCAGCGCAAAGCTGGGTCCTCTGTGCAAGTCTGGTCCACCACTCATTCTGGAGATCTCTGAGCTTGCGCTGGAGACTGCTGCAGACGAGGCGGAAGGCAGACTTCTTCACAGGGCAGGAAGGCTGGGCTAGGTGGGCCTGATGGGCGGCTCTTTTTTTTTGCTAGGTGTTCCTGGATCTCTACATCGTTTTCGTCAAACCAGTCTTTGTTCTTCTTTCTGGCGAAACCCAAGACTTCTGCAGAGGATTTTGCAATAGCAGTTTTTCAGTTGTTCCCAAAGTGTTTCAGGGGAGGAGTCTACTGGGTCCGCTGTGTCTTTGAGCCTGCGCTGTAAATCTGTCTGAAAGGCAGCTTTCACATCGTCACGCTGAAGGCTGGCAACATCAAGCTTTTTCTTGGGGGGCCCCCATTTCTTGGGTTTTGGCTTGAAGTGGAGCCTGAGTTTGCAGCGGACAAGGCGGTGGTCAGTGTGGCACTCTGCGCTGGGCATCACTCTGGTGAGGAGGACGTCACTGCGGTCCCTCTGACGCACTAGGACATAGTCGATAAGGTGCCAGTGTTTGGAGCGAGGATGCATCCAGGTGGTCTTTTCGACTGTCCTTTTGCTGAAAAGTAGTGTTGGTGATGACCAGTTGCTGCTCCGCACAGAACTCCAACAGTAGGCGGCCATTGTCATTGCAGTTCCCCACGCCATGCTTGCCGAGGACTCCTTTCCAGGCTTCAGAGTCCTGGCCCACTCTGGCGTTGAAGTCGCCAAGGATGATGACTTTGTCGTCTGCAGGGGTACTCTGTAGGAGGCTGCGCAGGTCAGTGTAAAACTTGTCCTTTTCAGCAGGCTCTGCCAGGAGGGTTGGGGAGTACACACTGAGAAGGGTGACGTGTTGCTGGTGTCTCAGTGGGAGGCGCATGGACATGATGCGGTCTGAGTGGCCCGTTGGTAGGTTTTCCAGCTTAGTCGCAATGGATGTCTTGACCATGAAACCCACGCCTGAGAGCCGTCTTTCTGATGCAGGCCTGCCTGACCAGTAGAGGGTGTACCCAGCACCAAGTTCTTGGAGGCTGCCTTCGTCCGGAAGGCGTACTTCGCTGAGCGCGGCGATGTCGATGTTTAACCTCCGCAATTCATGGGCAATGAGGGCGGAGCGACGTTCAGGGCGTCCGCTGTCTGCTTTGTCGAGCATGGTTCGGACGTTCCAGCATGCTACGTTGAGTCCGGTCGTGGTCGTCATGAGAGTGGATCCGTTATTCTTTCTTGTTTTTTGACCGCAGGAGAAGATGCCCGTTGACCGCGGCTAGCCAACTGGGGTTGCGAGGGGACGAGCTTTGGTTAGGCCACCTTTTCTAGGCCCCTCTCCGTGTGGAGCAAGCAGTGCTGTCCCTAGAGAAGGCTGCTTGGTCGTTCAGGGTGTGCCGAGTGATGTTGTCATCCCCAGGTCAACATCAGGCGACCAATATCCTGAACCGCCTGCATGCAGGTTTGAGACTGCGGCTTCCAGTGACATCTTTCACCTGCCGTTTCGCCCCTCGCCCGTCGCTACAGGACTTGGAATGGTCAGTGTCATGGTCCGTGGACGTTTCCTAAAGCCTGCGCGGTGGAGCTTTTTGGTGGAGTGCAGTGTGCGCAGTACTGGCCCCACCCTTTAAACCCTTGGTTCATCTGCCATGGCCTAGCAAGCTGGGACGATGGCATCGAGGTCCTCGGGTCGTAGGTTTTATATCAGACTGTCCTTGTCCTAGTCTCTGGCTCAAAAGCCTTCCCCGGAGACACGGGGGCTTTGATGTCAGGGGTTTCCTCCCTTAGCCTTTCCGCAGCCAAGCGGCCAGGCCTGCAAGGCAGCAGGCGACTCGTGGAGGGCGGGGTCGTCTATGTCCCGTGCAGATGTGAACATCTGCCCACTGCCCACACACGTCAGTTTACTGCCATACTAAACATGTCAGTGTACTACCATACTAAACATGTCAGTGTACTACCACACTAAACATGTCAGTGTACTGCCACACTAAACACGTCAGTGTACTACCATGCTAAACACGTCAGTGTACTGCCATGCTAAACATGTCAGTGTACTACCATACTAAACACGTCAGTGTACTACCATACTAAACACGTCAGTGTACTACCATACTAAACACGTCAGTGTACCCAATCTCTACAATCAGTTTACTACCAACTAAACATGTCATGGTACTACC
>BTPG01000004.1:34859425-34923366 GCA_036245525.1 Semisulcospira habei
GCTGCATTGATTCGAAGTTTACCAACATTATCTGGCTGTATGCCTTGATAAATACGATCCTCTCGTTCTTCTCTTGTGAGCCAAAGGTCTTTGTAACAGTAGAATACATCTGAGTCATCAAGACTAAACACTTCCTGTCCTTCAAGTTTTACTTTAATAGTCCTAACAATTGCTCTGCCAAGATTGTCAACCAGTGTTCTGTTTACATCTGCCTCTGATGATAGTTCAATATTAAAATGCTAGGCGTGCAGTGCCAGGAACAATAACGTCACTGGGACCTAGGTTTGGAAACTTGACTGTAAGTGTTTGATTTCTGGTCTATGGTTACTAGGATTGTTTGTGATGACTATTGTTTGTCGAATGCCCTTAACACCCAGGGGCTCACGTAGTTTTCTGTATGGGTCTAACTTTGATCCGTAAGAACTGTGTCATTTTTATTATGCACAATAAAAAAATAATAAATTAATAAAACAATGGCAGCGGGAGGATTTAATCATGAAGATTTTAAAATGGATGACATAAATGTCTCTGATAATAGTGTAACAGATATGTCGAGTAATACTTCTTTTTTACAACAAGAAACTTTTACAAAGTAAAGTTAACTCGTTTTATGATAGTGTTAATGAGCGTCCATATCAAATAGATCCTAATCAGTTTGAATATGAAAAAGGACATTTATATTTAAAAAACTATTGACAAGGAAAAATACAATTGACTAACAAAAAAGACCCTACTAAGTTTAGAGCTTTAGGTACAATCAAAAAAGAAGGTGGTGTTTGGTGCTTGCGTCAACTTAGGTGTTGGTGATAAAAGGTTGCCACCTCGAGTTGTTAGTGCTCTTCATGATGCGCAAACAAGGTTGCCAACAGGACAAGAAATTGATTGTGGCACCAGGTAACAAGCCTACCAGAAATTAGCAAACACAGTAATACAAGAAACATCATTTACAGAAGGACAAAATAAATGAGGAATTAAAAACAATTGGTGACTCTCCTTTGACAAAGAGGGAGTTAGCTGCGTTGGATAAAACACTGCAGACAATAAGAGGTGAGCTTTTGAAATAATGTAGCTAAACTGGTGTGAACTTGATAATCATATTGAAAAAAGAAAAAGAGAAACTGGCTACTGCAGACAATGGGAATTATGACATTGAAATAAAAGAAAGAATACAACACAGATTAAAAGATTTGTATACAGAAAGATCAGGCGCGACTAGAAGTGATTGAAAATGGAAAAGAAAAACTGAAAACACAGGTCAACAGAATTAGAGAAAACTATTCAGAAAATACTTAATGAGGACACAACTTTGACTGAGAGATTAAAAAACACTTTCAGAGAGCAGGGTATCACTATTGCAAGTTTAATTACTGCTCTTGGATTTATTATTAGTACTGTAGTGTTAGCTGTAAACAGGCTGGTTGGTAGTAGTCCAGCACCTCCAGCTCCTCCAACTCCATCAGACCCAAAAGATTTACAGACGTGGGTTAAAAAAACAGTTGTCTCACATATCAGACTTGCTTAAAAAATTAGCTGTAAAAGCAGCAGATGCTTTACCAGGTATTATAGGTAGTGTTGTCAGTTGGCTTATTAGTACTACGGCAAAGGTAGTAGTAGGGTTTATGGCAGAGCATGTATGGATATTTTTGGTAACAGTAGGAGGGTTATATTATAGGATACTTAATGAAACAGGTAAAGAAGTAATATTCCTAATCCAGTAAGGCCTATTACCAATGCAGTTCTCTCTGACTCATGTGTGTTTTCTTGGTCTGTTACTGACTGTACTGGTGCTGGTTTAGGTGTCTGTGCCGATGCTTGGGCTGTTATTGACATTACTGGTTTTACTATCTGTTCAGGTGGTGGTGTTGATATTTGTGTTATGGTGGTGTTACTGGTTGTATGTGAGAGGTTGTTGGACTCAAGTTTACAGATTGATTAAGTCCTAATTTCTGATTACTCCCTGCAACAACTATTTTCATTATTATAATTTGTTATTACTCCAATTTGTAGTTGAAGATCAGAAGGCAACATGTATAAACCCAATGCCTACTACAAAGTCAACTTTTGATCTGGCATATCTGAGAACGTTTTGGTAACGTTGTATGCTAGATGGAAGATCAACAACTGAGTTAATAGAATCTTCTAAATTTGCTAAAAAACTGTTTTTGTGCTTCAAATTTACCACTTCCATTCAAAATGTTTGATTTTGTTAGTGATTGTGCTCCTAGTAAACACCAGACATATGTTCTGATAGACTCATTGATGCGTTCGACTCCTGCTTGAGTAAACCCGTCAGATTTATCTAAAATAAATGTGGTCACGCATTAGTCTGCTTCTGCTCTATTGATCCTAACCAGACTTGTGATTTTGATGAGAATGAAGTGTAACCAGGGTAGTAATCTTGTGGGTATTGTCTGTGACTCATAGCATAATACAATGTTCCCATACCATTGTGATCATCAAGTTTTTGTGTAAAGTCATACTTTGTACTGATGTTAAATTCATTACAGATCCGTTCAAATGCTTTCAAATCCATGGGATTGTTAAACTGATTAAAACTGGATTCAGTTGGTAGTGGTGTATGCAGTTCTGACAGTATTCTTCTAAGCTGGTAATAAACATGGAAATGATACACAGACTTAATCAGTTTGTTTGAGTGATTCAAATGGTCTGTAAATGAAACACCACAGCCTGTAGTTGAACACAGTATGGCAAAGTTAAGTTGATTTTGAAACATCTGTAGTGGATTTGAAGACCACTTTCTTGCAGTTGAGTCATCTGTTATTGGAGGGTTTAGGTAATGATCAAAAGGGTTGGGTACTTTGACTTGAAATAAATCTTGTTCGCTTACAGCTATATCAAGCTGATTTAACTGAATTATTTTCTGTTCATAAGTAGGTGCAACATTATATTTGGCATTTCACATTGAATTGAAATGCGTTTGTAGTGGTAATGGTTGGTGATTTAAATTCCATCCTTTTTTTTTTATGTGATAATAAAAATGTTTATAACCTTAACAAATATTGACACAAGCAAACCAATGTGGCTAACTAATGGGATTGATAATCGTGATGGTAGCAAGGCTGTAGCTATCCATGAAATGTTTTATACAGTAAAGTGGTTTAATGTAACGGATAATACAAGTTTTTATATAAGTTATCTTAATGCTGGTAATAGTGGCTTGGACACTAATACACACTTTATACCATCTGGGTATTATGACTTTTGTACTTTAGCTACATGGTTTCAAAATAATTTAAAAATTAAAGCAACTTTAAATCAGGCTAACTTGTTTGTTGAATTAGAAATTCCTACAGGCACTATACCTTTATTTTCAACTGAACTTGCATATTTACTTGGTTTAATAGACAGAAATACAATGCCTGTAAATTGGGTAATGGGTTTTACAGATAATGGTACTAGTGGATGGTATTATACACCAGATGTAACTAAAATAACTGGAACATATCCTGTTCATTTGTCAGTACACACATTTCTAAATGTTCATTTGAAAGAACTAAACACGACTGAAAATGTACACAATGGAAAACCATCAACTTTGTTGAGATGCTTACCAACTGGAACTGCACCCTATTGTGAAATTGTGGTTGTTAGATTTCCTAATTTACAGTTTAAGAAATTAGGTTCTAGTTTCTTTGAGTCATTGTGCTTATCTGTAACTAATCAGAATGGTAAACCAGTTGTGATGCATGATTTTAGTGTTGTGTTAGAAATTAAATAATTTTATTTTTGTTTATAAAAAAATGAGTGGTCTTGGTCCAAAGCCTAGAATCATACCAGTTGCATGTCCAGTAACAGAGTTGAAAGATTTGGCAGACGTACAGGATTTTGAGAAGGAAGGGGAAATTGGAGAAATATATGGTTTTGAACTTGATTCCTATGGCATGTACAAGAGAAAAGTAATTGTTGACATAAAAGACGGTGAAAAACAGATTCCTAAACTTGGTCAGCTTCGTGATGTTACTGTACCTACTCCACCTGTAAATAATGCGCCTTACAACTTAATACATGTGGGAAATAAGTGGGTTGTTTCACCTGTACCGGCACCACCACCCACAATTGACTGGGACATAAAGATTGAATTTATTAGTCCTTATGTATACACTGATGATGAAGGCGCCTTAGTGTTTAGGAAGGTTGTTAATTCTGGGCCGCTTATTGTAAGCCTTGTTCCAAGTTTTGCCCTAGACAACAATAGCAGAGAAAAACTGAAAGTTGAAAATTATGAGAAACGGAGATATCTTCTTACAACTAGAAAGGGTAGATCAGATACTTCTGTTGTGTTTATGCAGCAAGCTTAGTCGTGGCTAGAGAAGCGACAATAGTATTTGAAATTATCATGAAATCTGTTGCTACTGCAAAAGAGGCTCAAATTGCACAAGGAATTAAACTTACATGGAATGAAGCTAGTAACAGAATCATTCAAAGGTCTTTATTGCCATTACAAAAAATAATGATGTTATTAATGTTTCAAGCAGTATTCCAGCTGTCAAGGTGGTGGTTGACAAAACAACTTTTGTTCGTCTAACTTACATAAACCTTGAACACATTGATCTTGTTGCATTTTATTATGCTAGTAAATTGTATACTTTTGAAGAGTTGCAAAATGTAATTGCTGATTAAAAAAATATTTGTAAATAAAAAATGGTGAACTTGTATCCACAAATACCACCTGATGCCTATTGAGCGTGATAAAACATTAAAGGCAGATTCATTTCGTTTAATGAATATTACAGAAGCGTTGAAGTATTTGGAAGAAGAACAAGCAAAATACTCGAGGTGTAAACGCCGTTACAATACGGTTTTCAATTCTGTACACAACACATCAATGGCCATGGGGGTGGTTTCAGCCGGATTATCTGTAGGAGGTATAACTCTTTTTGCAACGGGGGTGGGAAGTGTTATAGGAATTGCTGTTGAAGGTATTGGTCTTGTCACAAGTCTAGCATGCTTTGGTATGGAAGCCATTAACAAAAGATTTTATATGAAGTTGCAGAAGCATGAAGCATTAAGTACGCTCGCAGCAGCTAAGCTGACGAGTATAAAACTTATTATTAGTAAGGCTTTGGAAAATAATGAAATTGATGACGAAGAATTTAAGCGAGTCCAGGATGATTTGGCTAACTATAAACAACAAAAATCTGAAATACAGAATAAGATGCGTAGTCAGGCTGTAAATGTTGAAGAGCTAAAGAAATCTTTTTTAGAACAAGGAAAAAAGATAGGCGTAGAAGAAACTATGAAAAAAGTTCGAGAACTTACAAGCAAGTAACGATAGGTTTTGTTAATCAATTATTTTTGTCATACACTTCGCAAAGAGATGTCATGCCTTTCACGTCTGCCCATCTAACACCATCTGCCCCACCACCAGACTACTATTGAGAAAAAAAAGTTTTCTTGTTGACCTTGTAACTTGAGAAATCTGTCTGAGTGTCTTATTGACTAGGGTCAAGAACTTACAAATTCTTATGTTTAGGTTCTTGTAAGAACTTGTTTTAAGTCACTTAAAGAACTTATGACACTAACTTTAAAGTTGTAGGTATCTTTGAAGTTAGTTGGCAAGTAAAATCATGTTATTCTAGAAAGTCACATCAACAGTAACTTTCTAAGTTTACTTCCCACTCAGATTGCCCGGTAGTGTAATAGAATATTTTTTTTATTACACAATAAGGGTGTGTGCACATAGCACCCTGGAAAGAAAGGTCTATAGTGCAAAATCTGTCCATACCTCTGTGGACGTGAAAGGGGTATTTTAAAACACCCCTTTTGAATAGGCCTGATGGATAAGCCTATTGCCAGGGTGTGTTTTTCATGTGTTCTTGTCGCTGCAAACATAAAATGGGTTTTGTCTTTCAATTTCAAATGCATCACAGGTTGGTCTGCGCCTGTTAAATAACACTCACGATGTGCTGATGTGATGTGCTTGGAGTGGAAACAACAAAATTTTCTCCACACTTTGTCAGACGAAGAAACAGAAAACAAAATTATTTTTCTACTCACTTGGCGAGACCTATTTATTTAGGAATGACCTAGTGCTCTATATTTGGAGAAAAAACCTATATTCAAGGTTTGTTCCATATTTTGGTGAACGCTCCATATTTTAAATTTGTTCTAGTGCCCTAATAACCCACTTTTGAAGCATTGACACAGAATGAAATAATTTGACCTAATATGTTTGTGTGTGCTTGTGTGTGCGAGGTGGGTGGCTGGGTGGGGTAGGGGGTCTGGGTGACAGCATTGATATTTTTAACTAGCCTTTTTTTTTCCCAGATTATTTCCCTTTGTCCAGTGATGTACTTATTTTGCTTTTTTCCCTAACATAAAAAATAGGAAAAAATAAGAAAAAAAATTAAAATTAAAAAAAAAAAAATAAGAAAAAAAAGAAGAATAATTAAAAATTAACAAAGAAAAAAAAAATAGAAAAAAAAAAAACATTGACAAAAGGGCTGCTTAGTGGCCTGTCACCTGCTTCCACAGGAATCGATGTAACCCGGGTTATCCACGTGCTAATTCACCCCCTATGAAGGGGGCTATAACCCTGGGGGTTGCACGTTCACCTTTTCCTGTGAAAGCCTCCGCGGTGGAGAGTGTCAACTGGCTCCGAGAGCGTTGAAACGAACCCAGCACAGACAGAATAGCTTGCGCTAACTATTCTATCCTAACCAGCGGAAGTATCCTCTCAGCCACTCAGCAGACCCAAACAAAGGTAGATTATTTTACGTATTTATGGTTTGGCTGAAATCTTATTAAATCAGGGCTCTCCATGATATGAATCAAAAAGAATCTTAAGAATTTAAGCCTATAAAGACATAGGCTCCTGAGAATCTAAGTCTCTTGCAAAAGACCTCTGGTGTTTCCGTCCTCAAAGGTAGTAAGCCTAACATGCTATTATAAGATGTCCTTGGCATTGGTGAATGTCCGCTTCTCTGTCATACCTGTGTTTAAGCGTGCTCAGTACAACTCTGCCATGTCTGTGTTTAAGTGTTATGCATAGATTCAGCAATCTTTACAGTTGACTAAAACTCTATGAAATCGGTGGCTAATGAGAATCTCACACTGCTCATAAGAATCTGTGATGGCGTGGGCTACTGAAAATTAAAGCCTCTTGTAAAATAAAACATGCTTTTTCATGTTCTCAGAGGAAGGAAGTCAGATTTAATGGGGTTCCTATACTTGTTCAGTAGCGCAGAACGACTATGTGCTTCAGCTATTGTACAAAGGGCACTGTGTGTGTGTGTGTGTCAGTGAAATAGGATAAGTTTGTAACCCAAATAACTGTCTGGGTGGTGTGTGTGTTTTCATGTAAACATGTTATCTGTGTGTTTGAGTGTGTGTGTGTGTGTGTGTGTGTGTGTGTGTGTGTGTGTGTGTTTAACTGCATTTTATTTTGTATTGAAAGGTGGTGTGTTGATAGAGACAATGGTGATTAATAACTGAAGTACCTTTGCTTAAAGAAGTCAATGACAGCATTAATTATTTAGGTGTGGTGGGGGATCTGGCTTAATAATCACGGGTAGCTGATAAAAAATGCTGCTACTCTGAGAACACAACCGCACTCCAACACAAAGTAATGGAAAGATCGAGAATGTTCGTCTTCACACCCTACGAACGTCTCAACGACGCAATACTTGATCACGAGACTAGGGTCACGAGTTGACACGCGGCGTTGTTATTGGCAACATTGACGTAACTTACTTTTGGGTTGGGTGTTGTGGAAATTATGTCTAACGGGAATTCCCACAATGGCGCAAGTAGTCATTTCCCGAAAACGGCTGATAGTAGTCAATGACAGCATTAATAATTTAGGTTAGGTGGGGGATCTGCTTAATAATCGCAGGTTGGCAGTTGATAAAAAATCGTTGCTTTGAATGATTTCTGGAGTGGAACTAAAATGGCTAGGTGATTAAGGTATTGGGTGTATTGGGTGGCGATGGGTTTGTCTAAATGGCTAGTTGATTACAATAATTAGTTGATCGATGTGGCATTTATCGATTTGATTGGTTTTCAAATCTTATATTCTCATTCTAGAATTAATTATTCTGAGAATGAGAATATGAGAGCCCCAGCCTACCCCTCCCCCAAACGTAGCTTGAATGATTTCTGGAGTGGAACTAAAATGGCTAGGTAATAAAGGTATTGGTGGTAATTGGTCGAGTGGGTTTGTCTAAATACGGAGAGGATCAAATAAATGTATAGATTATTGATTAGGTGGGTTTCAACTGTCTACTTATCTATCTCTCGAGTTAGAATAACGTCCACGGTACGAGAAACGGGGGACTACTCAGAAGCGTGCGACGCGGGGAACTACACGCCTAGACGTGGAAGGACAGAACGTCAGTTACAGAACGATAACACCAGTGAAACAGCTTGGCATGTGCGGACAATTACCTACCCTGGCTTTTACGTTGTGTATTTGTGTGCGGTGTTGATGTGCTTGTAGTGAGAAGTGTATGGAGTAAAGAATCTTTTGAGTTTACGTGATTTGTTTTGTTAAGAGTAAAAGGGCCAAAAGAAAGAGAAATAGTGTTTGAGTTGTACCCCGTGAATGCGCCCGTCTGAGTCAGTGACGGTGCGTGCGTCTGTTGTGCTGTGAGTCTGTACGTGCGACTGGGGAGAGTCTGCGTGCGTTGCAGTACACTACACCTATATTGGTAAATAATAATAATAAGAATAATAATAATGGTAATAATATTAATATAATAATAATAATAATAATAATAATAATAATAATAATAATAATAATAATAATAATAATAATGTGTAAAATTATATCTGTTGTATCAAACTTACGATGTCCTAGTGTGGCCCTGAATGTCTCCATACACACAATGCAGTACAAGTGTTTGAACTCACAGCACTGACGCCCAGCCCCGCGACTAATCAAGGCCGCCCATCACTGATAATACTCAGCAATTTATCTGTGCTGCTGTGGCAATTTGAACCTTACGGCTGATACAGAAATGTGTTTTGGCCTGTGATTTTGGACTGACCTTACTCTAGGCCGTATGATCCAAAATCACAGACGTCCAGCCCGCACAGTGTTAGTTTTTAGTGAGTAGGAAGCGTGTATACCCATGTGACTTCAGCGTGTGATTGACTTGGCCTTTTTGTGCGAGAGGTGGGGGGGGGGGGAGGGGTGCTACTTTTTTTTTTTTTTTTTTTTTTTTTTGGGGGGGGGGGGGGAGGCCAGGGGGTTGTAGTCTAGCACATCAGTCGCTTCAAAGTCACGTCCGGTGGAGGGGAGGATTCTAGCTGACTGCCCCCCCCCCCCTCTCCTCTGTACGTAGGAGAGTACTTTCGTTCCACACACAAAGCAACACAGAACGTCACTAACAATTCACGTTCCATACACGGAGCAACACAGACCCTCCATTACGCGTCACTAACTAATCACGCGGATTGTGAAAAGAAGGGGAGAAAAGACAACATTGAGAACCCACACACTTTAGTAGTCCTAGCCCGCCCTGAAACAGGTCGCTACACACAATATTCACAGCTACATTCCACAGCCTTCTTATAGCCTTCGTCCGGTAAGATCACTAAACACAATATTCACAGCTAAATTCCACAACCTTATTACAGCCTTCGTCCGGTAAGATCACTAAACACAATATTCACAGCTAAATTCCACAGCCTTATTACAGCCTTCGTCCGGTAAGATCACTACACACAATATTCACAGCTAAATTCCACAGCCTTCTTACAGCTTTCGTCCGGTAAGATCACTACACACAATATTCACAGCTAAATTCCACAGCCTTACAGCCTTCGTCCCGTTAGATCACTAAGCACACCTTAACTCCTTAACCGCCTAGACAAGGCGAACTTTACCCACCTGCAAGAGACATAGATCCTCATTAGCACCAGCGACTGTGGTAAGTTAGTGCTACTGCGGTAAGTTAGTGCTACTGCGGTAAGTTAGTGCGACTGTGGTAAGTTAGTGCAACTGTGGTAAGTTAGTGCGACTGCGGTAAGTTAGTGCAACTGCTGTACCGGTCCATCATATAACAGTGACAGCTACTGTATCGGTCCATCATATAACAGTGTCAGCTTCTGTACCGGTCCATCATATAACAGTAACAGCTGCTCTATCGGTCCATCATATAACAGTGACAGCTGCTGTACCGGTCCATCATATAACAGTGACAGCTGCTGTATCGGTCCATCATATAACAGTGACAGCTGCTGTACCGGTCCATCATATAACAATGACAGTTATATCGGTCCATCATATAACAGTGACAGCTGCTCTATCGGTCCATCATATACATCTGTTTCGCCAGATTAACCCCTTTGCTGCAGTGACAAAGGTGAGCACCACCCAAATGCAAAAGTATAGATCCTCATGAGCCTCCGCGACTGCGGTAAGAGTGCGATTGCGGGGGCCCATGGGGATCTATGCCTCGTGCTGAGAGAAGTTTGTGTCCATGTTCTGTGGACTGGTTGTGCGTGTTGGTCGTTGACTAAAGAAAGGTTGCACACACACACATTGGCAGGGAAAGGGTTAGGGTCAGGCCACAATAGCTTTGCTTCTGTTCCGCCCTCTCTCTTCAACAGCAGCGACGACAGCAACAACAATATGTACGGCGACGAAGACAATGTCAACTATGAAGAAAAGCAACAACAACAAACGAGAGCAATCGGGGGCGGATCAGTTACCTCGGGGGGGGGGGGGGTGACCAGTGCTTTAGTTTGGAACATTCAACCTGGAACAAAAGGCCTGCCCGACGCTAGTCCTTGCTGCCAGGGGCCGAAAATAAAAAATAAAAAAAACGGGGCGGGGGGGGGGGGGGGGGGGGGGTGGGTTGGAGGAGAGGCCTTGCGTGCTTCTTTAGACTCACAGCATTTGCGAAAATATCAAACAATGGGGAGGGGTTCCAAACAACCCAAAAATGGTCTTTGTAATAGCATTTTAGAATTTTCGGTCGGGGTGGGGGGTGGGGGTGGGGGCGGTTCCGGAACCCCCAACACCCACCTCCCCCAGACCCGCCCCTGGCAATGACAAGGAAAAAACGAAAACATTGACAGAGAGACAAGGACACTGAGTGACAGATAGAGAGAGAGATCACTGCCTGGTGGTGACATCTCTCTTTATCTGATTCAATCACGTGAATTTGATAACACCAATCGCTCAAGCACCGCACACCTGCCCACACGCACGCACGCAAACGCCAAGACGCACCAACTGACTCTGTCTCTCTCCACACGCTAGTTCACTCTCTTCTTTAAAGAAAAGTTTCTTCAGGGGGCTGATTTCTAACAGCTGATCCATTTGTGAAGGCGGAAACCGCATCGCTTTCCCCAGTGCGCAAAATGACATCGGGAGGACGTCGGCCGCCATTGGCCCGCGCACAGCTGTGTCACGTACACACATACGGCAGTGCGCGGACCAATGCCGGCCGACGTCGGCCCGATGCCTTTGCGCACTGGGTTATGTCTTCATACTCACGCCGGGCCGGAGCGTACCAATAAGAGTGTGATTCTGTGCGTGTTGTCTATGGGTTATGTCTTCATACTTACGCCGGGCCGGAGCGTACCAATAAGAGTGGGATTCTGTGCGTGTTGTCTATGGGTTATGTCTTCATACTCACGCCGGGCCGGGGCGTACCAATAAGAGTGGGATTCTGTGCGTGTTGTATATGGGTTATGTCTTCACGCCGGGCCGGAGCGTACCAATAACAGTGTGATTCAGTGAGTGTTGTATATGGGTTATGTCTTCACGCCGGGCCGGAGCGTACCAATAAGAGTGTGATTCTGTGCGTGTTGTATATGGGTTATGTCTTCATACTCACGCCGGGCCGGAGCGTACCAATAAGAGTGTGATTTTCTGAGTGTTGTATATGGGTTATGTCTTCATACTCACGCCGGGCCGGAGCGTACCAATAAGAGTGTGATTCTGTGAGTGTTGTATATGGGTTATGTCTTCACGCCGGGCCGGAGCGTACCAATAAGAGTGTGATTCTGTGCGTGTTGTATATGGGTTATGTCTTCATACTTACGCCGGGCCGGAGCGCACCAATAAGAGTGTGATTCTGTGAGTGTTGTATATGGGTTATGTCTTCACGCCAGGCCGGAGCGTACCAATAAGAGTGTGATTCTGTGCGTGTTGTATATGGGTTATGTCTTCATACTTACGCCGGGCCGGAGCGCACCAATAAGAGTGTGATTCTGTGCGTGTTGTATATGGGTTATGTCTTCGTACTTACGCCGGGCCGGAGCGTACCAATAAGAGTGTGATTCTGTGAGTGTTGTATATGGGTTATGTCTTCATACTTACGCTGGGCCGGAGCGTACCAATAAGAGTGTGATTCTGTGCGTGTTGTATATGGGTTATGTCTTCACGCCGGGCCGGAGCGTACCAATAAGAGTGTGATTCTGTGCGAGTTGTATATGGGTTATGTCTTCACGCCGGGCCGAGCGTAACAATAAGAGTGTGATTCTGAGCGTGTTGTATATGGGTTATGTCTTCATACTTACGCCGGGCCGGAGCGTACCAATAAGAGTGTGATTCTGTGTGTGTTGTATATGGGTTATGTCTTCATACTGACCCCGGGCCGGAGCATACCAATAAGAGTGTGATTTTGTGCGTGTTGTATATGGGTTATGTCTTCATACTTACGCCGGGCCGGAGCGTACCAATAAGAGTGTGATTCTGTGCGTGTTGTATATGGGTTATGTCTTCACGCCGGGCCGGAGCGTACCAATAAGAGTGTGATTCTGTGCGAGTTGTATATGGGTTATGTCTTCACGCCGGGCCGAGCGTACCAAGAAGAGTGTGATTATGTGTGTGTTGTATATGGGTTATGTCTTCATACTTACGCCGGGCCGGAGCGTACCAATAAGAGTGTGATTCTGTGCGTGTTGTATATGGGTTATGTCTTCATACTGACCCCGGGCCGGAGCGTACCAATAAGAGTGTGATTTTGTGCGTGTTGTATATGGGTTATGTCTTCATACTTACGCCGGGCCGGAGCGTACCAATAAGAGTGTGATTCTGTGCGTGTTGTATATGGGTTATGTCTTCACCCCGGGCCGGAGCGTACCAATAAGAGTGTGATTCTGTGAGTGTTGTATATGGCTTATGTCTTCATACTCACGCCGGGCCGGAGCGTACCAATAAGAGTGTGATTCTGTGCGTGTTGTATATGGGTTATGTCTTCACGCCGGGCCGGAGCGTACCAATAAGAGTGTGATTCTGTGCGAGTTGTATATGGGTTATGTCTTCACGCCGGCCGGAGCGTACCAATAAGAGTGTGATTCTGTGCGTGTTGTATATGGGTTATGTCTTCATACTTACGCCGGGCCGGAGCGTACCAATAAGAGTGTGATTCTGTGCGTGTTGTATATGGGTTATGTCTTCATACTTACGCCGGGCCGGAGCGTACCAATAAGAGTGTGATTCTGTGCGTGTTGTATATGGGTTATGTCTTCATACTTACGCCGGGCCGGAGCGTACCAATAAGAGTGTGATTCTGTGCGTGTTGTATATGGGTTATGTCTTCATACTGACCCCGGGCCGGAGCGTACCAATAAGAGTGTGATTCTGTGACTGTTGTATATGGGTTATGTCTTCATACTTACGCCGGGCCGGAGCGTACCAATAAGAGTGTGATTCTGTGCGTGTTGTATATGGGTTATGTCTTCACCCCGGGCCGGAGCGTACCAATAAGAGTGTGATTCTGTGCGTGTTGTATATGGGTTATGTCTTCATACTTACGCCTGGCCGGAGCGTACCAATAAGAGTGTGATTCTGTGAGTGTTGTGTATGGGTTATGTCTTCATACTCGCGCCGGGCCGAAGCGTACCAATAAGAGTGTGATTCTGTGCGTGTTGTATATGGGTTATGTCTTCATACTTACGCCGGGCCGGAGCGTACCAATAAGAGTGTGATTCTGTGCGTGTTGTATATGGGTTATGTCTTCATACTCACGCCGGGCCGGAGGGTACCAATAAGAGTGTGATTCTGTGCGTGTTGTATATGGGTTATGTATACTCACGCCGGGCCGGAGCGTACCAATAAGAGCGTGATTCTGTGCGTGTTGTATATGGGTTATGTCTTCATACTTACGGCGGGCCGGAATGTACCAATAAGAGTGTGATTCTGTGCGTGTTGTATATGGGTTATGTCTTCACGCCGGGCCGAGGCGTACCAATAAGAGTGTGATTCTGTGAGTGTTGTATATGGGTTATGTCTTCATACTCACGCCGGGCCGGAGAATACCAATAAGAGTGTGATTCTGTGCGTGTTGTATATGGGTTATGTCTTCACCCCGGGCCGGAGCGTACCAATAAGAGTGTGATTCTGTGCGTGTTGTATATGGGTTATGTCTTCACGCCGGGCCGGAGAGTACCAATAAGAGTGTGATTCTGTGCGTGTTGTATATGGGTTATGTCTTCACGCCGGGCCGGAGCGTACCAATAAGAGTGTGATTCTGTGCGTGTTGTATATGGGTTATGTCTTCATACTTACGCCGGGCCGAAGCGTACCAATAAGAGTGTGATTCTGTGCGTGTTGTATATGGGTTATGTATACTCACGCCGGGCCGGAGCGTACCAATAAGAGCGTGATTCTGTGCGTGTTGTATATGGGTTATGTCTTCATACTTACGCCGGGCCGGGGCGTACCAATAAGAGTGTGATTCTGTGAGTGTTGTATATGGGTTATGTCTTCATACTTACGCAGGGCCGAGCGTACCAATAAGAGTGTGATTCTGTGAGTGTTGTATATGGGTTATGTCTTCATACTTACGCCGGGCCGGAGCGTACCAATAAGAGTGTGATTCTGTGAGTGTTGTATATGGGTTATGTCTTCATACTCACGCCGGGCCGGAGCGTACCAAATAAGAGCGTGATTCTCTGCGTGTTGTATATGGGTTATGTCTTCATACTTACGCCGGGCCGGGGGCGTACCAATAAGAGTGTGATTCTGTGCGTGTTGTATATGGGTTATGTCTTCATACTCATGCCGGGCCGGAGCGTACCAATAAGAGTGTGATTCTGTGAGTGTTGTATATGGGTTATGTCTTTATACTTACGCCGGGCCGGAGCGTACCAATAAGAGTGTGATTCTGTGCGTGTTGTATATGGGTTATGTCTTCACGCCGGGCCGGAGCGTACCAATAAGAGTGTGATTCTGTGAGTGTTGTATATGGGTTATGTCTTTATACTTACGCCGGGCCGGAGCGTACCAATAAGAGTGTGGTTCTGTGCGAGTTGTATATGGGTTATGTCTTCACGCCGGGCCGAAGCGTACCAATAAGAGTGTGATTCTGTGAGTGTTGTATATGGGTTATGTCTTCATACTTACGCCGGGCCGGAGCGTACCAATAAGAGTGTGGTTCTGTGCGTGTTGTATATGGGTTATGTCTTCATACTCACGCCGGGCCGGAGCGTACCAATAAGAGTGGGATTCTGTGCGTGTTGTATATGGGTTATGTCTTCACGCCGGGCCGGAGCGTACCAATAAGTGTGTGGTTCTGTGCGTATTGTATATGGGTTATGTCTTCATACTTACGCCGGGCCGGGGCGAACCAATAAGAGTGTGATTCTGTGCGTGTTGTATATGGGTTATGTCTTCATACTTACGGCGGGCCTGAATGTACCAATAAGAGTGTGATTCTGTGCGTGTTGTATATGGGTTATGTCTTCATACTTACGCCGGGCCGGAGCGTACCAATAAGAGTGGGATTCTGTGAGTGTTGTATATGGGTTATGTCTTCACGCCGAGCCGGGGCGTACCAATAAGAGTGTGATTCTGTGCGTGTTGTATATGGGTTATGTCTTCATACTTACGCCGCGCCGGAATGTACCAATAAGAGTGTGATTCTGTGCGTGTTGTATATGGGTTATGTCTTCATACTTACGCCGGGCCGGAGCGTACCAATAAGAGTGGGATTCTGTGAGTGTTGTATATGGGTTATGTCTTCACGCCGAGCCGGGGCGTACCAATAAGAGTGTGATTCTGTGCGCGTGGTATATGGGTTATGTCTTCACGCCGGGCCGGGGCGTACCAATAAGAGTGTGATTCTGTGCGCGAGTGCGCGCGCGTTGTTTATGTGTGAGTGTGTGTGTGTGATATCAATGAGATATTAATTACAATTTTCACATTATCAGCCATTGTACCAGTCATCTCCATTTTTTTTCAGTTATTTAAACCACTTGTTGTACAGGTCACTTTTTGTTGTTTGTATGTCTGTGAGTTAAAAGCTTTTCACTTTCAGTAGAGCAGCAACGGCAAACCAGTGTTTAATTACAAGGGCTCTTTTCAGCTAAAGGTACTGGAAATATGGCACAAATGTAGCATTATTGATTCCTCAACACAAAACAATACAAATGATTATTTCTCTCCCTGTTGGTTTTGCCGTCCAGTGAACAAGTCTCTCTTCTTATGTGCTGGAGGAATTGGAGAACAGCAGTCGAAAAACAGCGACGCGTTTAGTAGCATCCATGTTAACAAACAGTACGCTAAAATAAAAACTCTTAATTGTGTTTCCCCCACTAAAAGAAACATTTAAGTTTACAAATAGATTGGTACACACAGAGCGAGGGCAGATCAACGGCACTTTGCAACAGTCTAGTACAGTTACAGATGTAACAGGATTATGTGTCTGTGTATTAATGTTATGATCCTTTGGATCAAGCATCCCAACACTGTCGGAAAACTGTTTGCAACAGATGACATTGTGTGTATGGGCCATTGGCATTCTATCTTAGAATCTACAAATCTATTCGAGACGAGCCACCTTATGCCTATTCCATATGTACCCTCGGCTTATGCCGCGTATCCGGAGGCGGCACGTCTGAAATGAGTTAATCATGGTCAGTACGTGCCAAGGCACGTCAGTCTTCATGTTGCCGCGCCCATCAGATTGTGTGGAGGTTTGGCATAGATCCACATTATCACACATGGCTTAAGGGCTCATGACAATCTTTGAGACTCCAAAACAAGTTGAAGGTGTATTCCTACATTCGAATGGTGCTTGCTGAATTTCCATTAATGATTGCAAACAAACACAACTACTCATCAGTGTTTTTCGGCAGGGTTCATGCAAACTTTAGCTGCAAATGCTGGTGAAAATCTATTGCCTCCTACACTGGTGAATGGCGTGGGCTCAATGACTATAAGAAGTCAAGCTGTCACAAGAAGAACAGACGCTCATGAGCTAGCTTAGCCGCTGTGGGGATCTGATGTATCTTTCCCGGATGTCGGAATATATGTAGACCTGCGCCCATTGCGTCAGCGCAATTTTGATTGTGAAAGGAAACTTCTCAGCCTCAATTAGACGCACAGATCCTCATATTCTGACTGATGCGAATCACTCAGGCTACAAGGATACATGTGGATCTGTACTCAGTGGCCTGTGGGGTTCCAAGTAGACAAAGCAATGCACAACGAGGAATCATGCCTCTGAAGGACTGTATTACAATTCTACACACAGATCGAGCATGATAGTTCAAGGGTGGTGCCAGAATAGCTTGGCGCCTATGGGCGCCAAGCTATTCTGGCACAACCCTTGAACTGTCATGCCCGATGCAAGTATTGGTGTAGGGGCTGAATGAGTTAGACTGGCTAACGCAAGTTATCTGATGAACCCTGTTGGCAGATGGAGACATAGATCTTCATAACCACTGTCCGATTGAGCGGTTTGCCAACTCAGTCAATGTCGCCCACGTCATTACAAGCTGACACATGAGGATCTGGGTCTCGCCGAGAGTGGTTTTGTGCTCAGAATAACCGTGCTCACGCCATGCATTTCCAGAAGCATAGATAATGGGCCTGTACGTAGCGGAGAACGTCATGAGTCTCGTAAAGTTTAAGGAGGTAAAGGAGAGTCTATGCCTGTAGCTGACATATGCATTTTGAGCACCATCAAAGAAGATCCTCATGAGCCCTCTAAAATTGAACTCGCTTAAGTATCCTTTATTACTGTTCTGAGTTTGCCTGACAATATTGCTGGACAGTGTCATACTTCCAACATCCAGTCACGTCAAACAACAGGAATACTTTTCTTAATGCTGCAGGACAGCCCACACAACCCAATATCAAATATAAAATACAACACACTGTGCACATCTGATGTTAAAACAAGACCAAGGTGAGCGCTAAGCGTGTACAATACAGAGAAGACCCCAATGACAGTTACTACACCAAACATCATTAACTTATTCTGCCCGCGACACGCCACAGCAAGATCTGGCTCCACCATGACAGTTCAAGGGTGGTAGCAAAATAGCTTGGCGCCAATAGACGCCAAGCTATTCTGCCACCACCCTTGAACTTTCATGGTCAATCTGTCTCCTCAATTGCAATGACAGTCCTCAGAGGGTTACTAAAACAATGTGGGTATTTCGTACCTCGGGCACAATGAGTTAATACTTCCAATTAAAACTCTGGGGATGTTTGTTGGCAGTTGCTTCTTCCCCGGCCCACGTCAAGATGATCTGCACATTGTGTACTGGGTGTCTACTATGCTGAACATTTTGAAATATTAATAAATTGTACCTGTCATCTGCAAGCGTGTTCCTTTCTCAATGGGTTAGTCATGATGGCGACTGTATTCTGTGCTAAAGATTGATGATCAGTTGATAATAAACCCTTTACATTTTATATAAAGTATACGACAATTTAGCAAAAGTTCACCAAATCGTTTAATCTGAAAAAAAGTTTCGTGTATGATACTAAGAAGGTCGGCCGCAGAGCACTCAAAGAAATTTCACACTGAACCCCTTCACAGCCGGGGCCAGGCCGACGCCACCCAGCTGCAAGAGATAAAACCTCACAAGCCCCTGCAGTCGCTGGTTGTTTACGGTTAGTTCGGAGTTTAACGTCCACAGCACCGAAGTGATAATGGACCACCCTGACGGGCGGGTTATAGGGGACATGGTAATCTATTGCCTATGGAGTTCGACCTGAACACTGATCAATTCAGGCGCACTACAAATGTACCACTTTGATTTACCAGGACCATTCAACGGACATGATATTGAACAAGCCATTCTTTTTTCCTTGGATTTTGAGTCCAGCTACCGGGGCCGAGACGGGGACTCGAACCCACGACCCGGCGATTCCCTTCGCTCTCTTGCTCCGACGCTTAACCGCCTGAACTATTTCGGACTCCCCCCCTTCCCCTCCCCCGCAGTGACAGAGACTGAGGAGGATGTATAACTCGGTGAGTCTTGTTGGTCCTGCTAAATACTAAGACGTGCTAGGGACGCCACAAGTCAATCCTACTTTATCGTCCCCCTCTTTATCAACATGAGTAGACAGTGATATACACGTACACAAGTCAGTCCTACTTTATCGTCCCCCTCTTTATCAACATGAGTAGACAGTAATATACACGTACACAAGTCAGTCCTACTTTATCGTCCCCCTCTTTATCAACATGAGTAGACAGTAATATACACGTACACAAGTCAGTCCTACTTTATCGTCCCCCTCTTTATCAACATGAGTAGACAGTAATATACAGGTATAGACGACCATTTAGCAACACAAATCCAACAGCAAGAACACAGCTTATCATGTCTCAGGTACAGCAGACCATTTAGCAACACACATCCAACAGCAAGGACACAGCTTATCATGTCTCAGGTACAGCAGACCATTTAGCAACACACATCCAACAGCAAGAACACAGCTTATCATGTCTCAGGTACAGCAGACCATTTAGCAACACACATCCAACAGCAAGAACACAGCTTATCATGTCTCAGGTACAGCAGACCATTTAGCAACACACACCCAACAGCAAGAACACAGCTTATCATGTCTCAGGTACAGCAGACCATTTAGCAACACACATCCAACAGCAAGGACTACAGGCGGCGCAGTGTAGAGAGAGAATATATATGTCTCCTGCTGACAGATCGGCTCCAGCTGTACCTCAGATTGGAGGTAGAATTACGGGTTAAGGTGATCGGCTCCAGCTGTACCTCAGATTGAAGGTAGAATTACGGGTTAAGTGATCTGCTCCAGCTGTACCTCATGTTGAAGGCGAAATTACGGGTTAAGTGATCGGCTCCAGCTGTACCTCATGTTGAAGGCAGAATTACGGGTTAAGTGATCGGCTCCAGCTGTACCTCATGTTGAAGGCAGAATTACGGGTTAAGTGATCGGCTCCAGCTGTACCTCAGATTGAAGGTAGAATTACGTGTTAAGTGATCGGCTCCAGCTGTACCTCAGATTGAAGGTAGAATTACGTGTTAAGTGATCGGCTCCAGCTGTGCCTCAGATTGAAGGCAGAATTACGGGTTAAGTGATCGGCTCCAGCTGTGCCTCAGATTGAAGGTAGAATTACGTGTTAAGTGATCGGCCCCAGCTGTACCTCAGATTGAAGGTAGAATTACGTGTTAAGTGATCGGCTCCAGCTGTGCCTCAGATTGAAGGCAGAATTACGGGTTAAGTGATCGGCTCCAGCTGTGCCTCAGATTGAAGGTAGAATTACGTGTTAAGTGATCGGCTCCAGCTGTACCTCAGATTGAAGGTAGAATTACGTGTTAAGTGATCGGCTCCAGCTGTGCCTCAGATTGAAGGTAGAATTACGTGTTAAGTGATCGGTTCCAGCTGTACCTCAGATTGAAGGTAGAATTACGGGTTAAGTGATCGGCTCCAGCTGTGCCTCAGATTGAAGGTAGAATTACGTGTTAAGTGATCGGCTCCAGCTGTACCTCAGATTGAAGGTAGAATTACGTGTTAAGTGATCGGCTCCAGCTGTGCCTCAGATTGAAGGCAGAATTACGGGTTAACCCATCAAATCGTGAGGCTACATATTTACAATTTGCTTATTATCTTATGAAGGACACTTTAGAGATTACAAGATAAATGAACTATTTTAGTTCAAGGGTGGTGCCAGAATAGCTTGGCGCCTTAGGCGCCAAGCTATACTGGCCCCACCATTGAACTAAAATAGTCAAATTTATTTCCTGCGAACGTGTATCAGGCTGAAAAGGGTTAAGTGATGGGATCCAGCTGTACCTCAGATTACAGGTAGAATTACGGCTTATGTCAAAGGGTAGGTATAAGTCCTTTGGGCTGACTTCGCTTGGACAAATACACACGTGGAAATCTAAGTCTGAGAAATGACACCTTGGATAGAGCCTGCAGACCACAAAGGATGCCACGTTACGACATGCAAACAAATAATAATGATTTTAAATAGTGTACAATGAAATGTTTCTCATTCTTCACACTATAAGACATGAGGTCGAAATTCCCTAATTTGAAGACCATATTACAGGTTAGGAGATATATCGATCATGATATTTCAAGGGTGGTGCCAGAATTGCTTGGCGCCTATAGGCGCCAAGCTATTCTGGCACCACCCTTGAACTATCATGGTCGGTTCATATCTTGTTGCAGTGTATCAGGACTGAATGAGATAAAAGTCAGTTCAGTTCACAGTGAATCTATTTCGGCACCACCCTTGGAAAATCATGGTCGGTTCATATCTTGTTGTAGTGTGCCAGGTCTGAATGAGATAAAAGTCAGTTCCGTTCACAGTGAATCTATTTCGGCACCACCCTTGAACTATCATGGTCGGTTCATATCTTGTTGTAGTGTGTCAGGACTGAATGAGATAAAAGTCAGTTCAGTTCACACGTGTCAAAATGATACAGACCTGCCACACTCAGAACAACCAGTCAAGTTACAACACAATATTTGTATCTTCACGGTCGGTGTTATTTTACACATGCCGCAAACAATTCCAAATTACAGCGTTAAAAACAACTGGTAAAATTACATAGAAAACTCTTTCAAAGTCGTGTTAGCATCTGCATTTTTCAAAGTCGATTATGTCGATCCATGAACAATTGAACATTGCAAATTTACAGGATGCGAAAAAAAGGATACAATTACAAAGAGAACGTTTTTCAATGCTGGATACAGTTCACCAATAAAAACAGTTTCTGAATTCTTCAAACTTGATTTAATTTTACAATAAGTCTGTTACTATAATACATGTAGTAATAGACTACTGGTTTTACACATGCCACACACAATGCAAATTTACAGCATAGTGACATTGATAGTCATAAACAAGTCTACAAGGAATATTTTGCAATCTAAATCAAACGATTCAATGGAGTGCACACAAACGAGCATCACAAACAAGGTGCGTGTTCTTCAGACTTGTACAGATACACGCAGCAAATGAAGTTAGCGCATGATGCGGCAAGTCTACAGCGCTAACTACAATGGCATTATACAGATATGCGGCGAACATAACTCTAGCTGTGTTAGTCCTGCAGGAATCACGGCGACAAAACGCGCTACCGACAGCCAAAGGGAGATCTGTATAATGCAAATGCAGTACACGCTTGACACGTGACACACAGTATGTGGCAATACGCTGTTTAGAAACAAACATAAGCGTCTGTTGATTTTCTAGTGCTGGTGTTATTCACAAAAATGACAACCAAGCACATCCTTAGAGGCGCCAAGCTAATTTGGTGCTAGCTTTGAGCTGTCACGGTAACACCCTAGATTGGCGCCTCCGAGTGTTATCTGGGGCTACCCTTCAACTGTCACGGTCCAGCTATCTGCCGCTGTAGTTTATCAGCCGTGAATGAGTTAGTGTTGTGTACTTACTATTGCAGGAAATACAAATAATAATGAAAGACAAGGCAGCTTGGGCCAAGTCTTGAAATCTGAAGGTGGGTGTCATTACACGTCATAAGTCTGACATGACAATGCAAGGAATAAGAGTTAGACTGGATTGTGAGGAGGGAGGGGACAGAGGAGGGGGAGGGGAGGGGGGGGGGGCGGACAAGTGAGGGGCGATGGGAAGGATGAGTAGAATGACAGTCCTAAAATTTAATAATGAAGATGACGATGATGCTAATGATGATGCTAATGATGATGATGATGATGATGATGATAATAATAATAATAATAATAATAATAATAATAATAATAATAATAAGACACAATTCTTATAAAGCGCTGTTCTCCAGACGACACTACACTCCTTGAGCTAAAAAGCACACACTATGCACAAAAGCACACACTCACACACACAAGCATACACTACCTTAAATCCCCCATCCCTTCCCCACACATTGCATTCTCTCCCCTCTTACATCCAAAACCAGAAAAAAACAGGTCCGGTAACCGGTGGGTAGGGAAATGGCTTAGACTACGTGCTAAAGGCCTGACCACAAGAAAACCAGAAACTCCATCTGCCATTGTCAACAACATCATGAACTGACACACGCAAACCAACGGATCAACAACAACCAGAAACTCCATCTGCCATTGTCAATAACATCATGAACTGACACACGCAAACCAACGGATCAACAACAACCAGAAACTCCATCTGCCATTGTCAATAACATCATGAACTGACACACGCAAACCAACGGATCAACAACAACCAGAAACTCCATCTGCCATTGTCAATGACATCATCAACTGACACACGCAAACCAACGGATCAACAACAACCAGAAACTCCATCTGCCATTGTCAATAACTTCATGAACTGACACACGCAAACCAACGGATCAACAACAACCAGAAACTCCATCTGCCATTGTCAATAACATCATGAACTGACACGCGCAAACCAACGGATCAACAACAACCAGAAACTCCATCTGCCATTGTCAACAACATCATGAACTGACACACGCAAATCAACGGATCAACAACAACCAGAAACTCCATCTGCCATTGTCAATAACATCATGAACTGACACACGCAAACCAACGGATCAACAACAACCAGAAACTCCATCTGCCATTGTCACTAACATCATGAACTGACACACGCAAACCAACGGATCAACAACAACCAGAAACTCCATCTGCCATTGTCAATAACATCATGAACTGACACACGCAAACCAACGGATCAACAACAGCAACACATGGTGTAACCCCTTCACTGCACGTCAAGCAGCTCAGCCGTCCGATGAACATAGATGTAAAATCGTATCAGCAAGAGGCATAGATCCTCATGAGCCCCCGCACCTGTGGTACGTTAGTGCAAATGCGGGGGTTCATGAGGATCTATACCTCTTGCAACTGGGTGGTGTTACATATTTCTCGGCGGCGAAGGGGTTATAACTGTACTGTAAACAAAAAGACAAGGAAAGGGCCGCTTAACCCCTTAACTGCTAGAGGCTTAGATCCGCAAGCGGCATAGATCCTCATGAGCCCCCGCAACTGTAGGGGTTCATGAGGATCCATGTCTCTTGCAGTTGTCAAATTTAAATCATCATCAGCGAAAGCATCAGCAGCATCCTGGCTTTCATTGACAATAACAAATGTACTGTTTATGTGAGTTTCCATTGTGTCCAGTGTTGTCAGCAGTCAAGATCACACCAGGTCCAGCTCGTAGCAGCCCTCGTAACCCATACGGTAACAGCCCGCGACTCCAGCATCCCACTTCACGTCCACACAGCCCGCCGACCTGCCTGACAGTACACGTGTCACTGTACCGGGTCCTCCACCGTCCTGTGGACAGTCAACACTCACCATCAGTTAACACATCTGCTGGGAAACACTGGTCGACATCGTCCGTCGTCATCTTCACCATTATCTACTATTGTCATCGTCGTCGCCATCACCAATATTATCTATGTTTGTGATATATTAGATAATGATGACGACGATGATGACGACCAGTGTCAGTGCTGGTGCAGGTAGTGTACATGCTGCCCTAGTCGTGATGATGGTGATGAGAATCATGATGAATGTGATGTTGATAATAATTATGAAGATAAACAAATAAAAATACAAATAATAAAGAACATGGCTTGAGGCTTTTGATGAAACTCTGTGCTCACGCATAGGGTTCACACAGAGGGGTTAGTGCGGTACAGTTTTGTTAGTGGTTTCTTTTGGGACAGATATCTCGTGTGGGGCACGAGGCTCATGTGGAATCATAGGGAAACGTTTTACACAGGGATTTTAGTGAGAGTTCAGGCGAAAAGAGTTGTAGTAAAGTCAGTGCGGGCTAGACTGTCAATAAGAACGGATGTACGTCAGATACACTAGCCGTATTCCAAGACTCTGAAAACTAGAATTTAGGTATGTTTTTGTATGTACTACTAACACCTACTGAGTTAAAGATAGTATGCGTTAGTAGGAGGTAATTCGGTTGGGTAGCGTTGACTCGTTTGGTTGAGGTGTGTGGGTTTGGAAATCGTTGAGGTAATCGGTGGTTTTCTTATGTGGTTATTTACCGAGATGGATAACTAAGGAATGTGTGGTGTGTATGCCTAAGTCGTTATGAAGGCAGTAAGTGGTTAAGTGTGGTCTTTTCCAGTGTATGTGATAATGTATGGCGAGTGTTAGGTTATAGTCTGTTTCAATGTAGTGACAGAGTTATGGGGTGTTACGAAAGTACTTCGAATTATGAAGCAGGTGTGTGTGTGTTAATGAACCTGTGTGTTATGTGTATCAGCCAGGTAACGTAATGTATCTCATATCATCCAATATGTGTGTGTCTAGCAAGTGTTATGATATTAGGACTTTCTTGTTTAGAGTGCTTGTCGTGGAGCGGAGCGACGTGATGCCGAGACGTCAGTCAACAGAGGCTACCGCCGAGGGACCTATAGGGAGGTCATTCCTTCACTCAGGGAGTGAGCGACCGGTGCCGAGACACCCGGTTTAGCAAGGACTGCGCCACGGAGCGAGTTAAGAGGACGTCCACGGTACGAAAAACGGGACGACTCGGAAGCGTTGGGCGAAGGACCTACACGCCCAGACGTGAAAGGACAGAACGTTACCAAGCGATAACACAAGAAAACAGGTTGGATTGCGAGAGACAATTACCTAGCCTGGCATTTACATTGTGTATGTGTATGCGGTTGTAATGTGCTTGTAGTGAGAAGGGGTGTTGTACATAAGTTAGATAGTGGTGTTAGTTTTTTTTTTTATCTTTTATAAAAGTTTACGTTAGAAAGAGAGCTAGTGTGTTGTGTTTTACCGCGTGAATGCGCCCGTTTGAGTCAGTGGCGGTGTATGCGTCTGTTGTGCGAGAGTCTGCACTTTTGACTGGGGAAAGTGTGCGCGCGTTACAAGGCTGATGATGCATGACACGTACATATGAGGACTGGAAAACTGTGTATGTTAACCCTGTATATGACGCCAACCGCTCAATCCTTACAAGCGTGCATGCATTAACCCCTTCCCTGCCACTGTACGTACACTGTATGCACACTTTGGTTCTTGGTTCATTAACCCCTCCCCTGCCACTGTACGTACACTGTATGCACACTTTGGTTCTTGGTTCATTAACCCCTCCCCTGCCACTGTACGTACACTGTATGCACACTTTGGTTCTTGGTTCATTCAACGACCAAAAGCCAGCACCGTCCTAGACACATAGATACATACTGGTCTCAGCCACCACAGTCGCACTAACTTACCGCAGTCGCGTTCGCTTTTATCTCGGCAGTGAAGGGTTTGATTGTACATTGCTTAACGTCCCGACAGCAACAAGGCTTTCTCAGGACGTGCCTGCACTGCTTGTGAAAAAAAAAAAAAAAACTAAACAGAAAATTGAATGTATGTCGCCAGCCGGTCAAATACGTTAAATAAACCTACATCATGGGGCCTAAATAAAGCTAAGACCATTTAACAACACACATCCAATATCAAGAGCTACAGGCAGTGCAGACAGTAGGGAGAGTTTTAAAAAGACAAATACAGGTGAATGGACCAAGGGTAGACAGAAACACATGCCCCAGAATAGAAAGGAAACCCACCCTGTGGGGCTGACCAGGGTGACCCTGGGAACTAAAAAGTACCTAACCCCACCCAAGTCCCCCAGGGCAGACCCGGGTGGGGATCGGCAGTGAAGGGGTTAAAAGAGTGGTGAAGGACACACTATTATCTGTATATAGCAAGGGCCGGTCACGACTACACTATTATCTGTATATAGCAAGGGCCGGTCATGACTACACTATTATCTGTATCTAGCAAGGGCCGGTCACGACTACACTATTATCTGTATCTAGCAAGGGCCGGTCACGACTACACTATTATCTGTATATAGCAAGGGCCGGTCACGACTACACTATTATCTGTATATAGCAAGGGCCGGTCATGACTACACTATTATCTGTATATAGCAAGGGCCGGTCATGACTACACTATTATCTGTATATAGCAAGGGCCGGTCATGACTACACTATTATCTGTATATAGCAAGGGCCGGTCATGACTACACTATTATCTGTATATAGCAAGGGCCGGTCACGACTACACTATTATCTGTATATAGCAAGGGCCGGTCACGACTACACTATTATCTGTATATAGCAAGGGCCGGTCACGACTACACTATTATCTGTATATAGCAAGGGCCGGTCACGACTACACTATTATCTGTATATAGCAAGGGCCGGTCACGACTACACTATTATCTGTATATAGCAAGGGCCGGTCATGACTACACTATTATCTGTATATAGCAAGGGCCGGTCACGACTACACTATTATCTGTATATAGCAAGGGCCGGTCACGACTACACTATTATCTGTATATAGCAAGGGCCGGTCACGACTACACTATTATCTGTATATAGCAAGGGCCGGTCACGACTACACTATTATCTGTATATAGCAAGGGCCGGTCACGACTACACTATTATCTGTATATAGCAAGGGCCGGTCACGACTACACTATTATCTGTATATAGCAAGGGCCGGCCACGACTACACTATTATCTGTATATAGCAAGGGCCGGTCACGACTACACTATTATCTGTATATAGCAAGGGCCGGTCACGACTACACTATTATCTGTATATAGCAAGGGCCGGTCACGACTACACTATTATCTGTATATAGCAAGGGCCGGTCACGACTACACTATTATCTGTATATAGCAAGGGCCGGTCACGACTACACTATTATCTGTATATAGCAAGGGCCGGTCACGACTACACTATTATCTGTATATAGCAAGGGCCGGTCACGACTACACTATTATCTGTATATAGCAAGGGCCGGTCACGACTACACTATTATCTGTATATAGCAAGGGCCGGTCACGACTACACTATTATCTGTATATAGCAAGGGCCGGTCACGACTACACTATTATCTGTATCTAGCAAGGGCCGGTCACGACTACACTATTATCTGTATCTAGCAAGGGCCGGTCACGACTACACTATTATCTGTATCTAGCAAGGGCCGGTCACGACTACACTATTATCTGTATCTAGCAAGGGCCGGTCACGACTACACTATTATCGGTATCTAGCAAGGGCCGGTCACGACTACACTATTATCGGTATCTAGCAAGGGCCGGTCACGACTACACTATTATCGGTATATAGCAAGGGCCGGTCACAACTACACTATTATCGGTATATAGCAAGGGCCGGTCACGACTACACTATTATCTGCATATAGCAAGGGCCGGTCACGACTACACTATTATCTGCATATAGCAAGGGCCGGTCACGACTACACTATTATCTGCATATAGCAAGGGCCGGTCACGACTACACTATTATCTGCATATAGCAAGGGCCGGTCACGACTACACTATTATCTGTATATAGCAAGGGACGGTCACGACTACACTATTATCTGTATATAGCAAGGGCCGGCCACGACTACACTATTATCTGTATATAGCAAGGGCCGGTCACGACTACACTATTATCTGTATATAGCAAGGGCCGGTCATGACTATACTGATATTGATTCCGCTTATTACGCTTGTCGATTATTACTCCACTATTCCCTCTATGCAAATGGCGGCCTAATTAACAGGTTCACTTGTATTTACCTCATCTCCCCAGTTCCAGCCATGTCCTTGCTTTACACGGTCCCCAACCTTCAGGATTTTAGCCAGCTCGGCTCCTGTGGGTTTCGCCCTCACTGGCTCTGGTTTCGCTCTCACTGGCTCTAGTTTCGCTCTGACTGGCTCTGGTTTCGCTCGCACTGGCTCTGGTTTTGCTCTCACTGGCTCTGGTTTATGGCCTGAGAAAAGTATTACAGCCAATCTTCAAAATCAAATTCAGTTATGTTCGTCTTTCAAATAATTAAAATATTAACCCTTTGGCTGTCGGTAGCGCTTATTGTCGAGGTGATTCCTGTCGGAACAATAAGCACTACCGACAACCAAAGGGCTAACACTCCCCCCTCCTTCTCCTTCTCCCTCTCCCAGCCCCTATCTCTCCCCCACCATCCACCTCCCCCCAGACAGTCGATCCTCCTTTTCCTTGCTCCCCCTCCCACCCTCACCCTGGTCTGCCCTGAGGAACTCGGATGGGGTAAACTAATTTTTATTTCCTAGGGTCACCATGGTCAGCTCCACAGCGCGGGTTTTTCTCTCTTTTTTACTGGAGCATGTGTTTCTGTCTACCGTTAGCCCATTCACCTGTGTTTTGCTTGTTAAACTCTAGCGCTGTCTGTAGCCATTGATATTGGATGCGTGTTGCTAAAATTAATGGTCTACTGCACCTAAAAGATGATGATTTATGTGTTTGCAGTTAATGCATTTTTTATGTATCATTTCCCTGTACCTATTTTGTAATTGTAATGACTTTAAACTCTTTTTGTAAACTAGGGTACGATACATTAGCATGAAGGTCCCTAGCATGTCAGAGGCTTGTTTACCATAGTTCCCTGTACCTATGTTGTAATGTAATGATTGTGCACTCTTGTTGAAAACTAGGGTACGATACATTAGCATGAAGGTCCCTAGCATGTCAGAGGCTTGTTTACCATAGTTCCCTGTACCTATGTTGTAATGTAATGATTGTCCACTCTTGTTGTACACTCGGGTACGATACATTAGCATGAAGGTCCCTAGCATGTCTGAGGCTTGTTTACCATAGTTCCCTGTACCTATGTTGTAATGTAATGATTGTCCACTCTTGTTGTACACTCGGGTACGATACATTAGCATGAAGGTCCCTAGCATGTCTGAGGCTTGTTTACCATAGTTCCCTGTACCTATGTTGTAATGTAATGATTGTCCACTCCTGTTGTAAACTAGGGTACGATACATTAGCATGAAGGTCCCTAGCATGTCTGAGGATTGTTAACCATAGTTCCCTGTACCTATGTTGTAATGTAATGATTGTCCACTCTTGTTGTAAACTAGGGTACGATACATTAGCATGAAGGTCCCTAGCATGTCTGAGAATTGTTAACCATAGTTCCCTGTACCTATGTTGTAATGTAATGATTGTCCACTCTTGTTGTACACTAGGGTACGATACATTAGCATGAAGGTCCCTAGTATGTCTGAAGATTGTTTACCATAGTTCCCTGTACCTATGTTGTAATGTAATAATTGTCCACTCTCGTTGTACACTAGGGTACGATACATTAGCATGAAGGTCCCTAGTATGTCTGAGGATTGTTTACGATAGTTCCCTGTACCTATGTTGTAATGTAATGATTGTCCACTCTTGTTGTAAACTAGGGTACGATACATTAGCATGAAGGTCCCTAGCATGTCCGAGGATTGTATACCAGAGTGGACCGGCTGACGTCATAGATTCGGTATTTTATTATTTTTTTTTTTCACAAGAAGCGCAGTCACGTCCTGAGAAAATCTTGTTCACCCGGCCTAACCCTTCACCACTCCCCCCCCCCCCCCCCCATGAACTCACCACCCTATCCCGGGACTTTCATCGTGAATGTCTGATTCTGTATCAGTGAACTTTGTACCACATATGAAAACAACCATTATCTCGTTAACCAAGGTATTTCAGTCCAGTCGTGTGCACTCCGATGCTATTCTGATCTGCCGATACGGTTGTAGATGCGGAATATGCTTCTCCATGCGGACAGGTGATAATACGCATGCGGGGGAATAAAACGCCAAGAAAGAAAATCAAAACGCGTGGACACCCTAATATTTTAACATTTAAAGGATGGTTGCAAGAAACAGATTGCTGTGTACATACCACACACCAGGCACTCCTGTGTTGCTACAGCTTGGGTTGTCTGCCCACACAACAAAACAAAATACTGGTTTGAAAACTCTCTAGCACACAAAACCTAACTGTAGCAAGTTATATCATGAATGTAATCCGACACACAGACGGTAGCAAAGTGCAGCATGAATTGAATCTATCTTTTTGCCGAATTAGTCGTACAGTTAAAAGGTTCCCAGTAAAACAGCCGGTATCACTTCACCCCGTGAGTCACCGTGAGTACCTTGTGTGTGACATGTCCCAAGGCGGCGATGGCTTGTTCCAGACGTGTCATCATCCCGGAATCCCAGCTGACCGACACCAGAGTGACATCGGTATTGACCTTAGTCACCTCACTCTTCTTTTCCAGGCCGTCCAACCGCGCTTTCAGTTGCCTCAGCATCCCTAACAGTGCCCCATCAGGGGCGGGCACCACAAGGCGCTCCACTGAACCAGCGTGGACTGCCAGAGCCGCTTTGTGCTCTTCAAGGGATGCTATCTCAGCTCGCTTCGGGCCCACGACATTATCTTCTTCTCGCTGTAGCTGGGCCAGAATCTCGTGGCACCGCTTTTCAACACGTTGCTGCAGACGACCAAATCTGGCCTTGACCTCGGATCTCTGAGTGCCAAAGTGCACCTGCGCAGTACCAACTTCCTTCTTCAGCTTCTTGATCTGAGGAAGACACAATAAAACTAAAACTGATAGGAATAACGTTTGACCCGGAACGAAACTCGTTACTTACTGAAGAAAACTGCATACTGTGACAAGCGAGATATCCGAAATACATGTCATTAACTGTTTTGATTCCGTTACTGTTATTCCTGTCATGTAACAATCGGAATCGATGTGTTCGAACTCATATAAATCTTTACATTGAAATGTGTTTGTTTAATTACCTACAGAGAGCTTACATCTGACTGATGAGTGTGACATGAACAAGCCAACACAGCTAGAGAGTTCTCTCAATGAGACCTGAAAACTACAAAACTGGAATCGTTTACACTGCACATTTTACATTCTGCTGGCTGTCAAGGCAAAGTACAAGAAAGTTGTTGTAAACTTAGTATATAGATCTATTTTATGCTTGCATATAAGACAAGATTAATTTGAGCAACACAAGTGCATGACAGCCATTGTGTTACCTGTTCGTCCTTTGCCGTCTCCTTGTCACGAAATCTTCTAGCTTGTTCAGACAGAGCCGCCCGTTCTTGTTTGGCTGTACTGGCCACAGGTTTCACTCCACACGAGTGATGGGAAGCAGAAAAACATTCCACACAGATGAGACTGAGGTGAGCGGGACAGTACATGTCCCCAGGACGGTCGGAGTGGCTCACACACGGCGACCGGCGACTAGCAGGGAGATGACCTGGGGTCAGCGTGTCCAGCTCTTCAAGTCTGTGATCGCGTGTAGCGGGCACTTTCTTGTGGGCCTTGGTGCATGACGAGCAGAGCTTGAAGCTGCAGGACACAGGTCAACCAGTGTCACATATAAACTGTTACACCGTCAGATCAATCAATCAATCAATCAATCAATCAATCAACTGCGTCACTATAATCCGTTACATAATGATATTAATCAACCAGTCCATCAATTAAGTGTGTCCCCTAAAATCCGTTACACCTTGGTATCAATACATCAAATGATCGTGTCACGTATAATATATTAAACATGACGTCATCTACTTACGTTGATGGCAGGTATACGTCACGATACAGGATGACGTCAAGACAGCCTACAGGTGATCTACGCCTGCGGACCATTTTGAGATTAGTACAGTGGCTCGTTTTGATACAATTATTATCCATGATTCCATGTTGAAACTTACACCCAACTTAAGTTTTATAGCACGGCTTGAGATGTTGAGATGCGTACTTCAGAACAAATATCTGGATGTGCTCAGATTATAATCATGCAAGCACGTCCACAGGAAACTAATGAGCAGACGTGATTTCCGGATTCAACCTGACGTCAGTTAAGATCATCAGATGTTTCCCTGTATTAGGAGTGTAAAAGACAACTGACCTGCAATCCAGGCAAAATGACGTGGCAGCAGCGTTGACGTCACACACAGCACAGACGAGTTTGCCGCTCAGCGCTTGCTTGCTCTCCACCAGCGCCATAGTTACCAGGTCGGTGGGAAACTTGTCCACCATAGCAGCTAGCATCTCCTGCTGGCCAGGCTGGGGGGTGGGCAGGATGTGGGCACGACATAACGGACACCCACCCTGCCCCCTGGACGACAGCCAGGACAAGATGCATTTCCGACAGGCCACGTGACCACAAGGTAGAAACTTGGCTTCCGTGAAATCCTCGTGACACACGGGACATTCCACATCCACTTTTCCACTCAAAGTGGCCATTTTCTAGCATCAGACTTACAGGTTGCCAGTGAACTACTACCACTCAAACTAAATATGTGGATATCTGTACTGCAACATTAAGCCACAAACAAGAGGACATTGTCAAATTGTACAAAAAGTAATAATATTATGTGTTGTGATTCTAACAATCAACAAAGCAACTAGTAAGTCAATCAATAAAAAGAAAGCAAGTCAATTAACCAGTTTATCATCTAATGAATCAAACTAATCAATCAATCACTCAATGAATCAGTCAGTCAATCAGTCAAAGAGTCAAATCAGTCAGTTAATCGATCAATGAATCAGTCAGTTACACAGGGTGCAGATTTCTTGATTGGCATTAAAGGACATGTAATCCCATGACTATGTTTTCACATCATACTGTACATTCCAGAACAGGGGTGGGGAGTGGGGGGGGGGGGAAGAGGGTAGGTAGAAGTGGGTCGATTTTATAAATTTCAGAATCTCATCCACCACGCACACCCACCCACCCAACTCGGGCTCAGGACATAATTATGTTAAACGCTGTGTAATTCTCCCTTTTGGGATAGAAAACAAAACCTTCCTTAGACAGCGTGGAAGCACCCCTTACTCTGCCAATCCTCGTCGTCCTCCCCGTCCCCGTCCCGACCTCCTGATCCCTTCCCTTCCCGTCCAAATACTAGCATATACACCAGGATAAAACGGTGAGTTGTCCACGTGTCGCCCTGCTACTAGCATATACACCAGTTTAATACGCTGAGTTGTCCACGTGTCGCCTTGCTACTAGCATATACACCAGGAAAATACGGTGAGTTGTCCACGTGTCGCCCTGCTACTAGCATATACACCAGGATAATACGGTGAGTTGTCCACGTGTCGCCCTGCTACTAGCATATACACGAGGATAATACGGTGAGTTGTCCCCTCCTGCCCTGTTACTAGCATATACACCAGGATAATACGGTGAGTTGTCCACGTGTCGCCCTGCTATTAGCATATACACCAGGATAATACGGGGAGTTGTCCACGTGTCGCCCTGCTACTAGCATATACACCAGGATAATACGGTGAGTTGTCCACGTGTCGCCCTGCTACTAGCATATACACCAAGACAATACGGTAAGTTGTCCACGTGTCGCCCTGCTACTAGCATATACACCCGGACAATACGGTAAGTTGTCCACGTGTAGCCCTGCTACTAGCATATACACCAGGATAATACGGTGGGTTGTCTGGCAAGTGTCGCCCTGCTACTAGTATATATACCAGGATAATACGGTGAGTTGTCCACGTGTCGCCCTGCTACTAGTATATATATACCAGGATAATACGGTGGTTTGTCCACGTGTCGCCGTGCTACTAGCATATACACCAGGATAATACGGTGAGTTGTCCACGTGTCGCCCTGCTACTAGCATATACACCAGGATAATACGGTGGGTTGTCCAAGTGCCGCCCTGCTACTAGCATATACACCAGGATAATACGGTGAGTTGTCCAAGTGTCGCCCTGCTACTAGCATATATATCAGGATAATACGGTGAGTTGTCCCCTCCCGCCCTGCTACTAGCATATACACCAGGATAATACGGTGAGTTGTCCACGTGTCGCCCTGCTACTAGCATATACGCCAGGATAATACGGTGAGTTGTCCACGTGTCGCCCTGCTACTAGTATATATACCAGGATAATACGGTGGGTTGTCCACGTGTCGCCCTGCTACTAGCATATACACCAGGATAATACGGTGAGTTGTCCACGTGTCGTCCTGCTACTAGCTATACACCAGGAGAATACTGTGATTAGTCCACGTGTCGCCCTGCTACTAGTATATATACCAGGATAATACGGTGGGTTGTCCACGTGTCGCCCTGCTACTAGCATATACACCAGGATAATACGGTGAGTTGTCCACGTGTCGTCCTGCTACTAGCTATACACCAGGAGAATACTGTGATTAGTCCACGTGTCGCCCTGCCTAACAGCAATATGCATGGTAGTAATCACCTATAGGTTAGTCTACTTAGGTGCGGATCAGTATATTATGTGAAAGGGAGGTGGGGTGGGTGGGGGTAGGGGGGGGGGGTTGGGGGTGGAAGGAGATTTGGACTGGAAAAGAACGACTTTTCTTTTTTTGATTTAAAAAATAAAAAAACGACCATGGCGCGAGGCAGGGGAAAAACAGTAATTAAATGAATCTGAAATACCGGAGCATTTTTTTTAAAACTTCGTTCTGCACGTATTTCTGTTATTTTCAATAATCGCGTCTTTTTCTTTTCTTTTTTTTTTAAGACTTTGGCTGTCAGGAGAGCTCTTTGCAGGGGCGGATCCAGGGGGTGTCTGGAAGGGGTGGCACAACCGACCGACCCCGCCACCACCACCACTACCCGCCACCCCCCTGCCCCCTTCCCCACCCCCTACACCATGTCCATGACTTCGAACTGAGTTATTTCTAGGACACAAATTTAAATGAACATACACATATACTGAATTAAGACCAAAGCGTGTATAACGCAAAGAAAATCCTAACAAAGAAAGAAACACGCTTAGAAACAACATGACTGTACAACTTAGTTGTGTTGAAATTATTCATTTCTGGCTTGTCTTTTGTTTTGCGTTGCAATGGCTCTTTCTGAAGATTGCTTTTTGTCGGAGTTTCTTAGACCCAATTAGAGTTATCAGAGCTGACAGTTTTCATTTGTTGCAAGATGGCCTTTACAGGACACACCACCGGTTTTAACACGTTTCCCTAAGAAGGGCTGATTACATCTACACACACTTGTCCTCATCCCCGCCTCTATCCAACCTCCCGAGCAAAAGAAGATGTAAATAGGTAATTTTGACTCTTCTACCGAGGTGTTAATTTCTGATTTTAGTTGTACTTAGAGACTCAGCAGGAGCAACCATATCATGTCGACAATAATATACTCCCAATTAATATCTCCGTTTGAGGAACAACACAGCCATGTTGAGCAACACAGCTGTACACGACAATGACACTGAGAAACCGTGATACTGCTCTATGCACCCAATAACCTCCTCCATATGAGAAACACAGGCGCAGATCATATATGCAGCCATGATCTTGAATGATGTACACCTCTTACACTGGATGGCGATTGCTCAGGTGTCAACACACCTGGCGGTTCCCCTCTAGAGGCAGTGCAAGTGTCAATGACAACAATAATGTTCTGATGGGCAATGGTGCATGTCCGCTAACACTACCTCAAAAGACAAAGTACGCAATCTGAGTGAGGCTGACGACCCGCTGTGCAGTCCGTCGTAAGAGCATTGTAGTCTAGCAGCTTTTCGCAATTTCTGCAGACTAAGTAGTTCGTCAAAAGAGTAACAATGGTTTGCAGGTACGAAACGAAAGTACTAATGCCATATAGTTTATGCATGGCAACAATATTTGTCCTTAGGATGGAGACATTTTTGTAGAAGTGTTTTTCGAAAGCTATTTTTCGATGTGAGGGAACCAGTCCTCGTACACCGCCCGGATAAGGTGCAAGACATTTTTTGTGCATAACATTGAAAATTTCAAGCATACAAGTTACAAGTTTATTCCAGTGAGTAAATTAAAATCATCAGCAAGTAAACATGCATACATATATACGATAAAATAAGTTTAAAAGTATTATTTTTAATGCGGTAAGCATGGTCGCGTCGCTAGTTTCAAAATGGCGGTCAGCGAGAAGCCTTCTAAAGAAGTCAATCAGACGCGCACGGTTAATGAAGCTTTACTTTGCTCCTGAATTGAAACAGAGATTATTTTCGATTTGAACATCTTATCAACGTCAAATACGTTATTTGTCCTGGTCTTGAAAACAGCCTTTTCCATAGAACTCGGTCTTTTGTGGGAGGAAAGCATATCGAAAGTAAACTCCCTTTGTGCATGTTGTGCAATGTGTCTGCCGACCATCTTCAACATTCTGAAGACTATTTGGCCGGATACAACATGCATGTTGTTCGTCTGTTTTTCAGCCTAACGGCTCTAAGTGCAGGTCTGCTCTTTTTGTTTATTTTATTAGTGAAGATGGGATTTTTAACTGGTCAAGCACACTCGTATCCGACTGGTCTTAAGCACAAGCCAGGCAGAGTGAAATCCATCTCCGAACCGTTCCATCAAAATCACCATGTTCAGCTAAACACCTAAATATAAAATTTTAGTTTTTGCAACCAATTCAACCAATCGGCACTCAAGTACTCACAAGGACTCTTATGATTAAGCTTTATCAGGACTGCATGAGACACAATACAGATAGTAGCCCTCTCTATTATATTACATGTTTTATTTATTTATTATTGATTCATGTATGTATTCACTTACATATTTATTTATTATTTATCCTTTTAATTATGGATGGAAGGAATTCCTTGATGCACATGATCACTATAGTAGTATGGTAGTGGTCACCAAGGAGAGGAAATTTGTTTTCAATATGCTTACATCTGTGCATGTTCATAATCTATCCTTTACTTAACATGCATATTCATAGGTCCCAGGTATCCCCAACTTATTTTATTAATTTATTATTTTTTTGTTTGTTGGTTTGTTTGTGATGTATGTTTGCACATACACATCAGCATAAAATGATTGATTGTACATTAACGTCCCGACAGCAACAAGACTTTCTCAGGACGTGCCTGCACTGCTTGTGAAAAAACCCAAACTAAACAGAATATTGAATGTGTGTCGCCAGCTGGTCTAATACACTAAATAAACCTAACTAGACCCTTTAGCAACACACATCCAACATCAAGAGCTACAAGCAGTGCAGAGAGTAGGAAGAGTATAAAAAAGGTAAATACAGGTGAATGTACCAAGGGTAGACAGAAACACACGCCCCAGAATAGAGGGGAAAACCCACCCTGTGGGGCTGACCAGGGTCACCCTGGGAACTAAAAAGTAGTTAACCCCACCCAAGTCCCCCAGGGTAGACCTGGGTGGGGGACATCAGCATACAAGATGAGAACATACATATGCACATATATGATGTGAACATAACATGTACACATATATGGTAATAGGTGCATACCACCCGCTCCCCACCCCACATACAAAACCACAGAACAAACATCTGTGCATGTTCATAATATATCCTTTACTTGGTATTCATATGTCCTAGTTATTTAAATTTATTATTTATTTTTATTTGTTTGAAAAGTAGGTTTTGTTCATATGCTGATGTTCACATACACATATATGGTAATACTGCCCACTCCCAACCCCACTCCACAACCAGAGAACACCCACCAAACTTACATCTGTGCATGTTCATAATCTGTCCTTTACTGAGCATTCATATGTCCCAGGTATCTTGACTTACTTTATCTTTTTTATTTAACCGCCATGAGATGGCATTGGTCGCCTGCTCGACATTAAACCCAAATAAGTATATATTTAAATTATTTATTTATTTTGTTTGCTTGTGATGAAGGTTTTGTACGTACACATCAGCAAACAAGAAAATATACACATATATAGATGGTAATAGGTGCCATACTGCCTGCTCTCAACCATTACCTAAATACACACATAAAACCGCAGAACACCTACCAAAAGAAGGACATACACATCTGTGTATGTTCATAATTTTAATCTATCCTTTACCTAGCATGCATATGTCCCAGGTACCTTAGACTTACTTTATCTTATTTATTTAAATTATTTATTTATTTTGTTTGTTTGTAATGTAGGTTTTGTACATACACATCAGCATACAGCTCAAGAACATACACCATGGTGCCCCTGTGCATGTGGCCACCAGTACTATTCTGTCAGATCTGTCACACCCAGCCAATCATCTCTTCGAGCTTTTGCCCTCTGGCCGGCGGTTTCGTGCTTTTAAAGCCAGAACCTCTCGATTCAGATGCAATTTTTTTTTCCAGAAGCTGTCCTCAGTACATCACCATGCACGGAACAACGTGATTCCATGATTTGTGACATATGACTGATTTGTGTTTAATATTGTGTTTATCTATCTTTTAGTGCTGTATATAGGATGATCGCCAACTAAGTGTATGACATGATGAATGCCCTACAAATGAGGACATATTTTACTGTCGCCATGCCACACAAAAATCCTTGTAACGTTTTACTTGGTGAATAAATGTCTTATGTCTTATACACGTACATGGTAATAGGTGCAGTATCGCTCGCTCCCATCCCCAATCCAGTTACACACACAAAACCGCAGAACATCCACCAATGTACATCTGTGCATGATCATAATCTATACTTTACTTAGCATTCTTATGTCCCAGGTATCTGTGACTTACTTTATCTTATTTATTTAACTGCCGTGAGATGGCCGTAGTCTACCGCGCGGCGTTAAACCCAAATAACTATTTATTAAAATTATTAATTTATGTTTGTTTGTAATGAAGGTTTTGTACATACACGGTAATAGGTGCCATACCGCCCCACTTTCAACCCCAGCCCACATACAAAACCACAGAATACCCACAAAAGACATGCACAATTGTATACTGATGGGTATTAGTGGACTGTAAAATGTATATATAGATACTTCAGGTTAAGCAAGTGGCTTGTATTGACTTCCTGTATTTTAGCTGCCCACCTACAAATTTCATGTGTACAGTTAACCACACTGCACATGCAGCCATCAGTTCTGTGAAAAGTACTGTTGGCCTCATGCATAGGGGCACCAAAACTTAGAGATAAGGCCACACCTGATAACAATAACAGTACTAATAATAATAATATGCATACTCAGCCACTAGTTCTGTAAACAGCACCTTTGTAAACAGTACCAGTGGCCAAATGCACACATACATCATGGATGTTGCTACCACTGATCACTTCAAACAATAGGCTGCCCAGTTCACATTTTGATACCGTGAACTAGCCTGCACATGCAGTCATCAGTTCTGTAAATAGTACTGTGGCCACATGCACAGCGGCACCAAACTTAAAGGTGAGGCCAAAACTGCCACCTCAAACAAAACCAAACGCTACCTACACACACATATCAATGATACAGTCAACCTCTGTGTGCGTTAGGGGGAACACGCTTAAAGTATGGGACTGTAAATCTTACAGGGAAATGTCAAAACCAGTAAGAAGATAATGTAACAGCAACAAGTACATGTATTTTGTAAACCACTCAAAACATGACAACTCATCGAGTCTAATGGTGTTATGAGTGGGTGATGGAAACACTGAAAGAAATAGTACGTGTGCATTATAAAGTATGTGCCTCCTCCCCCCCCCCCCCCACCTCCCATAACTAGATGTTTATCATAAAACATAGATATCTCATTCATTTGATCACTTGACTGATTTATTAAATCATCTCTGTGTCACCTTTCTCCGTTTTCTTTCTCATTTTAATCCCAATATGTCAGTGCTAATGTCAGCTGCTAAGAATCCTTGCAGCGAACTGCAAATGTCTATATGCAGACAAACTGCAAATAACACAGCAGCAAAATAAGTTCCTCTTTTGTGCAGTAGGCTACTGCTAGCAAGATAGGGTTCAATTTTAAACAAAGCATTGCATGAACTTCCAAGCGTGTTCACGTTGTGCTGTGTATTTTGTTTTTCAGTGTGAAGTGTACTGTACCATCAGTGATCACTGAGACTGCATAATTGGCACTGGCAGTGATCGCACATCACAACATAGCTTGTCAGTGCAACTCATTAAAATAAATGTTACTGCTGCATAAAATAATTAATCAAGTTCCGAAACTTTGCTCAGCCATGACAGTTAAAACCAAGTGGTGTGGCACTCTTTTTCTTTTACAGAATGCAGCATAGGTTTTGAAGATAGCGTTTGTGTTGTGGGTTGCGTTTTGTTTTGGTGCTGTGTTGTCGAAATGAAACGGGCAAAGCGATGGTAAAGTGAATGGAAACAAACGTGACAAACCTTTATCAAGCCGTAAAAATGCACACAGCAACTTTACACGTTTGCTTTCTTTTTTTTAAACAAACAAGCTTATGTAGAACAAATCAAAAAGAACCCGTCGGCACACCAAAATTCACGTCCGCAGAGGTCGTGGCATCACGTGATGTTTTGATCACGTGATTTGGGATACCTTATTGTTCAGTAACGATATTAATTTTGAGTTCAAGGCAAGCGTTTTCGTAATTGTTTCTTCTCTTAATATATCTAAGTGTGAAAATTTTACTTTAAAAAATGAAATCCTTTTAAGTGACATATAGTGCATACTACCACTGAATACAGGAACAATGAGACCTGTGTAAACTACTGATCCCCTGTAAACATGGCCGCTACGATCCTGGTTTCGTCTGCAGCCATACTGGAAACAAAATGTGCTACAGAAAAATGTCTCCATCCTCCGGCGGTTTAAAACGAGTGCGCACTGCTTTTATTCATACTAGACTTCATTTTGATATACCCAAACCTTTGTTACTCTCTAGAAAATCACTATCTCGTAAACGGCTGATCGTCTATGAAGGGCAGCTGCTAGACTATTGGGGATCAGCAGTCGCCTAAGCAAGTCCATCACCACAGTCAAACGACTCTATCTGGGTCCGATCAAAAGATTAGCAAACGCCTTGACACCCGGGCAGAGAGAGCATGCACATCTGATTTATCGCTATCTGATTGGAATATTGTCTTCTTTGTGGGGCGGTGGCCGGGAGAGGGTGGGGGGGGGGGGGTCCACAATCATAGACTTAAACCTAGATGACTGACTCGACTGAGTAAGCAATGTGGGTGGCATTGCACAGCAACAGATATTTGTTTCATGAACCCCTGTGACTGAAGGAAACTCAACACATGCAATGTGAAGTGATTGTGCTGGCTGAGGAGGAGGTGCTTAGCGTACTTAAAAAAAGGAAAAAAAAAGAAAGAAAATAAAGCGTCTGGGCCAGATGGAGTTAGATCATATGTGTTAAAATTATACGCTGAACAACTGTACCGAATTCTTTGATGATATATTTTTAACATGTCACTTACCCAGTGTGTCGTTCCCTGATCGTGGAAGACCTCTTGTATTGTCCCCGTCCCAAAAAAAGCAAACTGTATGGTTTAAATAGTTTATTACTTTTGCAAAATACATAAAAGAATATACATCACTTGTCATCAGATTAAAAACAAGCCACAGGCTTATATGATGATCTCGACACTCAGTTATACTATTTGCAAAATTTGCGTGACGGTGGTATGCAGATTTTAAATACAATACAGGTAAGTGAATATATATATATATATATATATATATATATATATATATATATATATATATATATATATATATATATATATATATATATATATATATATATATATATATACATGTACACACACATACATACATATATACACACATACATATACACATACATACATACATATACATACACACACACATATACATATATATACATACACATATTTATGCCGATTTTAAATACACTACAGGTAAGTAAATCAATATATGTCAATATATATATTATATGAATACATAAAAAAAAATGAAAATAGAGGGAAAACATTCAATCATTATAGTGGAGAGAGAGAGAGAGAGAGAGAGAGAGAGAGAGAGGGTGGAGAGGAGAGAGGGTGGGAGAGGAGAGAGAGAGAATTGTCTCAACTGGTCTTTAGATTTTCTTTATTTCCTTTATTTCTTGCAATCCTATTTTATAACTCAATGAAATCTTTTTGCGGCAGTAATAAATTCGTGTACAGCTGAAAATATGTCGTTATTCACTGTGGATAGTAGGGTTTTACTTCCATTAAGGAGAAAATGTATATTGGTGTATTCTGGTGGAAGTGTAAGTATTGTTAAACGTCTTATTGCATCGTAATTACTACACTGGAGTAAAAAATGGTCGGCGGTTTCAGAGCTGGCTCCACAAGAGCAGGCGGGGGAATTAGAGAGGTGACGACTAACCAGGTCATAATTGAGGTCGCTTATTTTGAGTCTAATTTTACAGTGGATTATCTGTGTTATTCTACAACCTAAATAGTAATATGGGGGTACCACACAATAGTCTAGCGACAGGAGTGATTTAAATTCGCTTAAGGATTGGCTACGCTGGATGTGATCGGGCAGACTGTTCCAAAGGCCCGTGGTGGATGGAAAAAATGAAGTTTTGTACAATTCAGTTTTACACTGGGGGACTTGGCGTTCAAGTGGACGTCGTTTATGATAAGGATTTAATGCGGATACTAGCTGTGGTAGGTCTAGGCCTAAGTACGTGGGGGTTATACCATTGACTATTTTAAAATAGAGGATGAGTTTATGACGACAACGTCTTTGCCACAACGGAATGAAACCGGTTTCTTCATAAAGTAATTGGTGGCTAGTGCCACGGACTGCGCCAGTAATGGTTCTTAAAGCGTGTAACTGGAGACATTCCAATTCATCTGAAAGTGCCCCTGTACAATTAAGATAAGATAAGATAAGATAAGATAAGATGGTTTATTGCCATATGTTTCCATGTACAAAACAATAAAAACATTGGAATTTGTCTTGATGTCAGTTACTAAGACTAAACACACACACACACACACACACACACACACACACACACACACACACACACACACACACACACACACAGAGAGAGAGAGAGAGAGAGAGAGAGAGAGAGAGAGATCTGATACAGTTAAAAACTGACTGTACACAATCATTCTCACTCGCCACTCGCGCTCTCTCCAATTAGTCCGGTTGATCAGAGAGAGCGTGAACAGCAAGAGGGAAAAAACTATTGCGGAATCTGCTGGTCCTGGTACTGATGGACCTGTACCTGCGCCCTGATGGTAAAATTTGAAAAAGCTCATTGCCGGGGTGGGTGGAATCCCTGGAGATAAGACGTGCTCTACGTAAGAGACGCTGCTGGTACAGTGAGTCCAGGCTAGGAAGATCTCTGCCTATGATTTTTGAAGCGGTCTTGACCACCCTACTCAGTCTGATTTTCTCTTTGGCCGTGATGGAACCATACCAAACCGTGATCGAAAAGGTGAGCACGCTCTCAATCACAGCTCGGTAGAATTGCATCAACATGTGGGCACCGAGACCGAAACTTTTCAGACGTCGCAGGAAGAACAAGCGCTGCTGTGCTTTTTGGACGATAAGGCGAGTGTTTTCCTCCCACTTCAGGTCACATGACAGGGTAGTGCCAAGAAACTTAAAGTTCTGGACTGTTTCAATGATTTCACTATTGATCACAAGAGGGGGAGGGGGAGGGGACTGTTTCTTTCTAAAGTCCACAATCATTTCTTTTGTTTTGCCAGAGTTCAGTTCAAGGTTGTTGTTATTACACCAACTAATTAGAGTCTCAACCTGACTACGGTAAGCGGATTCGTCTGAGTTTGTAATGCACCCTTCCACTGTGGTGTCATCTGCAAATTTCAGAACTTTAGTACTGGCATGGCATGAAGCACAGTCATAAGTAAACAGGGAGTAGAGCATAGGGGAGAGCACGCACCCCTGAGGCGTGCCCGTGGATAAAGTGAGGGTGGATGACACATTTCCACCAATTTTAACGACCTGTGGTCTCATCAACAGGAAATCGAGGGTCCAGAGGCACAATGTCTCTGGAACTCCGATTTGCTGGATCTTCTGGTACAATTTAGATGGAATAATGGTGTTAAAAGCAGAACTGTAATCAACAAATAAAATTCTGGCATAGGTGTTTGGGATTTCAAGGTGTTGTAAAACATAAAACAAACCAAGTGACACCGCATCCTCCACGGAACGTTTTTCGCGATACGCGAATTGAAAACAATCCAGCAGAGGGTCGGTAAATGTTCTCAGAAACCGGAGGACGAGGCGCTCAAGCGTCTTCATGACAACTGAGGTCAGAGCGACCGGTCTGTAATCATTTAGGGAGGACACTTTGGATTTTTTCGGAACAGGAATGATGGTGGACCTTTTGAAACACTGAGGAACAGTGCACTGAGAGAGAGACATGTTGAAAATGTCAGTAAAGACGCCCGAGAGCTGGTCCGCACAGTTTCTGAGTAAGCGTGGAGAAATGTTATCTGGACCGGCAGCTTTCCTGCTGTCTAGACGCTGAAACATGCACCTGACATCGGCGTCTAGAATAATGAAAGGTGGGTTCTCAGTATGACTCCTCTCCACATAAGGAGGTGGGGTCATATTCTTTTTGTCAAAACGACTATAAAAGTCATTCAGAGTGTCTGGAAGAGACGCATCAGTAACATCAGCAGTCTTGGAAGCTGGTTTATAGTTTGTAATGTCTTTGAGGCCTTGCCAAATATCTCTAGGGTTACTAGCTGCGATTTTCTGTTCTAGTCTGTATCTGAAGTTGCGCTTGGCAGTCTTAATTGCTTTTAGTACTGCATACCTGGCTTGTTTGTACCTTTCTCTGTCATTGTCTTTGTATGCGTCATGTTTTTCGTGGAGTTTGTGTTTAATGTCTACTGTAAACCATGGCTTGTCATTAGGAAAACTCTTGCAGGTCTTGGTGGGAATACAGAGGCTCTCACAGAAGGCAATGTAGTCAGTGACAGCCTCTGTGTACTCGTGAATGTCTGATGTTACCTCCTTAAACACATCCCAGTCAGTGCACTCTAGACAGCCACGGAGTGTTTCAGCTGCCTCAGGTGACCATTGTTTGATTGATTTTACTTTTGCTTTTGCACTTTTGAGTTGTTGCTTGTATGCTGGCACAAGATAAATCATGGCATGGTCTGACTGTCCGAGTGGAGCACGGGCGATGGAACGGTAAGCGCCTTTCATGGTTGAGTAACAGTGATCTAAAATTTTACCGTCCCTAGTGGGGCACGATACTTGCTGTGCAAACTTAGGCATCTCTTTGCTAAGATTAGCTTTATTGAAATCGCCAGCGACTACAACAAAAGAGTCCGGGTTTGAGTTCTCCGCCTGTGTAACAACATCACACAGCTGCGCTATCGCGGCTTCCGTGTTCGCTTGTGGTGGGATGTACACGGCAGTCAAAATGACACGTGAGAACTCCCTCGGCAGGTAGAATGGGCGGCAGGCAATAGTCAGTGTTTCTAGGGCAACACTACATGTTTTTGACAAAACCTGCACGTCTGTAGCCCAGCGATCGTTGACCAGAAAACACACACCCCCTCCACGAGATTTACCAGTAGCGTCTTGAGAGCGGTCGCCACGGAAGATGGAAAAGCCAGGTGGCTGAACAGCAGAGTCTGGAACCGTCGAATCGAGCCACGTTTCAGTAAAACAAAATAAAGAGCAGTCCTTGAAATCTCGTTTAGTCTGTAGATGGCACAATAGTTCGTCAGATTTATTTCGCAGAGAACGAACGTTAGAAAGAAACATGGCGGGTAACGGGGGGCGTAAATTGCGACGGCGAAGTCTCACAAGAGCTCCACTCCTACGACCCCGTTTCCGCACGTGCCGGCCACGATCTGTGTCAGAGTGAGATGCTGTGACCCAGTTTGAAATTTGAAAGTTTACATCCTTAAAACGAGCATTTCCACTCAAGTCACATTCACTCAGCGAATCTCTGATGTTGAGGAGCACATTACGGTCGTACCTGTGGCGAAAACTGAATGCCTCCTCCAGTAGAAACGCCAACACAAGCATCCCAACCACAAGCACACCTGACATCGTGTCGCCATAGACCGGCGCCATCTTGCCAAAAAGTGGCCCAGATCACATCAGCATAGTCAACGTGTGGCAGTATAAAAGATTTGAACATAGTCTCCAGAGATCGTCTCGATAGTCTATATTTATATGAATCTAGACAACCTATAAGTAATCGACATCTGGCTATAACAGATTTGATATGGGTATCCCATTTACAGTTATTTTGCAAGATGATGCCAAGGTGTTTGTGTGTAGCAGTACTTTGAAGTGGACTGTTATCAAAGAGTAGGGGAAGTGGTTGGAAGTTCTGGCTACGTGACATGTTCAATAATTCAGTCGTTAGGTGATTAAAATTTACTTTCCACTTATGGGCCCAAACACTAATTTTCTCAAGATCCGAGTTCATTATGTCAGCTCTAATATTATCATTATTCAGGGACAAATACATACTGGTATCATCTGCAAACAGTTTCATTTTAGATTCAATGTCTAGTACAATGTCGTTGATATAAATAAGAAAAAGGATAGGGCCCAACACTGATCCTTCCGGAACGCCCGCCTCTACGGGAAAATAATTAGATATACATCCTTTGATAACAACAGTTTGCTTGCGATTGCGCAGGTAATCAGCCAGGCATTGTAGAAGCTTTCCACGTATTCCTATTACATCTAATTTTTTTTAAGCAGACCATGATGCCACACTTTGTCAAAGGCTTTGGCTACATCAAAAAATACAGCTTGGGAATTTATGCCTCTATCCAATGACATGCAAAAGTCATTATAGATACTAAGGAGTTGATAGACTGTTGAGTCCCCAGGTATAAAACCTGATTGGCTAACAGTTATTAGATCGTTCGAATAAAGATATTGGGATATATGGCGTTGGATGCATTTTTCTAGAGCAAACTGTATATTTGATGAATGAGTTAAGACCAGTCGCTCCTACCTCGTGGGTCATGAAGATTTTTCAGAGGGCTGTTCTTTCACATTTTCAAATACAGGTTTCAGATTTTATGGACCCATTTCAATTTGCTTACAGTAGGCAAAAAGGTGTTGATGATGTCATTTTGTATGTTGTAAAAAACATCTACTCTCATTTAGGAAACCCAGGAGCCTCCATTCGACTTATGTTCTGTTTTTTCGTCGCGTCTGCTTTTTACACCATTCAGCCAACACATACTCGTTTACAAACTAGTTTACATGAACATAAATGCCTCTACCATTCTTTGGGTTTTGGACTATCTCACTAACTGCCCACAGTATGTCAGAAATAGTTCGGATCTAATAATGTACTTTTTAACAACACCAGTGCACCACAGGGGACTTTTTCGTTTTCTTTGTACACAGCAGACTGTAGAGCCATTCATGACGAATGTGTCATTGACAAATACGCTGACGACACGGGAGTGACAGGTCAGATTATAGATGAGGACGACAGACACTATCGACAAAAGATCGACGACTTTGTAGAGAAGTGCGATAGAAACTATCTTGAATTACATGTTGGAAAAACAAAAGAGATGGTCATATATTTGGGGAAAAACAACCATCATCCCGATCCTGTTGTGATCAAGGGAACAGAAGTTGAGCGTGTAGAGTCCTACAAGTATTTAGGTGTTCTTTATGACAACACGCTCAACTGGAAACAAAACACAGAGGCTATTGTGAAAAAAGCGCATACCCAACTTTACTGTTTGAGAAAACTCAGATTATTTAATATAAGCAATCTTCGTTTTCACATGTTTTGCTGCTCCAGTATTGTTCTAACTTTTGGACTGACTTGCTGGGGTAGAAATTGATGTAACAGAGAACAAGATTGTCTTGACAAAGTAATCAGGAAAGCGGGCGGGGTGACTGGTAGAGCACAAGATACTTTGGACACACTGTACAACAGACGGATTACGAACAAACTGGTTGATATTCTTGATGAAAAAACACATCCACTTATATGTGAATTTGACAGCAGACGAATCGAAATAAGTGGCAGACTTCGAGTACCCAAAAGGAGCACATCACATTATGCCAACTCTTTTGTCCCTCAGGCTATTACCCTCTTCAACAGTAATATCAGTAGATAGTGTCTGTCAACAATCTTTAGTTATTTAGTTCTAGCCCTTTCAGTAGTTCACTGCAACATTGCTGACACCAGAAGAACAAGGGTAACATACCATAAGTGTTTCTGATGCCAAAGACACGTCTGTTATAGTTCATCTCTTTAATTGAGAGTTATGCGTTATTTAATTATTTCAATGAGTGAATGATGATGTCATGTGTTGTATGGCCAGACAGTGAATTTCCGCATGAGGGATTAATAAAGTATTATTGTATTATTGTATTGCATTGCATGGTATTATTTTGTATTGTATTGCATTGTATTGTATTGTATTGTATTGTATTCTGTTGTATTCTATTGTATTGTATTCTCTTGTATTATATTGTATTGAACCTCTATGGTGACTTGTTTGCGCAGTGACTGGGTACAGTCCCACAGCTGGTGGCTGTATTAGTTTCAGACAGCAATGCAGTGTGTCTCGCACAGCAAGCGGTACAAGTGCTCATTAGGCCCTGTAAGTGCAGGGGCACATGACACTCGATGCTGCCTGGCAAACGTTTTCTAACCAGATCAGCTGTGTATTTGACTAGACCCCTGGCAGTACTGGCCCCACCTACGATCTCGGAAGGACCAGTGCGAAATACACTTTACAGGAAATAAAAATAGTCGAATAGTGCAAATGAATGACCACAACCAGCCTTCAGACCTGTAGAAATCGGCGACGACCTTATTACACTGAGTGTGAAGTGACTGGTCTGTCTGCATTAGTCATAGCGTACAGCGGTATAGCTTACACCGCGTGTGAGCGGTCACCAGGGGATTCCAAAGACGCGGCACCCGACACGCTGTAAACTCAACAATCTTGTTACCCCCGGCTGGATTCAAACCGCGACCTTTCAGACGAGAGTCGAACGCTGAATCACCTCTACCAGCGGTTTATCTGTAGTTAACCCCGTTGCTGCCAGTGGACGTCAATCAGGTTTCTGACATGTTGTTCATTCAACGACCCAAAGCCAAAACCGTTCAAGGAACAAGGATACAAATTAGTCTGAGCAAGAGGCATAGATCCTCATGAGCCCCCGCAATTTTGGGGCTCATGAGGATCTATGCCTCTTGTAGTTGGGCGGTGTTTGCCCTTTCTAAAGGGGTTCAACAAGATTACAATATATGGATGCGCTACAAGTAATACACTCAAAGGGAAGTTCACATCAAAAGATATCACGTCAAATCAAATTATATATAAAAAATATATTTAGCTTTGAAAATAAAACAGGAAAAGGAAACACGTGTTTTAAAACTGACACTTAAAAAAAAAACACCATATAAACAAGTCAGCGGAGATGGAACCGGCGACTTTACAGTGAGGACGTCGACATACTCATGACCTTGCCAGATCAGCCTTTTCCTCGGGCGAGCTGTTACCATGTTGGAATCTCTGGTGATAAGTGACAGTTTTAAACTGAACCAAAAGCACGACAGAAAGTATGTAGTTTTAACCCTTTGAGTGCCGAGAAAAGGTGAACAGGATCCAGCTGCAAGAGACATAGAACCTCATGAGCCCCAGCAGCAGTGCGTGCTCATGAGGATCTATGCCTCTTGCTGTCACCTCTCTGTGGCTATGTTCACTGGCATACTAAACACCGTTTGCGACCACTGACAATGAAAGGGTTAAAAAGAGGACTAGAATTATAAACATGAGACGGGCCGCATTTCATGACATGTTTAGTTTTGCTCGTCGCATGCCGCTTATCAAGCAACACGCTCTCCCCGGAACGACACCCTTATTTTGGGTGACAGCTAAACGCAATCTTGGTCAACAAGAGACATAGATCTGCACCCCGCCACTGCACGCTGGCACTGCACCCCCCCCCCCCTGCCACTGCACCCCTGCCACTGCACCCCGCCAATACACCCCGCCACTGCACCCGGCCACCATAGGGGCTGATGAGAATCTATGCCTTTTGCAGATGGAAGGTGGTGGGAGAGGGACTGTATAGGCAACACTACACACACAAGTAAACCGAAAGTACAGTCAGCCTCCCCCCCCCCCCCCCCCCCCCCCTCCACCTCTCTCTGCACTAATGACGGCGTGACGTTCAGAACAGTTGTGTTAACACAATGAGGGGTCGAGAGTTTGACAGTGCCGAATTCTCAGCCGCGCTTGGTGGGCTCATAGACCATAAATAACCGGACCGCTCTCTCTCCTGCTTCCGGTCTCTGCACTCGTCGCGCAACTATTCTTGCGCATCAGTCAACTCATTATTCCGGTTCAGTACATCGGAGAGCTTTTCACGTGGATTGTTTCTATGATTTTGGTTAGTGGTGCAGTTTGTAAAGTGTCTTTTGTCTTGCATTATGCCTGGTGCAAGTTGTACGATTGTGGGCTGTGGTGCATGCAACGGAAAGCACAAGGGGCTGTCGTTTTTCTCCATTCGCCAACCAAAGGACTTGAAGTGGGAGAGAGAGCTTGTTCACGCCGTGAATCGTGCAGACAGCAATTTTAACAAAGACACTGCAAAGATTTGTTCTAGACACTTTCGACAGGAATGCGTGAAGTTGGGTAAGTATTATTTACCTAGAATATAAGCTCGTTCTAATCATATTAAGTTCAATTCACTATACAAAAGTTTTATCCTGCGACGATTTATTCGGGACTCTTGCATGATGTTAATATCGTAAGCAAAAGTAGCAGTACTCCCCAGTAGCACACGTGTGTACTTTCACTTTCAGTAAGTATTCCGAGTTCTGAGTCTTATTCGGTTTGCTACTTCATGCAGAGGAACGATAGAACGGAATAGAAATCACAGGAGTATAATTAACTGTCAATTTTGTTTATGGTTGATCACTATATAATTTGTGTCTTTGCAAATTTCTTATTTTTCTGGTATTATGTTGCTGTAGGTCCTGGTGGGAAAAAACGGTATCTTCTACCCGGGAGCCTTCCAACAGAGTGTATACTTTTCAAGTCCATTGTCACAAGGCAACCTCCTCCAAGAAAAGAACCTGTAAGTGTCTATTTATCTTATAAAATCCTGTTGACAGTGTTGTATGACATTTGATAACATCCCATGGAGCAGTAGATCCATATCCGATGAACAGTTGTGCACTTGCCCATGCAGTTATGTCGATTTTGTACTTTAGACTTGGGCATTCATTTCTCCATTGTGGCATAAATCTGGTTTTGCCTTTGGCATTGATTTCTCCAGGGTTTATGATCAAATTGCAATAAAATTAATTTATGACTATATTAAGAGGATAGTCCTGTAACTTTCCCAGGGCATGTGCAGTGCGCATAACTCTGTTTAAAGGGGTCACACAATTACATGGAAATGTCACATGTTTATATAAAATATATTTCCATTGGATTGAGGTCAAATTTAAAATTTGGTGTATAGTGACCTTATGAGGTGGTATTGTCAGTGCAATAATTCAGACTAGGCCAGTAGGGGCTAAACTGTTTAACAAAAGTGTGCTCATATCCTCAGTGCTTTTGGACCGATTTCATGGACATTTCACTTGAAGTGGCCACGACAACGTTTGTCACCCAGGTCATGGCCACAGGGTCAAGATGACTGAATTTCTTTGTACTGTCACATGAAGGCAAATTTGTTTTATTGGCAGTACACTTTTCGCAGACAGCAATTATGTCTCTTGTGCATAAAAGGATGCTATGGGGTGGGGATGTAATTTTTGTTTATTGGCAAAACCTGTTATAATAATAATAATGATATAATAGAATATTATTGTTATCTATTTGGTAACATTATGCATCATAATACAACTTCACACTTTTTAAAGGGATTACTCTGATACCTGAATTTCTTTGTGTGTATTTCAGGTAGCACGTGAACCACCTCTGGTGCCTGTCAAGGTTGTCTACAATAACTTCAGTGATGTTAGAAAAGCTGCATCAAAATTGCAAGCTCCATGGTGTGTAGTTCTGCACTCCGATGCCCAAGTTGTAGCTGTTTCACTAACGCCAACTGGTATTGGACATCTGCAAGTTAGCATCACCCCAGATCTATCCGCAGTGGTTTCTGTTTTTGGACTGCAAGCACCCCACCTGACGGCCAATATTGAATCAACTCACCTCTCTAAACATCTAACAGCTTTGATTGGTCTGCATGTATGTCCAGGTGTAGTGGACCATGCCCTGCAGAAATTTGCCGAGCTCCCAACTGGACAGGATCTATATTACAGACATGTACTCTATGTCTCAGAGACTTCTTCTATAACACATTCTTCTACTGCTCGATCAAGTACCTGTCATTTGCTGGTGAAAGAATCCTCCAAGATCTGTAACGACTGCCTTGAAGTAAAGAACTTACTACTGCGAAAACAGGCAAGAGCACATGCAAACGAAAAGACGCCAATTCTAAACAACAATCCATTGGTGTCAGTGTCACACAAAAAGCTGAAGCAAGCGTTCAAGACCATTCGCAAGCAAGCTGCTACGCTGAAACTACAACTGGAAAACTTCAAAAAATCTCTGAAGACGGACTCCGTTATAGTGAGCGACACCTTGCATGAGTCTTTGATCAGTGCCATAAGTTGAATTTGAGCAACCATGACGTTTTTTGATTTCTTATCAAACATCAAAAGAATTACTCATTTTTTTGCCATTCCAAAACAAAGGGAAGTAATGAAGTATGAATTATAAATAAAATAATAAACCGACCAACGCTTCTTATTTTTTGAGGGGGAGGGGTGGTCATGTCACCCTTAATACAATATTTTGTTTTTATTTGGCCTAACAGTGAAAGCATTTGTGTCATTTGTCGCACAGTAAGCAGACTGCTAATTATTTAGACCACAAGCACTTTTCAGTGAAAATCAGAGGTATATTATTTGCTTTTATGTTCATATAACTTATAATTTTTTTGGGTGGTAAAAGTTTCGGTTCTCTTAATTAAAATTGACTAAAGCGAACTGTTCTGGCTCTAATACTGCACGTTCATATTTAGATTCATTGTGTGTTAACAATAGTTTATGTTGTAGCTATGTTGTAAACTTGTATGTTACAGTTGGAATGGTGTTGGAAGAATACATTATATATATTTTAATTCTGTCTTTCATTTTGGTGTGTTGTTCCTCTAATGTTCTCTGCTTAACTCATTCTACCCCGGACACACCACAGCAAGATAAAGATCGACCATGATAGTTCAAGGGTGATGCCAGAATAGCTTGGCGCCTATGGGCGCCAAGCTATTCTGGCATCACCCTTGAACTATCATGGTCGATCTGTGTCCTGCGCTACGCTAGAGTCTTCAGAAGACAACAGCAAAATGTGGGGATTTCGGTGTTGGGGTAGAATGGGTTAACATGCACTAATACACCATAAAACAAGAGCACCCAATACGAGACATATTCAAACGAGTCATGCTTTCTAACACTGGTGGGACAGGTACTAGAAACATTTATTGTATAAATATCAATACATTGTAGAAATACAATACAATATAACTTTATTGTCTGATGTTCATCACATACAGAAATTTGTCTTTGGCTCGTCGTTCGCAAGAAGCATGCAATAATGCCAATAATTATATCCTTTTTATATACACAATCAGCAGAGACACATTCATTTCTAATGACACAGCAGCAACCCTAAATTCCAATCGAATACATTCATAATCTAAACCCCACATCAATAATAACTAATAATTTTACATTCATGCAGAAAAAGCACACGCACACACACCCACACACAACATAATCTAATAACAGCACAAGTTAAGTGTTGTCTTAAACTATACATATCACGGCCTATACATGATTATAATGGCAGTGCTTAAAAGGTAGAGGCATGACTAGAACATTCTACATTTACCTATACATAGACAGTCAACAAGCAATTACATAATACAGTGCAGTAACAACATTCTTAAAACATTAGTAATAAAAAACACAGCAAAGACACAACTGAGCCTTTCTCATAACTAGATTAAATTTAAGAGTACCATAACAATGGTTAGGATCATTAAAATAACAAGATACATGTTATGTGACTAGAACAAGTTCATTCAATCTACTAATTAAGAATGTCATAGCTCAGCAAATTACATCCAAGCATTCGTGACAATTATGATGTTAAGTAAAATGAATATATATATATGTCACACTGCTATACAACATTCACCCATTACCCCATCGCTTACCCCCCACTCCCACCCACACAGTCTACATTGGCACACCCTATGGATGCAGCACATACAAAAGCAACGCTGCACGTTCACGCCTATAATAATAATAAATTCATGGAAAGCATCAAAAACACTAAAACTTAGGTATGCTCAATGCAGCGCACAAAAGCAAGGCAATAATGCACTCACATGATTGAGAAAAAATTCTGTTGCGAAGATGATTGGTTGAGTAAAATTGTTAAAACACCTAAAAGCTGTTGGGGGGAAAAAAAAGGTCGGAATAATGGTTCCTGATGGATTTGGGGAAACTACTTAAGCTGTTTACGGATACCCTTTGCTTTTTTTGTTGTCTTAGTTCTTCGCCTAAACGAGTCCATGATTGTCTTGCATTTGTGATACATCCTCACCTTGAAATAGAGGTGAACAACATCTTCCAAGATCTTTTCTTTCGTACTGTCTGACACATCAGTCTTGCATAAAATATCATACAAGCAAGTAGACACAGACTCTGACTGACTGCATCTTTCAAGATATGTTTTAAATGAAGCATTCACACTTGATGCATCTCCAAACAACTCCCTGAAACACATTTCAAGACCCAGAAAAATCTGAACGCTATTTGGTTTCAGTTTGATCAAACCACCTCTGTCGAGAATGCTTGTCAGTGTCTTTCTGGTACCTGCAGTAGCATCAATTCCAGTTTTAGTAGTACTGTCACCATCACTGCATGTTAGTTTTTCCAGGCACTTGATGATCCTTGCCCCAACATCTTTATCTTGGAGTCTTCTTGCCTTTTGTCTGAGTTTTTGGATTACAAAACCACCAATGTACTCGACAATGTCATGCTCAGTGTCAAGAAGGGGCATGCTTATTTCAGAACACACTTGTTCAGGTTCATATTGAAGCTGAATTAACAGCTCAAATGTTTTCAGACACAACCATGGGGCTACAATTTCTGATGATCTTTCTGCAACAGTGGACATGTTTTCTGTGCACATTTGATGAAACTTGGTGTAGGCACGTTCCTTTGCTGTAATTTTAAATTTGTGTCGTGGTACCAAGCAGTTGTTCAGGAACTGGAGAACAGGCAGCATCACACTGCCTAAAAAAAAACCAACAACAACATCGTATTAGAGAACAGGTTGACATTCACTTTGCAGCAACAGTAAAACCAATTTCTTGTTCCTTTTATAATGTAAGCTCTTGCTCAAATAGAAAGATATTAAAATAATGCCTGTTTCTATCAGAATCAAAATGCTTTTTGGATACCACACAGGAATCAATTGATAATTAATTAAAATAGACAGCAATAGCACTGTCACATGGCTAAAATGTAAAAAGACATCCTGATCACACACAATTCATACACCTACACCACATTTACAATAACATTTTAATAAATATATACTGCACAATATTATGTATCCACACTAATATAATTATCAAGTACTAAAACTCATTCAGACAAATTACAGCAAGCACATTCACTTCGATTTTCATTAAATAAAATAAAAAATGCAACAGTCAAAAAGGGATTATAAGAGTCATCACAGAACACATCTCACTACAGAACAATGAAAAATGGTAACAAAAATAAAAACAATGCTTGCACTACTCACACTCACATTGTGCATGTGAGTGTGAGTACTGCAAGCATTGTTTTTATTTAATGCTTTGTGAACCAGTACATCCACACCAATAGTAGATATTTAGATGTGCATTTTGTGTCATCCCACTGATTTCTGAACACTGTAGAAAGGTGAAAGGCAGGGATAATGGGGGAACATATGATGGTACGTACTGTCTAAGTTTTTGCAGATTTCACGAACGCTCTCTGGCATACAGTCATCTCTTTGCAGCTCTCCGCAAGCCTGGTTAACAATATTCACCGTCAGCTAGGAAAAAAAAAGGTTAACAGCGCCATTAATACATTAGGCAATTAAAGAGAATGCGACATGTATACCCATTGATTAAAAAACAGGCACAGACTAAGTTAAACCAAGAACAATTAAAATGTTAGCCTTCATGCTCCCTGACAATTTATTTAGTTCTTTTGTGTTGTATAGTTATTTTATTTTTTTGTTGAGGGGGAAGGGAGGAGGAACGTACGTGTTACTTTAACCAAAAGTTTGTCACTTTCCCTCAACCCTTACTGTTGTACACGTGAGAGATTAAAAATCAGTTCTTTGTAATGGTACAAATATTATTGATTAATACTTTTTGCACTAATATGTACCTTGACAACGTTGGAAGTGGCGGGTAACGCCGAACTGGCAGCATGCAGACACTCTCCAACATCTTGGTCCTGATCGAATTCCTGGTTTAGATATTATAAGAATGTTAATACAGCTCGGCAGAATTATAGTGGAAAGAATAATTACAGATCTGTCTAGATAGAAGCTACAGACTAATTTATGACAGATTTACAATACAGTCAATTATATTTCAACAGTTTCCATCTCGTGTAAACGTGAAACTAATACTAGAACACTTCACTTGATCTACTCCAGCAGCCTATCACGTGTGACACAAATAAACGATAGAATGCACAAAGGAAGACTTCAATCGAAATATAAACCGTCAAAAAACAAAAAAAGGCTACCATGTATGCCCCTATTTATTGAATAAGTGTTCAAGGTAGAAAATCTTGGGAATGTTTGCTCCTCTTTACCTGCAAAACAGTGTCGATCTCCATCTGTTGTTGTGTGTGGAAACAAAAGCGGATGCGTAGGATGACTAAATCAATTGACGCATGCGCGACGGGAGTTCGGCCTGCGGTTCGTCTGTTTCTCGGCAAAGAGATGCTTGTCCGGTTATTGTGGTCTATGGTGGGCTCGAGTTTCAGCGGGTATTTCGACCACCGCGTGGAACACGCGACTGAGGATTGACGATACAATTCTCCGATAAACACAAAAGCGTGCCTATTGATTAATCAGTTTATACCACCCCAATGAGCAAAAGGCCATCGGGCCGACGCCGGCTCGAAGGCCTTTCCGCACTGGGATATGTGTCTCCTGCTTTCTATTTTTGGGCATGAAAACAGCTTTCAAAGTTGACGCCGGACATCTTAGAACGTTTGAGTGTGCTTCCGTGTCAAGAAATATGATCTCCTTTCTACAGTGTCTAATGGTCACAATATGCACATTCCTGCAACAGTTACACAAACCACCACGTCATTGTTCTTATCAAGAGTCAGAGAAGAGATACTGAGATCATCAGGCAACGACTGGATAAGGTGCATACATGTTTATGATGCCGCCATGTATTAATGCGTGCCCTTTACACAGTTTGGGAAGCTACGAGGGTGTTTTCAAATATTTTGATACTCAATACATTTTTGACAGTATTCTCACAACTAATGTTCTAGTAGAGCTGATAGAACCACCGCTTCCCCTCAACCGTCACACACTTGTTTAGTCGTTCTATCCACTGCAGAAATGCTTTTTTTTTTAAAGTCGATTTTGGGGCTAAGGTGACAGGCACAATAAAATGGTAATTCCGAGGGTTGAGAGAGTGGCTAAAACGCTGCCAGTAAGGCATTTCTTTAAGTGTGTGAACAAGATAAAAACCAGTGGAGTCAGCCATGGAAGATTGCAGATCGTGGCAATTAAAATTTGGACATTCTCCTGTTGAAGGCATTTTTGTACCAGCTTGTATTTGACGCAGGTGCGTTTTCATGCAGGATTTTGATTCTTGACATCCCAGTGTTAGTGTTTGCATCCTGTAGAATAAGTTCACTTCAGCAAGTACAGAGTCTGTGTAGTACTAAGTACTGATTGTGTCTTCTGTCTTGCGCGGTACATTTAGAACAGCTCCTTTAGTATCGACATATACAGTGTACACAACATTCTTTTGAGAGTGACGTCTTTGTGCAACTCAGTGGAGAAGACTGTCCTTTGTGCACCTGGGCCTTATTCTGGATCTTTCTGTGGGGCTCAGTAAGTTACAACCAAAACTAATTACATGTAACTATAGCATTTAAGTGTGTTGGGTCAGAGCGCTTGTACATTTTGTAGGTGATCATTGCCAAAACTCACCCTGATCCTGTTGTTAAGTCTCTTATATTTATAGAAGAGACTTATTTTAGGATTGGAAACGGTGGGGAGATTTTAGTAGAATGTCATGACGTGAAATGCGTGCAAACCACAGTGAAGTAACACAATAGAAAATATGTCATGTCTAGCTACGCTAACAGCGTTGCTGAACGTACATATGGCGGGAAGCGCCGTGTGTGTGTGTGTGTGTGTGTGTGTGTGTGTGTGTGTGTGTGTGTGTGTGTGTGTGTGTGTGTGTGTGTGTGTGTGTGTGTAGACGCAAGTATTCCCGGTGTTTTTGTATGTACAGGCCTGAAACTTTCTGAAAATGTTTTGATCAAGGTGTATTTCGAAGAGCCTCCGAGCATATTTAAATTGGCTGACTCGTTAAAGAGAAAAATTGCCGTTCAAGTGGGTTGATGCACATCAGACTGTCCGTAACTGTCGTTCTATTCACTTGGAATTTCGGATATAGCTAGCTTGGAGATAAATATTGTTTTAATTTGTTAGCCAGCTTTGCATCTTTTCAACTTTTTTTGTAATAAATCATTCATTGCAGAAAAAAAGTGAGAATTCTCGACTTCTAGAGAAGGATCAGACAGTGACGGTGACGTGTTTTGGCGCCAAACACGTCAGTGTTACACAATGTTATTAAATTGTTGCAGAGTTATTTAATGTTTCTGAACTGACTCAAAGCACCAGACACATCAATGTTATGACGCAATGCTCTCTCTCTCTCTCTCTCTCTCTCTCTCTCTCTCTCTCTCTCTCTCTCTCTCTCTCTCTCTCTCTCTCTCTCCCTCTCCTTCCCCTCCACCCGTTATGCAAGAACTGGCCGCGGTACAGCCTGTGGGTGCAGCCGAGAAGAGCCCAGAGCGCTTCATACCAGTACGGATTACTGGCGGCCTGCCTGAGGCCAACAACGGGTCTGACCACGCCAGCAGCCAGCAGCAGTATAACAACAGAGTGTCTCCAGAGGAGCAACTACTGCGACACACAGTGCAGAGTGACACCACCACGCTGGTCATTGGAGACTGTTGTTCGCAACATCAAGGCCGAGAAGATGCCTACATACCATAGAGAGAAAGTACAGGTATTATCTGTCTCTGGCCTGCGGACTGCCCACCTGCTCAACTGGCTCCACCGACAACACGCGTCCCACACAGCACTGGTGACCTTCCACGTGGGGGTCAGCGACTGCAAACAAAAGGAAGTGACCAGCGCTGTGTGGGAACAGCTCGTCCGGGAATGCAAGCGGGTATTTCCCGACGCTCGTCTGCAGGCATCCACCATCCTGCCGACCGACAGTAGACACCAGCTGTACAGGGCCATCACCGCCTCCAACAGTAACCTGTTCCATGTGTGCAGAAAGCTGGGTGTCACACTGATAGACAACACTCAGGTCTTCACTGCTGTTGATGGGTTCCCGCGTAGAAAATTCTACAGGCGCGGTGACCCCATCCATCCTAGTCGCCAGGGTACCATCAGTCTGGCCCTCAACATCAAGAGAGGCGGGCCATCTACTGACGTCACCCCACCCAACAACCAGCCTGCAGGTGGTGGACGGGACCGCCGTCAGCGACGTGAAGGACACGCTGACACCACCAACACTTACGCTGATGTCACAGCCGGCAGACAGTCAGTGTCCGCGGCAGCACCCAACATGGAATCACTCTGTGGTGCATCCAGCTTCGGTGCTGCAACGGAAAGTCAAGGTGGCCTGTCAGTGTCCTCTGCTGTAGCACCAAGTCTGGAATCACAGTACAGCCAATCCAGGTTTGGTGGTACAGCAGAGAGTCAATGTAGCTATCAGCAACAAATGCCGGGCCAGTATCCTATGTGGCAGCAACCACCGCTACCACCATACAGTGCCGCGTTTTCACAGTATCGCGAGGCGGGTCCATGGGGACACTTCAGCATGAGGCAACCAGCGTATCCTTTCAGCGTCCCCCCGCTCACATACCTGCCATACGCACAGCAGGAACTGTGGGCACAGTACAGCCACCCCGTGCGTGCGTATTAGATTCATTTCCAGAACATTCAGTTACTCTTCCTTACATAACTTTGTGCTTTGCTATCACTGAACAGCATCGAATTGATTTACTTGCGTGCCATTGCTCACTTTGTGTTTGCGCAGAGACGTATTCATTTGTTTTTAACTTCAACCACTGCACGTGGTCCAATAAATATTAACATTGTCATCCTTTTGACTTCTGCCGACAGTACTCGTGACTACCGATCTACTCATCATGTACGATTTGTGACGCTTATAGCACTAGTACTTGTGCACCGTGACACTTTCTCTACTAGTGTTCACACTACGATCATATCTGTCCTTTCGCAGCGCTGACGGACTTATTTCCCCTATCGCGCAGCCGGGTCGTTTAGCTTTGACTGTTGAAGTGTGCTGAAGGGATTAGTCCTTCTTAGTGAACGTTGTGACGTATTTTCTGGCCGCAAGGTAGTGAGGTCTATGTTAGTTATTTCACTTGCCTCCCACATTCTGTGTGTTAAGAGCGGACTGATTGTTGTTCTTTTTTTTTTTTTTTTCCTTTTTTGTTTGTTTTTACTCAAGTTGTTTCATGATTTCAGTTCTTTTTTTTTTTTCTTTTTTTTTTTTTTGCCGTTGTATCATTTATAAGCTTTTTCATTAGTACTCTTTAGTACTGACATACTTTAGCAATCATGGCATATGATCGCCAGTTACATATTGGCCATTTAAATGTTTATCATTTAACTAACAAAGTTCCCGATCTATGTGTCCTCTTGAGTCACCCCAATCCATTTCACTTATTTGGTGTAACGGAATCGCGTCTCAATCCTAACATAAGCGATGAGGCCGTTTCTATCCAGGACTTCACTGTACTGCGCCGCGATGCTGAATGCCCGGGACAAACGGGTATTGCAGTATACATTCATAATTCAATTAGCGGTATTACTCGCAGGCGTGGGGACCTGGAGTCAAAAACCGTGGAATGCATTTGGTTTGAGTTAAGGGCAAACAAATCAAGCCCAGTACTGGTCGGGTACATTTACAGGAACCCAGCATCAACATTTCAATGGTTCGATGACTTTATCGTCATGATGGATAAAGTCAGACAGTCCAGCTCTGAAATTTTGATCCTAGGCGATTTCAATATTAACATGTTTCTGAATAACCCTGCTTGGGAGTGCACCATGTCTATGTTTGGTTTAAAGCAACTAGTTAAAACAGCAACTCGTGTTAGTCCAGCTTCCTCCACCCTTATAGACCACATATATACAACTCAATCAAGGGTTATGGCAGTAGAAGTGCCTCAGGTAGGGATTAGCGATCACTACCCGGTGTGCTGTTGCTGGGCATTGAAAGCGGATAATTCATTCCGAAAACATCAGCACACGACTATTAGATACAGATCTCTTAAACACTTCAACAAGGAAACATTTCTTTGTGATTTAAGTAGCGCACCCTTTGATACAGTGTACTACCATAATGACCCCAACGATGCTTTGTCTGAGTGGTACGGATTGTTCCTTGGTGTCCTCGATAAACACGCTCCATTCAGAGAGAAACGGGTGAAGAACCCCCAGTTTCCCCCCTGGTTAAGTAAGGAAATCAAGGATGCCATGCAGCTCCGAGATGACTATAAAAGAAAGAAGGATTTTGTAGCTTATCGAAGGCAAAGAAACCATGTTAAACATTTAGTGAGGAAAGCTCAAAGGTCACTTTTTCACCGTCTTATGAACGGAAAGAAAGATGTCGTATCTGTGTGGCGAGCGATCAATGCTTTTACGAGGTCCAAAAATACTGCACAATGTACACAGTTATCAGCTGATATCTTGAATCAGCATTTCCTCTCGGCTGCCAGTACGTTGCTAAAAAATACATATTCTGGTCAGCCTTCAGCTGTGTCCGAAAAGCTAAAGACGTTTTGTGCAGAACGGCTGAACCCTGATACGTCATTCAGCATTCCCCTGTTAACGATATACGACGTGGGAAAATCCATCTCGTACTTGGAGAACAAACGTACGTCTGGCCATGATGGTATTAGTAGCTCAGTTCTGAAAATGGCCCTACCGTATATTGTAGATACCTTGACATATATATACAACCTTTGTATAAAGCAGGGGATATTTCCATCTTCTCTAAAGACAGCCAAAGTGATCCCACTACCTAAAACGAAAGACCTTGCTGACCCTAACAAGTTCAGGCCCATTTCACTACTGTCAACACTGTCGAAACCGATAGAAAGACACATTCACACACACTTACATTATCTAGAAAAACACAAACTCATACATCCATTACAATCTGGCTTTCGGCGGAAACACTCCTGTCACACAGCATTGGTACACCTAGTTGACAGATGGCTCACTGCCATAAATAGCAGTCAAATGACTGGAGTAGTATTTTTGGACCTTTCAAAAGCATTTGACCTCGTCAATCATAAAACTTTAGTTCAAAAACTTAATGTCTATCAACTAAGCGCAGAAACGCTTGCCTTCCTTACGTCATATCTGCATGGGCGTACGCAGTATGTCTACGTGAATGGTAAAAACTCACCTGAAGGGTTGATAGAGCACGGAGTACCACAGGGATCGATTCTTGGTCCATTATTGTTCTCTTTCTTCATAAACGACCTTCCATTACATATATCACACTCCAGTGTAACTTGCAGTCTTTTTTGCAGACGATGGAACTCTGGACGTTTCGTCATCAGACGTAACATATATGGTGAAGATTCTCCAAGACAGTTTAAATGAGGTATCTGAATGGTGCAGAAATAACGCCATGATACCTAATCCCACTAAAACCAAATGCATGCTGATTACCACACGGCAAAAGCATCAGTTGAACCCCCCTCCCCTTCAACTAACACTGTGGAGCAAGTCAGAGAACAACGCATGCTTGGAATCAACTTAGACGACA
>BTPG01000004.1:34923386-35030886 GCA_036245525.1 Semisulcospira habei
AGTTGTGCTGGCAAGGCCACATTACTAAACTGTGTAAAATAGTATCCAAAAATGTATTCCTCCTGTCCAAATTGAGACATTTCGCTGATGAGCCAACAAGGAAACTCTTCTACTATGCTCATATTCAGTCACATTTGGATTATGCCTCATCTATTTGGGACGGTAGTAGCGATGCTAATTTAAAAAGTCTGAACTCGCTCCACACAAGAGCCATTAAACTCATTGTTGACAGACCCTCAGAAGTCATTAGTACTGACAATAAGTTCAAGCTGTTAGACATTTTGCCACTTGAAAAACAGTTTCAGTATAATAAGTTGGTGCTCATGCGCAAAATCACCCTCTCAGAAACACCAGCCTATCTCAATAGTTTGTTCCACTTTGCTCATACGAGGTCCAGTCGAACACCAATGAACAATCTTGTTGTACCTATGCCTCGACTGGACATTATATGTCGTCATTGTCCTATTCTGGTGCAAAGTTATGGAACTCTATTCCTGCGGATGTTAGAGCCGCGCAATCGCTTAAAACTTACAAGACCAAGCTGCTCAAACATCTAGACAAAACTTTATTTTTCCTTTTATTTTTTATTATATTTTTATTTTTACATGTAGCACTTCATGCCTTATGCGGCATTTCACGGATAGTCTGCATTCCCTTCTAACATTTATGAACGCATGTAATATACCGCTGGCATTCCAGCAAGCCGCATTATGTAATATCCATGACCCCATGGACTCGGCTGGCCAGACGGGATGCCGTCGATAGACACAGCATTGGGCGCACGCGCCGCGTGGCAGTGCTGTGGTTTCTTCGCGTCGACCCGCGCGCGCGGTGGTTGCGGGATCGCTATACCTTTTACTGCAGACTAGTTGTGCGCGGTTTAGTGGCGCGAGCCGGAGGCCGCTATCGCGTGTGTGTGCGGTTGTGTGTTTATCTGTGTGTGTGTGTGTGTGTGTGTGTGTGTGTGTGTGTGTGTGTTGTGTGTGTGTGTGTGTGTGTGTGTGTGTGTGTGTGTGTGTGTGTGTGTGTGTGTGTGTGTGTGTGTAAGAGTGATTTTATGTACGTTATTTTGTTTTATAGTGTGTAGCAAGGACAAGAATGAAAACAGGTCTGCGAACCTATTCTTTTATCCTTGGAAAATAAAGTTTCATTTCATTTCATTTCATCTCTCTCTCTCTCTCTCTCTCTCTCTCTCTCTCTCTCTCTCTCTCTCTCTCTCTCTCTCTCTCTCTCTCTCTCTCTCTCTCGCTCTCTCTCTCTTGATTTCGGAAGACAGCCTCTATTTTCCTTACGATGTAGACCCGCGGGCGTATTGTGCAAACAGTGGTTAAATGCATGCAAGCGCATATAGAAGAGACTTTGTGGGCTCGTTCCCATCTTGTGTTCAAATGCCGAGTAATTAGGAACACAACGCGGGCACAACTTCCTGTGTCTAAGTTTTTTTGTTTTTATGTCACGCCTTTGTAGACACTGACATAAAGAATGCACGGTATCATGTCCCGCAATTGGCTGTAAGGCCAAGATTTTGTCTGCGTCGAGATTGCCTGTACAGTTCGCTTTTTAGTACAGTTCTCGTCTGTTTGCACTTCCCCTTACTAAATTTGTAGTACAGTTCTCGTCTGTTTGCACGTCCCCTTGCTAACTTTGTAGTACAGTTCTCGTCTGTTTGCACTTCCCCTTGCTAAATGTGTAATACAGTTCTCGTCTGTTTGCACTTCCCCTTGCTAACTTTGTAGTACAGTTCTCGTCTGTTTGCACTTCCCCTTGCTAACTTGTAGTACAGTTCTCGTCTGTTTGTACTTCCCCTTGCTAACTTAGAAGCCAGAATATCTTCAAGCAAAATGCTTTATCCACCCACCAGCTGTTGTTTTAGATGAAACAGAGGAAGGTTTAGCAGCTCGCCAATCCGTTAGTACCTGCACCACCGATTTTCAGAGTTCTACGCTTGCTTTTACGAAGGATCAAAAATCAGCTATGGAAACCGTCAAGGTTTGCGGCGATGTCCCAGTGTGCAAAGGCCATCAGGCCGATGTCGGCCGCCGTTGACCCGCGCACGGCCGTAAGCTCGCCAACGGCGGCCGATGTCGGCCCGATGGCCGTTTGCGCATTGTGTACGTTTTGAGGCAGCGTCCAAAAGAGGCGTTCAAAAATATGGTATTAATATCCAAAACCGCTGGATAAAAATGTGCACTATTTTCTAATGAAATCATGATATGTTGCTTTAATATGACAGATTTCCTTGTTCAGTTCGGTGTTTATGCAAAATATACTCGTTCTCAAATTACCTGAAAAGCCCCTCGTAGGTGTACAAATTTTGTTTTTAGTTAATTCTCATATATAATTATTCTTTCACTGTAAAAATAAAAGACACAACTATGCAAATCCCACTCTCTTGTTTTCTATCTTAGTTCTTCATTCATTTGCCCACACTCAAAGTATTCCTGTTGAGTTCCGTACCGCACACAGACAGACACAACACTGACAGTAGAAAAAACACTCAACAGTGAACACTCGTAGTGGCCAACATAGTTGGGATCGGACGAGAACTAGCCTGTCGCTGTGACACTGTACACAATGATTGTCAGTCCGTAGTGTTGAGTGTCCGTGATAATGACAGGCATTTCTAAGCAAAGACAACTCACCTTGTACAGAGCTGTAGTTATGACGGCCTGTAAGCTTGCATCCCAATGAAAACAGACGTCGAGTTGTGAAGCCAGGACTGACACGTGACCGCACGCAACACGAAAGTAAATGTAGCGTCGTAACATTGGGCACAATTATGTTCAGTGCGCTGGCTATCGCAACTGAACGTAGCCTAGTACCTGCGTTTTAATCGGCATATCTGTTTATCTAGGGTCTGGTGGGAGACTAGACTGAACGCAGCCCGACGTAACCTACGACCTGATCAGTTCGACCACATCCATCGCGTGTCGTCTGCAAGAGCCATAGATTGTCGTCAGCCACTGTCACTGTAGGTGTTGATGAGAGTCTATATCTCTTGCTGGCAGAAGCTCGGCCTTATTGACGTTATTGGTTTGAGGAAGTCAGCAGGTTTATGTCTACAGTTGTAATGGCAGTGTATATAGGTAGACTCCCTGCAGATATGCTAGGTGGGGCGGTCCGTGGCGCAGTGGTAATGGCGCCTACCACCAGTGCTGAAAAAGTGCGAGGTTCCATACCGGGTTCCGGCGTCGGACTTTTCTCCTCTAGCGTCACCGTTAATTCCGGCGGACCGTCTGGGGTTCTTACTCCGGCTCGTCCCCTCCCTCCACTTTGCCACAAGTTTCAGCTCACATTATAAATTTCAAATGCAAGCGATCAAAATTTCCGAAATCTCAGTAGCACCACGTGAATGTCCTGTACTGTCTTGTACTGTGCTTGTATTCAAAGTGAATGCGTGTGTCACGTGAGCGTGCGTGTTGGGTTTAGTTTGCGGCGCTTTGAGCCGATTTCCAGAATTTTGTAAAGCGCCAATATAACAACCGGTATTATTATTATTAGGTCCGTAAACGTTATCCCCTGTGTCTTCAGTGACTGGCCAGGATGCTAGGGGTTTACTAGACTCCTTTCAGGCCTGTCTAAGGACTAGGTCTGTACAACGTTCTCCACTGTGTCTTCAGTGACTGGCCAAAATAGCTAGCGGTTTACTAGTCTTCTTTCAGGCCTGTCTAAGGACTAGGTCTGTAGAACGTTGTCCCCTGTGTCTTCAGTGACTGGCCAAAAGGCTAGGATCTTTCCCGTGCTATTTTTAACAAGAAACCAAATGCGTCACTTCCCCAGTGTTGTGAGGGAAGGAAGAGCATTTACAGGCAAAGACTTAGTCCATAAGCTAGAAAGGTCTACCGTGCACCCCCCCCCCCCCCCAGTACTCAATAAGATGGGTTTCAAAGTGTTCCTTAGTATGTCCTGAGATGTTTGAGCCATGTTCCCCGAAAATCCTTAGGAACACACCAGAGATATAGCCGATGGCGCAAGTGTATCCCCATTCATGCTCTTCGCAGGTGCTAAAATGAGGTTGAGAAACATTTTCCTCTAAATAAATCCGAATTCATTCCAGAAGCCCAAATCAGGTAATATTATGTCAAGGCACACTTCTGCATCCTCTGCAAAAAACAGAATGATAAAATATTGAATCTCTGGCTCACAGTGAAGGTATTTGTGCACCCAGTAAATGACCATTTCCGCGAAATCGCAATAAAAGACAAAAATAATGTGTCAGATGCCTTCAGACGTTTTCTATAGCACTGACAGTCCATTTGTAGGTTTACATCATTAAAACAGGATGTCACAATTATTATAAACTTGACTAGGTGATGCTGTGATTACTGTGAGTGCCACAGTGGTTGATTTTGTATCCCTACCCCCAGGTTGTACAAATACACAAAATTAATTAGAAAAAAAATTGCTTAAGTTATCCCATTTTATTTGACCTCTCTTTACCTATTGAGTTTCAATAATGTGAGCATAAAGTGCAAGAAAATAAGGAAAGTCGGCATCCTTTACGGTATGTTCGTGGTGAATGATAGCTTTTTCCCATTTAAAATTGCTGAATTGGGAAACGTACATTGTTTCTGATGCCCTCAGAAATTTTGTATACAACTGATAGGTCTTTTTTATGTTTTATTGTTTAGGATAGAGTACCACAGTTACTCCCAATCTGATTTTATGATGCTGTGATGCATTTAGGGGCCACAGTGGCTGAATCTGCTGTCCTACCCCCATTTTACCTGTACGCAAATGAACGAAAAATGATCATAACAATTGCTCCTCTGATTAAATATTTTTGTTGCCAGTTTTCTTAACAAAATATGTACATTGAGCATAAACATTTGTGATCATTTCATTAATTTCAATGTGACCCATCGATTTAATTGTAATTCTTTTTATTTAAGGCATGCTTAACAGGGGCTGCTGCTGAAGCTTCTATCGTCTGTACATTCAGCACTCTTGTCAAACTCGGGGAAGGTGTACCTCAGGGAGATGTTGTGTTTGATGCTGTTTTTGGTCTACATTAATGACATCAGTACAACAGTACCAAGGTTCGTCTTGAACATCCTCCATGCAGATGACTTTGCAGTGTGGAGCGCAGCAGAACATAAAGAAATAGCATCCTCCAGAACATAAAGAAATAGCATCCTCCAGAATCCAGGATGCTGACCATACAGTCAGCAGCTGGACTGAAAGAGGCCACTCAAACTGAGCTAGACCATCTCTTTCAATCAGATGGAAGAGGTCACCTCAAAACTGGAGATCTTCCAGTACCAAAGACAGACAGGCCAACTTTACTGGCAACAAATAATTTACTGGATTCACGTGGAGGCCTCACATTGAAACCATGGAAGCTAGAGCTGCAAAAAAGAAAGAGAGTCTCTGATGAAGAAACTGGTGGGGACCACATTGGCGCAAATTACAGCATCCTGGCACAAGCAAACACCTGCTCGGTCAGATCAGTTGTGCGGTACCAAGATACATCGACAACATGTAACACTGCCTGAAACCCAAAAAGCCAGGCTTGACAAGATGCAGAACATGGGTCATTCTCATGATGCAGTGACATTCTTAGAGCCATCTGGAGCACCCCAATTTAGGAAATGGAGGACATTGGAGCCACTGGAATGCAGAACAGCACACACGATGAAGAGACTTACTAAACACCGACAGCATGGGAGACTACAGGAGCAGACCAAGAACCGTCAGAAATGCCCAATCTGAACTGCCAACTGAAGGTCCTGCAAAGGGCTAACACTGACGTCCTGGAACCAAGCCCAAAGATGTGTGAACAGCTCCCTTCAGATACCTGGACATCTCGAAAGAGCCTTCAAGACAACATAATGTTCCAGGACTCTTTGCCAAAGGTCACGGCACTGCATAAAGCCATCTTGCTGGAGGTTGTGCACAAGCGCTACCCTCACAGCAGCTGTGATACCACACAAGATGCCGTGTTGAATGAAGGAAGTGGCGTGTACATCTGTCGTGCAGACCGCACTACTACCTCCCTCTCCTTACCAGCTAGCGGCAGCAGCTCCAACTATCGTACAGATCTGCAGGTGCTCAACACAGCAGCAGAGCACTAGCTAGGGAAAGGCAGCAGCTTGATCCACTGATCTCACCAGGAAGCTTCAAGATAGACTGGATGCCCTGTCCACAAAATAGTGCTGCAGTGGATTCCAGTGCATTCTGGACTAGCTGGGAATGGAGACACTACAACAACAAAGTGATTGGCAACAGCAGAATGGCGGCTGCAGCCCGTGGGCAGATGACATCAACAAGCTGAACAGGGAGAGCCAGGCCACCATCTTTCATCTACACACTGATTACTCTGGACAGGGTCCATCCAGAAAAGCAGGAACGTTTCACAAACCCAAACTGAAGCCTGAAGCTGTACACACTTTAATCAGATCACTCTGTATCAGCAATTATTTGAAGCTTCCGTGCCTAATGCGTGAAGAGATACCAAAATAAAAGAACGCTTAGTGAATGGCGGACTTCGGTAGAAGCGTAAACAACCAATCAGAATGTTCGCCATGCAGTCACTTTATGATCAGAGCTAAATATAGATCACTTGCAACAAGCGTCAGCATGATTGTTTGCAATGGGAATAGTCACAAATTGAGGGAGAAAAAAAAAGAAGTAGACAAAAGTTTGCCAGTACGTTGTCATTTTTTACAAACTTTCACAGACTTTAAGGAAAAGGACTGAAATTGACAGACTTTCCAGGGCCCTCAAAAAGCCTTGCCATTTTTTTACAACTTTCACAAATGTTCACAGACCGTAAGGACCCTGCTGAACTCACCTCGTGAGACTGGGTCATGTGGAAACAGCCCTATGCGAATTTGGCGTAGAAAATCGGTCTCCTTAGCACATTCTCCAAACATGTCCATACAGAGAAGCGGTCTGCTGGCAGTTCTGACCAGAAGACACGCCCCTATACACCAAACTGTGAAAACATGCTGCCTAGCTCTTGACAGCTCTCTTATTGGCAGCCAGAACAATATAAGATTTAAAGACGGCCATAAAAATGATTGAATGTTGCAGAAGGTGGAAGTGGAGATCTCTTGGTCGACATGTGGAAACTAAGTATTTTTGATAACATTGTTTTGGCTATTAGGAACCATGAAACTTTATTACGCATATTCATATTTACACATTTCTAGATAAAAATAAATGAAAGGAAAAGGGGAGACCTTACTAGACCCGCCTTACGCTAGGTAAAATATCACCTAAAAGACCAGCTAGTTAAAAATAGTTACAATTAAATTGATGAGTTACATTGAAATAAATGAAATGATCACAACTTTTTATGCTCAGTATGCATACTTTAAAAAAACAACAACAACAACTGGCAACAAAAAATATTTAAACAGAGGACTATTACGTAAGCAATTTTTATGATTATTTTGTGTTACTTTGCGTACTGGTAAAATGGGGGTAGGGCAGCAGATTCAGGCACTGTGGCCCCTAAATGCATCATAACATCACAAAATCAGGTTGGGAGTAACTGTGGTACTCTATCCTAACCAATAAAACCTAACAAAGACCTATCGGTAGTATACAAAATTTCTGAGGGCACCGGAAACAACGTATGTTTCCCAATTTGGCAATTTTAAATGGGAAAAAGCTATCATTCACCACGAATGTACCGTAAAGGATGCCGACTTTCCTTATTTTCTTGCACTTTATGCTCACATTATTGAAACTTAATAGGTAAAGAAAGTCAAAATAAAATGGAATAACTTTAGAAATTTCTCTAATTAATTTTGTATATTTTTACAACTTGGGGGTAGGGATACAAAATCAACCACTGTGGCACTCACAGTAATCACAGCATCACCTAGTCAAGTTTATAATAATTGTAACATCCTGTTTTAATAATGTAAGCCTAAAAATGGACTGCCAGCACTATAGAAAATGTCTGAAGGCATCTGACACATTATTTTTGTCTTTTTTTGCGATTTCGCGGAAATGGTCGTTTGCTGGGTCCACAAATACCTTCACTGTGAGCCAGAGATTCAATATTTTTTCATTCTGTTTTTTGCAGAGGCTGCAGAACGTGTGCTTTAACATAATAGTGCCTGATTTGGGCTTCTGGAATGAATTCTGATTTATTTAGAGGAAAATGTTTCTCAACCTCATTTTAGCACCTGCGAAGAGCGTGAATGGGGGTACCCTTGCGCCATCGGCTATATCTCTGGTGTGTTCCTAAGGATTTTCGGGGAACATGGCTTAAACATCTCAGGACATACTAAGGAACACTTTGAAATCCATCTTATTGAGTATGGGGGGGGGGGGGGGTTGCACGGTAGACCTTCCTAGCTTGTGGACTAACTGATATCAACCGTGATGCACGATTTTTGGCGACAACTGTCAAGGGGCGAAAGGAGAATGGTTAAAAAATAGTACATCAGGCCAAAGTGTACCTAATTACAAACTGTTAAATTTTTAATGTGATAACGTTTATTGTTATTGTGATTATATTTCAAGCGTTCACTATAAATAACTTGAAAGAAAAAATACTGCGCATTGACTTTCGGTGTCATTTGAAATAGATTCAACAACCACCGTCGTCATTTGTTGTTGAGTCCGATGTAATCTGATCTAATAGTAATATTAAATACGGTATTTATAATGCGCTTACCTTATAACAATTATAACCCTATGCGCGAACTCACAACACACATGCGCACGTTTTTGACAATGACTCACGTACCACAAATACATTACAACAGTCAGCTTGGGGTAGGGAGTATGGTGATGTTCTAACCTTTGACCTATTCAGTTCGTCCTTATCCAACCCGTCTCGTCGGCAAGAGACAAAAATTGTCATCATCAGCTGACACTGTAGGTGTTGATGAGAATCTATGTCTTTTCCTGGCAGAAGATCGGCGTTTTTGACGTTATTAGTTTGAGGAAGTCAGCGGGTTTATGTCTACAGTTGTAGTGGCAGTGTGTAGAGGTTACTGTTGAGTTGCACATTTGTTGTCTCCCTTTGACTGTCAGTGTGTGTGCTCGTGTTACATAATAATTACGGGTGGTAAGCTTTTTAGCATTATAAATTAAAACCGCTATCTCTTGATTCACGAATTTCAACTCCGTTTACAACAGATGACGCTGATATTGCGTGTGTCAGCCTCGTGTACGCGGCCAATCTTAGAGACACGTGACCAATTCTCACATGTTTTGGCACTGTCGAGACTAAGTGAGCGCGATCCAACTGCAAGAAACATACATCCTCATTGGCCCCCGCGACTGCATGGCCCCATGAGTATCAATGCCTCTTGTCGAGTCTGTTTTGTATCAATGTTGCTTGCACGGTTGTGGCGTCTGGTCGTTCAATGAACAAAGATTTCAGATACGCGTCCAGTCGCAGGGAGGGGGTTGACGTGTGAATGTATAAATGTTGCACCAGTGTTTCTGTGGCCCGTAAAATGTTGCACCAGTGTTTCTGTGGCTCGATAAATGCTGCACCAGTGTTTCTGTGGCCCGGGAAATGTTGTACCATTGTTTCTGTGGCCCGGGAAATGTTGCACCAGTGGATTCTGTGGCACGTGAAATGTTGCACCAGTGTTTCTGGCCCGGGAAATGTTGCACCAATGTTTCTGTGGCCCGTGAAATGTTGCACCAGAGTTTCTATGGCCCGTAAAATGTAGCACCAATGTTTCTGTGGCCCGGGAAATGTTACACCAGTATTTCTGTAGCCCGTGAAATGTTGCACTTGTGTTTCTGTGGCCCGTGAAATGTTGCACCATTGTTTCTGTGGCTCGATAAATGTTGCACCAGTGTTTCTGTGGCCCGGGAAATGTTGCACCATTGTTTCTGTGGCCCGGGAAATGTTGCACCAGTAGATTCTGTGGCACGTGTAATGTTGCACCAGTGTTTCTATGGCCCGGGAAATGTTGCACCAATGTTTCTGTGGCCCGTGAAATGTTGCACCAGAGTTTCTATGGCCCGTAAAATGTTGCACCAATGCTTCTGTGGCCCGGGAAATGTTACACCAGTGTTTCTGTAGCCCGCGAAATGTTGCACCTGTGTTTCTGTGGCCCGGAGAATGTTGCACCAGTGTTTCTGTGGCCCGTGAAATGTTGCACCAGTGTTTCTGTATCCCGTTAAAACGTTGCATTAGTGTTTTTATGGCCCGTGAAATGTCCCGCTTAGGCGATGTATTTAGCTACATACGGATTCAAAAGTATTGTTTTTTTTTTTTTTTTTTTTTTGGGGGGGGGGGGGGGGGGAGAGACATCGATCCTGTTATTCTCTAAGTGGTGTCTGTTGTATCAGTGACAAAACCTTGAGGTCATCCGTGAATGTGAAAACGACGGGTAACGTATGTGTATTTTCACATGGGTGCATTGGTTAAACGCTTTATGTGCTGGTCTGTGATGTTGAACCTTGCAGCCCTAGATCGTAATGTTCAGGGCTGTCCCACTTATGATCCCCGGATATTAAAGCTGCCTTTTGGGGGACTGAATTACAATTCTAGAGACAGATCGAGCATGACAGTTCAAGGGTGGTGCCAGAATAGCTTTTCACCTATGGGTCGCCGGCTCAAGCTTTTCTGGCACCACCCTTAAACTATTGTGCTCGATCCATGTCTTGCTGTGGCGTGTCGGGACTGAATGGGTTAACCTTCCTGAGCTAAAGGCAGTCACGAAGTGCCGACACTCTTTGCATCAGTATACGCTTTGTTAGCACCAAGGAAACGCTCTTTATACACTTCACTTACTTTCACTGATATGCGTCTGTGGATGGCATTGTTCATGTTCTTTTCATAAACACAAAGTTAGCCAATGGTCATGACAATAATGCAAAACTTAATTACCATCTCCTTGCATGCGGAGATGCTGCATTTGTTGTGATGTCTGGTTGCAGTGGTGCCGACTGTTTTATAATGTGTGCCAAATTGTATCTCTGGTATTGGTCGATTTTTCTCCAACGGCCGCGTTCCAGTTTCGAAGACTCTCCCCTACGCATCGTGTTACTGACTGTTCCAAGGCTGTGTTCTTCTGTTTGTATATATATATGTCTATGGAATGATATTACTGTGCTGATGACAGTGTATGTCTGTGTTCTTCTGTTTGTATCTATATATGTCTATGGAATGATATTACTGTGCTGATGACAGTGTCTGTGTTCTTCTGTTTGTATCTATATATGTCTATGGAATGATATTACTGTGCTGATGACAGTGTCTGTCTGTGTTCTTCTGTTTGTATCTATATATGTCTATGGAATGATATTACTGTGTTGATGAGACTGTCTGTCTGTTTTCTTCTGTTTGTATCTATATATGTCTATGGAATGATATTACTGTACTGATGACAGTGTCTGTCTGTGTTCTTCTGTTTGTATCTATATATGTCTATGGAATGATATTACTGTGCTGATTAGACTGTCTGTCTGTGTTCTTCTGTTTGTATCTATATATGTCTTTGGAATGATATTACTGTGCTGATGACAGTGTCTGTCTTGCACAGCTGTGGAAAGAAAAGTATTGGTGTGCTGGTCTGTGATTTTGAGCTTTACGATCTCAAACAGTAAGGTCTGAAATCACAGACTAGCACGCAGTTACAGGAATCATGTATAACTCACTCAGACACGACACACCACAGCAAGACATGGATTGAGCTCGATAGTTCAAGGATGGTGCCAGAGTAGCTTGGCGCCTACAAGCGCCAAGCTGTTCTGGCACCATCCTTGAACTATCGTGCTCGATGTGTCTCTAGAATTGTAATACAATCGTTCAGAGGGCAACTTCAAAATGTGTCCGGTCCTGGGTAGAATGTGATAATCCTGCAATTAATAATGTAATATTGCAATTAATAGCTGGCGTGAACTTCCAAATCCTGTCAAAGTGTGGCGACAGGCAGACTTTGACACAAGAATGATTTAAATTTTACTTTGTACAATACCCCTCGTTTCCCCAGCAGTGAGACACAACCTGGTCTCCTTTCGCATATGGTTTACATTCGGGACATGCTGTCTCCGCCGCAGTGGCTTACTGCCTGTTGCGCCTCCGCCACATCACGTTAAGCAGTGGCGGAGACGGGCTCTACTGTAAACACCGACAGCTCTAGCTGACGTCACTTTGAGTGTCACGTCACTGTAGATGACGAATCCAAGAGAGTTGTCGCACTTTTTGGAACAATAACAGAAAACAATTGGATGACGACCTCTAGTTGCCGATGTTGACACTGACAGTGCCACTGCTTGCTAACACCATTCATTCAGTCCTCTCTGCGCCGTCTGGTGCTTGAGGCGACGGCAAGGGAGCGCCACTTTTGTCTGTCAGCTGCTATTTTGGGTGCTGTTTGCAGAGTAAGGCCTCTGTTCTTGAGCTCTCGCTCCACGGTTCGGCGCCACGTCTCCTTTGGTCGCCCACGGTTTCTCTTCCCCTGTGGTGTCCATCTCAGTGCCACCCTTGGTAATAAGTCGGGTGACATTCTGCAAACGTGGCCTAGCCATCTCCATCTCCGTGTGGCGATGGTTTCAGCGATGCTGTCTGCGCCTGCTCTCTTCCGTAGTTCCTCGTTTGTAATCATGTTTGGCCAGAAGACCTTCATGATCCGTCGCAGGCACTTGTTCTGGAAGACTTCCAGCTTGCGTTCCGTAGCAGTAGTGGATTTCCAGCACACTGACCCATAGAGAAGGACACTCAGCACGTTACTCTTAAAAATACGAAGCTTGGTGTGGATGCTCAGGTTTGTGGTCCTCCAGATGGGTTTCAGCATTGCGAAGGCTTGGTTGGCTTTGCTGATTCTTGTGGTGATCTCCCTTGTGCAGTCTCCATCTGTGGTAACCTTGCTGCCCAGGTACGTGAACTCGTCCACCTCTTGCAGAGGTTGGTCATTGATGGTGATTGGGTCGCCCACTTTGGTGTTCTTCCTTATGACTTGAGTCTTCCTAATGTTGACCCCGAGACATATGGAGCTTGCTGACTGTGTCAACTGTTGTGTCTTCTGTTGCATGTCCTGGTTTCTGCTTGCCAGCAGCCCGATATCATCGGCGTAGTCGAGGTCATCCAGCATTGAGGTCAGCGTCCACTGAATTCCCTGCCTCCTTTCCTCTGTGGTGCGGCGCATGATCCAATCAATTGCCATTGAGAAGAGGATCGGCGAAAGAATACATCCTTGTTTCACTCCGGTTTCCAACTTAAACGGTTCGATGAGCTGGTTGTTGTGGACGACTCTGCACTCAAAATTCTTGTACAGGGACCTGATGACGTTGACAAGTTTCTGGGGGAATTCCATAGTATCGCAGGATTTTCCAAAGGGAGTCTCGATGCAGACTGTCGAAGGCCTTCTCAAAGTCCACAAAGACCACATAGAGGGATCCATTCCATTCGTTAGACTGTTCAAGGATCTGTCTCAGGACGAAAATATGGTCAATGCAGGACTTGCCTTTCCTAAAGCCTGCCTGCTCCTGACGAAGGATGCCATCCACTGCTGTCGTAATGCGTTCAAGGAGAATGCGGCTGAAGATCTTGCTGGTGAGGGATAGTAAGGTGATGCCTCGCCAGTTGTTACAGTTCCCCAGGTCTCCTTTCTTCGGAAGTTTGACGATGGTGCCGGTCTTCCAATCGCTCGGCGCTTCTTCAGTGTCCCAGATCTTTTGAAAAATCTGACAAAGAAGCTGCGGCGTTACCGTATCTTCTACTTTCAGCATCTCGGGGCACACTCCGTCATCGCCAGGTGCCTTCCCGTTCTTCAGCTTTTGAATGGCCTGCTTGACTTCCGCAATAGTAATGTTGCCGAGGTTAATGTCCAGGTCCTCCTCCGCTTCAGGAATGTCAGTGAGGGTTGGTGGGTCTGAGCGGTTCAGGGTGGACTCGAAGTGTTGCTTCCATCTCTTCAGCTTCTCTTCCTCTACTGTGACATGAGTTCCATCTTCAGCTCTCACTGGAAGGTCGTGGTACTGCCCGTAATCGCCCTTCAGCTTCTTGGTGTTCTGGTATACTGTCTTCATGTCTCTCTGTTTTGCAGCTGCCTCCGCTTCTTCTGCCAGCCATTCTGTGTGCATTCTCTTGTCTCTTCTCGCTGATGTCTTCACTGCTTGATCTTTCTCTCTGTATTCTCTTGATATTCTTTCCATCAGTCTTGGTGATTTGGTGTCCAAAAGTTTCTTCTTGATCTGTCTTCTCTCTTCTATGCGAGCCCACGTGTCTTCTGAGATCCACTCTGTCTTCCTGCTCTTGCTGTATCCTAAAACTTCCCCTCCTGTTTCCTTCATGGCTCTGTTGAAATCTTCAATAGTCAGCGCTGTCTCATCTTCCAAAACACTAAATCTATTCCTGAGGGCCAACCTAAACTCTTCTTTCACTTTTGGGTCTTTCAACTTGGCCACGTCGTAGCGCTGATTTCTGGTGTCTCCTATCTTTACCTTCCTAAGCTTCAATGTCACCTTCCCCACCAGAAGACTATGGTCGCTGCTAATGTCAGCATGTCGCATCACTCGCACATCCTGCAGAGAGTGCCTCCAGCGACCGTTAATGATGATGTGGTCGATCTGGTTCTGGGTCTTGCCGTCTGGTGATTTCCATGTGAGTTTGTGGATCTCCCTATGCGCAAACAGGGTCCCTCCTATGACTAAGTCATTTTCCTCGCAGAAATTGACCAGCCACTCCCCGTTGTCGTTGATCACACCCGCTCCATGTCGTCCCATGGTCCTCTCTCTGTCTTCATTGTCGCAGCCGACCTTAGCGTTGAAGTCACCGATCAGCATCAGCACGTCATGTCGAGGTATGTCTTCCAAAACAGCTTGGAGGGCGTCGTAGAATGCATCCTTATCCTCTTCTTCCGCGTCGTCTATCGGTGCGTAGCCCACAACAATAGACAGCTTTGCGTATTTGGAATTCATCCTGACGTACAGCAGGCGCTCGTTCACAGGTTTCCACTGTAGAACGGTGTTGGCCTTGCTCTTATTGATGATGACAGCAACTCCTTCTCGGTGTTCGTTGTCTGTTCTTCCAGACCAGATGATGACTTCTCCGGAGCTCAACCTCTGTTTGCCAGCACCAGTCCATCTTGCTTCTGTTACTCCCATGAGGGTTAGTTTGTGGCGGTTCAGTTCACTTACTGCTTGCGCCAGCTTTCCAGTCTGGTAGAGCGTTCGCACATTCCAGCATCCAATTCTGATCCATCGTTTTGGCGTCAGGAGTTCCGCTATCGGGATGGAGACGTCCTTGCGGCTTTGGTCCCCATCCGTCATAAGTCCAGTTTCCTGGTCTGCTTCGCTCCCAGCGCCGGTTGTCGCTTTTTCCCTTGTTGTCGTTTCCGTAGCAAGTTTCTTTTTACAGAGTGGAGTCGCTAGCCCCACGCCTAACCCTCCTCCTTTATCCTGACTTGGGACAGGCAGTTAAGCCCCCAAAGGGGCCTCCCTGGTGGAGTTACTGCTTGCTAACAAGCGGTTTATATTCTCATGACCCCCTGCGGCTTCAGGCCGGACTTACCACATTATAGCTGCTCCTTGCAGGTCAGGAGGGAGGGGGTGGGGGGGGGGATGGTCCCGGAAACGACGAAACGTGTACATTTCTAGCATGTTATTTCTGACTCCTGCCCATGTAACTCATTCGAGACAAACGGCATACGGATAAGAGACTTATTCCATATGTACGCCCGGCTTAAGCCGCGTATCCGGATGCCGTTCGTCTCAAATGAGTTAAAGAGATCTGCTCCATGTCGGGCTTTGGTTGCTAGAATTTGCCGATACAAGGAGTGTGAGTGTTGTCTTGGCTCTGCAAAGACTTGCCTGCCCTTGTCTTCATGATCCCCGTGAGAGGGCGCACGTACCAGCGGTTGTCCACTGCCCTTTGAGCGTAACGGAAGTAACTCTCCTGCGTGCAGTGGAGAGGAAGAAAAGGCCTTCATTTCACGACATTCGAATTTCACGATTTCACGCATTGTACCGCAGGACCGAAATCCCCGGATGTTGAAGTTGCCCTCTGAAGGACTGTGTTACAATTCTAGAAACAGATCGGGCATGATAGTTTAAGGGTGGTGCCAGAATAACTTGGCGCCTATGGGCTGACTGACTGACTGACCGCCTATGGGCGCCAAGCTATTCTGGCACCACCCTTGAACTATCATGCTCGGTCCATGTCTTGCTGTGGTGTGTCGGGACTGAATGAGTGAAGTTGAGACTTATTATTGCTTTATTGTCAGACATACTAGCAACAGCTATGAAGGAGACACTGACAGCTATCAGCCTTTACTGCGTGGAGCCTTATTATTGCTTTATTGTCAGACATACTAGCAACAGTTATGAAGGAGACACTGACAGCTATCAGCCTTTACTGCGTGGAGCCTTATTATTGCTTTTACGTCAGACATACTAGCAACAGTTATGAAGGAGACACTGACAGCTATCAGCCTTTACTGCGTGGAGCCTTATTATTGCTTTGTCAGACATACTAGCAACAGCTATGAAGGAGACACTGACAGCTATCAGCCTTTACTGCGCGGAGCGGGTCGCTTGGAGAATGCAATCTTCTGCACTCTATGATATAATTATTGTACATTCATTGACGCAAAATCACTGTGTACAGTATGATCCACTTCGCTTATAGCAAGATCCAACAAATTCGGATACATAATTTTTCTTCAGAGAGACGTCCCGAATTATGTGAACAGAAAACTATACACAAGTTACTGGTTTGAAAACTCTCTAGCATATGTACAGGGAAATGATAATATTTTCAAAGAATTAACAGCAAGAACACAGCTTATCATGTCTCAGGTACAGCAGACCATTTAGCAACACATATCCAACAGCAAGGACACAGCTTATCATGTCTCAGGTACAGCAGACCATTTAGCAACACACATCCAACAGCAAGGACTACAGGCGGCGCAGTGTAGAGAGAGAATATCTATGTCTCCTGCTGACAGATCGGCTCCAGCTGTACCTCATATTGAAGGTAGGATTATGGGTTAAGTCAACGACTGACTGTACAACAGTGAAAGACAGGCTACCCAATATAAACATTGCAATGTGTATTGCTATTTCTGTATTCTAACACATTCTGAAAGTACATCTCCTGCTACGTACCACACTGGTTGTCTCCCTCCATTCGCTACCAAATACAGCCAGACAACCAGTGTGGGCATGTACGGCCTCAAGAAAGCAAAAGGTCCTTGGGCCGATGTTGGCCTTAGTAGGCCAGCACACAGGCTAAATCCGAGTAACATCGGCCCGAGCCCTGCATTGTGACACATAAGGCTGACTTGGCCCAAGCACCTTGTGCTTACTACCGGGTAGGTATAAGTCCTTTGGGCGGACTTCGCTTGGACAAATACACACGTGGAAATCTAAGTTTGAGAAATGACAGTTTGGACAGAGCCTGCAGACCACAAAGGATGCTACGTTACGACATGGAAACAAATAATAATGATTTTAAAAAGTGTACAATGAAATGTCTTCATCCTTCACACTATGAGACATGAGGTCGGAATTCCCCAATTTGAAGACCAAGTTACAGTTCACATGATATGTCGACCCTGATAGTTCAAGTGTGGTGCCAGAATAGCTTGGCGCCTATAGGCGACAAGCTATTCTGGCACCACACTTGAACTATCATGGTCGATTCATATCTTTTGTAGTTTGCCACATCTAAATGAGATAACAGTTAGTTCAGTTCACACTGAAGCTATTCCGGCACCACCCTTGAACAGTTATCGTCGATTCATATCTGGTTGTAGAGTGTCAGGACTGAATAATAATAATAATAATAATAATAATAATAATAATAATAATAATAATGAGTACTTGTATTAGAGCTCTAGGCGCTTAACAAAAGCGAATTGTACAAAAATAACTAATCACAAAAACGCAGTTCACAAGAAGTATAAAAATATTGAAAACCAAAATGCAAGGCACTCTATAAACACTCTAGACACAGTCACCATTCAACATGCATATCATTCATTCAAGGGGGGTTCAGTGCTGAACGAGATAAAGATCAGTTCACACTGAAGCTGTTCCGGCACCACCCTTGAACTATCAAACTATCATGGCCGATTCATATCTTGTTGTAGTGTGTCCGAACTAAATGAGATAGAAGTTCAAAATGATACAGACCTGCCACACTAAGAACAACCAGTCAAGTTACAACACAATATCTGCATTCTTCACAGTCGCTCTTAGTTCACGCATGCCGAAAAAAAAATATGCCAAAATGACAACGTTGAAAACAACTTGGAAAATTACATATAAATTTCTTTCATGTCCCAGGCGGGATCTGCATTTTCAACAGTCGTTTTGTTTTTCACAATCCATACACAATGCATAGGGGTCCGCTGATAGTAGGACCTCTATGAAACAATGCAAAGTTAAAGGATTCGAAAGAAGGGATATAAATTACCTCCTTTGGAAGCTGATTCGGATCACCAACATGAAAAGTGTCTGCATCCTTCAAAGTTGATTTAGTTTTACGCATGCCGAACACAATGCAAAATTACAGCATTCGAAACGAATGAAAATATATAAGAAAACTTCCTTCAGATTCAACTCCCTTGACAAGATTCACACAAAACAGTCAACCTTACGACTTCAAAACTTTCAACATAATTACAGCAGTACACCTGCACCCGTCACAGCTGATTTAGTGCCAACACACCACAGTGATAACACACAACAATGGGCACTGACAGTTATAAACATAATTACAGCAGTACATCTGCACCCTTCACAGCTGATTTAGTGCCAGCACACCACAGTGATAACACACAACAATGGCACTGAGAGTTATAAACAAATTACAAGGAATATTTTTCAATCTAAATCAAACGATTCAATGCAGTGCACACAAAGCTGCATCACAAACATGGCGCGTGTTCTTCAGACTTGTACAGATACACGCAGCAAATGAAGTTAGCGCATGATGCGGCAAGTCTACAACGCTAACTATACTGACGGGCATCACAAACATGGCGCGTGTTCTTCAGACTTGTACAGATACACGCAGCAAATGAAGTTAGCGCATGATGCGGCAAGTCTACAGCACTAACTATACTGACGGGCATCACAAACATATGGCGCGTGTTCTTCAGACTTGTACAGATACACGCAGCAAATGAAGTTAGCGCATGATGCGGCAAGTCTACAGCACTAACTATACTGACGGGCATCACAAACATATGGCGCGTGTTCTTCAGACTTGTACAGATACACGCAGCAAATGAAGTTAGCGCATGATGCGGCAAGTCTACAGCACTAACTATACTGACGGGCAAACATGGCGCGTGTTCTACAGACTTGTACAGATACACGCAGCAAATGAAGTTAGTGCATGATGCGGCAAGTCTACATCACTAACTATACTGACGTGCATCACAAAAATGGCGCGTGTTCTACAGACTTGTACAGATACACGCAGCAAATGAAGTTAGTGCATGGTGCGGCAAGTCTACAGCGCTAACTATACTGCATCACAAACAAGGCGCGTGTTCTACAGACTTGTACCGATACACGCAGCAAATGAAGTTAGCGCATGATGCGGCAAAGCTACAGCGCTGACTATACTGACGAGCAAAACAAATGCGACATTTTTGGAATCATCGGAAACACTGAAGTGTCCTCTACATCACACACTGAAGTGTCCTTTACATCACACACTGAAGTGTCCTTTACATCACACACTGAAGTGTCCTCTACATCACACACTGAAGTGTTTCCGATGATTCCAAAAATGTCGCATTTCTATTTTTCGCCAGAATACATTTGCATTATACCGATATGCGGCAAACACAGCTAACGCGTGACACACGTCACAGAGTATGTGGCAACACGCTGGTTAGAAGGAGAAAACCCTAAGCGTGCGTTGATTTTCCAGTGCTGGTTTTATTCACAAAATGACGACGACACACGCCCGTGGAAGCGTTTAAGCTAATCTGGTGCTAGCCTTGAGCTGTCACGGTAACACCCTAGCTTGGCGCCTCCGAGTGTGATCTGGTGCTACCCTTCAACTGTCACGGTCCAGCTATCTGCCGCTGTAGTTTATCAGCTGTGAATGAGTTAGTGTTGTGTACTTACTATTGCAGGAAATACAAATAATAATGAAAGACAAGGCAGCTTGGGCCAAGTCCTGAAATGTGAAGGTGGATGTCATTACACGTCATACGTTTGACATGACAATGTAATTCCGGGTCTTGACATCCCAAAGTTTCACTTCGCAGACTGACTGAATCATGAAGAGAACATCAGAGACTTCGGAGAATCAACTTTGGTCACTTCAGCGAAGACGTCAAAGCACCTTGGAACATCGCTGAACCTGCTCAGTGAATTTGCTTTGGCCTTCGACCTTTGCCGCGTTCGATTTGTCCATCAAACCGAGGCTATTCAAACAAGGGACACTAAAAATGGCGACTGAGTCGGCTGCTCGGCGTTGTTCATTGAAATCACGTCTCACTTATATCATATAAAGAAACACGAGTTAGTTATTTAGATTTAGCGCCGAGCAGGCCGCTAAGGCCATCTCACGGCGGAATGAAAGACGAGGCATATTGGGCCAAGTCTCAAAATCTGAAGATGGATGTCATTACACATAAAAGACATAGCAATGCAATAAATAAGATTTAGACTGTACTTTAAAGAACTCCACCAGGGAGGCCCCTTTGGGGGCTTAACTGCCTGTCCCAAGTCAGGATAAAGGATGAGGGTTAGGCGTGGGGCTAGCGACTCCACCCTGTAAAAAGAAACTTGCTACGGAAGACGTCGCCTCAAGCACCAGACGGCGCAGAGAGGACTGAATGAATGAATGTACTTTAAAGAGGGAGGGGACAGGGGAGGGGACAGGGGAGGGGGAGAGGGGGCGGAGAGGTGATGGGCGATGGGCAGTATGAGTAGACTAAGGGTCCTAAAATATAATCATAATAATTATTAATACTACGGCTAATAAAAATATAATAATAATAATAATAATAAATAATAATAATAATAATAATAATAATAATAATAATAATAATAATAATAATAATACATAAATCTTTCAACACTGGACTCACGGAGCTAAAAAGCACACACTATGCACAAGAGCACACTCTCACACACACAAGCATACACTACCTTAAATCCCCCCATCCAATCCCCACACATTGCATTCTCTCCCCTCTTACACCGAAAACCAGATAAAACAGGTCCGGTAACCGGTGGGTAGGGAAATGGCTTAGACTACGTGCTAATGGCCTGACCACAAGAAAACCAGAAACTCCATCTGCCATTGTCAATAACTTCATGAACTGACACACGCAAACCAACGGATCAACAACAACCAGAAACTCCATCTGCCATTGTCAATAACATCATGAACTGACACACGCAAACCAACGGATCAACAACAACCAGAAACTCCATCTGCCATTGTCAATAACATCATGAACTGACACACGCAAACCAACGGATCAACAACAAACAGAAACTCCATCTGCCATTGTCAATGACATCATCAACTGACACACGCAAACCAACGGATCAACAACAACCAGAAACTCCATCTGCCATTGTCAATAACTTCATGAACTGACACACGCAAACCAACGGATCAACAACAACCAGAAACTCCATCTGCCATTGTCAATAACATCATGAACTGACACACGCAAACCAACGGATCAACAACAACCAGAAACTCCATCTGCCATTGTCAATAACTTCATGAACTGACACACGCAAACCAACGGATCATCAACAACCAGAAACTCCATCTGCCATTGTCAATAACATCATGAACTGACACACGCAAACCAACGGATCAACAACAACCAGAAACTCCATCTGCCATTGTCAATAACATCATGAACTGACACACGCAAACCAACGGATCAACAACAACCAGAAACTCCATCTGCCATTGTCAATAACTTCATGAACTGACACACGCAAACCAACGGATCATCAACAACCAGAAACTCCATCTGCCATTGTCAATAACATCATGAACTGACACACGCAAACCAACGGATCATCAACAACCAGAAACTCCATCTGCCATTGTCAATAACATCATGAACTGACACACGCAAACCAACGGATCAACAACAACCAGAAACTCCATCTGCCATTGTCAATAACATCATGAACTGACACACGCAAACCAACGGATCAACAACAGCAACACATGGTGTAACCCCTTCACTGCCCGTGGACGCGGACTGTCTTTGGAAATCATTGTCAATTTAACGTCAAGCAGCTCAGCCGTCCGAGAAACATAATGTAAAATGGTATCAGCAAGAGGCATAGATCCTCATGAGCCCCCGCAACTGCGGTAAGTTAGTAAAACTGCGCGGTCTGATGAGGATCTATGCCTCTTGCAATAGGGTGGTGTTAATGTTGTCCCGGCAGTGAAGGGGTTATAACTGTTCTGTGAAAAACACCAAGAGAGGGAAAGGGCCGCTTAACCCCTTCATTGCCAGTTTATTCAGCGCCAAACACCTCAGCCGTCCAAGGATGACGGATACACAATGGTGTCAGCAAGAGGCATAGATCCTCATCAGCCCCCGCAGTTGCGGGGGCTCATGACGATCTATGTTTCTTGTAGTTGTGAAATTTAAATCAGCAGCGGAAGCAGCAGCAGCATCCTGGCTTTGATTGACAATAACAAATGCACTCTTTATGTCAGTTTTGATTGTGTCCAATGTTGTCAGCAGTCAAGATCACACCAGTTCCAGGTCGTAGCGGCCCTCATAACCCATACAGTAACCTCTGACTTGGTATCCAGTATCCCACCTCACTCTTACATAGCCCGCACCCCAGGTTGGCGGCACTATCTGTATTACTGTACCGGGTCCTCCACCGTCCTGTGGACAGTCAACACTCACCATCAATTAACACAACTGCTGGGCAACACTGGTCGTCATCTTCCATCCTCATATTCACCATTATCTACTATAGCCTTCGTCGTCTCCATCGCCATCATTTATGTTTGTGATATAGTAGATAATAATGACGACGATGCTGACGACCAATGTCATTGCTGGTGCGGGTAGTGTAATGCTGCCCTGGTGGTGATGATGGTTATGAGAATCATGATGGATGTGATGTTGATAATAATTACGACGACAAGAGGTATCAAGAAAGGGGCAAAACCCGGGTTTAAAAGACAAAAATCAAAATAAAAACTCAAAATAAAAAAGATCATGATTTGAGGCTGATGATGCATGACACGTACATATGAGGACTGTAGCGCTGTGAGGGTTAACCCTGTGTATGACGTCAACCGCTCAATCCTTACAAGCGTGCATGCATTAATCCCTTACCTGTCACTGTACGTACAGTGTATGCACACTTTGGTTCTTGGTTCATTAACCCCTCCCCTGTCACTGTACGTACACTGTATGCACACATTGGTTCTTGGTTCATTAACCCCTCCCCTGCCACTGTACGTACACTGTATGCACACTTTGGTTCTTGGTTCATTCAACGACCAAAAGCCAGCACCGTCCTAGAAACATGGATACATACTGGTCTCAGCAAGAGGCATAGATCCTCATCAGTCCCTGCAGTCGCACTAACTTACCGCAGTCGCAGGGGCTCATGAGGATCTATGTCACTTGCAGTTGGATCGCGTTCGCTTTTATCTCGGCAGTGAAGGGGTTAAAACACAGGGTGAAGGACACACTATTATCTGTATATAGCAAGGGCCGGTCATGACCACACTATTATCTGTATATAGCAAGGGCCGGTCATGACTACACTATTATCTGTATATAGCAAGGGCCGGTCATGACTACACTATTATCTGTATATAGCAAGGGCCGGTCATGACTACACTATTATCTGTGTATAGCAAGGGCCGGTCATGACTACACTATTATCTGTATATAGCAAGGGCCGGTCAGGACTACACTATTATCTGTATATAGCAAGGGCCGGTCATGACTACACTATTATCTGTATATAGCAAGGGCCGGTCATGACTACACTATTATCTGTGTATAGCAAGGGCCGGTCATGACTACACTATTATCTGTATATAGCAAGGGCCGGTCAGGACTACACTATTATCTGTATAATTATAGCAAGGGCCAGTCATGACTACACTATTATCTGTATATAGCAAGGGCCGGTTATGACTACACTATTATCTGTATATAGCAAGGGCCGGTCAGGACTACACTATTATCTGTATATAGCAAGGGCCGGTCATGACTACACTATTATCTGTATAATTATAGCAAGGGCCAGTCATGACTACACTATTATCTGTTTATAGCAAGGGCCGGTCATGACTACACTATGATCTGTTTATAGCAAGGGCCGGTCATGACTACACTATTATCTGTATATAGCAAGGGCCGGTCATGACTACACTATTATCTGTATATAGCAAGGGCCGGTCATGAGTACACTATTATCTGTATATAGCAAGGGTCAGTCATGACTACACTTTTATCTGTATATAGCAAGGGCCGGTCATGACTACACTATTATCTGTATATAGCAAGGGCCGGTCATGAGTACACTATTATCTGTATATAGCCGGCAAGGGCCAGTCATGACCACACTATTATCTGTATGTAGCAAGGGCCGGTCATGACTACACTATTATCTGTATGTAGCAAGGGCCGGTCATGACTACACTATTATCTGTATGTAGCAAGGGCCGGTCATGACTACACGATTATCTGTATATAGCAAGGGCCGGTCATGACTACACTATTATCTGTATGTAGCAAGGGCCGGTCATGACTACACAATTGTCTCTATATAGCAAGGTTAGGTCATGACGACACTGATATTGATTCTGCTTATTACGCCTGCCGGTTATTACTCCACTATTTCCTCCATGCCAATGGCGGCCTAATTAACAGGTTCACTTGTATTTACCGAATCTCGTGATATGCAGTCCTGTCCTCGTTTCACACGGTCCCCAACCTTCAGGATTCTTGCCAGCTCAGCTCCCGTGGGTTTTTCTCTCACTGGCTCTGGTTTATGGCCTGTGGAAAGTATTACGGCCAATCTTTAAAAGCAAATTCAGTTATGTTCGTCTTTCAAATAATTAAAATATTAACCCTTTGGCTGTCGGCAGAGCTTTTTGTCGAGGTGATTTCTGTCGGAACAATAAGCGTTACCGACACCCAAGGGGTTAACACCCATCCTAGTTCAATCTTCTCCTAGCCGCCCCCCCCCCCCCCTCCGGAACATTGATCGTAAATGTCTAGTTTCGGTAACTTTTGTACCATATATGAAAACAACTATTATCTCTGTAACCAAGGTATTTCAGTCAAGTTGTGTGCACTCAGATGCTGTTGTGATCTGCCGATACGGTTCTAGTGGAATATGCTACTCCACGTGGACAGGTGATATTACGCATGCGGGGGAACTGAACGTCAAGAACGATAATCAACACGCATGTACACCCTAATATTTTAACAATTAAAGAATGTTTGCAGGAAACAGATTGCTGTGTACATACCACACACCAGGCACTCCTGTTTTGCTACAGCTTCGGTTTTCTGCCCACACAACAAAAGAAAATATCGGTTTGAAAACTCTCTAGCACACAAAACCTAACTGTAACAAGATATATTATGAATGTAATCCGACACACAGACGCTAGCAAAGTGCAGCATGAATTGAATCCGTCGTTTAGCCAAAGACAGTCGTGCAGTTCTAAGGTTTCCAGTAAAACAGCCGGTATCGTTTCACCCCGTGAGTCACCGTGAGTACCTTGTGTGTGACGTGTCCCAAGGCGGCGATGGCTTGTTCCAGACGTGTCATCATCCCGGAATCCCAGCTGACCGACACCAGAGTGACATCTGTACTGACCTTAGGCACCTCACTCTCCTTTTCCAGGCCGTCCAAGCGCGCTTTCAGTTGCACCAGCATCTCTAACAGGGCCCCTTCAGGGGCGGGCACCACCAGTCGCTCCACTGAGCCAGCGTGGGCTGCCAGTGCCGCTTTCTTCTCTTCAAGGGAGGCTATCTCAGCTCGCTTCGGGCTCACGACATCATCTTCTTCTCGCTGTAGTTGGGCGAGAATCTCGTGGCACCGCTTTTCCAACAGTTGTTGCTGACAATCAAAATTGACCTTGACCTTGCAGCTCTGTGTACTGAAGTGCGCCAGCGCAGCAGCAATTTCCTTCATTAACGTCTTGATCTGAAAAAGACACAATAAAACCAAAACCGACAGGAATATCACTCTGACTCGGGATCAGATCGTCTCGTATTTAACGGAGCAAACAACGCATGCGAGACAGCCGAACTATTTGATTTGTTTGTATTACAATAAAACCAAAATTGACATTGGTATGTAATTGTTTTATGACCTGGATCATGGTGACATTAACAAAGGATGAGTGTGCCATGAACCAGTCAACACAGCTAGAGAGCTCTCTCAATGAGAAAACTTCAACACTGGAATCGTTTACACTGCACGGTTTACATTCTGCTGGCTGTCATTGTAAACTACAAGAATGTTGTCTCCAAACTAATTATCGAATTTCTGTTGACAAACACGACACAGTTCACGACATTAACACTGGTGCATGTCAGAGTTGCCAGCCATCTTCTTCATCGAATTTCTGATTACATATAAGACACAATTTAACCCTGTGGCTGTCCTTGTCGCTTTTTGTCGCGATAATCCTATTTTCCACATGAATCATAGCAGCAGAACGCCCCACCGACAGTCAAAGAGTTAACACATTCTAGACGTACCGCAGTCGGATACGCGAGTGTAAGCTGTAAGCCGCTTATCCGACTGCGGTACGTCTCGGATGTGTTAAGACGTCAACATAATGCATACGGGCATGTCAGGTCATAATGCATACGGGCATGTCAGGTCATAATGCATACGGGCATGTCAGGTCATAATGCATACGGGCATGTCAGGTTTGTCAGCCATTGTGTTACCTGTTCGTCCATTGCCGACTCCTTGTCACGAAACCTTCCAGCTTGGTCCGTCAGAGCCGCCCGTTCTTGTTTGGCTACTTTAGCAACAGGCTTCACCACACATGCGTCGTGCGTGGAAGCAAAACATTCCCCACAGATGAGACTGAGGTGAGCGGGACAGTACATGTCCCCAGGACGGTCGGGGTGGCTCACACACGGCGACCGGCGACTAGCAGCCAGACGACCTGGGGTCAGCGTGTCCAGCTCTTCAAGTCTGTGATCACGTGTGCCGGGGACTTTCCGATGAATCTTGGCGCAGGAGGAACACAGCTTGATGCTGCAAATCACGAGACACATAAGTTCCTAACAATCAAACCTGCATTTCACGCAGGCCACTTGTAACCCAGTCACTGCCTAGGAAAACTGAACACCCCCAACTGCAAGAGGAATAGATCATCATGAGCCCCCGCATTCGTGGTGGCTCATGCGGATCTATGCCTCCTAATGAAACCATCTTGTATCTATGTCCCTTTGATGGCTGGAGAACTGTGTCGTTAAATCTCCAGCTGGTGACATGAGTATGTTTTATTTACTGTGTTTTGCCGTAGTCATTTATTTAATCAAAATGGCATCATGTAGTCGTATAAACAAACATGATTATTACTTCACCACCACTGTACCTGCACTCCAAACAGTAGGCCACTGCCGCTGTGGTGACGTCACACACCCCACACACGTGCTTGCCGCTGAGCGCTTGCTTGTTCTCCACCAGCGCCATGGTAACCAGGTCGGTGGGGAACTTGTCCAACATAGCAGCTAGCATCTCCTCCTGGCCAGGCTGGGGGGTGGGCAGGATGGGGGCATGACATGACGGACACCCACCCTGCCCCCTGGCCGACAGCCAGGACAAGATGCACTTCCGACAGGCCACGTGACCACAAGGTAGAAACTTGGCTTCCGTGAAATCCTCGTGACATACGCGACATTCCACATCCACGCTGTCAGTCGAGGACGCCATTTCTGCGACACAGTATTTCTGTCAGTCATAACTACGGCCATTTCTGCTCACTACGAATTATTTTTAAACTGTTGTAATCCTGCAAAATGACACATCAGTGCGCAAAGGCCATCGTGCCGAGATAGACCGTCGTTGGCCCGCGCACGGCTGTGCTGACGTCGGCCCGATGGCCTTTTGCGCATTGGGGTTTGTTAGAAAATAAGAACACGAACGTGATCATTTTATTTTCCTCGGTCTTACAAGTTTCCAAGAAGTATGGACCAATTATAGTTTTACTTGTGTGGTTTGGCTGGCCAGTCTGCTTATCCTGATGTCGCCTTTACAGGCAGCGCGTGCTGCAAACAATGACAAGTATGTGTAAGCTGATTCCGTCACATTCGTTCTAACAAAACGGTATCTGATCGATCAATTAATCAATCAACAGCTTGGGTCAAAATTTGTTCTGTCACTTCTCGGTGCCCCGTCTTAGAAATCACCTTAGTGGTGGACAAAAGTCGTTATACCGTCGGCCGACCTTTTTAAACGTGCGCGCAGTCCCCGCAGTCCGGATGAGTCATTTGAATTCTAGCCGTCCGCGTGCAAAGTATAGCGCTGCCTGCTCTGCGACTACACCGAGGGTACACCTTCAGCACCCGACCCTTTAAGCTTTCAACTTTTAACTATTAATCAGCCAACATCAGCACGCGACAACAATGACGCGCAGTATATGCAGACAATCTGAATACATGTTGCAATATGTTGAAATATGGGGACTGATGTATGAACAGAGACTAGAGCCTAAGTCCGAAACTATCTTCATACGCCTGAGACTAACATTCTAGTCAGGAATGCATGAACGGAGACTAGGCCAAGTTTGAGACTATCTCAGGGACTAAACAGGCAAAATTTAAGCCCACGATTTACTAGGTGTAAAGCGTCTAGTCTCTGACTAAAAAGCGAATCAAAATGGCCGCCGCTGTCTACATGATGTTCCTAACTCGACGAAATTTACGCCGAAATCGAGTATTTAGAGACCGTCGACACCCACTGGAGGAATTTGACGATACGAAGCTGTACAAAAAGTTTCGTTTCACGCGCCGTGAAATTTACGAGCTGACGGATGCCGTGAAAGATGCCATCGAATACCCGACCGAACGAAAGGGTTCACTGACACCCGTGTTACAAGTGCTCTTGGCTCTTCGATTCTACGCGACTGGAACGTTTCAAAACACGGTAGGAGACTTAATCGGAGTGGATCAAAGCACGGTCAGTCGGACAATAACACGCGTGACTGACGCTTTCCTCCAGCGAGCCCACGAGGTCATCAGAATGCCAACCAAACGCGAGGCTGAAGCAAGCAAAGTTGCATTCTTCAACATGCAGGGTTTCCCCAATGTGTTTGCTTGCATTGACGGCACACAGATCGCCATTCAAGCCCCAAGCGAGCGAGAACATGAGTACGTCAACAGGAAAAACTTTCATGCCATCAACGTCCAGGTAAGCCATCATAAAGACAATCATAAAGACAAGTAGTTTCTATAGATCTGCAACTGATGTGTGTGTTTGTGTTTGACACTCTGTGTGTGTAATTTATCATTGTGTGCGTGTATTTGAGTTTATTTTTCATTGTGTGTGTGTTTATCTGTGTTTGTGTGTGTGTGTGTGTGTGTGTGTGCATGCGTGTGTGTGTGCATGCGTGTGTGTGTGCATGCGTGTGTGTGTGTATGCGCGCGCAAGCGTGTGTGTGTGTGTGTGTGTGTGTGTGTGTGTGTGTGTGTGTGTGTTTGTGTGTGTGTGTGTGTGTGTGTTTGAGGCTACTTGGAACAAACCAACACTCAACTGAACATTGACCAGCACTGATTTCCTGTGACAAGTTGTACTGATGATCATTTTATAATGCATGCCTATATCTTTGTGTCTTTGCAGGTTGTCTGTGATGCAGATCTGCTGTTCATGAATGTCACTGCTCGTTGGCCTGGATCAGTCCATGATGCCAAAATCTTGCGTTTGTCACCATTGTTTGCTGCGTTTGAAGAGAAACAATAAACCTGTGGATGGTATAATCTTGGCGGACAGCGCCTACATGCTTCGCCCATGGCTTATGACACCTCTTCGCGTTGCAACCACAAGAAAACAGAGACGTTACAACTTTGCACACAGCTCGACCCGCACAACTGTGGAAAGGAGTATTGGTGTTTGCAAACAGCGATGGCACTGCCTACGATGTGGACTGCGCGTTAGGCATTGTGGTGTGCTTTATGCTCCACAATGTTGCCAGACGCAAGAAACTGCCACCGCCGCTACCCGATTCTTCAGATGAAGATTATGAATCCTCCAACAGTTCTGATGATGATACAGACGCAGACGACTCAGAGGATGGTGTTGCACCAGCCCAGAATGAACGAGTGAGGACAGAAGCTGGCAAAGCTGTAAGAGATGGAATCATCGATCGATGCTTCTGAAGGAACGGTGAGAGAGAGAGAGAGAGAGAGAGAGAGAGAGAGAGAGAGAGAGAGAGAGAGAGAGAGAGAGAGAGAGAGAGAGTAGTGTTTTCAAATACATCAAATACAAAAACAAAAGGCAAATAGTGTGTGGGTTTTCCAGCAACGTGTTTAATGTGAACAAAATAATTGTGTAAAGTATTTAACATAAATATTGAACAGAAAGAGATCTTGTTCAAAACCAATCATTTCAATCACTTATCAACAGTAACAGTGCCGGTCGTTACAAACCAAATAAAACTGTTTTACCATTAAACATTACGGACAGCATTAGCATGTAAATAGAATGTTTGATAAAATGTCAGGGATACAATGGACAGACCCACGCTTTCACTCAAAACTGCGAAGGCCAGTGTCGTCTTCTTTTTGCCTTTGCTCATGCCCTTTTATCTTCAGCCTCAGGTTCTCTGTTTGTAAACGCATCAGTGCCTTCTGCTCTTCGACCATCCCCAGCTGTTCTTTCAGAAGTTTATCTTTCAGTTCATTCTTCTTGATTTCACTTTCCATCCATCTAAACCATACGTCTTCTTTTTCCTGTGCAGGTTGTGCTGATGGGAGACTAGCAGAGGAGCTGCAAGATGGGGTTGATGCCTTGCGTGGTGGAAATACCTTCTTTGATGTTTTGGTGCGCGTGCTCTTGAACATGGAAGTGGGAGACTGAACTGCACTGAACTGCAGAGGTGTAGGTGATTGCAATTGTGAGTTATTTTGGGTGTTGGGTGTGAAAGTGCTTGGTGCACTAACAAAACTGTGGTCCAGTAAACGAGAACTGCATCCCTTAAGTCCCAGCGAGTCCTCGTCCATAACTGCAAAGTAAACCATATCAGTACAATACTGTTTTGATTACGTTCATGAACGGAGCCTCGCTCTCTCTCAATCTCTCTTTCTCTCTCCCTCTCTCTCTCGCTCTTTGTGTGTGTGTGTGTGTGTGTGTGAGTGTGTGAGTGTGTGTGTGTGTGTGTGTGTGTGTGTGTGTGTGTGTGTGTGTGTGTGAGAGGGAGAGAGATATGTTGCCATCCATGTAAATTCTGCTACTTTCATATACGCAATGTTCAGTAAGTAGACTGACATACAATTTGTTAACAATTGTTTCACATAAATGTTACAAGAGTGTGGTACTTATCTTTATTACAAAGGAAATCTTTATGCACGTGAGGAACAAGTGTTACATCAGATACGAGGCCCCATGTCCCTCCCCGCCCTCCTCCCCACCCGGGTCTGCCCTGGGGACTTGGGTAGGGTTAACTACTTTTTAGTTCCCAGGGTCACTCTGGTCAGCCCCACAGGGTGGGTTTTCCCCTCTATTCTGGGGCATGTGTTTCTGTCTACCCTTGGTCCATTCACCTGTAGTTTCCTTTTTTAAACTCTCCCTACTGTCTGCACTGTCTGTAGCTCTTGATATTGGATGTGTGTTGCTAAATGGTCTTTGCTTTATTTAGCATATTAGACCGGCTGGCGACATAATTCCATATTCTGTTTAGTTTTTTTTTCACAAGCAGTACAGGCACGTCCTGAAAAAGTCGTGTTGCAGTCGGGACGTTAAGCAATGTACAAACATCCAACCAACCCATTTCCCTCCTTCTTGCCCAACCCTTACACCCCAAAAACATCTGCAGTAAATTACCTATGGATATAGGCTGTGCGGATGTGCCTTCAGGAAAAATCATGTCTCTGGTGGGATCATCAATCACTGGCACTGAAAGGTAAACAAGTGAAAAGACACATGATCATAATGACACTGTACAAGTATCATGATCAATTATTTCACTCAAGGATCAAACCTTCGGTATTCCCAAAAGAAAAATGGGGACTGCCAGTGCTAATATTTTAGGAAGATTACAAAGTAAAGTCGGTAAAAGCCATGTCAGGGGAAAGAAATGTGCATGATCGACCAGTGATCATAGATCTACTTTAGTCAAAGCACTAAAACAAAAGATTGGAAAGAGGGGGTGCGCTAAGAAATTGACTGTAAGCAATGCATATATGGAAGCCCCCCCCCCCCCACCCCCTGAAGGGGGGCGTATCACATATCCCACTGTTCCTGCCCCTTGATGCATGGAAATTTAAATCTAGGTCCCCCAAGGGGGATCCAGATATTTAGCTGGAATGGACAGCTGTTTCAGTCTTGGCGACCTCGTCAGCACACCATTCGGCATACTGGTGGATGGCAGGACCTTTTGCCTACATGCAAAGACAGCCACATTTTACTGTGGTGTCTGCAGGGGCATACATTCCATGCCTCCACCTACAGCTAAATTTCCATGCACCCTAAGAGAGAACCTACCAAAAGGGGGGAAGGGGTTGCTTTGACCAAAGTAGATCTATGATCACTGGTCGATCATGCACGTCCCTCCCCTGACAGTGCTTTTACCTACTTTATTTCACATGTCCCTCCCCTGACAGTGCTTTACCTACTTTACTTTGTAATCGTCGGTATTCTGTATTGTGGAAATTTATTAACGTTTAATGATAACTTCTCAACTACTCTGTTTTAATCGAGTCAGTTCTGTTCTTAGCAAAAATGTCCTCTCCTGAAAATGAAAACGGAAATGAATGATCACATTGGCTTACCCAGTTTGGTTCCGTCATTTAAAGAATTTTCATTTGTGCAGCGCCATGTGTCAGCCAGTGTGGCTAAAATCAAAAAGTATTTGTAACATTTATTAAAAATAAAATAAGTGTTCAAGAATTTTTTTTCATGAGTGTGCCGTGTGTGTGTGTGTGTGTGTGTGTGTGTGTGTGTGTGTGTGTGTGTGTGTGTGTGTGTGTGTGTGTGTGTGTGTGTGTGTGAAAGAGAGAGAGAGATTTCTGCTTTTTTATTTTCTAGTTTGTGTCTTGTTTTAGTTTTCTGTGTATGTGTAGACAGTCATCTGTACCCTAAAAATAGCGACAATGCACAGGACTATTAGTATTGAAAAGATTACGACAAAAGACAGACGGCGGACAGAAAAAACAAGAAAGGCAATGCCTTTATGTCTCACGTGTGTGACCGATCCACACATGTGTGACAATAAGTAAAGGGATGGCTTCTGCACCAACAAAATCCAAGTTTTCTCAAAATTTAGTCACTTTGAACACATCATTCTGTGAAACCCCTGTGACCCTTGACCTTTGCACTGAGTCGACTAAATTAGTATACATAGGAAGGTCTTCTCATCAGCTACCTTTGTGCCAAAGTTTATTGAAAAGTTTACAAAAATGTTGATAATAACTACATGTCTATCACAAATTGGCATTTTACACACATTTGCCGACCTCTTGTGACCCTTGACCTTTCCTGAGGGGTCATCCAAATGTGTATGCATCGATAGGTCTTACCATCAGGTATCTCAGTAGCAAGTTGAGGTTTGAAGTTGTGAAAAGCATTGGAGAAAAAACAACAACAATCTTTTGTCACAATTTATTATGGCTATTTTGGGCCTATTTCACGGTCTGGTACTATGTGAGTCATATGGGTTACTCAGGCTTGGTGCTGTGAAGGAAAATATGCACGCTAAATATTTTAAAATACAACACCCATGCAAGCATGGTTGTATTTAATTTTGCCGGTATACAGTGCAATGCTAATACCAATTTTAGACAGTGACTGACTTGGAAGGAAATGCTTACTTCCAGGGATCCCTGTCTGCAGGTGTGTGTCCTGTCCGATGATGCTCATTATCAGTTCTTCATATGGCACATCAGGTGTCTTGCCACCCCCACCGGTCCCTGACATGACATGCGGTTTGTTGATAGCAGCATTCTTTAGGTCCTTCCATTTTTTTCTCACCTCTTTCACATCTCGGCCATTACCACCAACTGCGTTAACAGCTCTGGTGATTTTGTCCCATACTTCACACTTCTTTTTGTTCGTCACATTCGTTTGAAATGCACTCATTAACAGTGTCTTCTCAAAGGTCACCTCCTCTAAAAGTTTTGCCACCTCCGACTCGCTGAAATTGGCCTTTCTTAATCTTTTCGACATTCTTTTTAGGAGTGATGAACAAAAGACAAAAAGAAGGGGAAATATGCCCTGCAAGAAATAAAAGATGTACATCAGTAGTTGGAAGGTGCAATAGGTTTATCACCGTCACCTTTTGTGTAAGCAGTCGGGAAGAGTAAACACACTACCAAGCGAAAGGGAAAACAAAAGCACACACATAAACTCATAAACGGGCACTCAATCCTGGCACTATCATTGCAAAGCAAGGCTATGCAAAATGTCAGCAATACGATTGGTTGAAGGAAAACGCCTAAACACAACACTGCACTTACAGAATACTATCCATAAGTACAATGCGGACTGAGCTGCTCGCCATATGGTTCTGCCCTAGTAAAAACGAACAATGTATCACATCACCTAACAAGATCATTGATTAAGAAAGGGAGCAATCTCCTAACTCAAATCCTCTGTAACTCTGTCTTTTGAGCAAAGGTGGTAGAACCATAATCTAAACAGCACAGTAAGTACATCATTATGTTAATAACACAAACTTACTTGGTACAGCTCAACCGTAAATCTACACACACAACTGACAGTCATTGCAGCATGCGACCAGTCAATCACGAGGTCATCAAAGGCATCGAAACCAAAAGCGATGAGTAAAATGTGCATCTTACTGGCAGTGAAGATGGACGATACGGGCTGTCACAACAAGTACACGGCGACAACTGTTTCCGGTGGAGCATGCTCAGTGGCATTTGGTACTGGATTTCCCCCAGTTAAAAATAGCACCTGGTACAAGTCGCGGACTAACCCTATCTAGTCTCGGACTTGATAGTCTGACTCAAGTCTCTGTTCATGCATCGGAAATATATGTCTGAGTTAGTCCCTACGTAACAAGTCGCAGACTAGGGCTAAGTCTGGGACTTGTCTAGTCTCTGTTCATACATCAGTGTCGATAAATTGAGCTCAGATGTGTTCATATTTAGGGAACATTCAGAGTTGTTTATATTTTTAGGTTTATTATGCTGATCTATTTCCCTCCTCTCTAAGCCAACCTCTAACGAGCACACACGTCGGCGCACACAAATAAGGACGGACACACGGCGATTCCCACCATTAGTACGCTCTGTGGGCTCGTGTAGCGACGGGAGTCCATCTCTTTCTACTTAAACCCACCCTGATAAAACTAAGTGTATGTTAGTTATAACCAGGCAGAAACACGAGCTGAATCCACCTCCCCTTATGCTCTCGTTTAATGGCCAGCCTGTGGAACGAGTAAAAGAACAGCGCGTGTTTGGTATCATCGTAGACGACAAGTTGTGCTGGCAGAGTCATATAACTAAAGTATGTAAAAAAGTATCTACAAATTTATTCCTGTTATTAAAATTGAGATATTTGACTGATGAACCAACAAGGAAGCTCTTCTATTGTGCTCATATACAGCCACATTTAGATTACACCTCTTCTGTTTGGGACAGCAGTAGTGACGCTAGCTTTAAAAGGCTGAAGTCGCCCCACAAAAGGGCCATACAACTAATTGTTGACAGATCTACTGAAGTCATAAGTACTCATATACAGCCACATTTAGATTACACCTCTTCTGTTTGGGACAGCAGTAGTGACGCTAGCTTTAAAAGGCTGAAGTCGCCCCACAAAAGGGCCATACAACTAATTGTTGACAGATCTACTGAAGTCATAAGTACTGACGACAAATTCATGCTGATAGATATCCTGCCACTTGAGCAGCAATTTAGTTACAACAAACTGATACTCGTGTACAAAATTACACGCTCGGAAACGCCAACGTATCTCACTAATATATTTCATTTCACTCATAGGTCTAGTAGAGCACACGGCAAAAATCTGGTAGTGACCATGCCACGCCTAGATATATATAAGACATCCTTGTCTTATTCAGGGGCTAAGTTTTGGAACAGGATTCCCGCAGATATTGGAGCAGCCTATTCAGTCAAAACGTTCAGGACACAAAAATCTGGTAGTGACCATGCCACGCCTAGATATTTATAAGTGTAACGCACGCAGACTTGCCCACAGTCGCTTGTACAGACTCTCACGCAACAGACGCATACACCGCCACTGACTCAGACGGGCGCATTCATGCGGTAAAACTCAACACACCGGCTCTATAAGTAACTTTTATACACTAGTAAACAATAAAAGAAAAAATGCTCACAAAACTATCAAGCTATGTACATCACTCCTTCCCCACTATCACGTCTTAATATCACATACGCACACACACAATATCCTTGCCAGGCTAGGTATCAGTTCTCAGTCTCCAACCTGTTTGATGTTATTGCCTGGTTACGTTGGTCCTTCTCACGTCTAGGCGTGCAAGTCCGTTGTATGCTCTTTCCTGTCGTCCTGTGTCTTTAACACGGACGTCCTTGTACTCGTACTGTAGCGCAGTTCTCGCTGTGATCCGGGTATCTTGGTCCCGATCAGACTCACTCTGAGTGAAGAGCTGGAGGGATGACCTCACGTTAGGTCCCACCTGTGACTGACGTCTCGGCGTCCGTCGTTCCACTCTTTACAAGCACTCTAAACACAACACAAGGATCCAAAACGTAACGCTTGCTAAACACACAACATATTGGATGACATGAGAAACATTACGTAACCTGGCTGATACAAATAACTTACGTTCATTCACACACACGTGCTTCATAACCCGACTACTTCCGTAACACCCACATATCTCTGTCACTATCTTGAAACAGACTATAGCCTAACACTCTTGCTATCCACTACTCTATACACTGGACAAGACTATGCTTAACCAACCGCGTACTACCTTCATAGCGACTTAGACATACACACCTTACATTCTTTTAGTTATCTATCTCGGTAAATAACTGTATACGAAAACACCGGCTAACTCACTGAATTCTAAACCAACATAACTGAAACAAACCAATCAATAACGCTATACAACCAAATTACTCTTACCAACGCATACTATCTTCAACTAAGCAACTATCAATACTACATATATAGAAACATACCTGAATTGTAGGTTTCAGAGTCTTGGAATACGGGCTAGGTATCTCAAACACATCTGATTCCTCTGACAAGAAAGCCCGTATTAACGCATTTACTGCTCTGCAAGACAGCTTCCGCCTAGAACTCACTATAACAGTACTCACTAAAACTCCCCGTATTAAACATGTTCTAAAGATTTCACGTAGATCTCGGCCTCACGGACTATCGGCACAAACAAACAGTTAACAACCGTACCGTATTTAACCTAATGTGTGAGCACTATGCACGAGCATAGAGCTTCATCACAATAAGACATCCTTGTCTTATTCAGGGGCTAAGTTTTGGAACAGGATTCCCGCAAATATTAGAGCAGCCTATTCAGTCAAAATGTTCAGGACACAACTGCTGAAATATCTTAAAAGTAGATAAAATACTATTTAAGCTACATGATACATGCCTGGCGGGTGCGCATTGGTATACGGGTCTGCGGGTCGAACCCTTGCGTTCGTGTATGTGTCGCTTTGTAAATCCCTTCTATGTTTTGTTACGCTAACCTCGCTGCTAAACGTACATTTTGCGCAAAGCGCCGTATGGGCGTATGTATGTGCGTATGAATGTATGTGTGTGCGTGTGTATGTAAACAAAAGAATCGCCGATATTCCTGTACACACACGCTTGAAACTTGACAAAAAAACTTCTTAAGTGGGTGGCTAAGAGGATATCCGAGCATATTGTAACTGGATGTCTCATTTAAGACATAAACAACCGTTAATAAGAAGTCGGTTGACCCAGATTAGAGTCCGTAATTTTTGTCATTTTTATTTACTTGAACGTTTGCATATATCTAGTTTGGAGAAAGACATTGGATGAGTTCGTTAGGCAGCTTTGTATCCTTTCAACTTTTTTAGTAAAAATTAATTCTTTTCAGAAAATATTTAAAACATTAAAAAACCTTCACTTCTACAGAAAGTCAGACAGTGCCGGTGACGTAAAAGAAGCAACTCCGTCACCACGCATACACTAAATATGACGTAATTCTCTCCCTCTCTCGCTCGCTCTTTCTCAGACATATGCGCGCATCTCCAGGAGGCATAGATCCTCATGTGCCCGGAGGGCGCATTAACATCTATGCCTCTTGAGGATGTTTGCAGAGCGCGCATGCACTCACGCACACGCACAAGCACACGCATACACACACATCGACGCGCTTTCAGAAGAGCATGCAGGTGCACTTAGTATAGCATCTAGCTAGGTAAAGTAAACCTTATTTCACACAAATTATAGCAAGACTGGAACTGTACCGTGAAATTCTAGTTTTGTCACCATTTTCCCAAGTCTTGAAGCGAAAGCGAATCTCATATCACGTTAAATATAAAATCACGTAAAAACAAAAATATAGCTCATGACAAATGACGTTTGACAAACCAATGGATCGTATGCACTGCGCGCGCCCCTTATAGAGTTCACTATAACGCATTGACACATCTGCGAGGCTTTTTCAAAAGGAGATATTTCAACATCAGAATCAAGTCAAAGACAAAACGTAGAGACCCTTGACAGCGAAGACAGCTCTCATATAGAAGTGATTTTGTGGGCTATGTTTCACGCCATCTTGTTTGCTTTTAGTAAGAATTATTATTTCATTTTCACTCATGTACATATTAACTTTTACTCCGATGTGTGTATGTGTGTGTGTAAACAGATTGGTTATGTGCACCTTTACACACACTACGGCATCCAATAAAGGTGAGTTCCGTCAGAAGAGTTTATATTGTGTGTTAAACTGACTGAGCATATGCTGAACCGAGAACTAGTACTACGGCAGCAATGGTGATAGATGGAATCATGGGTACTCGTACATTATGATGAGGTAACTGGAAGCTCAGCTAACCATGTTGCCATCAGCCCAGCTCTTTACAGACAAAGGAAAGGCTGACATCATCCAGCTGATGACTAAAGAACCAATCCTGAAAACCATGCTGTGTGAAGTGGACACTAAAACTGCTGAAACTCTACATGACGTGACACCAGCGACCGCTGACAGAACATTTCCGGCACTCACGCGCATGAACAAATGACCTGCACAGCACGATGACCCAGAAGAGACTTCTCCAGTCATGCTTGCGCACGTTTATAAAGATCAGACGGACCAAACTCAAGTCATGTGAGATTGATTGCTGCTAGTTTCACATCACGCTCTGAAGTCAGACAGCAATACTGTGGATGTTAGAAATAGGTCAGTGCGTTCTGAAGTCAGGCAGCAATACTGTGGATGTTAGAATAAGGTCAGTGCGCTCTGAAGTCAGGCAGCAATACTATGGGTGTTTAGAAAAAGGTCAGTGCGCTCTGAAGTCAGGCAGCAATACTGTGGATGTTTAGAATAAGGTCAGTGCGTTCTGAAGTCAGGCAGCAATACTGTGGATGTTTAGAATAAGGTCAGAGCGTTCTGAAGTTAGGCAGCAATACTGTCGATGTTAAAATAAGGTAAGTGCGTTCTGAAGTCAGGCAGCATTACTGTGGATGTTAAAATAATGTCAGTGCGTTCTGAAGTCAGGCAGCAATATTGTTGATGTTAGAATAAGGTCAGTCCCTTCTGAAGTCAGGCAGCAATACTTTGGATGTTTAGAATAAGGTCAGTGCGTTCTGAAGTCAGGCAGCAATACTGTGGATGTTTAGAATATGGTCAGTGCGCTCTGAAGTCAGACAGCAATACTGTGGATGTTAGAATAAGGTCAGTGCGTTCTGAAGTCAGGCAGCAATACTGTTACAGGATGTTAGAATAAGGTCAGTGCGTTCTGAAGTCAGGCAGCAATACTGTGGATGTACAGAACAAGGTCAGTGCGTTCTGAAGTCAGGCAGCAATACTGTGGATGTTTAGAATAAGGTCAGTGCGTTCTGAAGTCAGGCAGCAATACTGTGGATGTTTAGAATAAGGTCATTGCGTTCTGTTTGTTTAAAGGCGTACGCACACATACAGTCACATCCACAAGAAACGCAAAGACCTTGCCGGCACGCACATGCTTGCAAGTTTGTTGCGTGGCGTTTGGATGTGACAATACTGGCATTAGACTGTATAATATAGTCATGTTTTCTTCAAAACTAAAAGAACAAACTCAGTTATCACACCCTGACGGGCGCAGGCCACCCATGTCGCAGTGGTGTTGTGTGAGTAGCGAAAGTGTAAAAAAAATAAAAGTGAGCCCGCCCCCGCCCGCCCAGCAAAATATTCTTTTATACGCCACGCCACTGGTGGGGGCTTATCACTCGGGGAATGTTTTACCCACGTCTGGTGTGCTCAAGCTTCAGCTAGCCCGGCATTTCACCCACCGAATACCGCACGAGGTAGAAGAATTATCTGATAAACTACGCGAGTCCTATTGCCTAAGCAGTTTATACCATGTGTGCTTTCTGCTTTCTATTTATTTAGTTAGTTAGTTTTGAGTTTTATTTTATTTTTATTTCTATTTCATTTTTATTTATTTATTTATTTATTTATTTATTTATTTTTATTTGTTTGTTTGTTTTGTTTGTTTTTGTTTGGTTTTTTGTCTGTTTTTTGTTTGTTTGTTTTTTGGAGGGTGTATGGGTGTGTTGGTGGGGGGGGGGAGGAGGGGGGGTTGATAAAACGGCTTTCAGAGTTCACATCCTATACCTAGTACTTCCGAGTGTGCTTCCGCAGCAATTGGTGTGATCTGCCTTCTACAGTGTCCAGTGATCAATATATATGTATATTCCTGTAGAGTGTGATCTGCCTTGTACAGTGTCCAGTGATCAATATATATGTATATTCCTGTAGAGTGTGATCTGCCTTCTACAGTGTCCAGTGATCAATATATATGTATATTCCTGTAGAGTGTGATCTGCCTTGTACAGTGTCCGGTGATCTATATATATGTATATTCCTGTAGAGTGTGATCTGCCTTGTACAGTGTCCAGTGATCAATATATATGTACATTCCTGTAGAGTGAGATCTGCCTTGTACAGTGTCCAGTGATCTATATATATGTATATTCCTGTAGAGTGTGATCTGCCTTGTACAGTGTCCAGTGATCTATATACATTCCTGTAGAGTGTGATCTGCCTTGTACAGTGTCCAGTGATCAATATATATGTACATTCCTGTAGAGTGTGATCTGCCTTCTACAGTGTCCAGTGATCGATATATATGTACATTCCTGTAGAGTGTGATCTGCCTTGTACAGTGTCCAGTGATCTATATATATGTATATTCCTGTAGAGTGTGATCTGCCTTGTACAGTGTCCAGTGATCTATGTACATTCCTGTAGAGTGTGATCTGCCTTGTACAGTGTCCAGTGATCTATATATATTCCTGTAGAGTGTGATCTGCCTTCTACAGTGTCCAGCGATCAATATATATGTACATTCCTGTAACACTACGTCATTGTTCTAATCTCCTTCACTGCCGACAAAAAAATGAACACAACACTACTGCAAGAGGTATAGATCCGCATCAGCCCCCCAAAATGCCGGGACCCATGAGGATCTATGCCTCTTGTTGAAACCCCCTGTATTCATTGTTCATGGGACGGCTGCAGCTCTTTCGCATTGAGTTGACACAGATTGTAACCGTACAGTGTACGCACAGTAGCACTGAGGGCTTAATAACAGACACAGATTGTAACCGTACAGTGTACGCACAGTAGCAGTGAGGGGTTAATAACAGACACAGATTGTAAACGTACAGTGTACGCACAGTAGCAGTGAGGGGTTAATAACAGACACAGATTGTAACCGTACAATGTACGCACAGTAGCAGTGAGGGGTTAATAACAGACACAGATTGTAACCGTACAGTGTACGCACAGTAGCAGTGAGAGGGTTAATAACATACCGATTGTAACCGTACAGTGTACGCATAGCAGCAGTGAGGGGGTTAATAACAGACAGATTGTAACCGTACAGTGTACGCACAGCAGAAGTGAGGGGGTTAATAACAGACACAGATTGTAACCGTACAGTGTACGCACAGCAGTGAGGGGGGTTAATGAAAGGCAGACAAGACCAGGGAACTACAGACAAAGGTTAACACTACAAGGTTCATGATGGTATGTATTACTGCGCGCTGTGTATACAGTCCTGGTTGCCAGGGGTAGACATTTCGTTGCTAGGTTGTTATGTTGTTCGCATTGTTTTGCTATCTTGGACTGGCGAATCAGGCACTGTCCTGTTTTGTATCGCCTTCTTTGCACACACTCAAGACAGTCCTGCTGAGTTTGCTAACACACGCAGTTAATCTCTGATAATGGGCTTCACCTTGAGGAAGCCGGTGTGTTTCTGTGTGTGACACTCACAGTAGAAATATCGCTTCTCAACTCGTATTGGCCAACACTCGATCGAGGTTCCGTTTGTAACGCACGCCTGCCAACAAACAACGCGAGCCCAGTCACGGCGGATAACCAGTTTGTTCCATAAGCACAGACAACACTACAAACACCTCCCAAAAAAATAATTCCTCAAGGCCCCTTGGGGCTCATGAGGATCTATGCCTCTGGAAGATGTTTGGAGTGTTTTCTGCCCGACTTGATCTCGAACTCGTTGGCGTTTACGCGTCATTCGCCCACAAACGAAACCTCACTATTGCCAGGACATGAAGCGCGAGTTTTCACTGTAGCGTTTGTCCTGTGTTATATTGTGATGGAATGTTAGAGAATGTTATGGAGAGTGTGTTATGTTGTGATGGAATGTTAGAGAATGTTATGGAGAGTGTTTTATTGTGTGATGGAATGTTAGAGAATGTTATGGAGAGTGTGTTATGTTGTGATGGAATGTTAGAGAATGTTATGTAGAGTGTGTTATTGTGTGATGGATTGTTAGAGGATGTTATGGATAGTGTGTTATTGTTTGATGGAATGTTAGAGAATGTTATGTAGAGTGTGTTATGGTGTGATGGAATGTTAGAGAATGTTATGGAGAGTGTGTTATGTTGTGATGGAATGTTAGAGAATGTTATGGAGAGTGTGTTATTGTGTGATGGAATGTTAGTGAATGTTATGGAGAGTGTCTTATTGTATGATGGAATGTTAGAGAATGTTATGGAGAGTGTGTTATTGTGTGATGGAATGTTAGAGAATGTTATGGAGAGCGTGTTATGTTGTGATGGAATGTTAGAGAATTTATGGACAGTGTGTTAATTTTTGAGAATGTTATGGAGAGTGTGTTATTGTGTGATGGAATGTTAGAGAATTTTATGTAGAGTGTGTTATTGTGTGATGGAATGTTAGAGAATGTTATGTAGAGTGTGTTATTGTGTGATGGAATGTTAGAGAATGTTATGGAGAGTGTGTTATGTTGTGATGGAATGTTAGACAATGTTATGGAGAGTGTGTTATTGTGTGATGGAATGTTAGAGAATGTTATGGAGAGTGTGTTATTGTGTGATGGATTGTTAGAGAATGTTATGGAGAGTGTGTTCAAGCCACCTGCTCCATGGCAGGTTCTGACTTCTACATTCGTCAGCACAACGGGTTAGCAATGCTGTCACTGACTCAGCATATGAATTTTTTAATACTTTTTCACAGTAAGTGTGTAGACACACGCACCTGAGAAATAACGCATTTTAAGCGTAACGGAATTAACTTTCTTGCAAGACTTGAACAATATAAGAAAAGCCTTTCAGACTGCATCATTCAAACTTCATTAGTGAAGTTAGACCTTTTGTCCAACGTAAGACCCACGCTATCAGAACATTGGTAAAGGAGATATTGTCCAACGTTACTGTGAGACATACTCTATCAGAACATTGGTAAGGGAGATATTGTCCAACGTTACTGTAAGACATACTCAATCAGAACATTGGTAAAGAAGAGATATATTGAGATCTTTTAATCCCTTACTGCCTGGAGTATGCTTTAGTCTGGAACACGTCATATGGATGACTTATGACGTCATCAATCACTGGACATTGAAAGTGCAAAGTGGATCATTTGCAGAAGACACTGACATGGATGAAAACCAACCAGTGTGCGTACACTCTCTCTCAGTTTAAGCCGCCGTGAGATGGCCTTTGTCGCCTGCTCGGCGTTAAACCCCTATAACCAACCAACATCTCAGTTTAAGGCTCAGTTGAAAACTCACTTCTTCCAGCTTGCTTTTCCTCAGTCGTAGATCCGTGGACGTGTTGTATTTATGTGTACTGTTTCACATCGTCTATGTCATGTTTCACTGCGTGTGTTTGCGCAATAAGTTTTTGTCACAAAAAGAGTTTACGCTATACAAGAACTATTCATTATTATTATTATTATTATTATTATTATTATTATTATTATTATTATTATTATTATTATTATTATTACAGTGCCACTGTGGTCAGCATGATTGAGAATCAGCCCCATTACGACTTGACCTACATTACGTTTTTCAAAACCCTAAGAATCAACATGATTTATACACACAGATGCATAACGGCGTATATTTAAATGTAGCAGCCATATTTACCTGATTACATGGCTATGGAAGGGTTCCTTATCTCTATTTAAATAACTGGAGCGTCATAAAATTGGCTTGAAAGTAATGCACATTGCAGGCAATTTTATTTATATCAAAAGTATTGATTTGTGCCGGAAGTTGTTTTTGTTTTCCAGTGGTTTTATTTTAATTTCAAATTTCTTCGAGGCCGGTCGGTTTATATCACCATTAGTTGTCTTCACATAACGTTGGTATCACCTTAAACAGGAAAATCTATTGCTGCAATGTGTTCAGTTTAGTTCATTTTCACCACTAACCCAGTGTCCATCCTGACACCCGAGGGCGATAGCTCTTTAATCCGTTTCGAGTAGGGATCGGAGACTGCTGCTTCAATAACTAAATGGAACAAAAATAAATATTTATGATTGTTTTGTTGTGACAATGGCTCTTTTCTTGCAAATACATGTGCGACACTACTCGCGTTTTTACTGCTGGTCAGTATAGTTGGGACTGAACGCGAACATGACTAATCTGTCGCTGTGACACTGTACACCATGATTGTCAGTCCGTAGTGTTGGTCAGTATAGTTGGGACTGAACGAAACCCTGACTAATCTGTCGCTGTGACACTGTACACCATGATTGTCAGTCTGGAGTGTTGAGCGTCGGTGATAATGACAGCCATTTCTAAACAAAGACAACTCACCTTGTTCAAAGCTGTAGTTATGACGGCCTGTAAACATGCATCCCAATGAAAACAGACGTCGAGTTGTGAAGCCAGGACAGGTGACCGCACGCAACCCGGAAGTACTGTAGCGTCGTAACTTTGGGCATAATACTTTCAGTGCACTTGCTAAAGCCCCTGAACGTAGCCTAGTACCTGCGTTCCTATCGGCATATCTATTTATCGAACCGGGAGGGTCTGCGGGGAGATTAGACTGAACGCAGCCCGATGTAACCTACGACGTGTTCAGTGCGTCCTCATTCAGACCGTTTTGTCTGCAAGAGACACAGATGGTCATCTGCCACTGCCACTGTAGGTGTTGATGAGGTCATCTGCCACTGCCACTGTAGGTGTTGATGAGGTCATCAGCCACTGCCACTGTAGGTGTTGATGAGGTCATCAGCCACTGCCACTGTAGGTGTTGATGAGGTCATCAGCCGCTGCCACTGTAGGTGTTGATGAGGTCATCAGCCGCTGCCACTGTAGGTGTTGATGAGGTCATCAGCCGCTGCCACTGTAGGTGTTGATGAGGTCATCAGCCGCTGCCACTGTAGGTGTTGATGAGGTCATCAGCCGCTGCCACTGTAGGTGTTGATGAGGTCATCAGCCGCTGCCACTGTAGGTGTTGATGAGGTCATCAGCCACTGCCACTGTAGGTGTTGATGAGGTCATCAGCCACTGCCACTGTAGGTGTTGATGAGGTCATCAGCCACTGCCACTGTAGGTGTTGATGAGGTCATCAGCCACTGCCACTGTAGGTGTTGATGAGGTCATCAGCCGCTGCCACTGTAGGTGTTGATGAGGTCATCAGCCACTGCCACTGTAGGTGTTGATGAGGTCATCAGCCGCTGCCACTGTAGGTGTTGATGAGGTCATCAGCCGCTGCCACTGTAGGTGTTGATGAGGTCATCAGCCGCTGCCACTGTAGGTGTTGATGAGGTCATCAGCCGCTGCCACTGTAGGTGTTGATGAGGTCATCAGCCACTGCCACTGTAGGTGTTGATGAGGTCATCAGCCACTGCCACTGTGGGTGTTGATGAGGTCATCAGCCACTGCCACTGTGGGTGTTGATGAGGTCATCAGCCACTGCCACTGTGGGTGTTGATGAGGTCATCAGCCACTGCCACAGTAGGTGTTGATGAGGTCATCAGCCACTGCCACTGTAGGTGTTGATGAGGTCATCAGCCACTGCCACTGTAGGTGTTGATGAGGTCATCAGCCACTGCCACTGTAGGTGTTGATGAGGTCATCAGCCACTGCCACTGTAGGTGTTGATGAGGTCATCAGCCACTGCCACTGTAGGTGTTGATGAGGTCATCAGCCACTGGCACTGTAGGTGTTGATGAGGTCATCAGCCACTGCCACTGTAGGTGTTGATGAGGTCATCAGCCACTGGCACTGTAGGTGTTGATGAGGTCATCAGCCACTGGCACTGTAGGTGTTGATGAGGTCATCAGCCACTGGCACTGTAGGTGTTGATGAGGTCATCAGCCACTGGCACTGTAGGTGTTGATGAGGTCATCAGCCACTGGCACTGTAGGTGTTGATGAGGTCATCAGCCACTGGCACTGTAGGTGTTGATGAGGTCATCAGCCACTGGCACTGTAGGTGTTGATGAGGTCATCAGCCACTGCCACTGTAGGTGTTGATGAGGTCATCAGCCACTGCCACTGTAGGTGTTGATGAGGTCATCAGCCGCTGCCACTGTAGGTGTTGATGAGGTCATCAGCCGCTGCCACTGTAGGTGTTGATGAGGTCATCAGCCGCTGCCACTGTAGGTGTTGATGAGGTCATCAGCCACTGCCACTGTAGGTGTTGATGAGGTCATCAGCCACTGCCACTGTAGGTGTTGATGAGGTCATCAGCCACTGCCACTGTAGGTGTTGATGAGAAACGATGTCTCCCTTTGGCAGAAGATCGGCCTTATTTACGTTGTTAGTTTGAGGCGAAAGACAACGGGTTTTGTCTACAGTCGTATTGGCAGTGTGTAGGGGTAGGCTCCCTACAGAACTACTAGGTGTCTACAGTCGTATTGGCAGTGTGTAGAGGTAGGCTCCCTACAGAACTACTAGGTATCTACAGTCGTATTGGCAGTGTGTAGAGGTAGGCTCCCTACAGAACTACTAGGTGTCTACAGTCGTACTGGCAGTGTGTAGAGGTTGGCTCCCTACAGAACTACTAGGTGTCTACAGTCGTATTGGCAGTGTGTAGAGGTAGGCTCCCTACAGAACTACTAGGTGTCTACAGTCGTACTGGCAGTGTGTAGAGGTAGGCTCCCTACAGAACTACTAGGTGTCTACAGTCGTATTGGCAGTGTGTAGAGGTAGGCTCCCTACAGAACTACTAGGTGTCTACAGTCGTACTGGCAGTGTGTAGAGGTAGGCTCCCTACAGAACTACTAGGTGGGACGGTCCGTGGCCCAGTGGTAATAGCGCCTACCACCAGTGCTAAAAAGGTGCGAGGTTCGATACCGCGTTCCGCGGTCGACTTTTCTCCTCTAATGTCACTGCTAATTCGGCCGGGCCGTCGGGGGTTCTTTCTCCGGGTACTCCGGCTCTTCCTCCCCCTCCACTTCGGTACCGGTTCCTGGCCACTTTATAAACTTCAAGTGCAAGCGATCACAATTTCCGATACCTCAGTAGCTGAGCTGACCCTTCGCATCACGTGAATGTCCTTTTTGTCTTGTACTGTATTTGTCTTAGAATGAATGGGTGTGTGTCTCGTGAGTGTGCGTGCTGCGTTTAGTTCGCGGCGCTTTGAGCCGATTCGCAGAATTGGGTAAAGCGCCAATATAACAACCGGTATTATTATTATTAGGTCTGTAGAACGTTATCCCCTGTGTCTTCAATGACGGGCCACAACGCTAGGGGCTTTCCAGTGCTATTTTTAACAAGAAACAAAATACGTCACTTTCCCCAGTGATGTGCGAATACGAAGACTATTTACGGGGCAAAGATTGATATTAACCTTGATACGCGATGTTTGACAATTGTCAATCGGGGAAAGCGGAAAGGTTACAAAATAGTCCATCAGGGTTTCACGTGTGAACGTTTGTAGAAATTGTGCACCAGTGTTTCTATGGCCCATGAAATGTCCCGCGTATGTCGCGATGTCTGGCAATTTATTCTTTGGTTCTATTCTATAAGTAGTGTGTCTCTTGTATCAGTGACAAAACCTTGAGGTCGTCCATGAATGTGAAAACGTTGGGTAATGTATGTGGACTTTCACACGCGTGTATTCATCAATGATCAAACGCGTTATGTGCTGGTCTGTGTAGTTAAACCTTGCAGCCCCAGGTCGTAATGTCCAGGGCTGTCCCACTTCTGATGTATTGAACAACATGTATTCTCGTTCTCTGGCCCACCCAGCCCCAAACTTCCCTTCCTAATGAGCTGAACAACCTGTATTCCCCTTCTCTGGCCCACCCAGCCCCAAACCTTCCCTTCTTATTGAGCTGAACAACCTGTATTCTCGTTCTCTGGCCCAACCAGCCCCAAACCTTCCCTTCCTAATGAAGCTGAACAACCTGTATTCCCGTTCTCTGGCCCACCCAGCCCCAAACCTTCCCTTCCTAATGAGCTGAACAACCTGTATTCCCGTTCTCTGGCCCACCCAGCCCCAAACCTTCCCTTCCTAATGAGCTGAACAACCTGTATTCCCGTTCTCTGGCACACCCAGCCCCAAAACTTCCCTTCCTAATGAGCTGAACAACCTGTATTCCCCTTCTCTGGCCCACCCAGCCCCAAAACTTCCCTTCCTAATGAGCTGAACAACCTGTATTCCCGTTCTCTGGCCCACCCAGCCCCAAACCTTCCCTTCCTAATGAAGCTGAACAACCTGTATTCCCGTTCTCTGGCCCACCCAGCCCCAAACCTTCCCTTCCTAATGAGCTGAACAACCTGTATTCCCGTTCTCTGGCCCACCCAGCCCCAAACCTTCCCTTCCTAATGAAGCTGAACAACCTGTATTCCCGTTCTCTGGCCCACCCAGCCCCAAACCTTCCCTTCCTAATGAAGCTGGATATGTATTGGGCGATGTACACTAACTGACAAAAGGAAATAAACCTTCCAATATTTACCCCCCAGCATTCAAATATTCAAGCCGTAACACATTTTTCCCCAGGACCGAAATCCCCATATTTTGAAGTTGCCCTCTGAAGGACTGTATTACAATTCTAGAGACAGATCAAGCATGATAGTTCAAGGGTGGTGCCAGAATAGTTTGGCGCTATTGCCGCCAAGCTATTCTGGCACCACCTTTGAACTATCATGCTCGATCCATGTCTTGCTGTGGTGTGTCTGGGCTGAATGAGTTAACCTGCCTGAGCTAAAGGCAGTCACGAAGTCTCAGTATACGCTTTGTTATCAACAAGGAAACGCTCTTTATACACTTCACTTACTTTCACTGATATGCGTCTGTGAATGGCATTGTTCATGCACTTTTCATATGTTAGCCAAAGGTCATGACAATAATGAAAAACTCCATTACCTTCTCCTTGCATGCGGCTATGTATATTTTTGTGGTGTCTGGTTGCAGTGTTGTCTGTTTTCGAATGTGTGCCAAATTGTATCTCTGGTATTGGTCGATTTTTCTCCAACGGCCGCGTTCCAGTTTCGAAGACTCTCCCCTACGCAAGGTGTTACAGGCTGTTCCAAGGCTGTGTTCTTCTGTTTGTATCTATATATGTCTATGGAATGTATTACTGTGCTGATGACAGTGTATGTCTGTGTTCTTCTGTTTGTATCTATATATGTCTATTAGATGATATTACTGTGCTGATGAGACTGCCTGTCCGTGTTCTTCTGTTTGTATCTATATATGTCTATGGAATGATATTACTGTGCTGATGAGAGTGTCTGTCTGTGTTCTTCTGTTTGTATCTAAATATGTCTATGGAATGATATTACTGTGCTGATGACAGTGTCTGTCTGTGTTCTTATGTTTGTATCTATATATGTCTATGGCATGATATTACTGTGCTGATGAGAGTGTCTGTCTGTGTTCTTCTGTTTGTATCTATATATGACTATCGAATGATATTACTGTGCTGATGACAGTGTCTGTCTGTGTTCTTCTGTTTGTATCTATATATGTCTATGGAATGATAATACTGTGCTGATGACAGTGTCTGTCTGTGTTCTTCTGTTTGTATCTATATATGACTATCCAATGATATTACTGTGCTGATGACAGTGTCTGTCTGTGTTCTTCTGTTTGTATCTATATATGTCTATGGAATGATATTACTGTGCTGATGACACTGTCTGTCTGTGTTCTTCTGTTTGTATCTATATATGTCTATGGCATGATATTACTGTGCTGATGAGAGTGTCTGTCTGTGTTCTTCTGTTTGTATCTATATATGACTATCGAATGATATTACTGTGCTAATGACAGTGTCAGTTTGTGTTCTTCTGTTTGTATCTATATATGTCTATGGAATGATATTACTGTGCTGATGACAGTGTCTGTCTTGCACAGCTGTGGGAAGAAAAGTATTGGTGTGCTGGTCTGTGATTCTGGACTTTACGATCTCAAAGAGTAAGGTCTGAAATCACAGACTAGCACGCAGTTACAGGAATGTTTAACTCATTTAGCACCGACGCACAACAGCAAGACATGGAGCAAGCATGATAGTTCAAGGGTGGTGTCTGAATAGCTTGGCGCCCATAGGCGCCAAGCTATTCTGGCACCATCCATGAACTATCGTGCTCGATGTGTCTCTAGAATTGTAATACAGTCCTTCAAAGGGCAACTTCAAAATGTGTCCGGTCCCGGGTAGAATGTGATAATCGTGCAATTAATTATGTAATATGTTGATGAATAACTGGTGCGAACTTTCAAATCCTGTCAAAGTGTGGCGACAGGCAGAGGTTGATACAAAAATGATTTAAAATTTACTTTGTAAATTCCCCTCCTTTCCCCAGCAGTGAGACACAACCTGGTCTCCTTTCGCATGTTGTAAACATTCGGGACATGCTGTCTCCGCCGCAGTGGATTACTGCCTGTTGCTCTTCAGCCACATCACGGTAAGCAGTGGCGTAGACGGGCTCTACTGTAAATATCGACAGCTATAGCTGACGTCACTTTGAGTGTCACGTCACTGTATATGACGAATCGAAGAGAGTTGTCGCATGTTTTGGAACAAATAACAGAAAAAAAAAATGACGACCTCTAGTTGCCGATGTTGATAGCGCCACTGCTTGGAAACAAGCGGTTTATATTCTCATGACCCCCTGCGGCTTCAGGCCGGACTTACCACATTATATCTGCTCCTTGCAGGTGGAGGGAGGGTGGGGGGATGGTCCCGGAAACGACGAAACGTGTACATTAATTTTCTAGCATGTCATTTCTGACTCCTGACTCCTGCCCATTTAACTCATTCCAGACAAACGGCATCAGGATACGAGGCTTATGCCTATTCCATGTTTACGCCCGGCTTAAGCCGCGTATCCGGATGCCGTTCGTCTCGAATGAGTTAAAAAGATCTGCTCCATGTGGGGGCTTTGGTTGCTAGAATTTACCGATACAAGGAGTGTGAGTGTTGTCTTGGCTCAGCGAAGACTTGCCTGCCCTTGTCGTCATGATCCCCGTTAGAGGGCGCACGTACCAGCGGTTGTACACTGCCCTTTGAGCGTAACGGAAGTAACTCTCCTGCGTGCAGTGGAGAGGAAGAAAAGGCCTTCATTTCACGACATTCGAATTTCACGATGTCACGCATTGTACCGCAGGACCGAAATCCCCGGATGTTGAAGTTGCCCTCTGAAGGACTGTGTTACAGTTCTAGAGACAGATCCAGCATGATAGTTCAAGGGTGGTGCCAGAATAGCTTGGCGCCTATGGGCTGACTGACTGACTGACCGCCTATGGGCGCCAAGCTATTCTAGCACCACCCTTGAACTATCATGTTCGATCCATGTCTTGCTGTGGTGTGTCGGGGCTGAATGATTTAAGTTGAGCCTTATTATTGCTTTATTGTCAGACATACTAGCAACAGTTATGAAGGAGTCACTGACAGCTATCAGCCTTTACTGCGCGGAGCGGGTCGCTTGGAGAATGCAATCTTCTGCACTCTATGATATATTGTACATTGATTGACGCAAAATCACTTTCCACAGTATGGTCAACTTGGCTTATAGCAAGATCCAACAAATTCGGATACAAAATCTTTCTTCAGACAGACGTCCCAAATTATGTAAACAGAAAACTGTACAAAATTACTGGTTTGGAAACTCTCTAGCATCTGTACAGGGAAATGAAAATGTTTCCAATGGATTAACAGCAAGAACACAGCTTATCATGTCTCAGGTACAGCAGACCATTTAGCAACACACATTCAACAGCAAGGACTACAGGCGGCGCAGTGTAGAGAGAGAATATCTATGTCTCCTGCTGACAGATCGGCTCCAGATGTAACTCAGAATGAAGGTAGAATTACGGGTTAAGTGATCGGCTCCAGCTGTACCTCAGATTGAAGGGAGAATTACGGGTTAAGTGATCGGCTCCAGCTGTAACTCAGAATGAAGGTAGAATTACGGGTTAAGTGATCGGCTCCAGCTGTACCTCAGATTGAAGGTAGAATTACGGGTTAAGTGATCGGCTCCAGCTGAACCTCAGATTGAAGGTAGAATTACGGGTTAAGTGATCGGCTCCAGCTGTAACTCAGATTGAAGGTAGAATTACGGTTTAAGTGATCGGCTCCAGCTGTACCTCAGATTGAAGGTAGAATTAGGGGTTAAGTGATCGGCTCCAGCTGTACCTCAGATTGAAGGTAGAATTAGGGGTTAAGTGATCGGCTCCAGCTGTACCTCAGATTGAAGGTAGAATTACGGGTTAAGTGATCGGCTCCAGCTGTACCTCAGATTGAAGGTAGAATTACGGGTTAAGTGATCGGCTCCAGCTGTACCTCAGATTGAAGGTAGAATTACGGGTTAAGTGATCGGCTCCAGCTGTACCTCACATTGACGGTACAATTACGGGTTAAGTGATCGGCTCCAGCTGTACCTCACATTGAAGGTAGAATTACGGGTTAAGTGATCGGCTCCAGCTGTACCTCAGATTGAAGGTAGAATTACGGGTTAAGTGATCGGCTCCAGCTGTACCTCAGATTGAAGGTAGAATTACGGGTTAAGTGATCGGCTCCAGCTGTACCTCAGATTGAAGGTACAATTAGGGGTTAAGTGATCGGCTCCAGCTGTACCTCAGATTGAAGGTAGAATTACGGGTTAAGTGATCGGCTCCAGCTGTACCTCACATTGAAGGTACAATTACGGGTTAAGTGATCGGCTCCAGCTGTACCTCAGATTGAAGGTAGAATTACGGGTTAAGTGATCGGCTCCAGCTGTACCTCAGATTGAAGGTAGAATTACGTGTTAAGTGATCGGCTCCAGCTGTACCTCAGATTGAAGGTAGAATTACGGGTTAAGTGATCGGCTCCAGCTGTACCTCAGATTGAAGGTAGAATTACGGGTTAAGTGATCGGCTCCAGCTGTACCTCAGATTGAAGGTAGAATTACGGGTTAAGTGATCGGCTCCAGCTGTACCTCAGATTGAAGGTAGAATTACGGGTTAAGTGATCGGCTCCAGCTGTACCTCAGATTGAAGGTAGAATTACGGGTTAAGTGATCGGCTCCAGCTGTACCTCAGATTGAAGGTAGAATTACGGGTTAAGTGATCGGCTCCAGCTGTACCTCAGATTGAAGGTAGAATTACGTGTTAAGTGATCGGCTCCAGCTGTACCTCATATTGAAGGTAGAATTACGGGTTAAAGCTGAGAAACAGTAAAAAAAAAAAAAAAAAAAAACTCCGCCCGCACGTGTTTAAAAAAAAAAAAGAACTTTGCAGGACCCAGCGAGTGCCCTGTCTTCGTGAACGTTCGGCTAACTTCATTAAACCGGTTTGCAACTCAGTTGACTGAGTTTTCAACTGCGTTTGTCGTGCTGGCAAAACTCCCGTGAAAAAGACAGGCCACTTCCTGTATGCAGCGAGTGGGCACCGCGATCACTGATCTAAACCAGCGATATTTTTACTGATATCAACAGTAGCAGACGACACTCGACCACCCGACGGACAGAGCAGACCATTTGTGTCTTGCCTGGACGCACACTGGATATGGACCAGGCCGAGCTATCCGTAAGTTACACAGCACAGCCTGAAGGTTTATTTGATATCGGAAGGGTGAGGAAGGAGGGGTTATTTGTCGTTTTGTGTTTGTTGTTATATCTTTTCATCTGGAGTGGCCTACAGCAATTTCTTTTCTCCATACGAAGGGCAGCTACTAAAAATCAGCTTGACCCATGGCGACCTTGTATCTTTTGGCATCTATGTAAACAGTCGATTCTCTCTCTCTCTCTCTCTCTCTCTCTCTCTCTCTCTCTCTCTCTCTCTCTCTCTCTCTCTCTCTCTCTCTCTCTCTCTCTGCGCCACCGGGGTTACACTGTCCAGGATACTTCTTTCAAACCTCCACTGGGAATGTGTATTTCTTATATGCATCTGGATTTAACTTCTTGAAGTGCGCTGTGTGCATGTGTGCAATAGTCATGGATTTCTATTTTTGTGATAAATAATACTGAGCGATCGCTGTGAGCACTTGAAAAGTTATTTATGTTCCAGAACGTTCGTTAACCTACACTCACCTTGAGTGCATCACTGCACCAAGTGTGTTTTCGAATTCCTGGATTAATTGTTGTGAGTGTTTTCATCAGTGCTTGTTTGCTTGCTTGCTTGGAAAAACTCACGTTCCTTCAGGAACTGTTACTTCGAGTTGGTCGGTGATCCTCCTGATACCGTTTTTCATTCCGCGGTATTCGTCTCTGCCCAACATCGGAGTACTTCAACGGGTCTGTTGGGTTTCCTGACTTGACTTTGTGTGTGTTCGTGATTCTTCTGACTTAGCTCTGCTTTTTCCAGGTGAGCGTGTAATCATTATTTCAAAATTCTTTGTCAACAAACTGAAAATTTACTTTTGGCATTGATAACATTGATTCAATGATTGTGTACATTTGCGTCACGCGTTCTTTGGAACTAGAGCGGCTGACGCGTCATATGGAACTTGAGTACCCAGTGCGTCACTTGGAACATGAGCGCTGACGTCGATCACTTGCCTCCCGCTCGCAAGAAAACCTCTATCCCTATATCGCACTGGTATCATACTGGCATATTACTACTTCCTTGCACTGTGGTACCATTTCTACAGCTCCCTGCCAATGCATCCATGTATGACTGTCCAGTGTGTTCGTGTTAGCAAGCTGGCGGACTAGTTCACTCCAGTGAAGGACACTAAACTTTAGCCATGCCCCCTAACACGAGATCTATCAAAGCCAAATGCTCCATTGACTTGGAAAAAGTTAAGAAATCAAAAGACTGGCATCAGATCACTTTTGAAACGAATGGTCTTAACTTGCCGGTGTGGAGGCATGCTTTAAGAGAACGATACCAGTTTGCATACAAACCCCCTGAGCTTTCTTCTACATGGGCTGACTTCCAAAAAGACCACACTAAGACGCTCTCCCTCAACCACCCCCTGGCCATTGACCTTCCTCCTGAGCTTTTTAAATCTGTGCTTGATCTCTCGCTAGATGGAAATAAACTATTGAAAATCTCCATCTACTATACCACGGGCACAATTCTAGTTCAGGGGAAGGCGTGTGTGGACTGGGTGCAAGAGGAATTCGACAAACTGAGGTCAGTCGTGAACCTACTCCTCCCCACTTATCGCATGTCTGGTGTATCGCCTGATCAACGAGCACTGCCACCATGCGCCACTATGTGCTCACAGCTCACTAACACTGGCGCAACGGACACGGTCGGTGTAGGTCTTGAGCAGGTAGAAGGAAGTGCCAATAACGATCATGTCCAAGACAGCGCCACTGATATGACTGACAGTGCAGACTCAATCAGCGTGACTGGCGGTGCCGATGTTGCTTCAGCCAGCTTGGACCACAGTGGCTGTTCCTGTGACGCCACCCCATCTGCGGCCAGTTACCACTGTGACAGCCCGGGCGGTTGCCCCCCTCTCCCCGACACCGGTTCTGCATTGCAACCGTCAACTTCCAGGCTCCAAGCTGACACGGCCAAGAAGCTAACGGAACTTGGCCGTGTTGTTGATAGTCTCGGTGCTGCGATCAGCTCTCAGCACGACACGGCCATGTGTGCAGTGTATGATTTACAGAAGGAGGTGAGAGAGCTGGTCCGGATTGAGATTCGAGACATCAAGGCCGATTTCCAGCAGCAGCTTGAACAGCTTAGTTGTCGTGTCAAGTCACTGGAGGCTGAAAACAAAAAACTCAGGTCTCAGCTTGGTGACCACAACAAAATCTTCACTTCCCTGCGCATCACTTCCCCGCCTACCACGAAGCAGATTACAGATACACATACGGGTTGCACTCTGTTGTCAACCAAACCTGGCCCATCCCTAGCCTCATCTCAGCCCCGACGGTCCGTTCCCGCGGACCATTCCCCGCCTGCCACCAACCTTGCCAAGATTCGCTCAGTTGGTATGGCTTCCCCCTTATCCATTGAAAACTCCGGCCTCACCCCTTCCACTCCCTCGCCGAGCCAGCCCGCACACAACACTGGCCGAGCCTCATACCGTGACGTTGTAGTCGCCGGCGCCGTGCCTGTGTCCAATCGCTTTGCTGCCCTCTCTGTTGACGGCAACAAGAACGATCAGGCCGAAGACACAGGCACGGGGTCGCTACGCAACACGTGCCGCCCCAATCAGAGTCAACATCAGGATCACCCCTTCCCCGCCGACGTCTTGACCAAAGAGAGGATTTGGCCTGGGGTCCCTGCTGTGCTAATAGGTGATTCAATCTTGCGAGAAGTGGGTAGCAGGATTGTATCACCGACTGTACCTCTGCAGAAGATCTGCGTGCCGGGGATGTCCATTGCTGAATTGATGGCGTGGCTCGACATGCAGCCTCCTGCACCGCACATTGTTTTAGCCGTGCTGCATGTCGGCATCAACACATGCAAACGCCGACAAGTGATCAGTGTGGACACCTGGGCCAAACTCCTCACACTAGTCAAAATTAAGTTTCCATGCGCCGCCGTCAAAATGTCGTCTGTCCTGCCTGCTTTTGGTCGACACCCCGCCAACAATGCCATCATACCTTCCAACAGGAACCTGATGGCGGCGTGTGATCAGGCGAGGGCTCTGTACATTGACAACGTGCCAGTGTTTCTGTCTCGTGGTGGGGCCCCACGTAAACTGCTCTACAGACAGTATGATAATTTCCATCCAAGCACTGAGGGGGCCTTGCGACTTGCTTTCAACCTTAGGTCCACTGCTCGTGCAACCCTGCCCTCTGTGCGGTCTAGCTTTGCCCACCAGCCTGGACTGCGGCCAACTCTGTGTGACGACCCCCTGCAATACGGACCCCCCGTGGCGCCTCTAGGAGGCTTGCACCGTAACGGTCACCTGCCCATTGAACTCAGCTATAACGTTCCCCTCCTCCCCACCCCACATTATCCCCAGTCAATGACCTCGCAGCGTGTTTCCTACATCACCTGTCCAGAATATCAGGGGCGGCATTATGAGACCCTCGTCTGAGTGCATTGTAGTGTGAACCCACCCTGGTTGCCTTCCTCGATTCTCATCGGTGGATCGATGGGGACAAACAGTGTGGTCTACTCATCATCCCTTGCCTGAGTACAGTGACATTCTCAACCCACGCTCACTGTCTCCCTCGATTCGTTCTGGCGTATCGACGGAGACGACCTGCGCGGCGTACCATGATGTGTAATTGTCGTATTTATCAGTCCATATGTTGTCTCCCTCGCTTCTCTGCTGTGAGTCGACGGAGCCACCCAGTGTGGCACCCACCTTCACTCTCATATATTGCCCACACTCATTAGATGGAGCATCACACCGTGATCATTTTCTGACGTCTGAATCTAACAATCTGGCAAACTGTTTAGTGTCCGACATTGAATCTATAGCGTATTAATTGATTAGCCTTTTGGATTTATTTCGTGCACCGAATTTGCTTCTGTGTATAGTGTGTGACGATCATTATCTTCCTGCATTTTCCGTTTCTTTCAAAACTGAGGTAATAGACTCTTCTTGTTATAGCGAAAGAGCCTATGTCTTTATCGTATATTATACGGTCTACGATCAGTGACTCAATTCATTCGCTTTTCAGACCGTCAGGATACATTATTTCCCCTACGCGGGACGTGACGCTAAGGAGCCGGTATTTATATCGCAGATACGGTATATTATCAGTGACTCATTTGCCTACAGAACGTATCAAAACTTTATTTCCCCGACGTGGGGAGTGACGTTGCCTGCAGAGACAAACCTGAGGTAATAGACTCTTCTTGTTATAGCAAAGGAGCCTATGTCTTTATCGTTTTTTGTACGGTCTAATATCAGTGTCTCATTTCAATCGCTTTTCAGAACGTCACGATACATTATTTCCCCTACGCGGGACGTGACGCTAAGGAGCCGGTATTTATATCGCAGATAAGGTATATTATCAGTGACTCATTTGCCTACAGAACGTATCAAAACTTTATTTCCCCGACGTGGGGAGTGACGTTGCCTACAGAGACAGTGACAGAGCTTAAATTTCAGCTCTGTAGTTTCTCCTGTATTTTGTTTAACTTTGTTAGCGTTCATACGCATTCATTTGTTCTTATTTGAATTTCGTACACATTTTTCCGCTAACGTGTTCATTCATCATGCCTGCCTGTAGCCCAACTGTACCCCAGTGTTCGCTGCAAAAGCAAGATTTACGAATAGGGCATCTTAACATCTATCATTTATACAACAAAGTGCCCGACGCCACTGTTTTACTTTCACAACCCCAACCCTTTCATGTATTTGGATTTACGGAGTCTAGACTCAGAGAACATATTAGTGACGACTCGATCTCCATTCATAATTATACTATATTCCGTAGAGATGCATCATCTGCTGGTCATACAGGTATAGCTGTGTACCTTCATAACTCTATCCGCCAATACCCCAGCCAGCACACCAATATAGGTCCAATATTGGCCCAATATTGGCTCAGATATTGGGCCGATATATGGGTGGCAATATTGGTCCAATATTGGAAGCGCAAAATGGCCCATTGTTGGCCCAATATCGGGTAAATGTTGGCTGCCAAGCTGGATCCATTGTTGGCCCAATATCGGGTAAATGTTGGCTGCCAAGCTGGATCCATTGTTGGCCCAATATCGGGTGAATGTTGGCTACCAATATAGTGCCAAGCTGGATCCATCCTAGAACCAGTATGGTGAATATTGGCTGCCAATATAGTGCCAAGATGGATCCATCCTAGGGCCAGGATGGTGAATATTTGCTGCCAATATAGTGCCATTCTTAATCCATTCTGGTGCCAACATGTAGCAAATATTCTGCCAACCTTTTTCCAACATGAATAGTAGTGTCCCAGATTTGGATATTGGTAATTTAATCCAGCTTTTTTTCTGAGGAAAAAGACCATCATGCAAACATATATTAATCTGATAGTTATCAAATCAAACGTTCATCAAAATATGTAACTCAAAACACAACTTAAAAAGAAAGACCTGAACTCAGATTCACAGTGATGCACAAGTTTAATCTGATTTTCAGTTTTATGAAAAGAAAACACTAACTATACCGAAATGAAGGACAATGATTATCTCATTTAACCCTTTCCATCCTGATACATTACTGCCTGAAATAATTTGACCATGATAGCTCAAGAATAGTGCCAGAACAGCTTGGTGCACAGCTCTGTCACCACCCTTGAACTAAAATGGTTGATCTACCCATAACATACCTTTCACAGGGCAATCTGAAGTTTAAAAAAAAATCACCCTCAGGCAAGATTCAATGGATTAATTACATCCCCCCCCCCCCCCCACAAAAAAAGAAACCTGTCTGTAACAATACACAAAATGTAAAAAAAAAAAAAAGACCACAATTATTGAATTAAGAAAACAATTGTTCTGATACATGACATACAAAAACCATCTCTGAATGTATACACACAGATGTTCAGGTACTGGCAATAGGATCTGTAAACATAACAGATTTTGTACACAGCACATTTTTTACCTGCTCCCATAAATAACTTTCATACAGATTAACAGAATATACTGACATAATTCGATTGGAGACTAAATTTCCTCCTAAACATACAGGATTTGGCACAAACAACATTGGTTATGAAAAGAAAGAAGAGAATCTCATGAATTGTCCTTATTAACCCTTTTCATCCTAATACACACATGCTTGAAATTAATTTGACTATGATAATTCAAGGGTGGTGCCAGAATAGCTTGGCACCTGAGACACCAAGCTATTCTGGCACTACCCATAAACTAAAATGGTTAATCTGTCGCAAAATTTGTAATGTAGCCTTCAAGCAAATCTGACAAAATCAGCCTCTGGATTGAATGGGTTAAAAATAGTATCAAATAAAACCTTAAATGTAATGGGGAGGAGGGGGGGGGGGGGAGTAAAAGTTCATGCATGCAGCCAGTTAGCATTTTAATAACTTGCAACTAAAAGCAGGTTTGCTCTACATTGCTTGAAAGCCCTAAACTAGCCAGTAGCTGCCATCACTTTTCAAACATAAACACTTCTGCAACAGATGGTTACAAAACATGTATGTCTTATTAAAATGTTATGTGCAACAACAAAAAAACATGAGGCAAGCTTAAGTGATCAGGCAAACTATACTTGTAAAAATAAACAATATGTTTACAAGCATCTTGGCCCGACTGACTTAACAGTGTAGCAAACTGAATATTTGAATCAGAATGAAACTTAATATTGCAATAAAAATTAGTTTAATTTTCTTCTGTCATGGACAGTTTAGTTGAAATTAATGTCCAATGTTTGAAGTTGATGTTGCTTTGACCGGAAAAAAGTTAATTAAAAATTCTAAGATGGTAGACAGAAATGACAGATCTATACCATATATAACCATTACACAACATATATTTTATAACGTTTCATAACAAAAGAAATTGTAGTTTTAACAAAATCACAAAACATGCACTACATTCTAGTTTCTACTTAATATGATAAATCTGATAACAACAGGTATGATTAACCCTTTGGCTGTCTGTATTGCACTATAAGTCGCAATGATTCCTGCAGGAATCATCACAATGTCAGGCAGTACTGATAGCCAGAGGGTTAAGCAGCTTGCAAAGAAACTAAAATAAAACTATACTAATCACTGTCAGTCTGTGTCCTGCAGGAATCATCACAATGCCAGGCAGTACTGATAGCCAGAGGGTTTAGCAGCTTGCAGAGAAACTAAAACTATACTAATCACTGTCAGTCTGTGTCCTGCAGGAATCATCACAATGTCAGGCAGTACTGATAGCCAGAGGGTTTAGCAGTTTGCAGAGAAACTAAAACTATACTAATCACTGTCAGTCTGTGTCCTGCAGGAATCATCACAATGCCAGGCAGTACTGATAGCCAGAGGGTTTAGCAGCTTGCAGAGAAACTAAAACTATACTAATCACTGTCAGTCTGTGTCCTGCAGGAATCATCACAATGTCAGGCAGTACTGATAACCAGAGGGTTTAGCAGCTTGCAGAGAAACTAAAACTATACTAATTCACTGTCAGTCTGTGTGTGCTCACTTTGCCGCCTCCCACCTCTGCTTATTCCCATCGCGATCAATTGATCCAGTAACTGAGTTAAAACGTGGCCTATGTCTGTTGCACTACCATGGCACCTTCTCACACCATCTGAAAATAAAATGCATGTCTGATTACTGAATCCTGTAGAGTTGACTTTAAGAGAGGTCACTGAAATTGGTGTTTATACTGTGGAAAGTACCCTTGGGCCAAGTCTGAACATTTACAGAAGACTGTGGCTTGCTTAGTCTCAGAGAAATACCAATTGATGCATGTTTCATGACGGGCAATGGCTAAAACTAAAAACCATTTGACAGATGACCCAAAACAAAGACTCACTTCGGCCAGTTTTGCAATATCCATGCAGTCACTTGAATGGTTTGATCCCATTTTGGACTTCAGTTTTCTTTTAAGTCTTTTAAGTCCCTTCTATTTATAGAAAGGAGCTTTTAGGAAAGGTCGCAGTGGGGCGAATTTAATAGCATGTCCATGATGTCAAGGCGAGCAGGCTAAACCTCTAACAATTGAAGCAACAAGATAAAAATTACGTCATGTCTAGTTACACTAACTTCGCTGCTGAACGTACATTTGGCGTGAAGCGCCGTATGTGCGAATGTATGCGTGCATATGTATGTAAACAAGAGTTCTTATCTTTGATATTTCTGTACACACAAGCTTGAATTTAAAACTTGGTCTTGGTGAAATACTTTCTTAAGTGGGTGGCGGCTAAGACAACCTCCGAGCATATTGTAATGAATGACACATTGAAGACATAAACAACCGTTTATAGGAAGTCGGTTGACCCAGATTAGAGACCGTAATTTTTGTCATAATTACTTGAACCTATAGCTAGTTTGGAGAAAGACATTGGATAAGTTCGTTAGCCAGCTTTTCATCCTTTCAACTTCTTTAGTAAAAATTAAGTCTTTTCAGAAAGGCATTAAAACACTACAAAAAACTTTACTTCTAGAGAAAGTCAGACCGGCGGTGACGTAAAAGAGGCAACTCCGTCACTACGGACATACTGACCTAATAATCTAAATATAATAATAATTAAATTTATAAAGTGCTAACTCCCTGCAGTGCAGGCTCCAACATCTGAATGAGCTCTAAAATATGACGGCATTCTCTCTTGCACGAGTGGCCCTCTCTCTCACACAAACATGCGCGCATCTCCAGGAGGAATAGATCCTCATGCGCACTCCAGGCGCCTCTTGGAGATGTTTGGAGCGCGCGTGCATGCATGCACACACACATCGACGCGCTTTAAGAAGAGGATGCAGGTGACCAGTGTACTTAGTATATCATGTAGTTAGGTAAAGTCAACCTGCTTTCACACAAATTATAGCAAGACTGAAATTGTACTATGGAGTTCTAGTTTTGACACAATTTTCTCAAGCCTATGAAGTGAAACTCATATCATGTAAAACTAAATGAATAAGTAAAAACTAAAACTTGCGTCATGACAAATGATGTTTGACAAATCAATCACCTCGGCTGTTTGGCCCAGCGCTAGAAGTGGCCACTTAGTTTGTTCCAGGCGCAGTACAGTAGGGCAAATGACTACATTTTGTTTTTCATGAATTTCTTATGTACCGTTCAAGTGTGTGATGCAAAGCTTTGTTTGTTTAAAAGCGGACATTCTGCCCAACACACTGACACCAAACACACTATAGTTGTGACAAACCAGTAGCCAGCAGGATAAGGTGGAAATAAAGAGAAAAAAACAGATCTCACAATGTTTTGCATCACACACTAGAACGGTAAATAGGAAAGTCATGAAAACAAAAGGTAGTCATTTTTCCTGCTGTACTGCGCCTTGCAGGAAGCCCGCTCATCAGCTAGCCTGACAGCTGAGAGACTCGCTGCCTCAGTGTGCGAGCACGACTTGTGACCCAGTTTCTCGGCTGGCCTGGAACAAACTAAGTGGCCAAACCGAAACAGCCGCGTGGCGTGTATGTCTTGACATACGCGTCACGCGGCTGTTTCAGTTTGGCCACTTAGTTTGTTCCAGGCCAGCCGAGAAACTGGGTCACAAGTCATGGTTGGTTGGTTAGTTCGGGTTTAACGTCCACAGCACCGAGGTGATCATGGACGGCCCTGACGGGCGGGTTATGGGGGACAGGGAAATCTATTGCCTATGGAGTACGACCTGAACACTGATCAACTCAGGCGCACTCCAACTGTGCCACTTTGATTTACCAGGACCTTTCAACGGACATGCTATTGAACAAATCCGTTTTTTTCCCCTGGATTGTGAGTCCAGCTACCGGGGCCAAGTCATGCTCGCGCACTGAGGCATTATAGAACTCACTGACGCATTGGCAGATCTGTGAGACTTTTTCAATAGATAATTCAACATCAGAATCAGATCAAAGACAAAAGCGAGGACAGCACTCATATAGAAGGGACTTTGTGGGTTATGTTTTATCCCATCTTGTTTTAATAATAAAACAGAGCATTAATTACTTAATTATAATTTACCAATCATTGCGTTGTGCAAGTTACACAGTCTGCTGAAGGCTTCATTCCCCTTTTTTCAGTGAGGTTGTACAATATATCCAGACACTGACTTGTCCTCATCAAAAAGGGCATTGTCCTCCGTACACAATCTTTAAAGTCCAAGCCTCCAGTGGGATAAGTACAGAATCTGCAAACACACACAGAAAAAAATAAAACGGTTTTTACAAATAAAATTTGTCCAAAAGAATCACAATCAAAATGTACCTTTCTCTGTAGTTTTCCTGCATAGAGCAGAAAGCATAAAACGAAACACAAAACTGCATGTAAATTATAATAAAATATTAGTTTTTAAACCTCCAGCTACATAACTAAATTCATCAACTCAAGCAGCACACCACAAAACAAGAAAATGCAAACAATATTCAGATTTCAAATGTATAATTACCATGTTGTTCCTGGTCGCCGCGCGTTGTCTAGGACTGTGTTGAGGTTCTCCAGTTTTGCACGATCTTGTAGTGGGAATTCCTGATTTTTCTCCTCTTCGACCAGTACGACTCATCTTTAAAATCCATATTTTCTCAAGGAGAAGTTTAAAATCGTACTATACACGTACGTATACCTTAATCAGCAAGTGCACGTGGCGTCAGCGAAAGAAATATAGAAGAAAGAAAGCTGGAACTTGGTCTGGCAATGGAATTTGTAGCCTTGATTTGCAGTCAAATTTGGCGGAAATAATCGCAGCATGTGCTATACCGGCATGCAATGCAGTGTCTGACAAAACATAGAATGTGGCGAATAAATGTTATATAAAAAAAATTATTTAACAAAAAAAAAGTCACGGCGTGCCCAAACTATGGTAAAAGATTGCCGTTGTATATTTATTTTCAAGATAAATGTCGGCTAGATTTAAAATTTCATCTGTCAATGTTGCGAATTGGGCCAGACTGGCTCGCCTATCGTGTGCCAACATTTGCAGGCGAAGCAGCGCGCGGGCGCGGTACAGCCTCCGGCAGCTCGCGTGATTGTTCCAGCTTGGCACCAAGATTGATTATACCGGCGCGCGCGCGGGCTCACGCGATACCGGCGCGCGTGTTGGTTTCAGCATGGCGCTAAGCTCTCGCATACTGGCCCAATATATCGGCCATTATCCAGCAATGGACCAATATTTGCCCAAGATACTGTGCGTGCTGGGACGTTACCCGCCGTATGGATTTAGAGTCTAGTCACGTGGAAAGTTTATTTCTTGAATTGAAATGCGATAAATCTTCCCCCACACTTATCGGTTTTATTTATCGCACCCCTTCAGCAACATTTTCATGGTATGATGATTTTGTTACCATGATGGATAAGGTGCAATTACGTAACAACAAAGACATACACCTTCTAGGCGATTTTAATATTGACCTTCTCACGACTGGTCATGCGGCGTGGAATTACACCACCTCATTATTTGGCCTGCAACAGATGGTTCGGTCTCCCACACGAGTTTCTTTGTCATCCGCCACATTGATTGACCACATCTACACTACAAATGTATCTGCTGTCAAGAACGTCCATGTGCCAAATGTAGCCATTAGTGATCATTTTCCTACTTGTTTTCATCTTTCAGTTAAACGTGATAAACCCCAGCACAAACAACACACTACTATCACCTACAGGTCTTACAAAAAATTCAACACTGATGACTTTCTTCGAGACCTATCGAACATGCCCTTTCACCTTATTTATAACACTAATGATCCCAATGAAGCCCTAACGCTTTGGTACAAGCTGTTTCTTTGGGTCCTAGATAAACATGCCCCACTCAGGACTAAACGAATTAAAAACCCTACCCTTCCGCCTTGGTTGTCAAACGACATTATTCATGCGATGAAAATAAGAGATGACTTAAAACGGCAGAAAAAAATTTGCAGATTTTAAAAAACAACGTAATTTTGTAAAATCCTTAGTTAGAAAAGCACAGAAAACGCTTGCGGAAAAAGTTATCGCAGAGGGTAAAGATACCCGAAGTGTCTGGAATGCAATCAATTTGTTTACTAAGCGGAAAAGTTCCATCCCTGCTGCTACATCTCTAGGCATGGATCCAGACGACTTCAATTCCCATTTTTTAAATATCGCTGAGTCCCTTGTACAGTCTTTTCCCACTTGCAGTGATAGTTACAGTTGTTCTGCTAAACTGCGCACACACTGTGAGTCTGCAGCAGGTGCGTCCTTCTCCATACCTCTTATGACAGTGTTTGAAGTTGGTAAGTATATTTCTACTCTAACCAGTAAATCGTGTGGCCTGGATGGAATAAATAACATGGTACTGAAATTGTCACTTCCATACACAGCTGACTCCTTGACATTTATATTCAACCTTTCTATCACCCAAGGTATTTTTCCAGATGCCATGAAAGATGCTAAAGTTGTCCCCATTCCCAAATGTAAAGATCCCAAAAGTCCAAACGATTTCCGTCCTATTTCAGTGTTATCAATATTATCGAAGCCAATTGAAAGACACATTCACAAGCACCTACTCCAATTCTTGGAGAATCAACGCCTACTCCTATCTCTTCAGTCCGGTTTTCGACCTAAACACTCGTGCCATACTGCACTCGTTCACATCGTTGACTCTTGGCTCTCATCAATCAATAATTCCAAATTAAATGGTGCAGTTTTTCTGGACCTAACCAAAGCATTTGATTTAGTCGATCACAACATTCTTTTAAAGAAACTTTCAGTGTATAAGTTTGATTTGAACTCTATTGCGTTTTTCTCATCCTACCTAAGTTGCCGCCGACAGAAGGTGTACTCGAACGGAAGGTATTCGAAAGAAGGTATAGTGAGGCACGGTGTTCCCCAAGGATCTATCCTAGGGCCTCTTTTATTTTCTTTATTCATCAATGACCTGCCTCTTTCCATCTCAAATCCTACGGTAAAATGCGAACTCTTTGCTGACGATTCCACGCTGCATACATCAGACGATCGTCTCATGACGCTAAATTGTATCCTCCAGCAAAGTCTTGATGAAGTGTTAGATTGGTGTACGCATAATCGCATGCTCCTCAGTACTTCTAAAACCAAAAGCATGTTGATAACAACCCGCCAAAAGCATCAGCTACGTCCTGCCCCTTTGATACTTTCACTTGGTGATAAACCTATCCAACAGGTATCCAAGCACCGCCTACTGGGAGTTGTACTTGACGACCAGCTCAATTGGTCGTCGCATATTGACAGTTTGTGCAAAACCTTGTCCAGAAATGTATTTCTGCTCTCTAAACTTAGACATATTCTTAGTACAAAGTGCTGTACATTGTTTTTTCACGCGCACATTAAGAGCCACTGTGATTATGCGTCCTCTTTGTGGGACGAATGCAGCGAACGTCATATTAAAAAAGTCAACTCGCTATATCGTCGTTCAGTTAAAATAATTATTCCACACCCTACTTCCACAGACCAAACGATAAAATCTCTTGGCCTGCTTCCACTGAAGGAACAACTCAAATTTAACAAATGCGTCCTCATGCACAAAATATTTCATTATCAAGTCCCCGAGTATCTGTGCGCGCTATTTAACTTCAGCCCTAGGCATCAGCTACACACGAGACATGGCTTGCTTCATTTACCCCGACCCAGGATAGATCTCTACAAGTCAAGCCTTCTATTTTCGGGCAGTTTTGTCTGGAACTCATTGCCATTGAACATTAAATCATGTTCAGGTAAAACCCATTTTAAACGAGCTTTGCGAACGCACTTCCATTCAGCCTGACTTCACAGTTTGCCATATCAGAGTATTGTTGTTGATAACACGTGAAAGTCAAGTATTTTCTCTTTCTCCTTACATTTGTAAACTGATAATCCTTGGTCTTGTCGGTGTCGCTATATGCTCTTGATGCTGCTGATTCTTTGACACTGTCTTAGCTGAGTATAATATTAATGCTATGCACTCATTTATTTCTCTTACTTTTGTGTTGGTGGCAGTTACTACTTCTCCAATACGATTTTTTTTTCCCCCTTTCATTGATTCACCTATTGTGTTTTTTTTTTTCCCGTAGTTTTTCTTCTTATTATTATTATTATTGTTATTATTTGCATGCTATGTTTATTTTCCTGTTATGTTGTTTGTTTACAGGACAGCTTGTAAGACAGGCATTGAGTTGCCTAATAGCTTTATCCTGAATAAATAAAGATTCATCATCTCTCTCTCTCTCTCTCTCTCTCTCTCTCTCTCTCTCTCTCTCTCTCTCTCTCTCTCTCATCCAATTTACTCTGTTGGTTGTACATCACAATGCTTCTTTATTTATTTATATTAGCCTATATTGGACTGGAGGTACGTGTTGAAAAAATTCGTTCACAACTACAAAGTGTCAGGAGTCATACTTACAGCATGTACAGCCGTACATTCTGCCATATAGTCCCCAGCGCGTAAAATCCGTGGCTGTCGGTCAGTTTCAAAGTGTCACAGAATCGTCTGCTGTTGTCCGATCTGCTAATCGCGATGATTTCCGTGCAACAGGAAGTGGTCTGTCGTTTTCCGAGAGTTTTGCAAGCTCGGGATACGCAGTTGCCAACTCCGTCAACTGAGTTACGAACCGATTTGACCCACTTAGGGGCAGTGCCCAAGATGGGTCCTGTAGTCTTTTTAAAACACACGCTGGGCAGGTTTTTCTCATTGCACCTCAGCTTTAAGTGATCGGCTCCAGCTGTACCTCAGATTGAAGGTAGAATTACGGTTTAAGTGATCGGCTCCAGCTGTACCTCAGATTGAAGGTAGAATTACGGTTTAAGTGATCGGCTCCAGCTGCACCTCAGAGTGAAGGTAGAATTACGGGTTGTGATCGGCTCCAGCTGTACCTCAGATTGAAGGTAGAATTACAGGTTGTGATCGGATCCAGCTGTACCTCAGATTGAAGGTAGAATTACGGTTTAAGTGATCGGCTCCAGCTGTACCTCAGATTGAAGGTGGAATTACGGTTTAAGTGATCGGCTCCAGCTGTACCTCAGATTGAAGGTAGAATTACGGTTTAAGTGATCGGCTCCAGCTGTACCTCAGATTGAAGGTAGAATTACGGTTTAAGTGATCGGCTCCAGCTGAACCTCAGATTGTAGGTAGAATTACGGGTTAAGTGATCTGCTCCAGCTGTACCTCAGATTGAAGGTAGAATTACGGGTTAAGTGATCGGCTCCAGCTACACCTTAGATTGAAGGTAGAATTACGGGTTAAGTGATCGGCTCCAGCTGTACCTCAGAATGAAGGTAGAATTACGGGTTAACAGATTAAATCCTGAGGCTAAATTTGTTTAATTTTCTTAATATCTCAAAAAGGCTACTTTAGAGATCACAAGATAGATTAACCATTCTAGTTCAAGGGTGATGCCAGAATAGCTTGGCGCCTCAAGCGGTCAGTCAGTCAGTCAGCCTCAGGCGCCAAGTTATCTGGCACCACCCTTGAACTATTATATTCAAATGTATTTCATGCAAAAGTGTATTAGGCTGAAAAGGGTCAAGTGATCGGCTGCAGCTGTACCTCAGATTGAAGGTAGAATTGCGGGTCAAGTGATCGGCTCCAGCTGTACCTCAGATTGAAGGTAGAATTGCGGGTCAAGTGATCGGCTCCAGCTGTACCTCAGATTGAAGGTAGAATTACGGATTAAGTGATCGGCTCCAGCTGTACCTCAGACTGAAGGTAGAATTACGGGTTAAGTGATCGGCTCCAGCTGTACCTCAGATTGAAGGTAGAATTACGGGTTAAGTGATCGGCTCCAGCTGTACCTCAGATTGAAGGTAGAATTACGGGTCGAGTGATCGGCTCCAGCTGTACCCCAGATTGAAGGTAGAATTACGGGTTAAGTGATCGGCTCCAGCTGTACCTCAGACTGAAGGTAGAATTACGGGTTAAGTGATCGGCTCCAGCTGTACCTCAGATTGAAGGTAGAATTACGGGTTAAGTGATCGGCTCCAGCTGTACATCAGATTGAAGGTAGAATTACGGGTTAAGTGATCGGCTCCAGCTGTACCTCAGATTGAAGGTAGAATTACAGGTTAAGTGATCGGCTGCAGCTGTACCTCAGATTGAAGGTAGAATTACGGGTCAAGTCAACGACTGACTGTACAACAGTGAAAGACAGGCTACCCAATATAAACATTGCAATGTGTATTGCTATTTCTGTATTCAAACACATTCTGAAAGTACATCTCCTGCTACGTACCACACTGGTTGTCTCCCTTCATTCGCTACCAAATACAGCCAGACAACCAGTGTGGGCACGTACGGCCTCAAGAAAGCAAAAGGTCCTTGGGCCGATGTTAGCCTTAGTTGGCCAGCACACAGGCTAAATCCGAGTGACATCGGCCCGAGCCCTGCATTGTGACACATAAGGCTGACTTGGCCCAAGCACCTTGTGCTTACTACCGGGTAGGTATAAGTCCTTTGGGCTGACTTCGCTTGGACAAATACACACGTGGAAATCTAAGTGTGAGAAATGACAGCTTGGATAGAGCCTGCAGACCACAAAGGATGCCACGTTACGACATGCAAACAAATAATAATGATTTTAGAGTGTACAATGAAATGTTTCTCATTCTTCACACTATAAGATAATTTATGAGGTCGAAATTCCCTAATTTGAAGACCATATTACAGGTTAGTAGATATAACGACCATGATAATTCAAGGGTGGTGCCAGAATAGCTTGGCGCCTATAGGCGCCAAGCTATACTGGCACCACCCATGAAATATCATGGTCGATTAATATTTTGTAGTGTGTCAGGTCTGAATGGGATAAAAGTCAGTTAATATCACAGTGAAGCTATTTTGGCACCACCCTTGAACTACCCTGGTCGATTTATATTTGTTGCAGTGTGTCAGGACAAAATGATATAAAAGTCAGTTCAGTTCACAGTGAATCTATTTCGGCACCACCCTTGAACTATCATGGTCGGTTCATATCTTGTTGTAGTGTGTCAGGACTGAATGAGATAAAAGTCAGTTCAGTTCACACGTGTCAAAATGATACAGACCTGCCACACTCAGAACAACCAGTCAAGTTACAACACACTATTTAGGCCTACAGATTGAGAGTCGGTGTTAGTTTACACCTGCCTCAAGAATGCTAACACTGCAGCATTTAAAACTGGTAAAGTTACATAGAAAACACCTTAATAGTCCAGTCGGTATCTGCATTTTTCAAAGTCGATTTTATTTACACAATCCGTAAGCAATGCAAAGTGAAAGGATTCGAAAGAAGGGATAAATTACCTCCCTTCGAAGCTGATTCAGTTCACCAACATGCAAAGTATCTGCATCCTTCAAAGTTGATTTAGTTTACGCATGCCGAGCACAATGAAAAATTACAGCATTTGAAACAATAGAAAAATTACAGAAAAGTTTCTTCGAATTCAATCCCCCTGGTAACATTCACACAAAACAGTGAACTTACGACGTTCAGAACATGAAATATAATTACAACAGTACATCTGCACCCATCCAAGTCAACACACCTCACTGATAACACACAACAATAACACTGATCGTGATAAACAAATTACAGGGAATATATTTCAATCTAAATCAAACGATTCAACGAAGTGGACACAAAGCTGCATCACAAACAAGGCGTGCGTCCTTCAGACTTGTACAGATACACGCAGCAAATGAAGTTAGCGCATGATGCGGCAAGTCTACAGAGTTAAATATACGGACGAGCAAAAGAAATGTGACATTTTTGGAATCATCGGAAACACTGAAGTGTTTCCGATGATTACAAAAATGTCGCATTTCTTTTGCTCGTCAGTATACATTTGCATTATACCGATATGCGGCAAACACAGGTAACGCGTGTCACGTGTTACAGAGTAACTATGCGGCAACATGCTGTTTATAAGGGAAAACACTAAGCATGTGTTGGTTTTCCCGTGCTGGGTTTATTCACAAAATGACAACCACACCCGTCCTTGGAGGCACCAAGCTAATCTGGAGCTAACCGTGAGCTGTCACGGTAACACCCCCTGAGGAGTGGGGGGGGGGGGGGGTTGCACGGTAGACCGGACTAGCTTTTGGACTAATCCCCCCATAAATTCCCCACACATTGCATTCTCTCCTCTTACATCCAAAGCCAGAAAAAAACAGGTCCGGTAACCGGTGGGTAGAAAAATGGCTTAGACTACGCGCTAAAGGCCTGACCACAAAAAAACCAGAAACTCCATCTGCCATTGTCAACAACATCATGAACTGACACACGCAAACCAACGGATCAACAACAACCAGAAACTCCATCTGCCATTGTCAATAACATCATGAACTGACACACGCAAACCAACGGATCAACAACAACCAGAAACTCCATCTGCCATTGTCAATAACATCATGAACTGACACACGCAAACCAACGGATCAACAACAACCAGAAACTCCATCTGCCATTGTCAATAACATCATGAACTGACACACGCAAACCAACGGATCAACAACAACCAGAAACTCCATCTGCCATTGTCAATAACTTCATGAACTGACACACGCAAACCAACGGATCAACAACAACCAGAAACTCCATCTGCCATTGTCAATAACATCATGAACTGACACACGCAAACCAACGGATCAACAACAACCAGAAACTCCATCTGCCATTGTCAATAACACCATAAACTGACACACGCAAACCAACGGATCAACAACAGCCAGAAACTCCATCTGCCATTGTCAATAACATCATGAACTGACACACGCAAACCAACGGATCAACAACAACCAGAAACTCCATCTGCCATTGTCAATAACATCATGAACTGACACACGCAAACCAACGGATCAACAACAGCAACACATGGTGTAACCCCTTCACTGCCCGTGGACGCGGACTGTCTTTGGAAATCATTGTCAATTCAACGCTAAGCAGCTCGGCCGTCCGAGAAACATAATGTAAAATGGTATCAGCAAGAGGCATAGATCCTTATGAGCCTCCCCAACTGCTGGGGCTGATGAGGATCTATGCCTCTTGCAATAGGGTGATGTTCATGTTTTCTCAGCAGTGAAGGGGTTATAACTGTTCTGTGAAAAACACCAAGTGAGGGAAAGGGCCGCTTAACCCCTTAACTGCCAGTTTATTCAGCGCCAGACAACTCAGCCGTCCAAGGATGACGGATATAAAGTGGTGTCAGCAGGAGGCATAGATCCTCATGAGCCACCGCAATTGCGGGGGCTCATGAGGATCTAAGCCTCTTGCAGTCGTCAAATTTAAATCAGCAGCAGAAGCAGCAGCAGCATCCTGGCTTTGATTGACAATAACAAATGTACTGATTATGTCAGTTTCCATTGTGTCCAGTGTTGTCAGCAGTCAGGATCACACCAGGTCCAGGTCGTAGCGGCCCCCAAATCCCATACGGTAACCGCCCCTGCCTCCAGCATCCCACTTCACGTCCACCCAGCCCACACGCAAGCATGACGGTACACGTGTCACTGTACCGGGTCCTCTACCGTCCTGTGGACAGTCAACACTCACCATCAATTAACACAACTGCTGGGGAACACTGGTCGTCATCGTCCGTCGTCATCTTCACCATTATCTACGATAGCCATCGTCGTCGCCATCGTCATCATTATCTACATGTGTGATATTGTAAATAATGATGACGACGATGATGACGACCAGTGTCAGTGCTGGTGCAGGTAGTGTACATGCTGCCCGGGTGGTGATGATGATGATGAGAATCATGATGAAGGTGATGTTGATAATAATTATGAAGATGACAGATATGAAGAAAGGAGCAATACTCGGGTTTTAAAAGATAGAATACTACTACTACTAATAATACTAATAATAAAGAACATGGCTTGAGGCTGATGATCCATGACACGTCCATATGAGGACTGGAAAGCTGTGAGGGTTAACCCTGTGTATGATGCCAACCGCTCAATCTTCACAAGCGTGCATGCATTAACCCCTCCCCTGTCACTGTACGTATACTGTATGCACACTTTGGTTCTTGTTCATTAACCCCTCCCCTGTCACTGTGCGACCACTGTATGCACACTTTGGTTCTTGGTTCATTAACCCCTCCCCTGCCACTGTACGTACACTGTATGCACACTTTGGTTCTTGGTTTATTAACCCCTCCCCTGTCACTGTACGTACAATGTATCCACACTTTGGTTCTTGGTTCATTAACCCCTCCCCTGTCACTGTACGTACACTGTATGCACACTTTGGTTCTTGGTTCATTAACCCCTCCCCTGTCACTGTACGTACACTGTATGCACACTTTGGTTCTTGGTTCATTAACCCCTCCCCTGCCACTGTACGTACACTGTATGCACACTTTGGTTCTTGGTTCATTAACCCCTCCCATGCCACTGTATGTACACTGTATCCACACTTTGGTTCTTGGTTCATTAACCCCTCCCCTGCCACTGTACGTACACTGTATGCACACTTTGGTTCTTGGTTCATTAACCCCTTAACATGCCACTGTATGTACATTGTATGCACACTTTGGTTCTTGGTTCATTCAACGACCAAAAGCCAGCACCGTCCTAGAAACATGGACACATACTGGTCTCAGCAAGAGGCATAGATCCTCATCAGCCCCCGCAGTCGAACTAACTTACAGCAGTCGCGGGGCTTGTGAGGATCTGACTATGTCTTGCCGTGAGATCGCAGTTGCTTTTTTGTCGCCAGTGAAGGTGTTAAAACACAGTGGTGAAGGACACACTATTATCTGTATATAGCAAGGGCCGGTCAGGACTACACTATTATCTACTCACAAACCAGATAGGTGACGCTAGCGCTGGCAGAATTGTATGCAAACCAAGGGGAATCACAGCGCTGGACAGACAACAGTTAGGGGATCTAACTGTTGTCTGTCCAGCGCTGTGATTCCCCTTGGTTTGCATACACTATTATCTGTATATAGCAAGGGCCGGTCATGACTACACTATTATCTGTATATAGCAAGGGCCGGTCATGACTACACTATTATCTGTATATAGCAAGGGCCGGCCATGACTACACTATTATCTGTATATAGCAAGGGCCGGTCATGACTACACTATTATCTGTCTATAGCAAGGGCCGGTCATGGCTACACTATTATCTGTATATAGCAAGGGCCGGTCATGACTACACTATTATCTGTATATAGCAAGGGCCGGTCATGACTACACTATTATCTGTATATAGCAAGGGCCGGTCATGACTGTACTGATGTTGATTCCGCTTATTAGGTCTCCCGGTTATTACTCCACTATTTTGTCCATGCCAATGGCGGTCTAATTAACAGGTTCACTTGTATTTACCGCATTTACGTATACCCAGTCCCGTCCTCGTTTCACACGGTCCCCAACCTTCAGGATATTTGCCAGCGCAGCTCCTGTGGGTTTCGCTGTCACTGGCTTTGGTTTATGGCCTGTGGAAAGTATGACAGCAAATCTTCAAAGGCAAACTCAGTTATGTTCGTCTTTCAACTAATTACAATATTAACCCTTTGGCTGTCGGTACCCCTTATTGTCGAGGTGATTCCTGTCGGAACAATAAGCCTACCCACACCCAAAGGGTTAACACCCGACCCTCCTTCCCCTTTTCCCCTTCTCCCCCCTCCCCCTCCCCCACCTCCCCCGGGACAGTCGATCCTCCTTTCCTTCCTCTGCCCCTCCCATCCCCACCCGGGTCTGCCCTGGGAGACTTGGGTGGGGTAAACTACTTTTTAGTTACCAGGGTCACCCTGGTCAGCCCCACAGGGTAAGTTTTTCTTCTTTTTTTTTTCTTCTGGGGCATACATTTCTGTCTACCGTTGGCCCATTTACATGTGTTTTCCTTTTTGAACTCTCCCTACTGTCAGCGCTGCCTGTATTCATTGATATTGGATGTGTGTTGCTAAATGGTCTTCTGCACCTAAGAGATGATAATTTATGCGTTTGCAGTTAATGCATTGTTATGCATCATTTCCCTGTACCTATGTTGTAATGTACTGATTGTCCACTCTTATTGTATACTAGGGTACGATACATTAGCATGAATGTCCCTAGCATGTCTGAGGCTTGTTTTTTCCAGAGTGGACCGGCTGGCGACAGATTCTTTTTCTTTTTACAAGCAGCGCAGGCACGTCCTGAGAAAGCGTCCCGATACGGTTCTAGTGGAATATGCTACTCCACGTGGACAGGTGTTATTACGCACTCGGGGGAACTGAACGTCAAGGGCGATAATCAACACGCGTGGACACTCTAATATTATAACAATTAAAGAATGTTTGCAGGAAACAGATCGCTGTGTACATACCACACACCAGGCACTCCTGTGTTGCTACAGCTTGGGTTGTCTGCCCACACAATAAAACAAAATACTGTTTTGAAAACTCTCTAGTACAAAAAAAAAAATAATAACTTTTGCAAGATATATCATGAATGTAATCCGACACACAGACGCTAGCAAAGTGCAGCAGGAATTGAATCCGTCTTTTGCCAAAGACAGTCGTGCAGTTAAAATGTTTCCAGTAAAACAGGTGGAATCATTTCACCGCGTAAGTCACCGTGAGTACCTTGTGTGTGACGTGTCCCAATGCGGCGATGGCTTGTTCCAGACGTGTCATCATCCCGGAATCCCAGCTGACCGACACCAGAGTGACCGCTGTACTGACCGTAGACACCTCATTCTTCTTGTCCAGGACGTCCAAGCGCGCTTTCAATTGCCACAGCAGCACTAACAGGGCCCCATCAGGGGCTGGCACCACCAGTCGCTCCACTGTACCAGCGTGGGCTGCCAGTGCCGTTTTCTGCTCTTCAAGGGAGGCTATCTCAGCTCGCTTCGTGCTCACGACGTAATCTTCTACTCGCTGTAGCTGGGCCAAAATCTCGTGGCACCGCTTTTTCACACATTGTTGCAGACTATCAAATCTGACCTTGACCTCGGATCTCTGAGTGCTGAAGTGCTCCTGCGCAGTACCAACTTCTTTCTTCAGCTTCGTGATCTGAGGAAGACACAATAAAACCGAAGCCGATAGGAATAACGTTTGACTCGGAGACAAACTCGTTACTTACTGAAGAAAACTGTACTTGGGTGACAAGCGAGATATCCGAAATACGTCATTAACTATTCTGTTCCGTTACTGTTATTCCTGTCATGCATCAATCGAAATCAATGTGTTCGAACTCATATAACTCTTTAGATTGAAGGGGAGCTGGGTGGCTCGGCGGTAACAGTGCTCGCCTCGCGACCGAAAGGTCGCGGGTTTGAATCCAGTTTGGGTCAAAATTTGTACAGGAATTTTTTCGGAGCCACTTCTTTGAAATCACCTTCGTGGTGGACAAAAGACGTCAAGTCCTAAACATTTAATTTTTTTCTTGTCTTTGAAATGTGTTTAACTCATTCTACCCCAGACACACCTCAGCAAGATGAGCATCAACCATGATAGTTCAAGGGTGATGCCAGAATAGCTTGGCGCCTGTAGGCGCCAAGCTATTCTGGCATCACCCTTGAACTATCATGGTCGATCTGTCTCCTGCACTGCAATGCAGTGCGTTCAGAGGACAACGGTAAAATTTGGGGATTTCTGTGTTGGGGTAGAATGAGTTAATTACCTACAGAGAGCTTACATCTGAATGATGAGTGTGCCATGAACCAGCCAACACAGCTAGAGAGCTTTCTCAATGAGAAAACTTCAACACTGGAATCGTTTACACTGCACGGTTTACATTCTGCTGGCTGTCAAGTCAAACTACAAGAAAGTTGTTGTCAACTATTGATCAAATTAAAGCTTGCATATAAGGCAAAATTCAATGAGCAACACGAGTGCATGACAACCATTGTGTTACCTGTTCGCCCATTGTCGACTGCTTGTTACGAAATCTTCTAGCTTGTTTAGACAGAGCCGCCCGTTCTTGTTTGGCTGTACTGGCCACAGGTTTCACGCCACACGAGTGATGGGAAGCAGAAAAACACTCCACACAGATGAGACTGAGGTGAGCGGGACAGTACATGTCCCCAGGACGGTCGGGGTGGCTCACACACGGCGACCGGCGACTAGCAGCCATACGACCTGGGGTAAGTGTGTCCAGCTCTTCCAGTCTGTGATCACGTGATGAGGTCAGTTTCCCATGAACCTTTGCGCACGATGAACACAGCTTCATGCTGCAAATCACAAGACACATTCATTCCTAACAATCAAACCTGCATTGCATGCGGGCCAGCTTTAACCCAGTCACTGCCCAGAAAAGAAAAGAAAAACATTTGCATGCCATTAAACTGCAAGAGGTATAGATCCACACGAGCGCGGCGCACTTGCGGGGCTCATGAGAATCTATGCCTCTTGCTGAAACAAGTTTGTGTACACGTTTTCTGGATGGCCAGGGCTATTTGACGTTGACTGTACCATGATTTCCTAACACAATGTGAGTCCACTGGCAGTGACGAAGCTCAAGCTTGGGTCCCTCCCTACACTTATTGTGGGTGATTGTTGAGGACGTGTGGACGTTTCTTGGGTCCCTCCCTCCACTTATTGTGGGTGATTGTTGAGGACGTGTGCACGTTTCTGGGGTCCCTCCCTACACTTAGTTTGGGTGATTGTTGAGGACGTGTGGACCTTTCTTGGGTCCCTCCCTACACTTAGTTTGGGTGATTGTTGATGACGTGTGGACGTTTCTTGGGTCCCTCCCTACACTTATTGTGGGTGATTGTTGAGGACATGTGGACGTTACTTGGGTCCCTCCCTACACTTATTGTGGGTGATTGAAGACGTGTGGACGTTTCTGGGGTCCCTCCCTACACTTAGTTTGGGTGATTGTTGAGGACGTGTGGACGTTTCTTGGTCCCTCCCTACACTTAGTTTGGGTGATTGTTGAGGACGTGTGGACGTTTCTTGGGTCCCTCCCTACACTTAGTTTGGGTGATTGTTAAGGACGTGTGGACGTTTCTGGGGTCCCTCCCTACACTTATTTTGGGTGATTGTTGAGGACGTGTGGACGTTTCTTGGGTCCCTCCCTACACTTATTGTGGGTGATTGATGAGGACGTGTGGACGTTTCTTTGCTGATGACGAAAATACAGTTGACATAGCTATGTGATGCGTATTGTTCGTGCACTAAGTGTTTGGCCGATCGGTAAGATCCACTGGCACGAGAAGTGGCCATAGTCTTAAAATTACAACTTAACTAGATGTATTCTAAATAACACGTGAATTGTAAACAGGGCATTTTGTAGTCTAACAACGAACAGGGCGTTTCCCCCTCAACAAACAGATACAGGACAATGTCTGAAATCTCTGTCGGCAACAGTTTACCTGCACTCCACACAGTAAGACATTGATGCTGTGGTGACGTCACACGCCGCACACACGTGCCTTCCGCTCAGCGCTTGCTTACACTCAACCAGCGCCATAGTGACCAGGTCGGTGGGGAACATGTCGACCACAGCAGCTAGCATCTCCTGGACAGGCTGGGGGGTGGGCAGGATGGGGGCACGACATAACGGACACCCACCCTGTCCCCTGGCCGCCAGCCAGGACAAGATGCACTTCTGACAGGCTACATGACCACAAGGAAGAAGCTTGGCTTCCGTGAAATCTTCGAGACATACGGGACATTTTACATCCACGATGTCAGTCGAGGTGGCCATTTCTGCAACACAGTATTTTCCGAACATCTAATATCATTTGTTTGTGAATTACTGCATCCATTCTACACAATGACACAGGTGCGTATTAACTACGTCAGCTCTACATACAATGGTTGTATTCAAAATTACATACTGTTAGAAATACCAAAACAATCTGATAACCATTCCGACTCTTTCCTAAACATATAATCAAACCGCACATCAATTTTGCTGGAATACGGATCAGTTGAAAGCGATTTTGGTCGAGTGGTTTAGTGGCCAATATGTTTATCCTGATATCTCGTCAACAAACAACGCATGTTGCAAACATTGCCAAGCCAGTTTATACACATTCTGTAAATCTATGGTAACAAGACGTAAGCGATCACTCACTCACTCACTCGATCAATCACTAAGTCAGTCTACCAATCAAGTGATCACCTTTCAGGTGAACCGGATAATTCAGGCCGTAGAGCGTGTCACTTTGTCCAAAACGTAGGGGGTTAGAACAAAGCTGGGGTCAAACATTTTTCAGTCCCTTCTCGGCGCTCCGTTTTTGAAATCACCTCTGTAGTGGACAAAAGACGGTAAACCTTCAACCCTGAACGTTTTACCAGTGAACATCAGCCCGCTACAACGATGATGTTCATGATGCCGACATGAAGGTCGCAATACGTTGGCAAACACACGTCAAGAAATCCCCCCTGCCTGCCCCGTCCAAGGAACGTGGGTGCAAAATGGCGTCAGCATTAGGCGTAGGTCCTCATGAGTCCCCGCAGTGATGATCATGTCAACTTTTTCTCGGCAGTAAAGAGGCACGTTGTATTGTCCCTCCCCCCCCCCCCCCACACACACACACACACTGTCTGTGTAACGTTGTACCTGTCCACTCCATTTTACTGGACAAAAATGAGACCTTCACAAGGTCAGCATCGTCATCATTGTACTCTACCAACTGAAACACCCCCATCACACCCCTCTCGCTCAGGCCGCGTGCACTAACAGTGTAGACATTATTAGACGGGTATCAGTGTTCACAAACAGTAAGGCTGGCTGCCAACAATGACGGCAATAATGTTTTAACGAACGATGACAACAGTCGTCTGCCCTACAGTTCATGGCATCTGTTTTGTTTTGCTTGTCACACAGCCACACCCACCGCTTGTCAGGCAACACGCTCTACCCGGAATGATACCCTTATTTTGAGTGACAGCTAAACGTAGTCATAGTCAAAGAAGTACCCAACGGAGAAAGAAACAAGCTTAGAAAAGACGGGTACAACACAATTTATTAATATTTCGGGTAAATACCCTTTGTCAAAATAGACAAACAAACAAACAGAGAGATTAGCCGCTACTTATCTTCATTTGCAGAAGGAATGTGGCAACTGAAGGAGGTGACGTAAAATAAATAAAACAAAATATAAGAAAAGGAAGAACAAAAGTGCGGAAAAAGTTAAAATGACGTCAACGAAAAAAATCATAAGAGAGAGACTCGGAGAGAAACTGAACACGAGAGACAAGAGTGTGTGTAAGCGCGCGCAGGAGCGAGCAAAAGTAAAAGCGTGTGTGTGAGGCCAGAGAAAGTCGTCATAGTCAGCAAGAGAAACCGATTCTCACGAGCCCTGCCACTGCACCCCGCCACTACAGGGGCTGATGAGAATCTATGCCTCTTGCAGATGGAAGGTGGTGGGAGAGGGACTGTATCGACAACACTACACACACTGACAAGGAAACCGAAAGTACAGCCTAGCTTGACCCCGCCCACTATGACGTCACATTCACTACACTGGCGTATCAGATGGAAGGTGGTGGGAGAGGGACTGTATCGACAACACTACACACACTGACAAGAAAACCGGAAGTACAGCCTAGCTTGACCCCGCCCTTTATGACGTCACATTCACTACACTGGCGTATCAGATGGAAGGTGGTGGGAGAGGGACTGTATCGGCAACACTACACACACTGACAAGGAAACCGGAAGTACACCCTAGCTTGACCCCGCCCACTATGACGTCACATTCACTACACTGGCGTATCAGATGGCAGATGGTGGGAGAGGGACTGTATCGGCAACACTACACACACTGACAAGGAAACCGAAAGTACAGCCTAGCTTGACCCCGCCCACTATGACGTCACATTCACTACACTGGCGTATCAGATGGCAGATGGTGGGAGAGGGACTGTATCGGCAACACTACACACACTGACAAGGAAACCGAAAGTACAGCCTAGCTTGACCCCGCCCACTATGACGTCACATTCACTACACTGGCGTATCAGATGGAAGGTGGTGGGAGAGGGACTGTATCGACAACACTACACACACTGACAAGGAATCCGAAAGTACAGCCTAGCTTGACCCCGCCCACTATGGCGTCACATTCACTACACTGGCGTATCAGATGGAAGGTGGTGGGAGAGGGACTGTATCGGCAACACTACACACACTGACAAGGAAACCGAAAGTACAGCCAGGCTTGACCCCGCCCACTATGGCGTCACATTCACTACACTGGCGTATCAGATGGAAGGTGGTGGGAGAGGGACTGTATCGGCAACACTACACACACTGACAAGGAAACCGAAAGTACAGCCAGGCTTGACCCCGCCCACTATGACGTCATATTCACTACACTGGCGTGTCAGGCACTGTCCTGTTTTGTATGGCCTTCATTCACTTGCACACACTCAAGGCCGTCCTGCTGAGTTTGCTAACACACACAGTCAGTCATAATAATAATAATAATAATAATAATAAGCGCATTAAAATGGGCGCTTTATCCCAATTGAAAATCGGCTCAAAGCGCCGCCGCAAACTGAACCCAACAAGCACGCTCACGTGAATCACGCGCATTCACTCACACACTGTACATAAACACAGAACATTCACGTGGTGCTAAGGGCAAGCTCAAGCGAGCTACTGTAGTTTTTGGAAATTCAAAATCGTTTGTATTTGAAATTTGATTAAGTGGGCTGAAACTGATACCAAAGTGGAGGGGGAGGAACAGCCGGATTACCCGGAGAAAGAACCCCCGACGGTTCGCCCGAATTAACGGTGACACTTACTAGAGGAGAAAAATCCGACGCCGGAACCCGTAATCGAACCTCGCACCTTTAGCATTGGTGGCAGGCGCCTTAACCACTGCGCCACGGACCGCCCATAACAGGCTTCACCTTTAGCAACAAGCTGTATGTGTGTCTGTGTGTGACACTCACAGTAGAAAGATCGCTACTCAATACTCGTAGTGGCCAACATAGTTGTGATCGGACGAGAACTAGCCTGTCGCTGTGACACTGTACACAATGATTGTCAGTCCGTGGTGTTGAGTGTCGGTGATAATGGTAGCCATTTCTAAACAAAGACAACTCACCTTGTACGGAGCTGTAGTTATGACGGCCTGTAGACTTGCATCCCAATAAAAAAAACAGACGTTGAGTTGCGAAGCCAGGACACGTGACCGCACGTAACCCGGAAGTACTTGCAGCGTCGTAACCTTGGGCATAATACGTTCAGTGCACTCGCTAATTCGACTGAGAACCTACTTTCGAATATGCATATCTGTCTAACAGCCGGCGCTGTTCTTATGGCGACGGCCGCCCCCCAGGTAGCAACTGTGAAAGTATTCGGTTTTTTGTTGTTGTTGTTGTTTTTGGTTGTTGTTGTTGTTGTTCTTTTTGTTTTTTTGAAGGTGGGGGAGGCCGGGGGGGGGGGGGGGCGTATTTTTGTTATTTGTGTAACTAGTCTCAACCACGAAGAAAGTTTAAAAACATTATATTATGTGTTACAGAGATACTAAGATAGGGCCGTCTTTAGTTTGCTTGTGTTAGGGAGGTTCAGGTCGGGTTGGGGCCGTTGGCGCCGGCCATTAGACGCCTTGGCGACGGGCTTCACCCATCCCGAGCCATTGTCCATTCATTTGAAAACTGTTGTGTTAGTGTGTGACTGCGAGTTGCACCTGAGGTGGAGAAACGAATTTCTCTTTTTGAGAAAATAAAGTACTCTTATTCTTATTTTTATTCTTATCTACCGGGACGGTCTGCAAGCGAGATTAGACTGAACGCAGCGCGACGTAACCTGATCTAACCTGCGACCTGTTTAGTTCGTCCTTGTCCAACCCGTTTCGTCTGCAAGAGACATAAATAGTCATCAGCCACGGTCACTGTAGGTGTTGATGAGGTCATCAGCCACTGCCACTGTAGGTGTTGATGAGGTCATCAGCCACTGTCACTGTAGGTGTTGATGAGGTCATCAGCCACTGTCACTGTAGGTGTTGATGAGGTCATCAGCCACTGTCACTGTAGGTGTTGATGAGGTCATCAGCCACTGTCACTGTAGGTGTTGATGAGGTCATCAGCCACTGTCACTGTAGGTGTTGATGAGAGTCTTTGTCTCTTGCTGGCAGAAGATCGGCCTCATTTACGTTATTAGTTTGAGGAAGTCAACGGGTTTATGTCTACAGTTGTAGTCGCAGTGTGTAGAGGTTGCTGTTGAGGTGCACATTTGTTGTCTCCCTTTGACTGTCAGTGTGTGTGTGTTCGTGTTACATGATAATTATGTGCGGTATACTTTTTAACATCGTCAAGTAAGGTCGCAATCTCTTGTTTCTCTCGCTATCTCCTGCCTATCTCTCCAACTTACTTCACCCCTACACTCCTTCCCGCTCTCTCCACTTCGCCTCCGACCCTCTCCGCCTTCACATCCCCCGCACCAAACTAAGCACTTTCGGCCCCCGCTCCTTCTCCGTCTACGGTCCATCCACGTGGAACACTCTCCCACTCTCTCTCCGTCAGAAAACCTCTCCCTCCTCCTTTCAGTCCGCCCTTAAAACTCACCTCTTTCAACAGTTCTAGCACTATAACGTCACCACACCCACCACCCCCAGCTGACTGTGAATGTATTTGTAGTAGTTGAGTCATTGTTAAAAGCGTGCACATGTGTGCGTGAGTTTGTGAGCGCGCGCTTAGAGTTATAATTATTATAAGATAAGCGCATTATAAATACCGTTATTATTATTAGTTATTATTATTATTATTATTATTATTATTATTATTATTATTATTATTATTATTATTATTATTATTATTATATTATTATCGCGCATTCCAACCCCGTTTACAACAGATGACGCTGATGTGTATGTCAGTCTCTTGTACGCCTTCTTAGGGACATGAGACCAATTTTCACAAACATATGTTTTCTGCCGAGACTGAGTGACCGCGATCCAAATGCAAGAGACATATATCCTCATGAGCCCGCGCGACTGAGGGGGCTCACGAGGATTTATGCCTTTTGTCGAGTCTGTTTTGTATTCCTGTTTCTCGGACGGTTGTGGCGGTTGGTCGTTCAATGAACAAAGATTTCAGACACGCGTAGAGAAGCAGGGAAGTGGTTGCCGTGTTGCACCAGTGTTCCAGTGGCCCGTGAAATGTTGCACCAGTTGTGGCCCGTAAAATGGCCGCTCATGTAATGTATTTAGATACACACAGATTAAACAAAACAAAACAAAAAAAATGGGCGGGAGGAGGGGGGTGGGGGGGGGGTGGACATCGATCCTGTGATTCTCTAAGTGGTGTGTCCCTTCTATCAGTGACAAAACCTTGAGGTCGTCCATGAATGTGAAAACGTTGGGTAATGTCTGTGGACTTTCACACGAGTGTATTCATCAATGATCAAACGCTTTATGTGCTGGTCTGTGATGTTGAACCTTGCAGCCCTAGGCCGTAATGTCCAGGGCTGTCCCACTTCTGATATATTGAACAACCTGTATTTCGGTTCTCTGGCCCACCCAGCCCCAAACCTTACCTTCCTAATGAAGCGGGATATGTATGGGGTGATGTACACTAATTGACAAAAGGAAAGAAACCTTCCAATAATATCACCCCCTCCCCCCTCACCCCCCCCCCAATCCAATATTCAAGCATTAACACATTCTGCCCCTGGACCGAAATCCCCCAATTCTGAAGTTACACTTCAGGGGACTGTATTACAATTCTAGAGACAGATCAAGTATGATAGTTCAAGCGTGGTGCCAGAATAGCTTGGCACCTATGGCACCACAACCTTGAACAATCATGCTCGATCCATGTCTTGCTGTGGCGTGTCGGGGCTGAATGAGCTAACCTGCCTGAGCTAAAGGCAGTCACGAAGTTCACACACTCTTTGGTCTCAGTATACGCTTTGTTACCAACAAGGAAACGCTCTTTATACACTTCACTTACTGTCACTGATATGCGTCTTTGAATGGCATTGTACATGCACATTTCATCAACACAAAGTTAGCCAGAGGTCAGGACAATAATGCAAAACTTAATTACCTTCTCCTTGCATGCGGTGATGAATATTTTTTGTGGTGTCTGGTTGCAGTGGCGCCATCTGTTTTCTAATGTGTGCCAAATTGTATCTCTGGTATTGGTCGATTTTTCTCCAACGGCCGCGTTCCAGTTTCGACGTCTCTCCCCTACGCATGGGTGTTACTGGTTGTTCCAACGCTGTATTCTTCTGTTTGTATCTATATATGTCTATGGAATGATATTACTGTGCTGATGACAGTGTCTGTCTGTGTTCTTCTTTTTGTATCTATATATGTCTGTGGAATGATATTACTGTGCTGATGACAGTGTCTGTCTGTGTTCTTCCGTTTGTATCTATATGTCTATGGAATGATATTACTATGCTGATAACAGTGTCAGTCTGTGTTCTTCTGTTTGTATCTGTATATGTCTATGGAATGATATTACTGTGCTGATGAAATTGTCTGTCTGTATTCTTCTGTTTATATCTATTATGTCTATGGAATGATATTACTGTGCTGATGACAGTGTCTGTCTGTGTTCTTCTGTCTGTATCTATATATGTCTATGGAAAGATATTACTGTGCTGATGACAGTGTCTGGCTGTGTTCTTCTTTTTGTATCTATAATGATATTACTGTGCTGATGAGAGTGTCTGTCTGTGTTCTTCTGTTTGTATCTATATATATATATCTATGGAATGATATTACTGTGCTGATGACAGTGTCTGTGTTATTCTGTTTGTATCTATATATGTCTATGGAATAATATTACTGTGCTGATGACAGTGTCTGTCTGTGTTCTTCTGTTTGTATCTATATATGTCTATGGAATGATATTACTGTGCTGATGAGAGTGTCTGTCTGTGTTCTTCTGTTTGTATCTATATATGTCTGTGGAATGATATTACTGTGCTGATGACAGTGTCTGTCTGTGTTCTTCCGTTTGTATCTATATGTCTATGGAATGATATTACTATGCTGATAACAGTGTCAGTCTGTGTTCTTCTGTTTGTATCTGTATATGTCTATGGAATGATATTACTGTGCTGATGAAATTGTCTGTCTGTATTCTTCTGTTTATATCTATTATGTCTATGGAATGATATTACTGTGCTGATGACAGTGTCTGTCTGTGTTCTTCTGTCTGTATCTATATATGTCTATGGAAAGATATTACTGTGCTGATGACAGTGTCTGGCTGTGTTCTTCTTTTTGTATCTATATATGTCTATATAATGATATTACTGTGCTGATGAGAGTGTCTGTCTGTGTTCTTCTGTTTGTATCTATATATATATATCTATGGAATGATATTACTGTGCTGATGACAGTGTCTGTGTTCTTCTGTTTGTATCTATATATGTCTATGGAATAATATTACTGTGCTGATGACAGTGTCTGTCTGTGTTCTTCTGCTTGTATCTATATATGTCTATGGAATGATATTACTGTGCTGATGAGAGTGTCTGTCTGTGTTCTTCTGTTTGTATCTATATATGTCTATGGAATGATATTACTGTGCTGATGACAGTGTCTATCTGTGTTCTTCTGTTTGTATCTATATATGTCTATGGAATGATATTACTGTGCTGATGACAGTGTCTGTCTGTGTTCTTCTGTTTGTATCTATATATGTCTATGGAATGATATTACTGTGCTGATGACAGTGTCTGTCTTTCACAGCTGTGGGAAGAAAAGTATTGGTGTGCTGGTCTGTGATTCTGGACTTTACGATATCAAACAGTAATGTCTGAAATCACAGACTGGCACGCAGTTACAGGAATGTTTAACTCATTCAGCCCCGACACGCCCCAGCAAGACATGGAGCGAGCACGATAGTTCAAGGGTGGTGCCAGAATAGCTTGGCGCCTATTGGCGCCAAGCTATTCTGGCACCACCCTTGAACTATCGTGCTCGATGTGTCTCTAGAATTGTAATACAATCCTTCAGAGGGCAACTTTAAAATTATACCGCTCCTGGTTAGTCTGTCCGGTCCTGGGTAGAACGTGACAATCCTGCAATTAATTATGTAATATGTTGATGAATAGCTGGCGCGAACTTCCACATCCTGTCAAAGTGTGGCGACAGGCAGAGGTTGACACAAGAATGGTTTAAATTTTACTTTGTAAATTCCCCTCCTTTCCCCAGCAGTGAGACACAACCTGGTCTCCTTTCGCATGTGGTGAACATTCGGGACATGCTGTCTCCGCCGCGGTGGCTTACTGCCTGTTGCCCTTAAGCAGTGGCGGAGACGGGCTCTACAGTAAACATCGACAGCTATAGCTGACGTCACTTTGAGTGTCACGTCACTGTAGATGACGAATCCAAGAGAGTTGTCGCACTTTTTGGAACAATAACAGAAGAAAATTGGATGACGACCTCTAGTTGCTGATGTTGACAGTGCCCCTGCTTGCTAACAAGCGGTTTATATTCTCATGACCCCCTGCGGCTTCAGGCCGGACTTACCACATTATATCTGCTCCTTGCAGGTGGAGGGAGGGTGAGGGGATGGTCCCGGAAACGACGAAAACGTGTACATTTCTAGCATGTCATTTCTGACTCCTGCACATTTAACTCATTCGAGACAAACGACATCCGGATACGCGGCTTAAGCCTTTTCCATGTGTACGCCCGGCTTAAGCCGCGTATCCGGATGTCGTTAGTCTCTAATGAGTTAAAGCGATCTGCTCCTTGTGAGGCTTTGGTTGCTAGAATGTGCCGATACAAGGAGTGTGAGTGTTGTCTTGGCTCTGCGAAGGCTTGCCTGCCCTTGTCTTCACGAGAGAGAGAACAATAGAGACCCGAAAGACAATGAATTCAATAGAGCCGCATCAGTCATTAATTTACATCATTTTTTAATATCAAAATTTTGACCCCAATTTTACCCCCGTTAATTCTGAATCAACCCTTTGATTTTAAAAAAGTGACAAGCATGACTGATGCGGCCTTTTTTATCTGATTATCTTTCGGGTCTCTATTGTTCTCTCTCTATAACTATTGTCTCTGTAAACACCTAATGACCTTAATTAATTAACTAATTACGGTCATTAAGGTCCACACTGTTGTTTCTCTCAAATCAAACCAAAACTTGATAGTGCAATCTATAATAAACTAATGACTTTTTACACACCCAATAATTAGAAAATTACTCTCCTTTGTTTTCAATATTGCCAGAGTCGATTTCCGAAAAACTCACATGCTCTGTCCCGCACATATCATTTCAGTTTACGCATGACAAGACTCAATGCCAAACCCTCTTTCAATGAGTTGGGTAAAAGCTTTCACAGCGCCATTCACACGTCACACGTGAAAAGGTCTTTATAAATGTGTTGTGCAGGGGGACCGCTCAGTGCAAACTAATGAATGGCTCTGTATAAGCACGTCTCTGAACATAACAAAACATACGCGCACAAGCACAGACACGCCAGTTGCAGACCAAAATAATTCAAGGGCAGTGCCAGATTGTCATACAAGATATATACATAGGCATACATACACACACACGGACACACTTTCTAAACAAACTTACCATATATGATATCCTACGCAAACAACCACAAAACAAACAACATGTCACTGCAATACCGCCTGTGAGGTGATAATAACTTTTATTTAATTTCACGCTTTGGCGTGTTATGCTGGGACAGCTCTTCATGTGGTGGGTGTTCAGCTTTTTAGGGTGAAAGAGACACATTTTTTTTTAAAAATACAGACACTGGCATAAACAACAGATCCTCAAGAGCCTCCCTTTTTTTTTTTACAGCGTTTCAGTTAGCTGTAGTTCTGGGTTTTTTCTTTATGAGTAGACTGTGAGTCTTGACTATAAACATTTGTTACAAGCCATGGCATGGCCTACCCAATACACTCCCGCACTCCCTAGGACTACCTGAAAAGTTTCTCTCGTTAACGTGAATGAGGACAAGTGAGGACTATTGTCTGCTGAATGGTCTGTCCTGACTGTTGCTCATGTTGCTAGGTACTGAAGTGACGCATTTATACATTAACATACATGTCTTCATAGCCACCTCACATAGAGAAAGAGGTCTGATTTAAAAGTCTATATAGATGTGCTATTACGTACCTGTCTTTTTAATCCAGTGTACAGTAACATGAAAAAGCTGTAGACTTGTTTGCCTACAGTGAGTCATAAACACCTGTCTGTCTGCACCGAGATTTTTCTTCCGGGTGCATACTGTCTAAACAAGCCTGACGCGAGTCATTGAAAACCACCAGCCCGTGAGAGATAATAACTCTTATTCAATTTCACGCCCTGTGGGCTGGACTGGTGTACATGACTAGACTGTAAATAAGGTGAAAGAGACACCTCAGAAAATCATACCTTGCTTTATACAGACACCGACTGAGTACATAATACAACAGATCTTTAAGATACCCCCCACTCCCCCCCCCCCCACACACACACACAGACACACACGCGCACAATGGTATCATAACACACTTTTCTCAATCATGTCGTCCTAATCATATGTTTACACCACACAGCCATCAATGCCTATGCCATACAAAGTCTTTGTGGCACTCCACCATTGCCAGCTGACAGCCCTGAATACTTGTGTGTACACCCATTACATTCACCCCTGTATGGGCGAACAGGTTTTGTTTACCGGCGTTCTCAGCGAGGTGCAGTGACACTACCCACGTTTCTATTCCAGTGCCATGTGTGTCAACTGTCACTTTGAAAACATGCTATTTGAGCCAAACAGGTTTTGTTAGAGGTACCTAACACACATACACACACGCACTGACACACAGACAAACACACGCACGCACTGACACACACACACACACACACACAAACACACAGAACATGTATACACAAACACACAGAACATGTATACGCCAATGCACAGCAATACAACTCAACTCACAGTTCAGTTATTTAGGGTTCACAGTGACGCTATGAGTCTACTGAACAAGTAGAGTAATCCCTTCTATGAAAACATTAAAACAAACAAACATGTTTTATTGTACATTTTCAGTAGCCCACTCGATCACAGATTTTTATGAGCATGGCGAGATTCTCAAGAGCCACTGTTTTTTATTGGGTTTGAGTCAACTGTAAAGATTTCTGAATCTCTGCATAATCCAGTGACACACACACACGAGATATGACACTGAGCTAAGCTACAAATGTACATACCTGTACCCTTGCTACACACAAACAGGAACAATATCCTCAATGAGTACTCCATTGCAACACACCCACTCACAAATCAGTGACACAAGGTCATTCTTGGGTATGCCACATATAGTCTATGGGAGACAAATCTGTATAGTGGTTGAATCTTTCCAAGTGATTACATCCCTTATGTCATTGACCATGAACAGAAAATACATGCTGGAGTGGTGCAAACATAAAAGGTTACTGTTCAGTGTAATTTCCTAGAAACATGATTCTGCTTGATAACAATTTATACATTTGATTGTCTAATAAAAATGACAGACGGACAAATCATACAAGTGCTTGATATCTCACACCTTTTCAAAGATGTTATGCACTTTACTGACTTAATATCACCCAAACAGACTAACATAAGCCTTTCAGCACCATCAGAAATATATGCTACATATAGTGTGACTTTGGATTATGTTGATGAGCATCCAGATGTGGAGCGCATGACAGTTGATTTAAAGACACCTACTTTTAAAGTTGATAATACCAACTATGGTTGGTTAGGGGAAGTTTGTTATAGCATATTTAAACAACTACGCAAACTAAATGTTTATATTGACAGTGTTACAATTAATAAAGTGGTATTACACAAGGTGAGCCAGCAGTAATATTTTTTCATTTATTATTTTGTCGGACAAATAAAAATGACGGACAATGTTCAAAACCCTGGCTCATCTAGTTTAAGAAACGTGTTTCACACAACAAACTTGCCTATAACCAATACTAACAATGTTTACGAATCAATAGAAAACTCTTTTTCTGTAATACAACAAAATCTTATCACAGGCAGTGTTAAAATTCAGGTTGTTGCAAAAATCGAATTCACTAGGGTGGGCGGTGAATTAATTGTATCGTATATATCAACAAGACAACACACTGTTAACACAAGAAGAGAATTAGAGAACGTGTTTAGAGACAGACTATTACCAGACTTCCTTCAGGCGATTGACAGTGCAAGAATGAAGGGGTCTGGCTGGCACGAAGGACATGTACATGAACTACAACTAAAGCAGTCTAGGTATCATCCTATATTAGGTAAAGCATGGTTGCCACTGCCAACAGAAGTAGTAAACAAAAAGGCTGTCGTCAACATACAGAACAATGACAACTATTGTTTCATGTGGTGTGTGCTTGCTAAACTACACTTTGTAAAAATAAAACCTGAACGTGTTTCTAACTACATCAAATTTGTAAACGAACTCGATTTTAGTGGCATTGAGTTCCCTGTTAAAATAGAGGACATAGACTTGTTTGAAAAATTAAATCCTGGTATATCCGTGAATGTGTTTGTGTGGGATAATGAGTCTGAGAACAAGTTACAACCAATTAGAGTATCACCTCTGGCTCCAACATATGGGCAGTCAGAAGATAAACATGTTGACATGTTGCTAATCGGCGATGACAATAACTTTCACTACACAATTATCAGAAATATGTCACGTCTAATTCATGGGCATACAACGAAACACAATGGTAAACAAGAAGTTTGTAAAAAATGTTTACAAAGATTCTCCTCTATTGCAGTGGCACATAAACACGTTTTACACTGCAGGTCACCTGATGACATACAAACTGTACTTAAGTACCCAGATCCTGGTAGTCAAGTGTATTTTAAGAACTATGGGAATCAGCAAAAGTTGCCGTTTGTAGTGTATGCTGATTTTGAATCACTGGTTGTTCCATATGAAGGTCATGTTCCAGAGTCATTACCAAAGACTGTAAAGTTGAGTGACCAAGTGGTGTGTTCTTTTGGATACATTATTGTTAGGTCAGACGGTCTGCATTCAGAACCTGTTATCTACAGGGGTGAAAATGCAGCATGCCTGTTTTTAACAGAAATGAGACATCTGTATAGTCAGGTAGTACAGTATCTCACAACATGTCAGATGCCTTTGGTGATGACAGAAGAAGACAAACTAAAATTTGATACAGTTGAGACGTGTTGGATTTGTGAACAACCCCTCCAGGGTGATAAAGTTCGTGACCATGATCACATAACTGGGCGTTTCAGAGGTGCTGCACATAGCAATTGTAACTTGTTATTAAAAATAGATCCTAAGACATACAAGTTACCAATCTTTTTCCACAATCTGAAGGGATATGATTCACACATTATCATGCAGGCTGTAGACGAGTCGTACAAAAACATTAGTTGTATTGCCCAGACAACTGAGAAATACTTAACTTTTAGGTTAGATAAATTAGCATTTTATGACTCTATGCAACATTTGTCTTTAGGGTTGGCTAGTTTGGCAGAAGGACTGACTGAGTATCCAATAACGAGTAAATATTTTGAGCCAGACTTGATTAAGAAAGGTGTCTATCCATATGAGTACATTGATCACTGGGTTGTGTTTGAGGAAACAAGACTGCCACCAAAAGATAAATTTTATTCTACACTAACTGGAAAAGGTATTTCCGACTCTGAATATCAACATGCACTTGATGCGTGGGGGAAGTTGGGGTGTCAAACAATTGGTGACTACCATGACCAGTACTTGAAAGCTGACGTTTGCTTGCTAGCAGACGTATTTGAAAGTTACCGTGAAAAGGGTTTGTTACACTACAAACTTGACCCTGCTTGTTACATTACTAGTCCTGGCATGACATGGGATGCATTTTTAAAATCCAGTAAAATATTTATTGACCTGTTGTCTGATCATACGATGGGTGAAATGGTGGAACGTGGATTGAGGGGAGGCATTAGTATTGCAGCAAATAATTATGCCAGAGCCAACAATAAATATATGGACGCCCATGGGGACCTTGGGTTTGACCCCTCAAGCCCGGGGTCAAGGTCATTCATTACATACTTGGACGCTAATAACCTTTATGGCTGGGCAATGTGTGAATTATTGCCCTTGAAAAACTTTTGTCTGCATGATTTGTCACAGTATGATGTAACAGAGTCAGGGTTAACAAACAATATTATGACTCTTGACCGAAACGACGCGAAGGGTTGGATCTTTGAAGTAGACCTAGAGTACCCACACCACCTACACGATTACCATAATGATTATCCATTAGCTGTTGAGAAAATGAGTATGACAGGAAAAAAAGAAGACACTAAACTTGTACCAAATTTGAATGACAAATTCAATTACGTTTGTCACTACCGCTTGCTGCAGTTTTACATCAGACACGGGTTAGTACTAAAGAAAGTTCACAGAGGAATCCAATTTGATCAGAGTGCTTTCATGAAAGATTACATAATGAAAAACACAACCCTCCGTGCCAGGGACGGCAACACTGCATTTGACAAAGACTTCTTTAAGCTTATGAACAATGCCTGTTTTGGCAAGACAATGGAAAATCCTCATCACCGCAAAGATGTGAGATTAGTAACAACTGAATCAGGTGCAATTAAACTTACAGGTAAGCCACAGTATACAGGGTATAAAGAGTTTCATTCATCATTGTATGCAGTGTCACTCAAAAAAAAGATTGTTAAACTGGACAAGCCAGTATTCATTGGTATGGCAATTCTTGAGTTGTCAAAACTGTTGATGCTTGAATTTTATTATGATTACTTTAAGCCAAAGTATCCTGACTGCCGTCTGTTATACACTGACACTGACTCTATGATCATTGATGTGTGTACTGAAGACTTTTATGAAGACATGAAAACAGAGTTACACATGTATGACACATCTGATTATCCTAAAGATCACCCACTGTTTAGCACACAAAACAAGAAAGTGCCTGGGAAGTTTAAAGATGAACTAAATGGTGTGCCAATAGTTGAGTACGTTGGACTGAGATCAAAAATGTATTCTATACTGCATCAGAAAGGCAGTCAGTCGAAAGCCAAAGGAATAAAAAAAACAGCGATAAAAAATAAAGACATTCGTCATGAACATTACAAGCAAGTGTTAGATGGTGCATTAATGCCTGATTATCCAAACAAGTCACTGAGATCAAACAAACATAATCTTGAAATAATTCAAACACATAAGAAATCACTTGCAGTTGGGGACACAAAGCGTGTGTTTCACAGTAAGGAAAAGGCTTATGCACCTGGTCATTACAGGCTCAAATTATCTGAAGAAATAGCTGATGAACTGGTTGATGAATTAATTGATGACTTAGTTACTGAAATGAGTAACGGTGTCTGGGGGAATAATCTGTAATTCTTCTCTGACAAATGCCCTCTGGGGTGCAGGGTCGAACAGGTAATATATTGTTGCGTCTGCGCCGGGAATTATTTTTTTATATTATGAACGGATGTTGAGCAGATAGGGTCTGTCGCCCTGCGCTTTATGTCATTCTCAGCTTCCCCTGGTTGATATAGATATCTCACCTGTTTAGTAAATAAACTTGTGTCTGGTGCTGGGGTTGGGTTTGGTCCTGTTTTTGGCTCTGTAATTGTTTTCAATTTAATAGCATCAGCAGGCTTAGGGTGTCCTTCATTATTCATTGCTTTTATCACATGTGGTAATCTCTTAACCCACTCAGTGTTACGGGTGTCATGCATGAGTTCCTTTGAATACTGGTAACTGAAAAGTCTTTCTGATAACTGTTTGTTAAAGTTTTCAACAATTGCCTGTGATCTGTGCACACCTGGAATGCCTCGTCTGACCAGTACACCATGCTTAGCAAATAACTGATTAACTGCACCTTTGAATTCTGATCCGTCATCAACTTGTACAAGTCTGGGGTATCTTAAGGGGCCTCGACTATATATTTTTGATAAAGCAGTAGCAACTGTACTGGCTGTTTTGTCAGATATGGGTTCAGCGTCTTTATACCTTGAAGCAATGTCTACAACAGTCAGTGCATACTTGTATCGTTTCTTTCTTATTGTGTCATGTGGTAAGAACAAAAGGTCCATTTGGTGTGTGTCATTTGGGGTAGTGTTTTCAAAATGGGGTCTAGATATCTTTCTTGGAGCAGGGAGATATATCTGCCAAATTGCTTGTCTCTGTAACCATTGTTTGACTTGATTGAGTGTTATATCTCCGCCCACAGCGGCATGTAATTTTTCAATAGCTGTTTGCCCTTTCCAATACCCTGATGGAGAGTAATATATTTTTGATAGTTTATTTTCGGCTGCCATTTTTTCTAGCAATGAAAACTCCAGTAAAATAAACAAATGTCATTCCCACTAAAACAAAAATTATCTCTCCATTTCTTTGTTGTGTGCTTGGTTTGTAATAGTCACTTAGTTTTGGTTTCGGGATAGACATGTCTTCACCTGTGACAAGAAAATATTCCCTGATTGCTTCGTCTGTATTTGAAAACGTATGTTGTGTGTGGCCTTCTAGCCTGAGTTTTTCATTGATGAAATCAAGTTTCTCAATTCTTTGTTTTTCATACGCCTGTTCTGCCTGTGCTAATTTTTCTGACGCTTCATTGTGACGTTTCATTTCTTCTGCTGATTCCTCTCTACCCATTTTTGAAAAGAGATAGTTTGAACCACTGAATGCCAATGCGTTAACAACTGCCCCACCAATCATAATAGCTATCGTCGCCATATTATTTGTATTAACATAGAAACATTTTCTGGAATAATTCCTTGCTTAACAAGAAAATCTTTTGTCACAATCGACGCTGTTACAACTACAATTAGCTTAGCACTGTCTTCAAAATCGAGTCTACTGAGGTCTGCTGATTTCATTTTGAGTAGACTTTTCCCCAGCATAGAATAAGCTACTGCTAATCCGCTGATTACGGCAGAGTGATAGACAAGGTTCATTAAATTTTTTGAGTCGTTCATTTCTTAGGCAAGAAAAATTAAAATAATATTTTTATTTACTGCATATAAAATGGGTCAACGGCTTTGGATGTTACTGGTAATGTGGCGACTTCTGGTTTTGTTTTTGGAGTGTCTGATTTTTTGGACACTGTACGAGTCTGTGGTTTGTATTTTTTTTATAATTGGTAACCTACGTAACCAAATCCGACAACAAATCCGGCAACTATATATTTTGTTGTTTCAGGGTCAGACTTAGTTGTTTGTCTCTCACTTTGATGAAGGTGTGACGGCCCTGACGGTACTGACACAGGTCCTGACGATCCTGACAGTGGATCAGTTACATGAGTCTTTTCTGTTTGTGCCTTAAGCTGTAATTTTTTTTGCCTATTATATTCAGCTAATCTTTTTCCAGCCTCAACCCTGCCTGGACTTTTAGTCTTCGTCACAGTTTGAACCTGTGTCAAAACAGGGTCGGGGTTCCGTTGTGGAGTCGTCTGGGTTTCGTCCATTTTCTTCTGCAGTAAAATTTATTTTCAAAAAATCAATATGACTCCCGGTAACAAGAAGGGTTACGACAGGTGCAAGGTAATTTCCAAACTTGTAAAACATGACACATGCTAATTTGCCAATTGAACTTGAAACAATAGGATTGCTTTCAAGGTCGTGTGAAAGACTGTGACTATCCACAGGTAGAAAGTGACTCACTGCTTTTGTGTATAGGCATACAAGAGATCGACTTAAATCACGTGTCATTAGTGAAGCGATGTGGTTTTCATATTTTGAATGAAGCTTGATTAGTTCGTCAGCCGTAAGAGATTCTATGTCGTCTGTCATGTATTGTTTCCCGAGATAAGCCTTTGATTTGCCTGAGACAATTACAGACAAAAGACGCTGTTTTTTCGAGTCTAAGTCTTTGTTCTCTACAGCATTGATATCATTCAATAGAAGGATTTCATCAGGGTTCATTTATATTGTTATTTTAAAAAACAAAACAAAAAACAAAAATTAATTTACTAACTCATACCCTGTGGGCTGATCTGTCTTTAAAATGAGCTTTAGATGCTTAGTTGATTTCAGTTTATTTTTTACATCATCACGTTCATGTTTATTTGGTATGACATCATTCTCTCTGAGACAGTCTTCAAAGCTGTCACGGTCCTTACAGTAAAACAAACAGATAAACTTTAACTGTTCTCGAAAATCTTTCAGTACAGCATTATATTTCTGAGTGAGAATCCATACACTAACATTTGCGTGTCTGCCACTGAAAGCAAGTTCCGCTAGAGTGTTTCTCTTCTTGACAATGTCTTTCTCTGCAGAACAGTCATCAACAATAAAAAAAGGTTGGCTGTCCTTCAAATTGCTTGTAAAAATATTGTAGGTAGTCATTCAGTTTCTTTTCAGGGTCAACTAAATATATGTTGTTGTCAGTCCAAATGAATAAACGGTTGTGATAAGCTTTGTTGTGTTTGATCGTAGGACAAAATATGACAATGTTTTCAAAGTGGTGTATGTATCTTGTTTGTAATAGGTTAAGAACAAATTCAGTTTTCCCACACCCTGTGGCACCAACAAATAAGCCACAGTGTGGGTCAAGGGTCATTAAGCTCCGGTTCATTTTAATACACAATATAATTTTAATATATGTGTCCACTTAGTCTGCTTTCTGCAATATTGAGTTGTGCATCATATATCAGGTACAAATATATGTTTATGGCTGCAGCAGTTTCAACCTTCTTTTGTATCTGAATTGTTATTCCATCACTACCATTCTCGACAGTTCGTCCTGACCCATGAAGATAATCATCATCTGTACTACGAAGGTCTAGCCACAGTGCATACTTGTTTGTAAGGTATTGTCCGATCCTAACATCATACAGATGTAGATCTTTGCACGCAATGTTTGCTGGTTTATCTCTAATCCTTCCACCCGCAAAATACTTTGTGATCTCATCGTAGTGTTGATAAGGTAACAAACCTGAAGCGTACACTTGATTAGGGCGGCCTTCAATTGTACAGGACAAATGTGTAATCTTAGGATTGTAGAATTTTTCTGAATCCCGTTTATATGGATCTGCTGGTTCAACAAACAACATAAGAATACCTTTCAGTGACCTAGCTGGTGTGTTTAAGTTTATGTTCCACATTGGGTCACTCTTGTCTTTTTGCATTAAACTATGTCTAATCACCCTGTCATAATAAATTGGCAGTCTTGACTGATACTGATTTTGAATGAGTCTGGCTAGATCAGTGTGTGTGACAATTTCATATTCCAAGGAAATGTTAGAGATCTTGTATGTTGCATCTGTGGCAGATGATTTTATAACTTTGGAGTAGTCATTGAAAGTTAGTTCAAAACTCAGACGGTCATTCAGTGCCCCTTGATAATAAGGCAGATGAGCTGTGAGGATTTCAAACTCGAGTGGAATGTAAAATCTAGTTCCATATGTTTCTGCTATAATAACTTCCTTTGGTACCCCAGTAGTTGTTTTGTCTCCGGCATTGATTCGAAGTTTACCAACATTATCTGGCTGTATGCCTTGATAAATACGATCTTCTCGTTCTTCTCTTGTGAGCCAAAGGTCTTTGTAACAGTAAAACACATCTGAGTCATCAAGACTAAACACTTCCTGTCCTTCAAGTTTTACTTTAATAGTTCTAACAATTGCTCTGCCAAGATTGTCAACCAGTGTTCTGTTCACATCTGCGTCTGATGATAGTTCAATATTAAATGCTAGGCGTGCAGTGCCAGGAACAATAACGTCACTGGGACCTAGGTTTGGAAACTTAACTGTAAGTGTTTGGTTCTGGTCTATGGTACTTGGATTGTTCGTGATGACTATCGATTGTCGAATGGCCTTAACACCCAGAGGCTCACGTAGTTTTCTGTATGGGTCTAACTTTGATCCGTAAGACTGTGTCATTTTTATTATGCACAATAAAAAATAATAAATTAATAAAACAATGGCAGCGGGAGGATTTAATCATGAAGATTTTGAAATGGATGACATGAATGATTTTGGTAATACAACAGATATGACAGATATGGCAGATATGACTGGTACAAGAAATATTTACAGTTTACGTCATGAACTTTTAGAAACCAAAGTGAACTCATTTTATGATCATGTTGGTGGCCGCCCAGACAACGTAGATCCTAATCAGTTTGAACTTGATGGCAAGGGTCATTTATATTTAAATACTGTTGACAAAGGAAAAGTACTATTGACTAACAAAAAAGACCCTAGTAGGTTTAGGGCTTTAAGTACAATAAAAAATGAAGGTGGTGTTGGTGCCTTGCGTCAACTTGGTATTGGTGGGTCTCCTGTCATGCCGCTTGCGCCTAGACTGGTTAGTGTTCTTCATGACACGCAAACAAAGTTGCCAACAGGGCAACAAATTGAAATGGCACCAGTAACAAGCCTACCAGAAATAGCAAACACAGTGATACAAGAAACTTCATTTACTGAAGGTCAATTAAATGATGCTATGAAAACAATAGAAGATCCACCTTTGTCAATGAGGGAGATTATGGGATTGGATAAATCACTGCAGACAATAAGAGGTGTGATGGTAAACAATCTTGCCAAACTGGGTGAACTTGATAAACACATAGAACGTGAGAAAGAGAAACTGGCTACAGCAGACAATGGGAATCTTGACACAGAAATGAAAGAAAGAATCCAACACAGATTAAAATGATTTGCAGATAGAAAGATCAGGACGGTTAGAAACAATTAGTATTGGAAGACAAAAACTTAAAACCCAAGTTAACAGAATTAGAGAAACTATTCAGAAAATACTTCACGAAGACACAACTCTGGCTGAGAGATTGAAAACACTTTTCAGAGAGCAGGGTATTACAATTGCTAGTTTAATTACTGCTCTTGGGTTTATAATCAGTACTGTTGTGTTAGCTGTCTCCGGTAGTGGTGGGGGTGCACCCCCGGCCCCAGCACCACCAACCCCGGGCCCCCCGACTCCAACAGACCCAAAAGATTTACAGTCATGGGTAAAAAAACAACTGTCTCACATATCAGACTTGCTTAAAAAATTGGCTCTGAAAGCAGTGGATGCTTTGCCTGGCATAATTGGCACTGTTGTCAGTTGGCTGATTACTACTACAGCAAAGGCAGTAGGGTTTATGGCAGAGCATGTGTGGATCTTTCTGGTTACAGTAGGAGGGTTGATGGTGGGTTATTTAATGAAAGAGATAAAGAAGTAATACCCCTAATCCCGTTAGACCTATTACCAATGCAGTTCTTTCCGACTCATGTGTGTCAGGGGTTGACTGTACTGGTTGTATGAGTGCCGGTGTTTGTTGTACTGGTGTTACTGTCGTTACTGGTGTTACTGTCTGTATGGGTGCCATGGGTGTTACTGTCTGTAATGATTTTAATGACTGTACATGTGTGGTTGTGGCCCCCAAGTTTACAGATTGATTGAGTCCTAATTTCTGGTCACGACCTGCAACAATGATTTCATTATTATAATTTGTTATTGTCCCCATTTGGAGTTGAAGGTCAGATGGTAACATGTATAACCCGATGCCAACTACAAAGTCAACTTTTGATCTGGCATATCTGAGTACGTCTTGGTAGCGTTGTATGCTTGATGGGAGATCTACTGTTGAATTTATTGAATCTTCAAGATTTGCAAGAAACTGTTTTTGTGCTTCAAATTTACCACTTCCATTCAAAATGTTTGATTTTGTTAGTGATTGTGCACCTAGTATACACCAGACATATGTTCTGATAGACTCATTGACGCGCTCAACTCCTGCTTGAGTAAACCCGTCACTTTTGTCTAAAATAAATGTGGTCCAGGCGTTAGACTGTTTCTGCTCTATTGATCCTAACCAGACTTGTGATTTTGATGAGAATGAAGTGTAACCAGGGTAATAATCTTGTGGGTATTGTCTGTGACTCATAGCATAATATAATGTACCCATACCATTGTGATCATCAAGTTTTTGTGTAAAGTCATACTTGGGACTGATGTTAAACTCATTACAGATGCGTTCAAATGCTTTCATATCCATGGGGTTGTTAAACCTGTTGAAACTGGATTCAGTTGGTAATGGTGTATGCAGTTCTGACAGTATTCGTCTTAATTGGTAGTATGTGTGGAAACGGTAGACAGATCTAATCAGTTTGTTTGAGTGATTCAAATGGTCTGTGAATGAAACACCACAGCCTGTAGTTGAACACAGTATGGCAAAGTTAAGTTGATTTTGAAACATCTGTAGTGGACTTGAGGACCACTTTCTTGCAGTAGAGTCGTCTGTTATTGGAGGGTTTAGGTAATGGTCAAATGGATTTGGTACTTTGACTTGGAATAGATCTTGTTCAGACACAGCTATATCAAGCTGATTTAGTTGAATTATTTTCTGTTCATAAGTAGGTGCAACATTATATTTGGCATTCACATTAAATTCAAATGCGTTTGTAGTGGTAATGGTTGGTGATTTAAATTCCATCCTTTTTTATATGAGATAATAAAAATGTTTATTACCTTAACAAATCTTGACACAAGCAAACCAGTGTGGTTAACTAATGGGATTGATAATCGGGATGGTAGCAAGGCTGTAGCTATCCATGAATTGTTCTACACAGTAAAATGGTTTAATGTAGAAGATGATATATATAATAAAGTAATTTTTGATGATAAGACTGAAGCTATACCACCTGGGTATTATGACTTTTGTACTATAGCTGAATGGTTTCAAAGTAAATTTAAAATTAAAGCAACTTTAAATCCAGCTAACCTACTTGTTACATTAGAATTTCTGAAACAAGATTGGTTAAAAATTTCAGATAGATTTGCATATTTACTTGGATTTTATATTGACGAAGATTGGTATAGAACAGATGATTTAGATGAAGCTATGTTTGGTATTATAACAATGAAGACCAAAAAACTTAAAATAACTAGAAAACGCCCTGTCAATTTGTCAGTACACACAGTGCTAAATGTTTATTTGAAAGAACTGAACACAACTGAGAATGTACACAATGGAAAGCCTTCAACTTTGTTGAGATGCTTACCAACTGGAACTGCACCCTATTGTGAAAGTGTGGTTGTTAGATTTCCTAATTTGCAGTTTAAGAAATTAGGTTCTAGTTTCTTTGAGTCTCTGAGTATATCTGTAACTAATCAGGATGACAAACCAGTTCTTATGCATGATTTTAGTGTTGTGTTGGAAATTAAATAATTTTATTTTTGTTTATAAAAATGAGTGGTCTTGGTCCAAAGCCTAGAATCATACCAGTTGCATGCCCAGTAACAGAGTTGAAAGATTTGGCAGACGTACAGGATTTTGAGAAGGAAGGGGAAATTGGAGAAATATATGGTTTTGAACTTGATTCAAATGGCATGTACAAGAGGAAAGTAATTGTTGACATGAAAGACGGTGAAAAACAGATTCCTAAACTTGGTCAGCTACGTGATGTTACTGTACCTACTCCACCTGTAAATAATTCGCCCTACAACTTAATACATGTGGGTAGTAAGTGGGTTGTTTCACCTGTACCGGCACCACCACCCACAATTGACTGGGACATAAAGTTGGAATTTATTAGTCCTTATGTATACACTGATGATGAAGGTGCCTTAGTGTTTAGGAAGGTTGTTAACTCGGGGCCGCTTATTGTAAGTCTTGTTCCAAGTTTTGCTTCAGACGACAATAGCAGAGAAAAACTGAAAGTTGAAAATTATGAGAGACGGAGATATCTTCTTACACATAGGAAGGGTAGGTCTAATGCGAAGGTCGTGTTTGCACCAATAAACTTTCCCATCGCAAGAGAAGCGACAATAGTATTTGAAATTATCATGAGATCAGTAACTACTGCTAAAGAGGCTCAAATTGCACAAGGAATTAAACTTACATGGAATGACACAGTAACAGAATCATCAAAGGTCTTTATTGCTATTACAAAAAATAATGATGTTATTAATGTTTCGAGCAGTGTTCCAGCTGTCAAGGTGGTGGTCGACAAAGCAACTTTTGTTCGTCTAACTTACATAAACCTTGAACACATTGATCTTGTTGCATTTTATTATGCCAGCAAATTGTATACTTTTGAAGAGTTGCAAAATGTAATTGCTGATTAAATTAAAAAAAATATTTGTCAATAAAAAAAATGGTAAACTTCTATCCACAACTACCGACGCTTGAGCCGACTGAAACAAATGTGATGACTAAAACAACACTTGCGCCTGATCCACAGGTAACAGCTGTGCCAATTGCATCAGATAAAACATTACAGGCAGACGCATTCAGATTAAATAATATTACAGAAGCTTTGAAATATTTGGAGAGTGAGGAGGCGAAATACTCACGGTGCAAAAGACGGTATAAGACCATTTTTAATTCTGTTCAAAACACTTCTATGGCTATTGGTGCAGTTTCAGCTTCATGTTCTGTAGGGGGTATCGTTCTGTTCGCCACAGGAATTGGGAGTTTGGCTGGAATGGCAGTTGAGGGTGTTAGCATTGCTACATGCCTGGCTTGCTTTGGTTTGGAGGCCTTGAACAAGAGGTTTCACACAAAATTACAGAAACATGAAGCATTGAGTACGCTTGCTGGTGCAAAGCTGAGCAGTATGAAACTTATTATCAGTAAGGCATTAAACGATAATTTTATTGATGATGAAGAATTTAAGCGAGTCCAGGATGATTTAAATAATTACAAAAAACAGAAGTCTGAAATACAAAATAAAATGCGTAGTCAATCTCCCGTGAATGTTGAAGAACTTAAGGCCAGTTTTTTAGCAGAGGGAAAAAAGATAGGGGTACAGGAAACCACAGAAAAACTACACAATCTTTTAAACAAATAAAAATCAGATTTGGTAATCGTTTATTAATGTTATACACTTCACAGAAAAATGCCATGCCACTTACACCACTTGTGCCTGATTATTTAACCCCATCAGCACCACCACCTGAGTATTACTAAGAAAAAAAGGTTTTTTTTTTTGTCCTTGTATCTTGTTAAATCTGTCTCAGTGTCTTTGGGACTTGAGTCAAGTTGTTGTAAGAACTTAGGGTAAGTACTTGTAAGAACTTAGGGTAAGTAATTAATAAGTTCTTATGACAACACACTTAAAGGTTACCTCTGCAGGTTCCTAAAAGTTAGTTGCAATTTGTTAATAAGTATTAAGTTTCACTTGGCATCACTTGATCAGGTTCATGATTAGGTTTTTATAGAGACAATAGTTATAGAGAGAGAACAAAAGAGACCCGAAAGATAATCAGATCAATAAGGCCGCATCAGTCATGCTTGTCACTTTTTTAAAATCAAAGGGTTGATTCAGAATTAACGGGGGTAAAATTGGGGTCAAAATTTTGATATTAAAAAATGATGTAAATTAATGACTGATGCGGCTCTATTGAATTCATTGTCTTTCGGGTCTCTTTTGTTCTCTCTCTTCACGATCCCCGTGAGAGGGCGCACGTACCAGCGGTTGTCCACTGCCCTTTGAGCGTAACGGAAGTAACTCTCCTTCGTGCAGTGGAGAGGAAAAAGGCCTTCATTTCACGACATTCGAAGTTCACGATTTCACGCATTGTACCCCAGGACCTAAATCCCCGGATGTTGAAGTTGCTCTCTGAAGGACTGTTTTACAGTTCTAGAGACAGATCGGGCATGATAGTTCTAGGGTGGTGCCAGAATAGCTTGGCGCCTATGGGCGCCAAGCTATTCTGGCAGCACCCTTGAACATCATGCTCGGCCCATGTCTTGCTGTGGTGCGTCGGGACTGAATGAGTGAAGTTGAGCCTTATTATTGCTTTATTGTCAGACATACCAGCAACAGTTACGAAGGAGACAATGACAGCTATCAGCCTTTACTGCGTGGAGCCTTATTATTGCTTTATTGTCAGACATACTAGCAACAGTTATGAAGGAGACACTGACAGCTATCAGCCTTTACTGCGTGGAGCCTTATTATTGCTTTATTGTCAGACATACGAGCAACAGTTATGAAGGAGACACTGACAGCTATCAGCCTTTACTGCGTGGAGCCTTATTATTGCTTTATTGTCAGACATACGAGCAACAGTTATGAAGGAGACACTGACAGCTATCAGCGTTTACTGCGTGGAGCCTTATTATTGCTTTATTGTCAGACATACTAGCAACAGCTATGAAGGAGACACTGACAGCTATCAGCCTTTACTGCGTGGAGCCTTATTATTGCTTTATTGTCAGACATACTAGCAACAGTTATGAAGGAGACACTGACAGCTATCAGCCTTTACTGCGTGGAGTGGGTCGCCTGGAGAATGCAATCTTCTGCACTTTATGATATATTGTACATTCATTGACGCAAAATCACTTTGCACAGTTTGGTCGACTTGGTTTATAGCAAGATCCAACAAATTCCGATACATAATTTTTCTTCAGACAGACGTCCCAAATGATGTGAACAGAAAACTATACAAAATTACTGGTTTGAAAACTCTCTAGCATCTGTACAGGGAAATGATTATCGTTTTCAAAGAATTAACAGCAAAAACATAGCTTATCATGTCTCAGGTACAGCAGACCATTTAGCAACACACATCCAACAGCCAGGACTCTAGGCAGCACAGTGTAGAAAGAGAATATCTATGTCTCCTGCTGACAGACCGGCTGACAGATCGAAAATATGCGTTTTTTATGAGGGCGTGTATCAGTCAGTGTACGGGTGCTGTTTATTTTGTCCGCCGTGAAGGTCTTTGTCAATGACCAGGAACAAAAATATTTTGTACATTGATGCACATTTTAAAACGGATCTTTTGTCCCCCAACAGCCTGTTTGAACAAAAGCAGGGTGATTAATACGGACTGTAAGCTCACACTGCGGATTCCTAAGGCAATACATTTCCTTTGCCCCTCAAACACCAAGCTAATCTGACAATGCCTTTTGAGCTATCATGGTCATTTTCTAAAACTGTAGGTCGTCACAGCAGATTGAATTCAGCATTACTTCTCCCGTCCCGCTTCCATTGTGAGTAAAGCCATTTGGCCCCGACGCACTACAGCAGGAGATGGATCGACCATGATAATTCAAGGGTAGTGACAGATTAGCTTGACGCTATCGGGCGCCAAGCTAATCTGGCACTACCCTTGAATTATCATGGTCGATCCGTCTTCTGCAACTGGTACACAGTCGTCAGGTGACAACCTGAACACTTGGGAAATGCGCCCTTGAGGTTAAATGGGTTAACTACGCCTGTTGGTTTGTGTTAAACTTCCGTGTCTGGGTGAATATTCGTGGGGTGTGCTCCATTCTAAACAGAAACGA
>BTPG01000004.1:35033386-35037614 GCA_036245525.1 Semisulcospira habei
GTAGGTTTTGAGAAGTGATTTGAATGAGGAGAGCTTTTGACAGTTAAGGGTACAATTGTTCAATAGTGCTTGACAGTGTATGGGTACAATTGTTCAACAAAACACTTCCAATATTTAGTATGCTTGTTGTGTGAATAATTGCGGTTTGTGTTTTTCACAGGTCGATAATAGTTCTCATTCTAACATCTTAAACGTGCATGGAGTCTGGCGTCATCATGCATTCACGAAACAAATAAGCTTGAAGTCTCGCATTCAAATCGTCTGCAGTTTTGTAATGTCACAAAACAGCATGGTATTTCTAAACGATGCTATATTCACTGATCAGAAGATAGTCATACACGGACAGAAGTGTCCGTTGAAGCAATGTGTATTGGTCGTAAATGTATTGGCTGCGGCAGTATTTATTGTTCTTTACAAATGAGGAAAAGTGCCGCGAGCAGAACAAAGGGCTGTACGTAACGTTTGTCGACCTAACAAAAACGTTTGACACTTTGAGCAGGCAAGGCATGTGGCAGATCCTGGAGCGACTTGACTGTCCCCCAAAGTTCCTCAGCATGATCGTCCAGCTCCACGAGGATCAGCAAGGCCAGGTCAAACTCAACAGTGACCTATAAGAACCATTCTCCATTCTCAACGGCGTGAAGCAGGGCTGCGTGCTGGCACCGACCCTCTTTACCATCTTCTTTAGCATGTTGTTGAAACATGCCACCGTGGACATGGACGATGACAACGCAGTGTACATCAGGTATCGTCTCGATGGCAGCCTGTTCAACCTCAGACAACTGCAGGCCCACACCAAAACCATAGACCGACTGATTCGTGAGCTGCTCTTTGCTGATGACGCTGCCCTCGTTGCACACACAGAGAGAGCCATGCAGCGCATCACGTCCTGCTTCGCAGATGCTGCCCAGCTCTTTGGACTCCAGGTCAGTCTGAAAAAGACAGAGGTCTTTCATCAGCCGGCACCCAAGGAAGAGCATTGCCCTCCCCACATCACCATCGGCGAGTCCGAACTGAAGTCTGCACACCAATTTACCTCTTTGGCTGCATCATCACGTCAGACGCCAAGCTGGACAAGGAGCTGGACAACAGGCTGGCTAAAGCGAACAGTGCTTTCGGGCGACTATTCAAGCGGGTGTGGCACAATCAACAGCTGGAAACAGGCACCATGATCAGCGTGTACAGAGCTGTCGTCCTCACCACCCTGCTGTATGGTTCTGAGTCCTGGGCCCTCTACCGCAGCCAACTACGCCTCCTCGAACGCTTCCACCAGCGCTGCCTGCGTACCATTCTCGACATTTACTGGAGTGACTATGTCACCAACGTCGAGGTCCTTGAACAGGCGGAAACTGTGAGCATCGAGGCTTTGCTGCTACGGACACAGCTTCCCTGGGCGGGGCACGTCTCCAAGATGGAGGATTATCGCCTACCCAAGATCACCCTGTTCGGCGAGCTCGCCAGTTGACACCGAGACAGAGGGGCACAAAAAAAAGAGATACAAAGACGGTCTCAAGAAGTCACTTAGTGCCTGCCAAATCGACCACCGCCAGTGGTCTTCACTTGCTGCGGACCTCGACACCTGGCGCTCCACCATTTACAAGGCAGCCGTCTCCTTTGTGGACTCTCGCAGAGCTAGCCTTAAGGACAAGAGGCTCAGGAGAAGAAAAAAAAACAGAGATGTCGAAACTCAGAACCCTGGCCAGATCTTGCACTGCAACCACTGCGGTCGAACTTGCCTGTCCCGGATTGGCCTCCGCAGCCACGAATATGCCTGCAGACGTCTTGGGCAACCCCTATAGAATCTCCGTTCGCGAAGTCAAGTCAAGAGAGAGAGACAAATGTTGAAGATCTAAACTGGAAATACGATCCACCCGTAAAGAATAAGCATACCAGTTAATGTGAATCCCTTCGCTGTTGGTGGTTGACGAATATTTTTGTCTTCTTTAATCTTTGTGAACTCAACATCAAAGAGCCTCAGCCGTCCCGCCCAACAAAAAAAAATAGATATAAAATAGTGTCAGAGGTACAGCTCCACACGAGCCCCCGCAGTTGCGGGGCTCATGACGATCTCTGCCTCTTGCACTTGGGCATTGTTTGTTGTTTTCCCACAGTTAAGGGGTTAGGCATGGCGTACACACGTCTATGCCTTTAAATTCTGTTAATGTTAGTTACTTAGAGACTTTTTCCTTTTTGCCTTCTTTACAACATGACCATGAGGTTTTCTGAGATACGCGTGTTGTTGCTGCTCCACTCCAGCGTGCAATGTCTGTGCGATTGCCGACTGCCGCCGTCTGTGTAAGTCGCGAGTTTCCATGGCGTGCAAACAAAATTAAAGTACGCAAGCCAATGTGTAAACTAGTCAGTGATACGTACAAACAAGCAAACAGCAACAACATTAACCCATTCAGCCCTGACGCGCTACATCAGGAGATGGGTCGACCATGATAATTCAAGGGTAGTGCCAGGTTAGCTTGGCGCCGATAGGCGCGAAGCTAATCTGGCACTGCCCTTGATATATCATGGTCGATTCATCTCCTGCAACTGGTACATAGTCTTTAGATGACGCCTCCAAAATTCATGAAATACGGCCGTCGGGTTGAATGAGTTAACGAAAATGAAATCCACTATTTTTTTTTTTATCCTTCTTTGACAGTCAATTTAAACATGTTAGTTAGTTAGTAATTTGGGTTTAACGTCGAGCAGGCGGCTAAGGCTATATCACTGAGGAATTTCAAAATGCTTTGTATTTGACTCTTTATTTGTTGTACAGTTGTAAGTCTCTTTTACTTTTGTTTAGATATGCATCATGTAATGATACAAAACCACCAGACAACGTTCCTAACATTCAAGGTAAGCCGAATTTTGTGTTTATCCTTCCACTAGCTCATCCTTCCTTGCTGCTGGTCGTTCTTATCCATCTAACTTATAGCCTTTTTTACATTTACATTGCCGATATGCTTGTATACAAATAAGCACAAACTGACATTTCATGTTTGTATTTCAAATTAAAGTTACATGATCAAGACCTAAAAGGCGACGGCCAAGCTTGTAAACTGCAAAAGAAATACGCAAACACTGTAAATACGTTGTTGCGGGTGTTTTGCGTGGTTTTTCGTTTCAAAATGAGTTAACCACTTAACGCTTGGGATGTCGGTGGCGGTTTTTATCGCGATGATTTCTGTAGAAATCATAACGACTAAAACGGCTATCGATACCCAAAGGGTTACACATGCAGCAGCTAGTACTAAAACAGAGGTTGCTTCATAAACACAGGTGTTATTTTGTAAAACTGATACTTTTCAGGTGTTCCACTCAGCAATGGATCTTGTGAATTTGATTCTTCATTTTGCAACTATAGCCAAGGATGCAGAGACCCCGCCGCTAGCGACTGGACCTCGCTTGGATGTAATATAGAGAAGCAAAGTCTGAGATAGCTTAAGAAATTGTCATGGTCAGCTCTTGCATGGTACTCTAAGTACTTCGTAGGCTGTTAACACACACTAGCTGGTAGTTCATCCCGATTAATTTACCAACATTCTGTTATTATTATTATTATTATTATTATTATTATTATTATTATTATTGTTGTTGTTGCTGTTCAGGATGAATCGCCAGTTAATTTGTATCAACGGTGTTTTCCCTATTTCGAGAACCTGCTTGTTTAGCAAACGCCATCAACTTTGAACAGTTCACTTTTTCTGCGCACATTACTATAAACAACAACGATCTTGATATGAAAGGCTGGGAGGGGTGAGAAATGTGCACTTACTCCTGGCAATAACAGAAACATTGTCATGACAGCCGCCTGACACTCTTGATGACAGCTGATGATGTTTAATCCTGTCACTGACGGCGGACCTAAATCAAACTGTCGAAGACAGAAAGCCGATAAGCGTTCTTCTAACCCCTTCACTTCTAGTGGAGGCAGATCATGTTTCTAGAATCTTTGTTAATTGAACGCTAAAGCGTGCAAGCCGATGTAGAAACATAAATACAAAGTGGTGCCAGCAGGAGGCATGCATCCTGACGAGCCCCCGCACCTGCTGGGTCCATGAGGATCTATATCTCTTGCAGTTGGACTGTGTTCACATTTTCGTGACAGCGAAGGGGTTATGAAACGCATAATTACGTGAAATAAGAGGTATAGATGTTTATGATACCTCGCATCTGCGGGCTCTCGTCAGGATGCACTTCTCTTGCCTATGGGTGATGTTTGCTTTGTGGCGAC
>BTPG01000004.1:35038114-35074747 GCA_036245525.1 Semisulcospira habei
GATGAATGCAGCGGCGGATCTCCTGCCTCTCGGTCGTCTTCACTCCCGACCGCTTCAGTTACATCTCCTGCTTCATTGGTGTCTGTCCTCTGGCGACATCGATGCCCTGGTGCCGGTGCCTCCAATCCTTCGCCCACACCTACAGCACTGGATGGACACCTCTTGGCTCGCTTCGTGAGTTCCTCTCGCCTCACCGCCCCCTCAGCTCTCGCTCTGCATGGATGCAAGTCTCTCAGGGTGGGGTGCACACCTGCTCCCAAGCTTCCTCTCGTCATCCGGACTCTGGACGCCGGACCTAGCGGACAGACACATCAACTGGCTAGAGCTACAAGCAGTTTGGCAAGCACTCATCGAGTGGGAAGTCCGCCTTCGCCACCAGACGCTTCTTGTCCTTTCGGACAACACCACAGTCGTCTCCTACATTCAGAAGCAGGGAGGTACCCACTCTGCCGATCTGTGCATTCTTCTCTACCGCCTGATGCACTGGTGCGAGGACCGCGGCATCTCCCTCCGAGCTCGACACATCCCCTGACACTTGAACGTGTTGGCCGACTCGCTCTCTCGCCTCGGCCAGCTACTCCACAGGGAATGGACGCTACACCCGGACATCTTTCAGATGTTCTGTGCTCACTGGGACACTCCCATGATCGACCTATTTGCCACGAGGTGGAATCGCCAGCTTCCCCGCTTCGTCTCCCCAATTCCAGACCCTCTAGCCTGGGCTGTCGATGCTCTCTCCATTCGTTGGACGAGCTCATTGCATATGCTTACCCCCCGACGGTTCTCGTTCCCAAAGTCCTACTCAAGCTCAGAGGTTGCAACGCGGTCGTGTTTCTGGTCGCCACGTTCTCTTGGAACAGGTCTTGGACCACCGGCCTCAGTCTCGCAACGGGTCCCCCTCTTCGTCTCCCAACCTCGAGAACTATGCTCAAGCAGCCCCCCCCCCCCCCCCCCCCCCCATCCGCTTTTCCACCCGTGCCCGGAGCGGCTCCTCCTTCACGCCTGGAGATTATGCGGCAAGCCCTCATCGCCCGAGGCTTCTCGGGTGATGCAGTGGAAGCAATTGCTTCAGCCCGTCGACCTTCGACTAGGCGCATTTACGAGGGCAAGTGGCGAGTGCTCCAGTCATGGTGCGATGACCGGTATCTCTCTCCCCAATTGAATTGACTACTCCACAGCTGGTGAACTTCTTCCTCTGGCTATTTGGAGACCTCGGCCTCACCCCCATCACGATCAGAGGATTATTGTCCATGATTACTGACACTTACCATCATCTCGGCCACCCAGACCCTGGCGCATGTAAAGATCTCGCAGACCTGATGGCACATTTTGGCCTGCAGCGCCCGGTTCCCCGCTCCCTTATTCCTTGCTGGGATTTACCCTGGGTCCTGACGTGGCTTAACCCTTTGAACCCAGCAAACCGCTGTAGCGGTTTGAGGCCTTGTATACCCTTCAACCCGGCAAACCGCTACAGCGGTGTCAGGTGTTTTGTATCGTGCACCCGGTGACGCGCGAGCCTCGCTGCGCGTGTGGTAACCTCGCCCTTCACACTGATACATCCTGTTTACACTGACAGGGTCACGTACGTTCGTCTGTGGTATGCGGTCAGTTTTGCCAGCGGCGCTAGCGTGGGAATTACGGTCGGAATGGCGAGTGGATGTGTAGATTTTTGGAGTGATACAATTTTGTGTTTGGAGACATGGTTTCAACAACAGATAGCTTAGATGTATTGGGACATGTGTACGACCTACCTACTGCGTGGCTGCATAACCACGTGTTGGCAGTGTCAGCTGGAACGATCGCCGTTTGAGGCACTGACAAGGGCAATTACTTACAGCTTGATTCTGATGCTGTATTCGGAGGTTCTAATTGATATTCCGTTTTTTTATGCCACACCTTGAACGGAAATTTCTCAAATAAAGTCAGGGTTGAAGGGTATATAGACTTCTTATTTACTCAGCTGTGCTGTTCGAGACATTGTGGCTGCAGTGGGCTGGCGGGCAGAATCAACATTAGCCCGCTTCTACCTCAGGAATCTGTCGGGCCAGCGTGACAACCTCACTCTGGTGGGGGACATCGCTGCAGCGCAACACTCCCTCCCGGCGCCGGATGCGCAGTAGGTACGCACTTGGCTAAAATTGTTGGGAGTTTGGTGACTGGGGGTCTGGCTCTGTCGTATGCCCTTTATGACGGTACCTTGGGCGCGGCACCCACCTCCTTTTCGCCATTCTTCCAGACAGTAATGTCATCGGTAATGTTTTTGAGGAAACAAATTAATTTTTCTCTAAAATATAATTATTTTTTTGAAAAATACTTACCGATGACATTACCCAGAGGATCCTCCCACCTGCCCCGCTTGCCGCTGGTAAGCTAAGTATCACGACTGATTGTGATTGGGCCACATGGTGAGTGCCCAGATGGGCTGGGACGGGAGGCTACTCTCAGCCCTAGTTAGGGTTCCCCGAGTGCCTCCCGGGTTGTGTAGGAACACAACAGGTTCTTAGGCTAAAATTGAGTAAGTAGTAGACACTTCCAGACAGTAATGTCATCGGTAAGTATTTGTTTCTTCAAAAACATTACCGATGACATGACTACATGGGAATGTCTACTTCTAGGCTCAATTTTAGCCTACTTGCCCGTTGTGTGCCCTCACAACCCGAGAGGCACTCGGGGAACCCCCCAGAGGGGCCGAGAGTTATCTCCCCATACCCGCCTTAGCAGATCCGGTCACGAGACCATTCAGTCTTGCTACTTCGCTCGTGAAGAGAAGACGTGTCTGGCCTGCGCTCTCGCTGCCTTGACCGGTCTTCTGCCTACTGACGCTCGTTGCCGACTTCGTGTGCTCTGCGCCCACTTCTACCCTGCCTTCTACCCTGCCCTCTCTTCCTGCTCTCTCTTCCTGCTTCGTTGGGCTGCTTGCGGGGATTCTTTCTGCTTCTGTGGAAGAGGAGAGAGAAATGAGAAGAAGAAAATGGCGGTTTGACTGCCCTTTCCCCCTTCCCTTCGTTGCAGAGGTAAGGTAGCGTTAGTTCCCTCGGCCGGCCCTCGGGCTGAGAGCCGGCTGCCTGTTGGGTGCTTCCCTGCTTTTTTTCTTAGTGGTCTTTCTTTCAGTGCGTGCCTACCCGGCACCGGCCTCCACGTGGCGTAGGTGGGTAGTCCGCTCAGTCCCTGACTGAGTGGGCTAGCGGACGGGTGCCATCTTTGTCCAGGATTAGGACTTGATGTCAGCAGATATGTTGTTCAGCCTTTTCACTGGTCCGGTTTTTAAGGAGCTGTGCTAACCTAGGTCGTACCATGTTGGATTGGTCCTTAAAAATACTCGTGACTTTTTGGTCCTTTGGATCCCAAGTGTTTGCCGTGCTTGGCGACCCGTGTCGGGGGAGAAGAGGATCCTGGTGGCTGAGGTTCCCTTTGGGCTGCGGCTCACTGGTGCCAACACTCCACTTCGGCCTTGACTTCTACCTAAACGGGAGGCTAGTCGTACCGGCCTAGTCAATCGGCTCTTGTCACGTTGAGCCCTATCCCACTGTTGACATGCGGGTTGCTATACGGAGCACCATGCTATAGCTTCTGCTGCTGATTAGGTGCTTTACGCCAGTATTCCCCTGCATTCAACGGTGTGATAGAAGGCGGTGGCTCAAACGGTTCAATCGGGCTTACCCCCTTGAGTATATCTTTCGGGCAGTCTCCATTGTGCGTCGGCTGGAGACCCGCCGACAGTTGCACTTTCCCTTGTTGGGCTCGGTGGCGGGCGGGGACCCCCGGGGGATGAATATCTCTACTAATATAATATGGATAAAACCAAAAAACCAAAACTAGCACAGAAACGGCGCATAGACACCGACATTGCACATGACAGTGATTCAGACTGTGAGGAAGCGACGCCTCAGGCGTCGGCCGTATGGCCTCGCTTCCTCATTGTCCATAGCAAGGTGAAGGAGAAACCAGTTACCAAGCTGCATCCTTTTCTGGTGGGGGAGACCCTCAGGAGCCGTGTTGGCAGGCCTGACGCCCAGCGCCTCAGGTCTGGTGACTTGCTGGTGGAGTGCCGTACTCGGGCACACTCCAGCGGGCTACTGGGGCTCTCTTCCATCGGAGACACTCCTGTGGAAGTCACACCCCACAAAACTATGAATTCGTCAAGAGGCGTAATCAAAGATCAAGCTTTGGCAGAACTGTCAGAAGATGAACTTGTAAGGAACCTTAAGTCTCAGGGGGTGACTTGCGTCAGGCGCTTCGCTTCCAAGCGAGGTGGTGGGGAGATCCGTCTCCCTACCATCATCCTGACGTTTGGCACCCCCACCCCTCCTACTACCATCTGGGGAGGTTACTACTCCCTGAGAGTGAAAAAGTACGTCCCTCTTCCCCTCCGGTGCTTTAAGTGCCAAAAGTATGGCCATGGGCAGAAGACATGCCGTCAGGCAGAGGCTTCATGCGCCCGTTGCACTAGGCCCGGACACTCTGCTGAGTCCTGCACAGCCACCCCCCTGTGTGTGAATTGCCAGGGGGCGCATATGGCTTCGGATAAGAAATGCCCTCGTTGGATATCCGAGTGCAAGATTCAGCAGGTGCGTGTGGAGAAGGGGCTGTCCTTTCTGGATGCCAAAAAACTGGTTGAAGGCCCTGGTGCAGCTGCGGCTGCCCCAACCTCTTAACACCTCAGTGTATACTTTTAGTGCAGCGGTGGCAGGCAAGCGCCCCACCAAAGACTTTTCATGTCAGACCCCAACTTCTTGGTTGGGGGCGGAGCCTCGGCTCATCTCGCCCCTGGAGAGTAACCCTCCTCCGGTGGTGACAAGGAGCCAGGGAACGCAGAAGGCGGACACTGCCGGTCCGGTTGTGCCGCCTTCTGTTGCCCCTAAGCCTCAGCCCCCACCCAAACCTGTTAGTCAGTCAACTCCAAAGGCTTCTGGCTCTGGTCAGCCTTCTAAGGCCGCTAACTCTAGCGGCAGGAACGCTGCCCAGGACCAGAAGTCTAAGAAATCTATGGGACCGCTGTGCGCACGGGCCCAGAAGGGGAACACAGATGTGCCCCTTCAAAACAAATATGCTGCACTGGAGGAGCGGATGGAGGGAGTGGAAGTTGTTGTTGCTGATGCTGCGGCAGCTCCACCCCCTTCCTCTGCGAAGAACCAGAGGAGGCCCGGGAGCCGGCCCCCCTCTGTTTCTTCAACTCCTTCCAAGGTAAAGGAAAAAGGGGGGAAAAACTCCTTACCCCCAGATCAGACTTAATCATGGACTCTTTGCTTCAGTGGAATTGTCGTGGTTTTCGAGCTAACTTTGAGGAATTACGTCTTTTAGTCAAGTTCTATAACCCCTCAGTCATATCTCTTCAGGAGACTTACCTGAAGACTTCTGACCCTGTGTCTTTTAATGGTTTTAATGTTATACATAAAGGCTCTGATTCGGAGAGGCGCTCGGGTGGAGCGGCTCTTCTCATTAGTAGCCAAATTTTATGTAGCCCCGTTAGCATCGACACCTGTCTTCAGGCTGTCGCTGCTCGGGTTACCTTAAAAAAGACCATAACCATATGCAGTATTTACCTGCCACCATCACTGCGGGTCTGTAGCAATGATATTTTTCACTTAGTAGATCAACTGCCCCCTCCCTTTATTCTCATGGGGGATTTTAACGGTCATGCTCACCTTTGGGGTAGTGACCACTATGATGGCAGAGGTCAGATGTTAGAAGATGTTTACAAAGTAAAGTAGATTATAGCACTGTCAGGGGAGAGAAATGTGCATGATCGACCAGAAGATGTTTTTTCTCAACTTAACCTATGTGTCTTTAACGATGGCTCACCTACATACTCTAACTCAGGTTCCGGATCTAGTTCTGTTCTAGACCTCACTGTGTGTGATCCTTCTCTCATGCTGGACTTTGACTGGAAGGTTCACGACGACCTGTGTGGTAGTGACCACTTCCCAGTAGTCCTGTCATCGGTCAGCTGTGAGGAGGATTCGCCGGTGGGGCGCTGGAATCTCAAGAAAGCTAACTGGTCTCTGTTTGCCTCTCTCTGTCAGTCTCGTCTTACAGAGGAGGTGGTCATGTCAGCTGAAGAACCTGTTTCTTGTTTTACTTCTATTTTGTTGGAGGTTGCAGGTGAAACCATCCCTAGAACTTCCACATCACTCCCTCGGAAGCCGAGAGTACCATGGTTCAATGAAGAGTGCCGCAAGGCCCAAACAATGCGCAAATCTGCTCAGCGACGTGCATTTCGTAATCCGTCGCAAGCAAATATTTTAACCTTTAAAAGACAGCGGGCGAAAGCCCGTTATATTTTTAAACGTGAACGCCGTGCTTCCTGGAGACGCTTCGTCTCATCTTTATCTTCTAGGACTCCGTCCCAAAAAGTCTGGAAGGCTGTTCGAAGAATTAGGGGCAGGGGTGGCTCGGCTTCTGTCGGCCATCTTAGAGATGGTGCCAGTTTGGTCACAGATAAAAAGGCTGTGGCCAATTTACTTGCCTCCACCATTGCCCATAATTCTTCAACAGAGCATTATTCACCTTTCTTCCAGAGAGACCCCACCCGGGTCTGCCCTGGGGGACTTGGGTGGGGTTAGGTATTTTTTAGTTCCCAGGGTCACCCTGGTCAGCCCCACAGGGTGGGTTTTTCTCTCTATTCTGGGGCATGTGTTTCTGTCTACCCTTTGTCCATTCACCTGTATTTGCCTTTTTAAAACTCTCCCTACTGTCTGCACTGCCTGTAGCTCTTGATATTGGATGTGTGTTGCTAAATGGTCTTAGCTTTATTTAGGCCCCATTTATTAGGTTTATTTAACGTATTTGACCGGCTGGCGACATACATTCAATGTTCTGTTTCTTTTTTATTTTTTCACAAGCAGTGCAGGCACGTCCTGAGAAAGCCTTGTTGCTGTCGGGACGTTAAGCAATGTACAATCAATCAATCATTTCTTCCAGAGAGAGAAGGAGAAGCGAGAATCTTGTGCTTGTGATTTTATATCGGATAACTTGGAAGACTATAATGCCCCTTTTACGTTTTCAGAATTGCAGCAAGCCATGCAGAAATGTACTGACTCTGCTGCTGGATTAGATACCATCCATTATCAGCTCATAACACATCTGCCTGAGGATTCACTCCTTGTACTTCTCAAGGTCTTTAACCATATCTGGATAACCGGTCATTTTCCGCCATCTTGGCGCCAGGCTGTGGTTGTGCCAATTCCCAAGCCGGGTAAGGATCCTTCCGACCCGGGCAACTACCGGCCAATAGCTTTGACATCATGTTTATGTAAAACTATGGTACGCTTGGTCAACGCCCGACTTATGTGGCATCTTGAGTCACAGGGTCTCATCACAGACCTCCAGTGCGGTTTCCGGCGCTTCCGTAGTACAACTGACCATCTAGTCCGCTTTGAGTCTTTTATCCGAGATGCTTTTGTCAACAAGCAGCATGTCTATGCAATTTTCTTTGATCTTGAAAAGGCATATGACACTACCTGGAAGCATGGTATAATGTCTGATTTGTCGGACATGGGTTTTAAAGGGCATCTGCCCGTTTTTATTCACAATTTTTTGTCCAACAGGTCGTTCCATGTCCGTGTGGGCTCCACCCTCTCCGACTCCTTTGAACAGGAGATGGGTGTCCCGCAGGGCAGTATTCTATCTCCTGTTTTATTTAGCATTAAAATAAATAACATTGTAAAGGCCGTCAAGGATGATTCTGAATGCTCTTTGTTTGTGGACGACTTTGCTTTGTGTGCACGAGCCTACCCGGCACCGGCCTCCACGTGGCGTAGGTGGGTAGTCCGCTCAGTCCCTGACTGAGTGGGCTAGCGGACGGGTGCCATCTTTGTCCAGGATTAGGACTTGATGTCAGCAGATATGTTGTTCAGCCTTTTCACTGGTCCGGTTTTTAAGGAGCTGTGCTAACCTAGGTCGTACCATGTTGGATTGGTCCTTAAAAATACTCGTGACTTTTTGGTCCTTTGGATCCCAAGTGTTTGCCGTGCTTGGAGACCCGTGTCGGGGGAGAAGAGGATCCTGGTGGCTGAGGTTCCCTTTGGGCTGCGGCTCACTGGTGCCAACACTCCACTTCGGCCTTGACTTCTACCTAAACGGGAGGCTAGTCGTACCGGCCTAGTCAATCGGCTCTTGTCACGTTGAGCCCTACCCCACTGTTGACATGCGGGTTGCTATACGGAGCACCATGCTATAGCTTCTGCAGCTGATTAGGTGCTTTATGCCAGTATTCCCCTGCATTCAACGGTGTGATAGAAGGCGGTGGCTCAAACGGTTCAATCGGGCTTACCCCCTTGAGTATATCTTTCGGGCAGTCTCCATTGTGCGTCGGCTGGAGACCCGCCGACAGTTGCACTTTCCCTTCTTGGGCTCGGTGGCGGGCGGGGACCCCCGGGGGATGAATATCTCTACTAATATAATATGGATACAACCAAAAAAACAAAACTAGCACAGAAACGGCGCATAGACACCGACATTGCACATGACAGTGATTCAGACTGTGAGGAAGCGACGCCTCAGGCGTCGGCCGTATGGCCTCGCTTCCTCATTGTCCATAGCAAGGTGAAGGAGAAACCAGTTACCAAGCTGCATCCTTTTCTGGTGGGGGAGACCCTCAGGAGCCGTGTTGGCAGGCCTGACGCCCAGCGCCTCAGGTCTGGTGACTTGCTGGTGGAGTGCCGTACTCGGGCACACTCCAGCGGGCTGCTGGGGCTCTCTTCCATCGGAGACACTCCTGTGGAAGTCACACCCCACAAAACTATGAATTCGTCAAGAGGCGTAATCAAAGATCAAGCTTTGGCAGAACTGTCAGAAGATGAACTTGTAAGGAACCTTAAGTCTCAGGGGGTGACTTGCGTCAGGCGCTTCGCTTCCAAGCGAGGTGGTGGGGAGATCCGTCTCCCTACCATCATCCTGACGTTTGGCACCCCCACCCCTCCTACTACCATCTGGGGAGGTTACTACTCCCTGAGAGTGAAAAAGTACGTCCCTCTTCCCCTCCGGTGCTTTAAGTGCCAAAAGTATGGCCATGGGCAGAAGACATGCCGTCAGGCAGAGGCTTCATGCGCCCGTTGCACTAGGCCCGGACACTCTGCTGAGTCCTGCACAGCCACCCCCCTGTGTGTGAATTGCCAGGGGGCGCATATGGCTTCGGATAAGAAATGCCCTCGTTGGATATCCGAGTGCAAGATTCAGCAGGTGCGTGTGGAGAAGGGGCTGTCCTTTCTGGATGCCAAAAAACTGGTTGAAGGCCCTGGTGCAGCTGCGGCTGCCCCAACCTCTAACACCTCAGTGTATACTTTTAGTGCAGCGGTGGCAGGCAAGCGCCCCACCAAAGACTTTTCATGTCAGACCCCAACTTCTTGGTTGGGGGCGGAGCCTCGGCTCATCTCGCCCCTGGAGAGTAACCCTCCTCCGGTGGTGACAAGGAGCCAGGGAACGCAGAACGCGGACACTGCCGGTCCGGTTGTGCCGCCTTCTGTTGCCCCTAAGCCTCAGCCCCCACCCAAACCTGTTAGTCAGTCAACTCCAAAGGCTTCTGACTCTGGTCAGCCTTCTAAGGCCGCTAACTCTAGCGGCAGGAACGCTGCCCAGGACCAGAAGTCTAAGAAATCTATGGGACCGCTGTGCGCACGGGCCCAGAAGGGGAACACAGATGTGCCCCTTCAAAACAAATATGCTGCACTGGAGGAGCGGATGGAGGGAGTGGAAGTTGTTGTTGCTGATGCTGCGGCAGCTCCACCCCCTTCCTCTGCGAAGAACCAGAGGAGGCCCGGGAGCCGGCCCCCCTCTGTTTCTTCAACTCCTTCCAAGGTAAAGGAAAAAGGGGGGAAAAACTCCTTACCCCCAGATAAGACTTAATCATGGACTCTTTGCTTCAGTGGAATTGTCGTGGTTTTCGAGCTAACTTTGAGGAATTACGTCTTTTAGTCAAGTTCTATAACCCCTCAGTCATATCTCTTCAGGAGACTTACCTGAAGACTTCTGACCCTGTGTCTTTTAATGGTTTTAATGTTATACATAAAGGCTCTGATTCGGAGAGGCGCTCGGGTGGAGCGGCTCTTCTCATTAGTAGCCAAATTTTATGTAGCCCTGTTAGCATCGACACCTGTCTTCAGGCTGTCGCTGCTCGGGTTACCTTAAAAAAGACCATAACTATATGCAGTATTTACCTGCCACCATCACTGCGGACCCCACCCGGGTCTGCCCTGGGGGACTTGGGTGGGGTTAGGTATTGTTTAGTTCCCAGGGTCACCCTGGTCAGCCCCACAGGGTGGGTTTTTCTCTCTATTCTGGGGCATGTGTTTCTGTCTACCCTTTGTCCATTCACCTGTATTTGCCTTTTTAAAACTCTCCCTACTGTCTGCACTGCCTGTAGCTCTTGATATTGGATGTGTGTTGCTAAATGGTCTTAGCTTTATTTAGGCCCCATGTGTTAGGTTTATTTAATGTATTTGACCGGCTGGCGACATACATTCAATGTTCTGTTTATTTTTTTTTTTCACAGGCAGTGCAGGCACGTCCTGAGAAAGCCTTGTTGCTGTCGGGACGTTAAGCAATGTACAATCAATGTACAATCAAACCATCACTGCGGGTCTGTAGCAATGATATTTTTCACTTAGTAGATCAACTGCCCCCTCCCTTTATTCTCATGGGGGATTTTAACGGTCATGCTCACCTTTGGGGTAGTGACCACTATGATGGCAGAGGTCAGATGTTTGAAGATGTTTTTTCTCAACTTAACCTATGTGTCTTTAACGATGGCTCACCTACATACTCTAACTCAGGTTCCGGATCTAGTTCTGTTCTAGACCTCACTGTGTGTGATCCTTCTCTCATGCTGGACTTTGACTGGAAGGTTCACGGCGACCTGTGTGGTAGTGACCACTTCCCAGTAGTCCTGTCATCGGTCAGCTGTGAGGAGGATTCGCCGGTGGGGCGCTGGAATCTCAAGAAAGCTAACTGGTCTCTGTTTGCCTCTCTCTGTCAGTCTCGTCTTACAGAGGAGGTGGTCATGTCAGCTGAAGAACCTGTTTCTTGTTTTACTTCTATTTTGTTGGAGGTTGCAGGTGAAACCATCCCTAGAACTTCCACATCACTCCCTCGGAAGCCGAGAGTACCATGGTTCAATGAAGAGTGCCGCAAGGCCCAAACAATGCGCAAATCTGCTCAGCGACGTGCATTTCGTAATCCGTCGCAAGCAAATATTTTAACCTTTAAAAGACAGCGGGCGAAAGCCCGTTATATTTTTAAACGTGAACGCCGTGCTTCCTGGAGACGCTTCGTCTCATCTTTATCTTCTAGGACTCCGTCCCAAAAAGTCTGGAAGGCTGTTCGAAGAATTGGGGGCAGGGGTGGCTCGGCTTCTGTCGGCCATCTTAGAGATGGTGCCAGTTTGGTCACAGATAAAAAGGCTGTGGCCAATTTACTTGCCTCCACCATTGCCCATAATTCTTCAACAGAGCATTATTCACCTTTCTTCCAGAGAGAGAAGGAGAAGCGAGAATCTTGTGCTTGTGATTTTATATCGGATAACTTGGAAGACTATAATGCCCCTTTTACGTTTTCAGAATTGCAGCAAGCCATGCAGAAATGTACTGACTCTGCTGCTGGATTAGATACCATCCATTATCAGCTCATAACACATCTGCCTGAGGATTCACTCCTTGTACTTCTCAAGGCCTTTAACCATATCTGGATAACCGGTCATTTTCCGCCATCTTGGCGCCAGGCTGTGGTTGTGCCAATTCCCAAGCCGGGTAAGGATCCTTCCGACCCGGGCAACTACCGGCCAATAGCTTTGACATCATGTTTATGTAAAACTATGGAACGCTTGGTCAACGCCCGACTGGTGTGGCATCTTGAGTCACAGGGTCTCATCACAGACCTCCAGTGCGGTTTCCGGCGCTTCCGTAGTACAACTGACCATCTAGTCCGCTTTGAGTCTTTTATCCGAGATGCTTTTGTCAACAAGCAGCATGTCTATGCAATTTTCTTTGATCTTGAAAAGGCATATGACACTACCTGGAAGCATGGTATAATGTCTGATTTGTCAGACATGGGTTTTAAAGGGCATCTGCCCATTTTTATTCACAATTTTTTGTCTAACAGGTCGTTCCATGTCCGTGTGGGCTCCACCCTCTCCGACTCCTTTGAACAGGAGATGGGTGTCCCGCAGGGCAGTATTCTATCTCCTGTTTTATTTAGCATTAAAATAAATAACATTGTAAAGGCCGTCAAGGATGATTCTGATGCTCTTTGTTTGTGGACAACTTTGCTTTGTGTGCACGAGGTCGAGGACTTGCGTCCCTTGAGAGGCGCTTGCAGCTGTGCGTTGATCGCATCCAGGGGTGGGTGTCTCTCAATGGATTCAGATTCTCGCCCTCCAAGACAGTCTGTGTGCATTTTACTAACCAGACGAAATTTTTTCCAGAACCTAGCCTGAGCATTGCTGGAGTGCCAATTAAGGTGGCTGAAGAGGCTAAGTTTTTGGGGGTCATCTTTGACAAAAGATTGACCTTCTGCAACCATGTTAACTACCTTAGAACCTCTTGTCGGAAGGCCCTCGACATTCTTCGTGTCGTTGGTCGTACTGACTGGGGTGCAGACCGCATCGTCTTACTTCGACTGTACCGGGCCCTTGTTCGGTCCAAACTGGATTACGGCTCTGTGGTATATGGCTCGGCTTCCAAGTCTGTTCTGCAGCGTCTGAACACAATTCACCATCAAGGTCTGCGCATATGTCTGGGAGCCTTCAGGACATCTCCAGTTCCTAGTCTGTATGCAGAGGCAGGGGAGCCTTCTCTCAGGCTCCGCCGCATCCGCCTCATGCTCAGCTACGTTCTGAAGCTGAAGGCCCATCCAGAAAATCCTGCCTATGATTGTGTTTTTAACCCGTCGTTTGCAGAGATTTACGATGCCCGTCCGGGAGCTGTCCGTCCACTTTCCTTCCGTGTCCGACCTCATCTGCAGGCGGCCGGAGTGGACCTGGACAAAGTTTCGGAATCTCTGCAACACGTCACTCCACCCTGGCTACTACCAGTTCCTGACATCTTGCTGGACTTGACTGCCCACAAGAAGGATTGTACTCCACCAGCCATATACCAACAGAGCCTCAATGAACTCCTTTCAATTTTTCCTGGCTATTGTCGTCTTTATACGGATGGGTCCAAGTCTGAGGATGGAAGAGTGGCTGCGGCTGCAGTGTCCTCTCGCCATCCTAGACGCCCATTTAAGCTCCGTCTCCCTGACCATTCCTCTGTATTTAGTGCAGAACTGCAGGCCATTCTGCTAGCACTCAAGCATGCCTATCAGTCTCGGGAAAGGAACTTCCTGATTCTGTCTGACTCTCTTTCTGCCCTGCAAGCCCTTCAGGGCGCGGGAACAGACCATCCACTGCTGGTGCAGATTAGAGAGCTCTACGCGGACTTGATGAAGGAATATTATAAAATCATTTTTATTTGGGTCCCAGGCCATGTGGGCATCGAAGGCAACAGAATCGCAGATTCTGCTGCCAACAGTGCCCGCAGTGACCCTGTCCCTGACACACAGACTGTCTATAGTGATTTTAAACCTGTTATTAGTGCGTACATAGCCCGCGAGTGGCAGTCCGAGTGGGACAAAGAGGAAGGGAACAAGCTTCATGAAGCTCTTCCTAAGTTGTCTGACAGTCTACCTTTCCGCTGCGGCAGCCGCCGTGAGGAGACTGTCCTTGCTCGGCTACACATCGGGCACACATATTTTACGCACTCTTACTTACTTAAACAGGATGAGCGTCCATGGTGTTTTGCCTGTGATGAGCAGTTTTCTGTTCGACACTTTTTGCTGTATTGTGCTGACCTAATTGACACCAGATATAAACACTTCACAGCAGACTCCTTGAAGGTTTTGTTCCGGGATGTTCCCCCGGACAAAATCTTCAATTTTTTGAGAGAATGCAATATTTTTAACAAGATCTGAGCATTCATAGACTATGTGAATTTTTTATTTGCCCTTTTTGAGAGTCTGTAGACGTTTCTTTTCGAGACATGTGCGACATTTTAGCCTGAGATTTTTAATCTATATTTACATCTTGTCTTAAGACCTTGCTTTTAGTCTGGCTGACCAGATTTTTACCCATCCCGCCGTGAGATGGCCTTAGTCGCCTGCTCGGCGTTAAACCCAAATAACTAACTAACCAAATTTGTGTGCACGAGGTCGAGGACTTGCGTCCCTTGAGAGGCGCTTGCAGCTGTGCGTTGATCGCATCCAGGGGTGGGTGTCTCTCAATGGATTCAGATTCTCGCCCTCCAAGACAGTCTGTGTGCATTTTACTAACCAGACGAAATTTTTTCCAGAACCTAGCCTGAGCATTGCTGGAGTGCCAATTAAGGTGGCTGAAGAGGCTAAGTTTTGGGGGGTCATCTTTGACAAAAGATTGGCCTTCTGCAACCATGTTAACTACCTTAGAACCTCTTGTCGGAAGGCCCTCGACATTCTTCGTGTCGTTGGTCGTACTGACTGGGGTGCAGACCGCATCGTCTTACTTCGACTGTACCGGGCCCTTGTTCGGTCCAAACTGGATTACGGCTCTGTGGTATATGTCTCGGCTTCCAAGTCTGTTCTGCAGCGTCTGAACACAATTCACCATCAAGGTCTGCGCATATGTCTGGGAGCCTTCAGGACATCTCCAGTTCCTAGTCTGTATGCAGAGGCAGGGGAGCCTTCTCTCAGGCTCCGCCGCATCCGCCTCATGCTCAGCTACGTTCTGAAGCTGAAGGCCCATCCAGAAAATCCTGCCTATGATTGTGTTTTTAACCCGTCGTTTGCAGAGATTTACGATGCCCATCCGGGAGCTGTCCGTCCACTTTCCTTCCGTGTCCGACCTCATCTGCAGGCGGCCGGAGTGGACCTGGACAAAGTTTCGGAATCTCTGCAACACGTCACTCCACCCTGGCTACTACCAGTTCCTGACATCTTGCTGGACTTGACTGCCCACAAGAAGGATTGTACTCCACCAGCCATATACCAACAGAGCCTCAATGAACTCCTTTCAATTTTTCCTGGCTATTGTCGTCTTTATACGGATGGGTCCAAGTCTGAGGATGGAAGAGTGGCTGCGGCTGCAGTGTCCTCTCGCCATCCTAGACGCCCATTTAAGCTCCGTCTCCCTGACCATTCCTCTGTATTTAGTGCAGAACTGCAGGCCATTCTGCTAGCACTCAAGCATGCCTATCAGTCTCGGGAAAGGAACTTCCTGATTCTGTCTGACTCTCTTTCTGCCCTGCAGGCCCTTCAGGGCGCGGGAACAGACCATCCACTGCTGGTGCAGATTAGAGAGCTCTACGCGGACTTGATGAAGGAATATTATGACATCATTTTTATTTGGGTCCCAGGCCATGTGGGCATCGAAGGCAACAAAATCGCAGATTCTGCTGCCAACAGTGCCCGCAGTGACCCTGTCCCTGACACACAGACTGTCTATAGTGATTTTAAACCTGTTATTAGTGCGTACATAGCCCGCGAGTGGCAGTCCGAGTGGGACAAAGAGGAAGGGAACAAGCTTCATGAAGCTCTTCCTAAGTTGTCTGACAGTCTACCTTTCCGCTGCGGCAGCCGCCGTGAGGAGACTGTCCTTGCTCGGCTCCACATCGGGCACACATATGTTACGCACTCTTACTTACTTAAACAGGATGAGCGTCCATGGTGTTTTGCCTGTGATGAGCAGTTTTCTGTTCGACACTTTTTGCTGTATTGTGCTGACCTAATTGACACCAGATATAAACACTTCACAGCAGACTCCTTGAAGGTTTTGTTCCGGGATGTTCCCCCGGACAAAATCTTCAATTTTTTGAGAGAATGCAATATTTTTAACAAGATCTGAGCATTCATAGACTATGTGAATTTTGTTATTTGCCCTTTTTGAGAGTCTGTAGACGTTTCTTTTCCAGACATGTGCGACATTTTAGCCTGAGATTTTTAATCTATATTTACATCTTGTCTTAAGACCTTGCTTTTAGTCTGGCTGACCAGATTTTTACCCATCCCGCCGTGAGATGGCCTTAGTCGCCTGCTTGGCGTTAAACCCAAATAACTAACTAACAATTCTTTCAGTGCGTAGTGCCTGATTAGCTCACGGTCAGCATTCGCCGTTTCACGCCCGTTTTGCACGTGGGCCTTAGGCTCCTTGTGTGTTAGCCCGTTTAAGGGCCCTTTAGCCCTCCGAGAGTTCCCCATTACGCTTTCACCGGGAGCCCGCTTACGCTTGGCCATAATGCTTTTGTGCTCCCGGTGCGGCGACTTTATGTGGCTGACGGACACCCACTCGGTCTGCCTACCGTGTTCGGGTTGTTCCTCGGACCACAGGTGTAAGGTTGTGCGGCCTGGCCTGAGGTTCTGTGGGCGGACCTTTGGTCCTTCTACCGCCGAGAGCGTGCCCGCCCGGCTAACGAGCGTCCGGCGCCCGTTGAGACATTGGCCGCCCTTGCTGTTTCCTCTGACCACTCCCGCACGGAACGGTCCTCTCGTCGGGGTTTGCGTTCTTTGTCTGACCACAGGACCGCCGCTGCTGCCACGCCCGCTGACCCTTTCGGAGGGTCTGTTTGCCGGCTTAGCGCCCGTCTCACTGAGAGTGGCCAGCAGCAGTCGGCCTTGAGCCGTCTGTCGTTGACGAGCTGTCCTCTCCACTCTCCCTGCAACAAGCCCGCTGATCCTTCCGGAGGATCGCCTTGCTGGCATAGTGGCCTACTTCCAGAGTATGGCCCGGAGTGACATTAGCTCTGTCCCTCGCGACGCAGCCGCGACCCTGATCCTCACCGTTCCTCCTCCAGACACGACGCTCTCGCGAGCGCCGTCAGCGGGTTCCTCGCCGCCCGGCTTCCCCTCAAAAGAGAAAAGGGCGCCTTCGCGCTCTGCGCCACGCCGGGCGTCGCCTGCATTGCGTCACCGCCCTCGTCGACCCTCCTCACATCGTAAGGACTCCTCGCCGCGTGCTCGCCGGGCGCCTTCCAGTCCTCACTCCCGCGTCTTGGAGAGGTCTCGTCCTCGGTCCCGCTCCCGGTCGCCTCCTTGCTTACCGCCGCGCTCCCCGCTGCCCTCGCGTCCTCTGTCTACGCCGGAGGTTCAGCGCTCTCCTTTGACCTCGCTGCGGTCGGTGGTGGTTCCGGTGCCTTCTCGACGCCCCCTAGAGGACGACGCGCTCAGCCTGCTGCCCGAAGACTCTGTCTCGGCTCTGTTGGACGAGGAGGGTCGCTCGACCTCGCCCTCGAGGATGCTTCCCCCTCGGCGCTCCCGTCTTCTTCCCGGGCAGAGACGCTTTTAGCTCTGGATGAAGCCACCAGGATCGTGGCCGCGACGCTGCCGGCGGACGCCTGCCCAGCTTCCCCCGCCTCTGAAGAGGAAGGTCGCCGCCTTTGTTGATGTGGAGAGGCAGGTCAAGAAGTCTAAGTCGCTTCCCCAACCGCCCGGCTTTAAGGACCTTCGAGACGTCTTTTTGTCTCACCTGCAGCTGGCCACGTCCCAGGAGCCGGTCTTCTTCTCCGACCGTCGCTGGCCCGCGGATTTAGACATGTCGTTTCGGCGGGACTGGTATGCTGGCCATTCCCAGGTCTTCTCCATCCCTCTGCCTACGCTGGACCCTTCGGCCGTGTCGCTAGCCGGCGGCCTGACTGCTGCGGCGGTGCCTGCCGCGGGACCTGGACAAGACAGCGACCTTGGTCCGGAACACCTTAGCCTGCTCTGGTGTCTTGGAGCTCCTCACTCAAGCCTTGGTCCGTCGGGTGGAGGAATCCTGGCATCCTTCCATCTCTCCCCTCCTAGGAGACCTGCTGGTCCTCGCGGAGACCGCCAACCGCGCCGCCTACCACTCGTCGGTCAACGCGATGGCTGCTTCGGCCAACTGCGACCTCATGCATCGAGATGCCCTGCTCCTCGCCTGCAGTACGTTGCCGCCGGACCTACGAGCGCAACTTCGCCGTGCCCCCTTGGGTGGGCCCTTGCTGTTCGGCGACACCTGGTCCGCTGTGAGAGATTCCAACCCCGGCCGCTGGCCCAGCAGTGCCCCTCCTCCACGCCGCTTTCGCCCCGCCCGCCAGGCTAGGGGTTGCGCCTCGCGGTCTGCTAGACCCGCTGCCCCCTCGGCCCCCGCCTCGGCGCCCGTGCAGGCTCCCGCCTTTGGCCGGTCCAGACCCTCCAGACGCCGTGCCCCCGCGTGGACCCATCCCGGCAGGAGACAGGGTCGCGGGTGGCCCACGTGACTCCCTGCCGCCCTTGCCCCCGCCGACCTCCTCGGGGTTGCCGGTCGATGGGCGGTTAGCCGATTTCCGCGGAAATTGGCTCACGCTCTTTGGCGACAACCCCTGGATTTGCGACACCGTCTCTACGGGTCTGCGGATCATCTTCCGAGGCCCGCCGCCCTTATGGCGTTCCCCACTCTGGACCGAGATTCCCAGCGACCCGCTGAAGGCCACCGCCTTGAGGGAAGAGGTAGCCTCCCTGCTGAGGAAAGCCGCCACAGAGGTTGTCCGAGTCCCCGACTCACCGGCCTTCTACAGCCGCCTTTTCGTCGTGCCGAAGCCTGGAGGGAGATGGCGTCCGGTCATCGATCTTTCGGCGCTGAACAAGTTCATTTCGGCCCCCTCCTTCCGGATGGAGACTGCCAGAGCCCTGAAAGCCGCGGTCCAGCCTCTCGACTTCGCAGTCAGTCTGGACCTCTCCGATGCGTACCTGCATGTCCCGATGCACCAGGCCTCCAGGAAGTTTCTCAGGTTTGCGATCGACGGCGTCATTTACCAGTTCCGGGCACTACCGTTCGGACTCAACCTCAGCCTCTGGGTCTTCACTCGGCTGATGGACGCCATAGTCGCCTTAGCCCGACAGTCCTCCGACAGTCCGACGTCGAACTACCTGGACGACCTCCTTTTGCGCAACCAATCGGAGACCGCGCTAGCCACGGACAGAGATACTCTCCTGCACCTCCTGGCACACCTGGGCTTCCTAGTAAACGACGGCAAGTCGGATCTCTCTCCCTCCCGCCGGTTTGTGCATCTGGGTATGGAATTTGCTACCGACCTCAACACGGTATGCCTTCCGGCGCCCCGGATCAAGAAGATTGCGGATCTAGCCAACCAGTTAGCTCGGGAGGATGCAGCCCCCGCCAGAATCTGGCTTCAGTTGCTGGGTTTGATGAACACCGCAGCGGATCTTATCCCTCTAGAGCGTCTCTACTCCCGGCCAGTTCAACTGCATCTTCTTCTCCTTTGGCGTCCATCTTCCAGAGACTTGATGACCGCGGTCCCATTGTCTCAGATGCTCCGTCCGCACCTTCGTCGGTAGACCGACCCTACGTGGCTAGCGTCGGGAGTTCCCCTGGCCTCTCCCCCTCCACAGATCTCTCTTTGCGTCGATGCCAGCTTTCTGGGTGAGGGGCCCATCTCCTACCGCGGTTCCTCGCGACGTAGGGCCCCTGGCCCTCAGACTTGGCGCACACCCACATCAACTGGCTGGAGATGCAGGCCGTCTGGCAAGCCCTTCAGGTCTGGGAGGACCTCCTCAGACACCAGGAACTTCTCGTGCTTTCAGACAACACGACGGTGGTCGCTTACATCCAGAAGCAAGGTGGCACACACTCCCCCTACCTGTGTCTGCTCCTCTACAGGTTGATGCGTTGGTGCGAGGACTGGAGCATTACCTTTCGAGCCCGGCACGTCCCCAGACACCTGAGTGTCTTGGCCGACTCTCGGTCTCGCCGCGGCCAGCTCCTACACACGGAATGGACCCTGCAACAGGACATCTTTCGGATGATCTGCGCCCGCTGGGAGACTCCCCAGGTCGACTTGTTCGCCACGAGGTGGAACCACCAGCTTCCCCTCTTCGTCTCCCCGATTCCCGACCCCCTTGCCTGGGCTGTCGATGCGCTCTCCATTCCCTGGGATGGCCTTGTGGCCTATGCCTACCCCCCTACCGTCCTCGTTCCCAAAGTCCTCCTCAAACTTCGGGGCTGTTCGGCGATCCTCCTGTTGGTCGTGCCGTTCGCCTGGAACCGCTCCTGGACCCGCTCCTGGACCACCGACCTGCTCAGCCTCGCCACGGACCCACCTCTGCTGCTGCCCACCCCGCGGACCATGCTCAAGCAACCGCGCCAGCCGCTGTTCCACCCCTGCCCGGTGCGACTCCTCCTTCACGCCTGGAGGTTGTGCGGCAAGCCCTCGGAGCTAGAGGCTACTCGGGTGCAGCAATGGAGGCGATCGCTGCGGCCCGTAGACCGTCGACCCTTCGAGTCTACGTGGGAAAGTGGCGAGTCCTCTGTTCCTGGTGCACCGATCACGGCCTTACGCCCACAGATCTGACTCATCCTCAGCTGGCGGACTTCTTTCTCTGGCTCTTCCGAGACCAAGGCCTAGCCCCCATCACGGTACGCGGTTACCTGTCCATGATTGCGGACACCTTTCGTCACCTGGGACGACCCGATCCGGGCACCTGCAAGGACCTAGCCGACCTTATGGGACACTTCGGCATCCAGCGCCCGACACTCCGCTCGCTCATTCCTCGCTGGGACCTACCCTGGGTGCTCACATGGTTGAACTCCGCCCGCTTCGAACCATTACCTTTGGCCCAGTTCGCGGACTTGACACGCAAGACTTGTGTCCTGCTGCCACTGGCTACCGCTTCGTGTGTGAGCGAGCTACATGCGCTTTCGGCGCACCCTTCCTGTCGGCAGTTCCAAACAGATGGCTCCGTCCAACTGCTCACGGACCCGGCCTTTGTGGCAAAGAACAGGTCTCCTTTAACTCCGCGTCAGGTGTTCACCATTAGGCCGCTGAGAGACCGACCCCGGTCCCAGGAGACCAGGCTACAGGATCCCGTGCGCGCCCTTAAAATCTATCTGCGGCGATCTAAGCCCGTCCGCAGGGGACGGTCGCGCCTCTTCCTACCTCTAAGACCCAACCGGCGTGACATTACAGCCCAGACGATCTCTTCCTGGCTCCGCTGGGTCTTACGCTCCGCTTATCAGGAGATCTCCCCACAGGGAGCGAAGAGGCGGCACATTCACGCACACGAGGTACAAGCTATGGCCACGAGCGTCGCGTTTGATCGAAACTGCGCTGTCAAGGACATCGTGGCAGCCGTGGGCTGGAAAACCGAGTCGGTCTTTGCCCGTTTCTACCTCCAGGACCTGGCTAGCCAGCGAGAGAATCTCGCACTGGTGGGGGACATCGCCGCGGCGCAACACTCCCTCCCGGCGCCACCGGCACTGTAGGTGTGCACTTCGCTAAAATTGTCGGGAGTGTGCGACGGGGAGAACGGCGCTGTTCTGTTGGGGAGTTTGGGCGGCACCCTCCTCCTCATCGCAATTCTCCCAGGTAGTCATGTCATCGGTAATGTTTTTGAAGAAACAAATTCATTTTTCTCTAAAAGGTATTTTTTCGAAAAATACTTACCGATGACATGACTCGGATGACCCTCCCTCCTGCCCCGCTTGCCGCTTTCGAGCGAAGTATCAGACTGAATGGTCTCGTGACCGGATCTGGTAAGGCGGGTATGGGGAGATAACTCTCGGCCTCTCTGGGGGGTTCCCCGAGTGCCTCTCGGGTTGTGTGGGCACACAACGGGCAAGTAGGCTAAAATTGAGCCTAGAAGTAGACATTCCCATGTAGTCATGTCATCGGTAAGTATTTTTCGAAAAAATACCTTTTAGAGAAAAATGAATTTTTCGAGAAAATATATTTTAGAGAAAAATTAATTTTTCGAAAAAATTTATTTTAAAGAAAAATACATGTTTCAAAATGCAACCAGCTGACCTCTTGTGGAAATGTCCATTATTGTAAAAGAAATAAAAGGATTTAATTATCAGGACTGTAATGGTGTTGGTTTATTTTCTTCTGCTTCAGCAGTGACAAGAAGGGACTTCTGTCGCAGGCTATTTCTCAGATGAAGCAACCATGGCCACAAGCAGGTAGGTGATGTGATTTCCACTTTGCTGTCTAAATAGACAAGAATATGGCCGATTGACCCCGTCAGCCAGAGGGTATGACTGAAGCCAGCATGTGGCATAGATCCTCATGATCCCCTGTAACTGCGAGGGCCCATGAGAGTCTATCAGGGGTGGGATTCTTCCGCGTTTCCGCGGATTTCCACGGAAATTCTTTCACAATTCCGCTGAAGCATATTTATTTTCCGCGTCTAATAACAACAAAAAAGACGAACAAAAAAAATCTTCTTAAATGGCAAAAAATTCTCAAATGGGTTGTATTTGTATATAGTTTGGTTCACTATCGCCCAACACTTCCGGTAGCTTTAGGTCGCAGTGGAAAATGGCGGTGAAAAAGGATATTGTCAGCCCTGAAAGTCTAAAATTTTGCCCACTCGCCTTTGGCTAGTGACTTCCAAGTTTTACTAGCCAAACTGAAAATGTTACTAGCCAAAACTGAAAATTTTACTACTGAAAATAGCCCCCCAACTCAACAATATAATGTACCACAAGTGTTTGATGCCCAATGTTAGAGAGTGTTTTATGCCCAGAGGCATTGAAAACAAATATTTGAACAGACAATCATAACCAAGTTAATGTTTATGTCCTGACTTCAGGCTTTTGATAGTATCAAGTGGAGAAATAACTGACAAAATCCCCATGTGAACTGTGGTGGGATTTTTTTTTAATTTATTTTTTGTAAGTAGAGCTGGGCTTCTGTATGCACAACAGGTTAAAGGGTCTGTAGACCCCAGGTATAAATTTTAGAGGGTACACAGACCCCCATCTGAGCATTATAGAGGGTCCGCAGATTTATTTAAGAAAAACTGCTTCATCTGTATGTTCCTTAAAATAAATTATCCCCACCCGGGTCTGCCCTGGGGGACTTGGGTGGAGTTAACTACTTTTTAGTTCCCAGGGTCACCCTGGTCAGCCCCACATGGTGGGTTTTTTCCCCTATATTCTGGGGCATGTGTTTCTGTCTACCCTTGGTCCATTCACCTGTATTTGTCTTTTTAAAACTCTCCCAACTGTCTGCACTGCCTGTAGCTCTTGATATTGGATGTGTGTTGCTAAATGGTTTTAGCTTTATTTAGGCCCTATGGCGTAGGTTTATTTAACGTTTTGGCCCGGCTGGCGACATTCAATATTCTGTTTCTTTTTTTTTCACAAGCAGTGCAGGCACGTCCTGAGAAAGCCTTGTTGCTGTCGGGATGATAAGCAATGTACAATCAATCATTAAAATAAATTATTTCATTTCGCTCTCGCCTCTTTAAATGTGTTGTGACAGTGTGTGTGTCTTTTCCATGATACTGATTCTTTAACTGGTGAACTATCGCGCAAAAGCCTGTCTCCCTCACTCTCAGAAAAACATATATCTATTTATGTATTTGTATGATCGTTTGATAATGTATTGTAACAGAGAATATAGGTTTTTTTCTGCTGAACACGGCAGATTGACAACCAAAGTGTGATTTGTCTAAACTGTCCTTAATCTCTCACGTGCTGGCTCCAAGCGCCACACCCTGGCAAACCACCTCAGCTGGTGGGCTAAACCGCGTGAGGGGGTGGTGTTCACATTGCACCACTAGGCGGATGAGCTGTTTCTGACAGCCAACGGCTAGAGGACGGAGGAGATCAGGTTGGATCCAACGGCCAAATGTGGGGGAGTAAACCCTTCAAATCAGGAGTGGAGCCCCGAAGGCAGACAGCTGCCTGTATTCACGCACTGTTCTGGCAGCTCCTGCAGCTAAACTGGTGCCAAACGTACTGCTTTGCATTCCTTTGGATACATCAGCGAGGCCGAGAGGGGGATCTTGACGACTGGGCATCCCAGGATCTCCATACACTTCGCCCAGGCTTGCGCACTGGAGAGGTCACTCCAGCGACTGACCCAGCAAGCGCATACTCCATTGTCTTTCGAGACAGGATGCTGAACAGACAGTGTGTGTGTGTGTAAACTGATGTACTTAAAAGTTTGTTTCAACCCGTTTAACCACTCAGAAAGACGTGTTTCTCCAATTTTTGCCTAATAACTGTGTACCAGAAGATGGATCGACCACGATTAAAAAAAACTGACAAACTTATTTCTGTTCAACTGAATTTCTGGACTTGCTTTTTGAGTTTGCCTCAGTGCTCATGCCATTCGAGTGCCGTCGTGCTTTAGCCATGGAAATACACTCAGCACAGCCATGAACTCTGAAAACTGTGTCGTAGCGGCGGTGCCACACACGGCCCAGGGGTAGCATTTCTGGTACTGTCGCTTGTCGATGGAGATGGCGGTGTCGAAGTGCAACTTTCTCCTTAGCGATTATCAAGATCAGATGATGCCGGATTGAAGAATCCGAAGCATTCCAGCTCTTCCTTTGCTTTTTCTCCGCCATGTACAACTTCGTTCAATATCGAAAGCGAAACGCACGATGCCGTATCCCATAATAGTATGTATGGTTACGTCACAGCAAGTAATGCGTTCAACATGTAGCGCGCACTTTGTAATAACATGCTGACACCACACATTAACTAACAGTTTGCCTGCCCTGTTACACTCGCACAGACCCCGGATTCTGAACTCAGCCGCAACTGAGCAAGCGGCTAAACGAACCAATTCATAACTAAAAAGTGATATCGCACATTTGTCCGCGGTTTTAATCCACTCCTTTTGTCTAAACACGTATCATTTCGCCCTGCAGATTTCCGGAAACCCAGTAAGCAAAGCTCCTCGGGCCCCTTGACGGCCGCAGTGAATCCGCGTGGGTCCGAAAATGCCTGTTGGACGCTCGCAGAGTGACGTGGTGTGTGTGCCATGCGCGATGTTTTTCAGTTGTTTGCCCCGTCTTTGTATACACGTACATGTCAAAATACGCGCGCTGCGTGGTCTATGTTTCTGCCTCCTTTACCTCTATGATTTTGATGTTTTAAATGTGCATGTTCTTTTAACCCCTTCAGTGCCAGCTGACGCAGACTGCGCTTCTGTAGTCTTTGTTAATTCAACACCCAGAAACTGTTCTGGTTTCCTTTTTTCTTCCCCCCCCCCCCCCTCCGTTTAGCGCTGCGCCACGACTCCTACACGTTATTAACTTGGCACCGACTCCAAACGCTGTTTCTTGGCATGCACTTGGTCTACGAGCTTGCTTTGGACAGCTTTTCACACTAAGTTCGCGGTGTTTTTAATGATTGTACATAGTCGTGTACCACAAAAAAAGTGAAACGTATTGTTTAGGTATAAATTCATGTCTTGTTTATTATAGCATAGTCTTGTGGGTATAGAGTACGGGTCTTTTTTCTATTGTCTGCGTTTATATTTACATCTACAAGATGTTCCTACTGTGTTGTTTTTATGCAGTCCATCTGGCCATTTTGAGGCAAATAAACACACGTGTAATGCTGGTGCGTTTTGCTGAATAAACATATCCTTTGTTCTCCTGACTTTGGCATCATATATTGAAGTATGTGATGAAGGCTAGTTCTTAACCCATTAAGCCCCGACCGACTACTTCAGCAGATGGATCGACCAAGATAATTCAAGGGTAGTGCCAGATTAGCTTGGCGCCATCAGGCGCAAGTTAATCGGGCACTACCATTGAATTATCATGATAGATCCATCTCTTGCAGGTGGTACAGTCATTATGTGACACGTCCACAATTTGGAAATGTTGTGTAGGGGTAAAATATGTTCAAGAGCGAATCTCACATCAATGTCTTATGACGTCATTATTGCGGGGCATATTTGAAAACCAACGAGTGTGCGGTATCACTGAGGTAAGCATGAACGCGAATCAACCATGTTTGGTCTTAACCTACTTTTCGTTTTTCAATGACAATCAAGTGTCATATGTTTTGTACAAAAAACATTCGACAGCTCTCTGATAGAGCAATCCAAAGTTTATTGTACATGAAAAGCAAACGGTCTGAATGCACGAGTGTTTTATTTTCAGTTAAGCTACTTAGGACACGATCATTTCACATTTGGCAGGAAATACTATAAAACTATTTGAAGGGACTACGTACAGATATAAGTGAGCTAACTTGAAACGAGTCAACAACGTTAAATTCACATCTACCCAAATACATGAATTCATTCAGCAGAAACCTGTGCAACGTGAGTCCACCCACACGTGAATCAATCCAGAGTTTTTTTACTAGATGGATTCACACTGTGTCGATTCGTGCTTTGTGGAATGACGAAGATTTGAAGACTGGATGGATTCAAACTTTGCAAGTAAAACAAAGCCGGTATCCCATTCACTCCCAGGAACAAACGTGAACACAATCCAGCCTGCAAGAGGCATCGAGCCACAAGAGCCCCAGCAATTACGGGGGCACTTGTGGATCTATGCCGCGTGCTGACCACATTGTGTGCATGTGGTACTCGGCTAACCACGATTCGAGACACACAATCTGGCACCAACACGGTCCTTGTATAGGGAAAAAAGTATAATTTATTTTTAATATTTAAAATCTGGGTTAAAATTCAGGACCACCTATGTATTTTAAGTCTGTATATATACATCAGATACGATTACAAGGAAGTTAAAACAAGTTTAAGTGTTCTCAATAAAAGTTTGAATATACGTCTACTTTCTTTATCTATGAATTGGGAAGTAGCTGAGTAGCAGAGGGGTAGACGAGCCTTCATCGCCGACTGACTAAATCCAATTTCCCGTCTCCACGAAACTTCTGTCTATGGGAGACTCGGGACGGATGAAACCCGTTTCCAAGGCATCTAAAGGCCGGCGCCAGTGGCCTCATCCCGACCCGAACCTTCCTGGCAAAAACAGAATGCTAAGACAACCCTATGTTTATGTTCTTTGGTAAAGTTCCTACTTGACTAAAGTTAGTACATGAAATACAAGTTAACAACAGAAACAAAATACCGTCGACAGAGAAATGATCTCAGATCTAGGCTACATAAACACAGCAGTCAAAGCTGCACCTGGGGGCCGGTCGCCATAGTACAGCGCCGGTATTTAGAGGACACCGCTCCGACAAAGTCCGTCAACAATATGAATTATATTATAAATATGAGAAATTAGCCGCATAAATACTATGTTTTATTATTATTATTATTATTATTATTATTATTATTATTATTATTGTATTTTACATATAATTATCATTCTGGTATCCGCCATGAGTCGTTATAATAAAATACCCACACACCCCACACACAGTCCTGTTCACTTCACTGGCACACTGCTTGTTCAGTTCAGCCTGAGTATATACCGGTACAGGTCAGCCTGAGTATATCGTGGTACAGGTCAGCCTGAGTATACCGCGGTTCAGGTCGGCCTGAGTATATTGCGGCACAGGTCAGCACGAGTATATCGCTGTACACGTCGGCCCAAGTATATCGAGGGTACAGGTCAGACTAAGTATATCGCGGTGTATCGCGGTAAGGCTAGCCTGAGCATATCGCGGTACATGTCAGCCTCAGTATATCGCGGTACAGGTTAGCCTGAGCATCTCGCGGTACAAATCAGCCTGAGTATCTCGCCGTACAGGTCAGCCTGAGTATCTCGCGGTACAGGTCAGCCTGAGTATCTCGCGGTACAGGTCAGCCTGAGTATCTCGCGGTACAGATCAGCCTGAGTATATCGCGGTACAGGTCAGCCTGAGTATCTCGCGGTACAGGTCAGCCTGAGTATCTCGCGGTACAGGTCAGCCTGAGTATCTCGCGGTACAGATCAGCCTGAGTATATCGCGGTACAGGTTGGCCTGAGTATATCGCGGTACAGGTCAGACTAAGTATATCGCGGTGTATCGCGGTAAGGCTAGCCTGAGCATATCGCGGTACAGGTCAGCTTCAGTATATCGCGGTTCAGCTCAGCCTGAGTATCTCGCGGTACAGGTCAGCCTGAGTATCTCGCGGTACAGGTCAGCCTCAGTATATCGCGGTTCAGGAGAGCCTCAGTATATCGCGGTACCTGTCAGCCATAACTTCACACCGCGCTGTACACGTTTGCATTATTGTTGCTCTAATTTGACACTGTTCGCAATATTAAAAGCACACACACACACACACACACACACACACACACACACACACACACACACACACACACACATGTACCTTCTCCTCTCCATCTCAACAACACCCCCCCCCCCTCCCCCACCACCACCCCCCGCCCAACAAAAAAAAAAAAAAAAAAAAGGAAAAGAAAATTGAAGGATAATATTTCAGCATTAATAAGTCGGTTCGATAATTAGCTGATAAATTGTCGGATTAAAAACAGAACATTGTCACGATTCCTTCAAAAACACGTGGCGGTCGTGCCTTCTCCCATCTTGGCCACGCCACTTGGAACAGTCTCCCCGCCCCTGAATGTAACTGTCACACGCTCTCCTCATTTAAATCACCTCTCAAAACCCACATCTACAACGCTGCCTTTCACTAGTTCATTTCCCCAGCCATCATCACCACTGTCACGTATGTTTGTGTGAGTGTGTGTGTGGGTTTGTGTGTGTGTATGTGTGTGTGTGTGTGTGTGTGTGTGTGTGTGTGTGTGTGTGTGTGTGTGTGTGTGCTTTTAATATTGCGAACAGTGTTTTTAATTGCATTTTTGACATTTGTAAGGCGTCTAGAGCTCTACCTGAGGTTAGGCATTATTATTATTATTATTATTATTATTATTATTATTATTATTATTATTATTATCTGCCGCGGGCTGTGTGCTGAGGCCTAAGCACAGGAGGTAGAAAACCGAAGTCATGGAAAGAGTTTTGTACCTCTGACTCGGAGCGTCAACGACGTTTTGAGTCAGGGACATAGAACTCTTGCCGCAACTTCGGTGTTCTCCCCCTGTGGCCTTAGTCACCCCTATGACTTTGCCCGCATAGTGTCAGTGACGTCCCCTAAAAATGACGTCATCAAACATGTAGTAAGATGCGTGAGTGAAGTCAGTGATAAAACCCTACAAACGTGTGTCTATTTTTTTAACCTTGATCCGCAAGAGCAACTTAATCGTCATCACCATCATCAAAACCCGTGACCGTGAATGTTAACACTTAAATCATGCCTTCTTGTCGGCCATTTTAGCCCGTTTACTGCGGGGGCCAGGCGAACGCTACCCAGCTGCAAGCGACATAAACCCTCATGAGCAGTCGCGGGAGCTCAAGGGGATTTAGTTCTCTTCTTATTTACTTCTCCTCTTATTTATTTCTCTATGTTCCTTTGCCATTTTTTTCCCCTTTTTTTTGCGGGGGGGAGGGGGGGGGGGCTGTTGGCCATTTCATGTGTGTGTTCACGAGAATGGCGATCAGTGTGCCATCGTTTCTGACGCGAAATTCGAGATCGTTGATTGCTAAGGAGTTAATAAAACAACATAACACTAACTACATTCATTTCACATGTTTATTCGTTGATAAGCCATTAACACAGGATTGAATACATTGGATATGTATATCGGCAGCGATGACGTCTAAAAGATTATAGCGTGTATCATCGTTGCCAAACTCCCTACTCCAGGCAGACAAGGGTTAATAGTTGGAACTTGGTCTCCTTTATAAATGTTCTTAGTATGTGTTACGATTGTGGTTGTGCTGTTCTGTGCATGCATAAATCGTAGGAAACGATCGAATATTTATTTGAGCAATCATGTTTACAAATCACATAACTTTTCATTGAATTTCACTTTCGTTTATGAATAGTGCGGTGTTGTTTATCTGTTGCCGCACGGAGTTGAGTCAGGAAAAGCCTAGAAGCGGCTGGGGTATTCATTTGTTTACTGGGCGCGTGTAGCCTAGCGTTCAGTGCTGATGCACTAATCGCATGTTTACCAAATATAGCTGGCAAGGTCGTGACCTGCCTGGCCTACTTTTGTGTGGCGTCATAGCGCGCCGGGAATTTCACAACATAGGGGCTGGAAATAGCAGACAGATTAGTGTGGACTCTTCCAGTGTGATTGTTCCTCTTTAATATTTATGAGTTTTAGTTACGTATTTTGTTTTGATTGGTTGTGTTGTACGAATTTCCTCGTTTATTCTGGAAAGCATTCCCCTATAAAAGGATCGTGCTAGGGAGCACGTGTGGACATTGTTCAGTTGTATAATTGCAGTGTATTGACATTGCGAGAGAGTACGCAAGATATCGTGCTTCATTGTCAGTGACGGAGTTCTGCAGTGAATGGTGATGTACATTGTATGAGAGACGCATTGTGTCAAAGTTGGACATTTTGCTGGGAAGATATTTTATCAGTGTTGGTGCTATTGTGAACGCATTTCGTGGAGATCGCATCGCTGTAATAAAATATTATTGGAACTGTTACTCCAGTATTGTCTACATCCTTAAGCCACGTGTGACGGATTGCAGCTGAAAGAGGTTTATTTAAAAGAACCTTACGTGTGTGCGTTTGGTGTTGTTATTATACTACGACTACAAGTCCACCACGTAACAGTATGTCTTACAATAATGATGGACAAATAACGCTGGACTACAACTGTTAAGTGTGAATGTCACAAAATGAAATAGTATTGCACCTTCGTGTTTGTGTATGTATGTTTCTTCTGCCTACTCCCTAAGTTCCGGAGAAAGACATGGGTTATAAGCGAGACCTGGTGCATTTTCTTTGAAGATGCAGATGATCGTCTTGTCTTATACCTGCGTATTTCTCTGTGGGCTGGCGATTGGGTGCCTGATAGGTGGGGGGGGGGGGGGGAGGGGGGCAGGGGATCTAACTGTTTGTCTGTCCAGCGCTGAGTCGTTCCCCTTGGTATGCATACAATTCTGCCAGCGCTAGCCTCACCTATTCTGGTTTGTGAGCACAAAATGAAAGACTTTCTGATCTTCGTCTCCTTAGCACACAGGAGAGTTCCTTCCGTTACGTTCAAAAGGCAGTGGACAAGCTCAGGTAGTGTGACTACTCACATGGATTGTAAAAAGAAGGATACGTGGGTGGATCAGTTAGTTACCTGAAAAGGGCGGGTGGGGGGGGCGAGGGGGCGGGGGGGGGGGGGAGTAAGTGGGTTTGAACGTTTTGTTTGGGACCTTCAACCTCACACAAAAGCTTCCCTGACGTTAGACTTTGCTTCCAGTGGCCAACACAATCAAACAAATGAGAGGAGGTGTTTTTTTTTTTTTTTGTTTGTTTCTTTTTTTTTGGGGGGGGGGGGGGCGCAGGGGGGGGGGGAGGGGGAAGTCGCGTGTGTGTCAAGACTCTCAGCTATCGTCAAACCATCAATCAAAATGGGGGCGGGGGCTGGGGTGGGGGGTGGAGAGGGCTGATAGCTTGTGTGTGTCAAAAGTCGCCAAAGTATCAAACTGGGAGGAGAGGAGGTGGGGGGGGGGGGGGCAAACACCCCCAAAAGACACATTGTTATAGCATTCTAAAGAATTGGGGTGGGGGGGTGGGGGGTCCGGAACCCCTGGAAACATCCCCTCCTCAGATCCGCCCCTGAGGATACAAGTCTTAGACAACATTATAATCAGTTGTATTGGAGAATGTTAGCAATCAAACGCTGCCACGGAGCATATCACGTTAAATCTTCATACTCACTGTTAGCAATCAAAGCCTGCTATGGAGCAAATCACGTTAAACCGTCATACTCACTGTAAGTAATCAAAGAATGCCATGGAGCATATCACGTGAAATCTTCAAACTTACTGTTAGCAATCACAGCCTGCCATGGAGCATATCACGTTAAATCTTCATACTCACTGTTAGTAATCAAAGCCTGACATGGAGCATATCACGTTAAATCTTCATAACCACTGTTAGTAAGATTCAAAGTAAAGCATAAAATCACGTGACCCGACACAACACCTTGTCCAAGACTATCCTCCAAGGCACTCTCGAAGGAAGTCGTCGGCGAGGTCGTCAGAGAAAGAGTTGGGTCGCAAACATAAAAGAATGGACCGAACTCGAGATGCCAGACTTGCTTGCAACCGCCCAAAATAGAACTCAGTGGAGAGCACTGTCTGTTGCTGCTGCCTTTCAGTCCCCCCCAACGCCCAGTTCGGGCAAGGGACTGATGATGATGATGATGATGATAAAATCAAAACCGATTGTCATGGCACCAATATTATATTCCTAAATGAAAGTCTCACAACATGAATGCACGCATAATTACAATCCTGTAACTATTTTAAACCCATCACTGTTACAGGACACACACAAATAGCACTCCGCCCAAAAGAGGTATAGATCCTCATGAGAATCTCTGCCTCTTGCCCGCTTGCATTCATACCAGTGTGCCTGAGACTGTACAATGGTGAGAGTACGGTAGTTTCAGAGACATCATTTCACGCTGCTGGCCGTGGAGGAAGGACACGCAGGAAGACGTTCTGGGGAGGTACGCCTACATTAATTTACGTCTGGACAATCACATGACCGTGCAGATCGTGCGTGTGTGTGTGTGTGTGTGTGTGTGTGTGTGTGAAGTACATTTGAAGATAAAACTTCCTGGCTTCGTAATAAAACCTTTGGCATCTCTAAACTGAACCCCGTGTGTGTGTGTGTGTGTGTGTGTGAGAAGTATTTTTCAAGATAAACTTCCTGGCTTTCATGTTTTGATCTGTGTGTCGTGTTGCAGTGGTAAACGAATAAATTACTGATATTAATATTAATATTACAATATTTTCTTTTTGTTGCTTTAGACTGATATTTTCCTATACGTGCACTGTATATGGTTTACACGAGACATGTCCCCCCTCACCCCCCCCCCCCCTCCGCCACACACACACATACACATAAGCACGCACTGAATGGGGACATTTAATGAACTATCGTTTATGGAATAAAAGAAATTAAAAAAAAAACAACAACAACAAAAAAAAAACAAAAAAAAAAAAAACAGCAGCACACCAATGTAAAGCCCAACACGTGTCTAGTCTGAACGTCGATGACATTCTGTTTATTGAGGAGGCGTCACGTTGAGCAGGCAATATCTCTGAACTATCATGGTCAGTCCATTTCCTGTGACTTGTACGTAGGACATCTCTCTGTTCACAAATTACAAAACGCTGAAAGTTGCTAGTCCCAACCCGGATGGCGGACCACAAGTATAAATGACACTGATATCTGCCAGCAAGAGAAATACATTCTCATGATGGCGGACCACAAGTATAAATGACACTGATATCTGCCAGTAAGAGACATACATTCTCATGATGGCGGACCACAAGTATAAATGACACTGACATCTGCCAGTAAGAGACATAGATTCTCCTGAGCCCTGCAGATTGCCTCTTGCTGGCGGAGTGGGCTGCATGATGTTCTTCCTGCTTCTGCGTCTGTTGCTGTCGGTCCGCTCTCTGGGAAACACTCCAGGGGCCAGTAGCATGAGCGAGCTTAGTTCTGCACCAGCCATTAAGCAAGGTGCGCCGCTATAGCGCCACAACACTCACCCCGCTATAGCTTCACTACACTCACCCCGCTATAGCGCCACAACACTCACCCCGCTATAGCGCCTCAACACTCACCCTGCTATAGCGCCACAACACTCACCTCGCTATAGCGCCACAACACTCACCCCGCTATAGCGCCACAACACTCACCCCGTTATAGAGCCACAACACTCACCCCGCTATATCACCACTGCACTCACCCCTCTATAGCGCCAATACACTCACTCCGCTATAGCGCCTCAACACTCACCCTGCTATAGCGCCACAACACTCACCTCGCTATAGCGCCACAACACTCACCCCGCTAAAGCGCCACAACACTCACCCCGCTATAGCGCCACAACACTCACCCCGCTATATCACCACTACACTCACCCCGCTTTTGTGCCACTACACTCACCCCGCTATAGCGCCACAACACTCACCCCTCTATTGCGCCACAACACTCACCCCGCTATAGCATCACAACACTCACCCTGCTATAGCGCCACTACACTCACCCCGCTATAGCGCCACTACACTCACCCCGCTATAGCGCCACAACACTCACCCCGCTATAGAGCCACAACACTCACCCGCTATATCACCACTACACTCACCCCTCTATAGCGCCAATACACTCACTCCGCTATAGCGCCACAACACTCACCCTGCTATAGCGCCACAACACTAACCCCGCTATAGCGCCACTACACTCACCCCGCTATAGCTCCACAACACTCACCCCGCTATAGCGCCACAACACTCACCCCGCTATATCACCACTACACTCACCCCGCTATTGCGCCACAACACTCACCCCTCTATTGCGCCACAACACTCACCCCGCTATAGCGTCACAACAACCACCCCGCTATAGCGCCACTACACTCACCCCGCTATAGCGCCACAACACTCACCCCGTTATAGCGCCACAACACTCACCCCGCTATAGCAGCACAACACTCACCCCGCTATAGCGCCACAACACTCACACCGCTATAGCGGCACACCACTAACCCCGCTATAGCGCCACTCCACTCACCCCCGCTATAGCGGCACAACACTTACCCCGCTATAGCGGCACAACACTCATCCCGCTATAGCGCCACTACACTCACCTCCGCTATAGCGGCACAACACTCACCCCGCTATAGCGCCACAACATTCACCTATCTATAGCGCCACAACACTCACCCCGCTATAGCGCCACAACACTCACCCCGCTATTGCGCCACTACACTCACCCCTCTATTGCGCCACAACACTCACCCCGCCATAGCGCCACAACACTCACCCCGCTATTGCGCCACTACACTCACCCCTCTATTGCGCCACAACACTCACCCCACTATAGCGCCACAACACTTGCCCCGCTATAGCGCCAGAACACTCACCCCGCTATAGCGCCACAACACTCACCCCGCTATAGTGCCACAACATTCACCTCTCTATAGCTCTACAACACTCACCCCGCTACAGCGGCAATTCACTCACCCTGCTATAGCGCCACAACACTCACCCCGCTATAGCGCCACTACACTCACCCCTCTGTAGCGCCTCAACACTCACCCCACTATAGCGGCGTACTTTGCTTAGTGGCTGGTGCAGGACTAAGCTCTCTCATGCACCTGGCCCCAGGGTAGGTAATATCAGAAAAGTCTTCACCAGAAAAGAAATACGTTAAACGTTCAGGGCTTCACGTCGTTTGTCCACCACGATGGTGATTTCAAAAACGGGGCACCGAATATGGTCTGAACAAAATTTGACCCAGCTGGATTCGAACCCGCGACCTTTCGGACGAGTGACGCACCGAAACACCCAGCCCTTCTTAACAAGAAGAGAGAAGAAGAACAAATGCGATTTTGTTTTATTTTACAACACCTACAAAATAATTAAACGTAGATTTATACGGTCCATTTGTGCAGCATGATTTATACAGCATATTAATGTAGGAGATATTTCACATTATTCACCCATTATTGCCTGGTTTATTTAACTTGACTACACCCCAAAAAAACAAAAACAACAACCCCAAAACAAACAAACAATCAACAACAACAACAACAAAATAAATATATAATAAAATAAATAAATAATACATAAATAAACAAATAAATAAATAAATAAATAAAATACTAATGGGCACTAGAAGTGAGCACAAGAGCACCTGCTATTGTCCTTTTAAAAAAAAAATGCTTTTGTCCCTTTTCTAGAGTTTGTATCTTTCAGCCACACGAGTACAAGAATCGCACACATGGACATGTTTAAACTGTTGTGTCCCAGGCAGGAAATACCCACATCTTGGAGTTGTCCTCTGAGGACTGCATTACCATTAAGGAGACGGATCAACCATGATAGTTCAGGTTTGTGCCAGAACAGCACCACCCTTGAACTATCATGGTCGATCCGAATCGTATTATAGTGTGTCGGGGCTGAATAAGTTAATGAAATAGGGCCGTAGTAGTGGCAGTAAAGGCGATTATTTAAGCACGCCTTGAGAACGTTTTTCATGCTGTCGGGACGTTAAGCGAAACACAGTCACGCACACGGATTGTGGACCCTCACAATGAATGAATCAGCAAATTACACTGATCTGCTCCGTGTGGCTTTGGTTGTTAAACTTCGCCCACACAACGGGGTATCCATGTTATTTTGCTGCAACTACTCCTCCGCCATTAACGATCCACGCGAGCAGACACACGTTAAGGAGGATGTACTGCTGTTTGTGGGCAACGTGGGAACTCCCTACATAAAAAAATATGAGAGGACATAAACAGCATTTTGTTTACAACATTCAAACTTTGCAATTAAAGTTAACCCCTTGTGTCCGGTATTATTGTAGGAAATACTATACGAACATTTAAAAAGAAGATATTGCAAAATATTAACCCATCCTTGCCTCAGGCAGGCCCGTGTAACCCCTTCCCTGCTGTACGTACACTTTGGTTTCTGAAATCGTTGTTCATTCAACGGCCAAAAGCCACAACGGTCCCAGAAACATGGATACAAACTGGTCTCAGCAAGAGACATAGATCCTCATGCGCCCCCGCAGTCGCGGGGGCTCACGAGGAGCTGTGTCTCTTGCAGTTGGATCGTGTTGACTTCTTCTGAAAAGTGAAGGAGTTAAACAACATGAAATACACGCGCCCAGGGGACAACAAGCACTAGGGACAACAAGCACTAGGGAGAACAAGCACTAGGGACAACAAGCACTCGTTCTGACGATATGTGCATTACTCAGATCAAAGTGTTTCCAAGTGTAGGTCGTGTAAAGTTTGAATCAGATTTGCTGCAAATAATTACGCATGTTTCCAATCTGGATTGAAGCTTCCACTTCCTGCACGGATTTGAGCAATTATAATTTATGCAGCACCCACATAGG